>OY728157.1:1200227862-1201460575 GCA_963277665.1 Viscum album
ATACTATGTCCTTCTACCGTCACCACTTATGGAATAGGCCAAAAACGAATGTAAACACCAAGACTCACGACCAACACCATGGATTGAACAACTGATCTCACTTAAAAGCTATGGGCATAATGAATCGATACACTTGTCACATCCCGCCCCATCTCATTAGCTTGAGAGGGAAAGGTATTGATACATGGCCTTAAGAAACATTCCCAATGTTCTAGAGGATATTAATAATTTCTGAGGGATTCATGAACAAATTGGAGAACAATTTTCCCTTAAGAACAAACCATCCAAACAATACACTAACAAAATACTATATGATGAATTTCGATAAAACATTCAAGTATGTATTACCAAAAATACATCCAATTAGTTTCTATATACAACCCAATACCAATAAAACCAAGAATTAAATTAGAGTACTATGGGGAAGAATAAACTAGATACCCCAAATAAATCATGTCACACTCCACAACTCCACTACAGGATCCATGCTCCAAGCACCAACACATTTCCAAAGCATCACCACAAGACACTTATAATGTGATGCATTACCTTTATCTATGTCCCGGAATATGACATATGGAAAACAACCCAAGTGACAATGTAGGGGTGATTACTAATATTCATTTGGATTTCCCTAAATGACTTTCCTACACACTCCACTAGGTTGAAATCATTGTCGAATTTTATAAAACATTTCATATAAAACACAAAATAGTGAAATTACTTTCTGCAAGCCAAACTCACCCCTAATAGACCACATTTTTTCCCAAACCGTGCAACCCAAGGGAAAGTCAAACAACTATTCCATAATCCATATCACCATTTAACATTAGAACAAAAAATTCCATCCTTCAAAAACAACACACAACAAGGCAACCATTATGGTTGGACTTCTTCCCAACCCGTTCAGCCCAATCTCAAATAGTGTTAGTTCCTGACCACTACCGATAATGGTGGTTCTCTTGACCACTATTCATAAACTTTTATAGTGATACTCCCCTCCCACATTCACATCTCATATCAAAAATCCATTAAAAATCATATAACCCTTCAAGGACACAAAAACATGCAGAGAACCATTACCATAACATGCTAAACCACTTCAATAAATCACCCATTCATTGAAACCACCCTTATTAATTTTATATGAAAACACCCAAACTCAACAAAACAACCTCTTTATCGAAACCGATTTTCATTATCCATTCCCATGACCCAAGACAAACACCAAATTTGAAAATCTACATTTTAAAATTAAACAAGAAAAACATTCAACTGTAAAACCCCTTTTCCCCAAATAATCTACATACATGACCAATGAGATTTATAACCATTTTCTCCCATAAAAATATCCATTAATTTCAAGACCAAAAAATTAATTGTAATCAGAAACCTGGTTCTAACCAAGTGAAGTTGTGAGAGAAGCCACCTACCTTTATGGTTCCGGTGAAATCGATCGACAAGCAACTACACACCAATCTGGGAAAATGCTTCACAAAAAACGCTCTAGATATCCATATCTAACATCCACAAAACATAAAATCAACATCTAAGGCAACCAAAACTCTATATATACACAAAATGGGTGTAGATCTAGAAAATAATGAGAGAGGGAGATATAGATCTAGAGAGAAACCAATGTTTCTAGGAGGAGAGACTTACCTAGGAGAACCCACCATGAAACCCCTTCATATCACTTCCTAAAAGAGTGGGAGAGAACCTTAAAATTTTGAGAACCCTGAATCCCGAGTGAGGCTCAGTGGGAGATTAATTGGATGGAAATGGTTTATGCTTGAGGGAGGATTGATTTAAAATTTTTCTCTTCAATTGACCACACGGTTCGCTGACACGGTTAGCCTGCACGTTTTGGAAAACTATGCGCTAATCGTGGACACACCACCACCTCGATAAAATGTGTCGACACAGTTGCCTCACAAGATTTGGAAAACTATGCATATGCCTTTTGAAGTCCACTATCCCCCTATACATAGTTTCCTAGAGATCCTACATAGTTTCCATTAACCGTGCTTAAACCGTGCGCGCTTAGAAAATCCTCCAAATTTATTCAAAACCGTTCCAAACTCTCCCAACCTTTTCCTACTCATCCCATGCACATTAAATACATTAAGAGGCATGAACAAAGGAAACATACTTCAAACTGGGGGATCTACCTTTACACAAGAGCTAGTGTAGAAGTCATAATTGTTTAACATTTTTTAGTAAAACCCATCACGTTGTACCATTCTATATCACTTGTTTTCATTCTATGATTCAAAATAAAATTATCCTAAATGAAAAACGTAAAATACTAAATTTAGGACAGTTCCTAATTTAATATTGGTGAAAGAATCATTTTTTATTTTTTATTTTTTATTTATCTAATTTTTGATTATTATTTAATTTTTTTTGTTTCTAATTTTTTATAATTTTGTTTTGTTTTTTATTCATGGGATCTCAATATTATTATTTTTTTATATTTTTGTGACCCATGTAAATAGGTGAACTAATTTTTCTATTGAATCAACCCTTAAATTATTATTGAAATTTCTTTTCTTTATGGTCAATATTTGTTTTATTTCATGATAACTCATATAAATTTTGAATTTCATGCCACATATCTGAAACAAATATTTAAAAATACCATTCTATGTAGTGTTTAAACATATTTCACATTTTTTGTACATTTAACACATTTATGGAGAGAACATATCCATTAATGAATTAATAATAATTTTACTTATGTTTGTTCAAACCATAGATCATAAGGATATGATGTTAAAAGTTATTAATGAAAATTTTTTATTTTTAGATGTCACATTTTCATTATAGTCCTCTTAATGTTATGAAATGTACATTTAAATTTTTAAACCTTTATTAATTATAAAAATTCTTTTAGTTAGCCAAATTAGAATCAATTTTCCTTATTCACCACGCTCTAGGAAGTCCAATTACATGATCATGTTAAAATAAAATAATGGAGTGATATCATGTGGTTTCATACAAAATATTCTTTGGATTATTTTTTATGAATATCTAAAAATATATAAGTTGTTTATTTTTTATAAAAAAAGTATATTTTTGAAGAATTTTGAGAAGAATTCTAAAATAATAATTACCATGTTACTAATGAAAACAATAAAAAAGAAAAAAAAAATTCAGTGAAGGTAAATGTGGAATTCTTATTCAAGATAAGGGATTGGAAGTAATATAAATTGTATTTGATTCAAAAGAACCCTTAATTTTTTATAAAACATATTTTCTAAATTTAATTATATTACTAAAAAATTTAATTCTATTGATGGAAGGTCAGTGTGTATCTTTTATTCTATAAAATAGTTGATTGTGTGGAATTTAAATTAATTTACAAAGAATTTTTAGATCTGATTTTATTATAAATATATTGACAAAGAAACCACAAATGAATGAAAATTAGATCATGTTATTTAGCTTATACAATTTATATAACTCTAACTATTACATATACATTTTGAATTGTAAAACCCAATAATTATAGGTAACAAAACAACTCTAAAAATCACTCATGATTAACTCAAATATTTTACTCATATCACTTGTAGATATAGGAATCAATCAAGAAAATGGATAATATGGGATGAGGTAAAATTAGAAATTATTTTTTGAATGTATATATTTGTATTATAAGAGATAATTCTTGTGATGTATGTGTTTTATGTTATTGTGTTAAGAAATAAAGTGTAAATGGAATAAATGAGATGAATTAATAACATTAAATAATTGATTTTGTGGATGAATGATATATTTTGTTTCTTTGTTTTATATTGTTGGATCTCATGTTTATGTGTTTTAAATTTTCCATGATTTGATTTCAATGCTTACATTTCATAGAGAATATGTTCAAAGAATGGGATAATCGATATAGATGATATTATAATTCACTCATTTAATGTTTTATATGATTATATCACCTTAGATTATTCATATATTCTGAAATTGAATCATTTTGGAAATTTTAAGGAATTTTAATCCAAATAGTTTAAATTTATCATTTCTAGAAATTGAATTTTTTTATCTATTATCAACATCCACTATATATTTTCTATAAATGGTCCATATTGGGTAATTATTAATTTTTGGTCCTTTTCATATTGGTTTTGATTTCATTAATCTAAACAATGTATCGATTTTCTGTATATAATTATTAAATATGTTACTCAATCTTGAAACAAATATGGACAATTGAATTGATATATCTTATATATATTTTGGTTAAATTCATATATATAGAAGTTGTTATTCCATATGAAATATAAGTACAACTAGAATACTCACTTCATAAGTAAATATTACATTCAAATACGTTGATTATTTTGTTATATGAGGATGTTCTAAAAGAGTAATCCAATTATCCATTTTAGACAAATAATTTACCCATATTAAAACATGAATAATATTTTTGATACGTCTATGATGTATATAAATGTTTTTATGGATATTTTAGATGCATATGAATTTAATTAAACAATAAAAATAGTGTACATTCTTCTTTATAATAGACATAAATTTCACCCACTATTAAATGATCGATACTTGAGTAAAATATCCCTCTCCCATTCATTAAAAATTAGTCCCCCTGCTTCGATTTCAAGAGTTAGAGACATAAATTAGACGATGTGCTGGAGAATTAACATGATGTAGTTTATATTTAATTTTCTTTTCTATATTTATCATCTCAGACTTCCTATTTATTCTTTATGACCTAATTAAAAAGTAAGTGACTATTGTATTATTGGGAAGGGGAGGAGAACCATTCCTATAATTATTGAGTCATATTTTCTAATTTTAAACACAATTATTATATTGAATAAATATCATTTAGATTAGTTATAAATGTTCATAAAATGATTATGTTTTTTGTTTTTTGTTTTATTCCGAATTTATACATTTGGATGACATTCATTAAACTCCCTATACTAAGAGAATATTGTCTCAATTGAAAATATTTTTATTGGGGGTGGTTGTCTACTTATCATTAGAATTCATATAGAGTGTAATAGTCATTTCCAGATTTATGAGGAGAACAAATTGTTGATTCTAATTTTCTTCAGTATTATAGGAATATCTTATTGTCATTCATATGTGATGGAGTGATTTTAATTGTTTTCTTCAACCATTGGTGATTGGTAACTTGATAAATGAGTATAATTTAATTCAATAACTCAAGAGGTGAAATTGATTTTTATAATATGAATGAACTAAATTAGTTATTCCAAACATAACCCTATCAATTTATTCCTCGATCAATTTCATCCTTTTTTATATATTCAAATTAGATTTCAATGAATCACAATAAAAAATACCTCCTTGTTTCAATAATTAAAATTGAAATGCAAGATTTTCATGCACTTCAATATGGATAAAAACATAGGATAAACTCTATAATGCATTGTAACATAAGAGATAATATATTTTTTTGAACCTCAAAAAAGTATCATATCATCCACTTACACCAACATTGAGTTAAAACCTTAAGAAATTCTTCACCTCCAATTCCCTTGCTCATCTATGCATAATCAAGATACAATGAACAACATCGAAACACATGTGGGCCCAACTCCCTAAAATGTGATTTTAATAAAGTATAAAAAATTAATTTAATCTTCATAATTAATATAAAATAATCTAAATTAGTAATAGTAGAATAATAAAAATCAAGGAAGAATAACAGTGTTAAACCCTCATGTTGAGAGGTTAGATCCCTCGAGGGAACCAATGATACTCCTTTAGGAAAAAATCGTATAAGCTCAAATTGATCAATCAATAAATTCCTCCAAAATTGTTAGTATAAAATAAAATTAAATAGGATAAACTATTATAAATAATCCAACTACTATAAATAACTAGTACTTTCTCGTGCTATTGCATGATGTATTCGATTACTAGTTTTTATTTTAATAAGATATTAATATTTATAAAATTTGAGAAGAAACAATAATGTTGAAAAAAAATTAATTATATAGTAATGGTTTATGATAATGAATTATAATTTCATAGAATATAAATAAATCATTAAAATAGATAGACAATGAAATATAAGTAAAACTATATGAATTTTTACACTATCAGGAAGATGATTTGTATAATTTGGTACATTTTATTTAGAATGATAAATAAATATGTAACGCATTTTGTGTAAATTTGGTCAATATGATATCCCCACTTTTTATGACATAATATGAAATTTATGACATTAAACACACACATATATATATCATTGATTTAGTGAGTTCTTATATGTTGACTAACTGGGTTTATGTAATTATTTAAATGTATTATTTGTTTATTGGTGTTTTACTTGTATCTATATTTCATGAAAAAATTTGTTTAATGTTAAATGATTACATTTCAAGTAAGATAAATGTAATATAAAATGTGGGGGCATATAACCTAAATCAATGTGTTACATATCATTAATTACACTACACATTTTAGTTAAAAACATATATCTTACTTGTATTCTTTTATATTAACATCTTGTTATATAAGATAACACATTTCGTTATTTTTTATAATGTTACAAAAATTATGAAATTACAGAAATTTTAAAAAGTACCTATTTTTTTCATTTTTATTGTATTAAAACAATAGGTTCACATCTCTCCATATCATTGATATACCATACCTCGTGGTTCCATATAAATCTCAAAACATCCTACCAAAACATTACAATTCTATCCACATAATAATGATGATATTCATGGGGAGAAAACATTGAAAAGGAATATCCTTTAAATAAATACCCAAGAGAAAATACAGGAATGGAAAATACAACACCCTCTAGTTCCTAAACATCTAAAATCTACAATATAAAAAACTCCATCTAGATCCACCATTTGAAATCACCATTTAGAATGACCCTATATATATCATAATTTTGAACAAAAATCCAGATTCAAAGCATCCAAACATTGTACCTGCTAAATCATATTATCAAAACAATCAGCATATATACCACACATAATAAGAGAACATCATTTTATTTATAATTCGACCAGTTTCTCATGGCGGAGTTAAAGAGCATCCGAACATTTTGAAATGAGATGGCATCTACAAAAATATAAGGTGAAGTGTATCTAGAATCCTATAATGAACATGATATTATTTGAATGATACACTAAAGATAAATACTAACTTTAGTTAGAGCGGAACACATGATTGGTGTGATCACATAAAGTATCTCCTTTTATGTATCAACGCTTCTTACAATCACAATACCTGCACACTCAGGTAATTCAGAATAATGAGAGCCAATTACCAAGCCCATATTTGTCATTCATTGTGTAGAAAATTTCATACCTGGGGACCTAGAAGTGGAAATGTTTAGTATTATTAAATTATATGGAGATCTTATAAGGTTGGTGTGATTCCAATTCATGTGCAAGTTCCTTTATAGTGGGGATGTTCACACTGCTTACGATACACTACCTGAAATAATCTATAATTGAAATTTTCCATAAGAAATGTGATGAACTTAATTCTAACATGCATCTATTAAATGAGTCTCAAAAAACAGAATCCATGCTAATCAATTTCGTTTCACCATCAGTATCATCACTTATATAGAATGTCCTAGGTGGTAGATTCTTGAATAAAACTGGTATATTGACCATCACATTATTTTTTAGAAAAAATAGTCACTTAATTACAACATTAAATCCTTCAGAATCTTTTGTATAAGTGTCATTTGTCCTGTTAAAAAAGAACTGACAAAAAAACTCATACTTAATGACACGACACTATGAGAAATGTAGTGAAAATTTAGAAAAATTCAGAAATAGAGTAGAAATATACCAGGAAATGTATGTGGAAGTGAAATAGAAAAAATGAAATTCAAGGGGAAATAGAGTTAAATAAATGAAATAAAATAATGTGAAATGTAGTGAAAGAAAAAATATATTCATGTTGGAATGAAATAAAATGCTTGGGAAAAAAATAATTTCATAACAAAACAATTACAACTTTTACAATATTTGAAAATAATATTAGTGAAAAAAACTGAATGTATATTGATCTCTTCCATATGTAATTAAACATGAATGTTAGTAAATGACACATATTATTATTATAAAATATCATGTGACATCTATCATAAAAAATAATAGTAATTACAATCAAAATTATTTTATTGAGGAAAAACAACTAACATATCTATCTTCATATGCATATATGTGATATGATGCTGAATTGAAGCCCCCAACCTCAATTTTGTCTTCAAATTATAATCTTCTTTTTCTAGAAGTAACAAAATATGAGATTTCATAATATAGGCTAATAGTTTTTCTGGAATAAAACATGTATAATCATAAAATTTTAAATCTGGAAACAAACATTAGTATTCATAAAATGGATTTTTTGTTTAACATGAAGTAATAACAAGATTTCATAAAATGGGATTTTATTTATACTAGAGGGAAACATGAATAATATAATTTTTTTTAATTTGGTAAAAAAGAAATAGACATGAAATAATCAAATGGGTGTTATTTTTTTACAATAATCATACATGGAAAATCAGTTTACAAAAACAATTGAATGGATAAAAATGCCTAATCACAGAAAGGGAAATCACTAATAATGGAAACAAACAAAGTAAGACATAAATTGGGTATACATTTTTAAAGTAAATAGAAATATGAAATCATAAATAATTAAATATGTTTAATTTGAAAAAACACTATATAACAATATGCATAATTATTTTAACTGGAAACATAAATAATAATTTAGAATATGGGAATTATGTTATAATGGAATCGTACATCATAATTCAGATAATGAAAAATATGTTTTAATGTAAACAAACATGAAAACTAAATAATAAAGAAAAAATGATTTACTGAAAAAAAGGGATGATTCATTGTATGGTAAATCTGTTCAAGTAGAGTTAAAATTGAGAAATCATAACATGAGAACATGTAATTACTAGAAACTATCATTACATATCAGAATATGGATTACTGAAATTTATTTTATGATTTTATAGTTTCATTAAAGTGTAATAGTTAACCAAAGTATTAGTAGACATAAAAGTGGAGAAATTATTTGTAAGAGTCCATTTGGAACTTATAAATTGCTGAAAATGTGTTTCCAAAATGGATATGTACAACAAGAAAAACCATTAGTCATCTTTGTCGGTTTTTTATTTATATTGTTTTTTATCCCAATATGAATATTAGTGGAATCATCCGATGGTGGTGTGGATTCACTAGTTAGTGAGACATTATGTTTTACCACATCATCAGCGTCGAAGCCAGTCAACATATATCTATACATGTAAAAGAAACTATCAACCGAAAGAAAATAAAATGACCCAAAACTCAACTGATAACTTCTATTTTAAAAGATTATGCTATATACAATTGTTACATAGTAATATTAATGTTTATTAATTTTTAATCAGAAATTTATGGTACATAAATATTTAACAGGGGTAGTTAAATTCTATACAAAACAATTATTTAATTTAACAAATGATACATAAAAACATTTCCTACCTTTGGAGGGAGATTGAAAATCATTTCCAAATGCAGTAAAGTCTTTCTTTTTGGCCATTGGTTGTCATCACCTATGATTTTCTTCACGAAATACCATTAAAGGGTTCATCCAACCATAAAATTAAATATTCTCTATAGAAATAGTAATGCATGTAGTGTAATTTGATCTGAAAGTCTAATAGATTGTAGGTGTGGTGATTATAATAAAAAATATCAACTGGTAAAAGGATTAATGCAAATAAAAAATGTTAAAACTAAATCATTAATTGCATAGTAATTTATGAACTACATATTAGTATAATTTTTTAGGTAAATTATTTTTGCGATGTCTTCCTAGAAGAAAGTGTGTTTGCAATATGTATTTAGCATCATTATACTGAATATGAACTCTGTAGATGAAAATAAAATTATATAGATAAATTAGTAATGAATATATAATATAAAAAACCAACCAAATACTTAAACAGATCGTTGTAGTAGTAATAAAAATTAATGTTCTTGAAATTCAAAGTATACTGATCATAGGAGTGAAATGTCCCAAGAGAGGACCTGCCAGTTTCACAGGCCTATCATGAAATGTTAAGAAGAATAATCCATTAATGTGATATTGATTTTCTAGAAAAAAAAATAATTTTTTTGATGAAATATTACCTCGATATAATAAAACCTACTGCTTATTTTTAAGGACCAACTGGTTTCATCTTCTAGTATAGTAAGTATGAAAACTATAATGTTTTTTCATTTTATGGTTTCAAAGGAAATAAGTAATAATTATACACTTTCTTGATTGTGTTATAATGTGTCACTAAAAATTTTGATGTAGTTTTCATTATTATTGATAAAAACCACTTTCTAGCTATTATGTTCCGAAGAATGATATGGTTCTGAACCATCTCTTTTCCATCCCAAAACATATTATTCAATGCAAACTGATTTCATGAAGTCAATATAATTCACACATCAATATCCTGAAATCAAAGAAATATCCACTAATTCTACATCGTATTAAAATGAATCAATAATTGTAGTATGAATTTACATATAAAATAGTACTATAATAAGGAAATTTCTGACAAACACAGTGAAATAGGGTACTATCATTCTCATAACAAAAAATTTCCCATGAAAAAGTTATTCTTTGATGAAAACACATCTACTAAAATTAATAAATGCAATGACAATGAAAGATTTATAAAGTTAATGGAATAGGTTAAACATATCTGACTATGTTGCAGACCTTGATGCGATGAAGAAATCAAGAAAAATACTCTTAAGAATGATTGTTGAAGAAAGGATGGAAAAAAGGTGTTTGATAAGGTGAAGTAGTATCAAAATAGCATAACTATAGTAAAAATGTCTCATTTCATCTGGTTTAACTCTAAATAATTCATTATCGAAAAAACGGTGTAAACTGTGAAAAATTGTGTATTGAATGAAATAAGTTAGGCATACCTAAACTGCAGGAAGCAGTCATTTGGAGGAAATAAATCAATATCTAACATGAAAAAATTTATAGATAATGATATATTGGTAGAGTAGAATAAACAAAATAGAAAATGCAAGAATATAAAATACAACAACCTTGAGTTGGTGAACATTTGAAATATAAAATATAAAATGTGTTTCCATTATAGATTTTCTTTTTTAATGTATATAAATTCCACATAAAGGAAATTTATTTTATTATTTTATAATATCATTGTAGTGTATTAGAAAACTATAGTATATGTCGACATTATAGTGGAGAATTTATTTGTAACAGGCCTTTTGAAAATTACAAATTGTAGAAAATGTGTTTCCAATTTGGATAAGTACTGCCAGATAAACCGTTAGTTTTATTTTTCTATTTTTTATTTATGTTTTACATTATCTGAATATAAAGATCAGTGGAATTAGCAAATGGTGGTGTGGAGTCACCAGTCAGTGAAACATTGTGTTTGACCACATCATCATCATCAAATCTAGTCAACAGTTATATATTAATATATATGAATCTATCAAATAAAACAAAATAAATTGACCCAAATCTGAATTGATAACCTCTATTTTAAAATAGAATTCTATTTAAAATATTCTCCTAGTAATATTAATGTTTATTAATATTTAATCATAAATTTTTGTTACAAAAAAAGTAATAGGAGTAGACAAATTATGGACGCTACATTTAATTATTTGAACAAAGGAAACATGAAAAAATTTTCTTACCTTTGGGGGACATTGAAAATCATTTCCAAATTTAGTAAAGTCATGGTTTTTGTCCATTGGGTGTCATAACCTATGATTATCTTCACCACACACCATTAAAGGCTTCATCCAATTAGAAATTAAATAGGATCCCTAGAAAGAGTAATGCATGTACTGTAATTCGAACTGAAAGACTAATAGATGGTAGGTGTGGTTATTATAATAGAAAAACATGATTTGATCAAAGGATTAATGTGAATAAATAATGTTAAAACTCAATATTTAATTGCATAGTAATTTTTGAACAATGTGTTAGTATAATTTTTCTGGTAAATTATTTTTGAAAAGTCTACTAGGAAGAAAGTGTGTTTGCAATATGTCTTTAGCATCATTTTCTAGAAGATGCACTCGGTAGATGAAAATAGAATTATATATATTAATAAGTAACGAATATTTAACATGAAAATCCAATCTACCAATTAATCAGAACACTATAGTAGTAAAGAAAATTAATGTTATAGAAATTCAAAGTATATGAATCACATGAGTACAAAGTCCCAAAATAGGACCAAACAGTTTCATGGGCCTATAATGAAATGTTGAAAATAAAATTTCTCTAAAGTGATATTAATTTTTTAGAAAAAAAATATAAAAATATTTAACAATATGGTACCTCGATATAATCAACCCCACTACTTACTATTGAAGACCCACTGGATTGATCTTCTTGTATATTAATGAAGAAAATAGTAATGATTTGTTATTTTAGGCTTTCAAAGGAAATAAGAAATCATTATACACATACCTGATTGTGTTATAAGGTTTCATTAATGATGATTATTTAGTAGTTGTTATTATTAATAAAATCCACTTTGTAGTTGTTATGTTTTGAAGAAAAATTCGGGTTTGAACCATCTCTTTCCCATCCCAAAACTTTTCCTTCGATGTGAACTCATTTCATGAAGTCAATAGAATTCACACATCAAAAACCTGAAAAAATAAAATATCCACTAAGTCTACATCATAAAAAATGAATCAATAATTTTAGTATGAATTTTCACATATAAACAACAACATAACAATAAATTTGTGACAGACATAGTAGAATCAGGTACCATCTTGATTTGAACAAACAATTTCCCATGAAAAAAGATGTTCTTCGATGAAAGAACATATCCTAAAATTAATAAAATAGATGACAGTGAAATAATTCTATATTGAATATAATAGGTTAAACATATTGGACTATTTATCAAACTATGATGCAATGAGGAAATCAAGGAAAACTCTCCTAAGAATGATTGTTGATGAAATAATGGCCAAATAGATGTATGGTAGTGGGAGCTAGAGTATCAAAATAACATAACTATAGTAACATTGTCTCATTACATTTGGTTTAACTCCAAATACTGCATTATGGGGAAAATGGAGTATACAGGGAAAAATTCTCCATTGAATGAAATAAGTTAGGCATACCTAAACAGCAGGAATCTCTCATCTAGCGGAATAAAATCAGTATCTTCCATGGAATAAATAATAGATCATAATATATTGGTAGAGTAGAAGAAGTAGAGGGTGTAAACGGTGAAACATTATTGGATATGTATTGTAATATTATTTGATAATTAAATATGAAAACCAAAATAGTAAAAATAAAACATAATGGAAAATTTATGTAGGAATTGAGAAGATTAATTCACAATATTAGGAGAACATACATTTTATGGATCTGTAAGATCATTTAAGATGGTTTTTGTGATTGTAAAGGTGTTTAAGGATTTATCAGTAACTGGAGGTGAGGATAAAGGAGTACTTTTTCTTCGGTAACCTGATTGCGGTGTGAAAATGATTATGTATTAGTGGTCGAGGGGGAATGAAACCTTCGAAGGTGAGCAGTTTGGAATCGATGCTCACCTCTCACTAGAAATTGTTTGTAGAATTATTATAATTAAGAGTTTAAAGAATTAGTTATATTACAAAGAAAGTATGGAGGAATTAATTATCACATGTAATGTGAAGACGGTGGCACACAAAAGAGGTGTAGGTGGTCGAAGATAAATAAATAGTCGGATGCAAGGTCGCGAGCTAGAGCAGCTATGAACAAAAATCCAATTGAGAAAATGAACCAGATACGGAGGTATGGTGAAACCATGATAAAGCGGAACACAGAGTAGTTGTTCGAAAGACTATAGGGAAACTGAGAGGAGTATGACATCGACATTCAGATTTTTCAGGAACCCTAGGTTTCAAATAGCACAATCCCGACAGTGAGAAGGAGAAGAAAAATAAATGTGGGTAGAGTAGAAACTGGTAGGAGGTGGATTTCGGAGATGGAGGTTGACTGAATGTGTATTGACCATGAGAGCCATGACGTTGGAGGAAATAGTTTGAGGGGAGATTAGGTCATGACGTAAAATAACGCAGCTGGAGTGGGAGAGGGATATGGAGGAAAGAAGATGTTCCGTGCGGGAGTGGGGGTGACGTGGAGATTTGGAGAAATGAAACATAAGGAAAAAATGTTGTGGAAGCAAGGGACACACCGAAGCTGGAAAACCCTAAGATATATATATATATATATATATATTTGATAAAATCACATCAAGACCTCCTCTATCCATAAAATATCTAATCTTAATCCTTCAATCCCAATTATACTATACTCTAAATCAATTTACAAAAACACACTAATTTTAAACCACTATAATTAGAAAATATTATTTAAAATATGGGATGAAAAATAATATATAAAATCTATACATTATCATTAAATGACCTCTAATTGGTCAACTGAGGTAAAATTTAACTAAAAGAAATAAATGGAGTTCAATGAATAACATTCCCTTACTAGATAGATAACCCTTAGTGAGGAAATCATATAGTGTTTAAACAGATTGATGGGTAAAACATCTGTTCACCCAAAATTAAAATATAGATCATAACACAACCTGCTTAGTTTACATACACTAGAAAACCATTGTCCCACCATGTACATGTTTCAATACATTTACAGACCGATTTCCTCAAGCATGGTGAATTACCCCATGGGACTTCTACCAGATTTACTCTAACTCGTTACGTAGTGGATCACTATAGATATTGGAATGAATTTATACAACCCAAGATCCCCCAAAAAGTAACCTTGCACTCCTCCAACTAACTTTGAACCTTTAAAGAATCTAATATACCTTTTAAAACTAGAATACCGACAATAATTCTCAATTTAAATTTGAGAATTCATATCATCAATGGTTCCTAACCTATTTGACCATGGCACAAAAATGCGAACACGTGTAGGTAATTAAAACCATTGTATCATAATACTTTTAATCAATGATATTTCTATTATTTCATCTCTCCCATACAACATCTATCTCTAAACATCAATGTATGATTATAATTAAAATCTCCCATAAGTAATGATCGAGAAAAAACCACACCAAAACCAGATAAACTACCAAACATGCTAGACACATGACATTATATAACAATAAAAACAATTTGCCTCAAACTAAAATATATCAATAGATACATACATGAGAAATTATTCTCAATATATCATAAAAAAAACTAGGTTGTTTCCCTCCACACTAACTCACCATAAAAACCTAATTGAAAAAGAATCATGACTATGTATAACTCAACAAACATTTAAATGATTTCTACTACTATGAAAATTTATATATTTCTATATAATTCTTCTCTTACACCAATATATGACTTCACCGGTCTAAAATACATGCCCAGACACATGATACTAAACTTGATCATATATTTTAATACCAACATTCAATTATATAGACCTCAATCTAGTCAAATATTTTAATTTAATAATAGTTTTCCATTAAACATTGTGGCCCACTCCACCACTAAATTCTAATTCCAAAATGGGGTTTTATCCTATAATATATATATATATATATATATTCCAATTACTTCTATGATCCAATATATAATAATTATAATTATTGGGCTTGGTATTTCATATGTGTCACAACTGATTCTTAATAATCTCTACCAAAATAAGGATTAGAATCTGAACCATATTATTTCCCACATTTGAAGTAATATATAATGACATACACACATATAATAATATTATTAATGATAAATGACTCGTTATTATTCCTTCCTTATTTAAATAAATCCATCCATTTTCTACTCCTGGTCATATATTTTTATAGTTCCCTACAAAACCACAAACCAGAAAAATTATTGATCAACTATCTAATACTTAATATATATGGTTAAACAAAAAAAATAGCGACTTATCTCATTGTAACACATATTTTTTGTTCCAACCCACTATAAATAACATCTAAAAAATATATTTTTTGTAAATCTTAAATTTTCTAAAAAGTTTATTAAATAGTTTAAGAAGCTAACCAAATGAATATTATAGACATTAACCAATAAGAAAACTCCATAAAAATAAATATTAAAATCAATTCAACATTCTTTATATAACATAATATGTCATATCTAACACCCATATATTGGTTAAGGGAAAAAATAATGTCATGGTTTGACACCACAATATGAGTTAAAGGGTCTTAAACATCACCATACACATATTATATTTTGTAAAATCCATAGGGGGAACAACTACCAAGCCATTATTATTCATCTACATAGCTATATTTAGATGAAAATAATATGTATTCCAAGACTCATCACAATATACATGCACCATAAAGTGTCATATACACCATACTTTTAAAAATGTAATAAAAATGAATCCATATTTTTCGTAAAACTATAACAAAAATGCATTAGTGAGTTGAATACTCCTTAACAAATTCACCATGACCTAACAACTATTATCCTATGAATTATTGAAACTCTCTTTAAGTAAAAGAGTGTTAAAAACATTAATGTGTTTATATCACATTCAATAAATGGATAATTGTGCCCATATAAACCCTAATATCACCATGTGGATACCAATATTATATTATATCCAAAATATAGGAAACACACATTATAAAGACCAAGGATTTTTATCAATAAATATATCATCATTTTAGATAAATATTAATTACATTACAAAAAAACACACACGGGGATTATTAAGTATTTGTTCATTTAGAAACAATGATATATAATCATATAGTCCATAAGAGTTCTACATTATCTTCATATTAGTTCAAAATAACATAAACACTTCTTATACATATTCCATGTAAAACCTGCTATCATAGCCACTGGAAAATTATCATAATAAATAGTGAGATCAGATTCTCCGTAAGGGTAAAAAATAGAAATATATAAAAATAAAAACAGATAAAGTGTATGAATATATGATTATAACATATAAAAACCATATCTTATATATCAATTATCTAAATATTTTGTCACATAATAAATATGAGGATTTTATAAGACATCAATCATATGTTAATTAATGAACATGATCTTTGAGATGATAATATTGACATAATAAATGGAATAGTGGAAAAAATAATTAGATAAAATAATTTCCTAGGTAGTAAAATATTCTATTTGATAACTATCATGTTTTAATGGGTTCAATCTCCATGATATCATAGTAGTTAATGTTCTCTCTTATGTTTATCATAGTTGATTTGGTTCACTCCCCAAACTATCATAGTTTTTATGGTTCACTCCCTTGGATTTCATAGTGGATTGACTGACTTACTAATCATGGATCAACCCATATTTCCATACATAATATCTCATGAATACCAACATTTAATGGATTCATAAGAGGGATATACAGGTCCCACCCATCACAATATTAAAATAATACATACTTGTTCAATAAGATCCTAAAACATTCATCATATCAGAACCAAGGAGAAGAAATTTGTTTCATATGCATTTCAAAAAAAAAGAACCTATAGAAATAAAATTCATAATTATTTCAACAATTCATTAAATTATCTTCCACTAAAAAATAAAATATTTTCATCATAATGTTTTCATTATATATATAAACCATTTATTGAATGAATATGAGTGGAATCCTTGGATCATTTCCCCAGTATATAATTAGTCACATAAAATGTTGTCATCTTAGATGGAATATTATTTTTAAAGATCATATGGGACTATTTATGTATTATGATATCCTTTACCTTTAAAAAAATTCTTCTAAAATCATAATATATTTTCAAAATAATTTTTGTTGAAAATAACGATTGAATCATTTAAATGAATCTCAAAAATAATCTAAAACATTTCATGATAAAATTATTTTATTGACATTGAAAAAACGCATTTAGAATCATGGGTCATGATTTATTTAATAAAATCTTCTATTTATTTCAAAAAATTGAAAACATTTTTAGAAAACACGGTTATATTTGAAATTGGGTATTCTATCGGAGAGAGAAATAAATATGGTTTTAATTAAATCATTATGTTTACCTATTCAGTACATAAAGAGAGTGAAATTATGTGAAATAATGTATTTTCATGAAATAAGTAGAGGATTAAAAAATTTATGTGTTTTTTGAAATATGTATCATAAGATATATTCATCAAAATAAAAAACATAGACAATCCTGTTTAACGATGAGATTATATTACAAAACCATTACCACTTTGATAACATTGAATCCTAATCCATATGAATGAATAACACTAAATCAAATATAAAATATAATTATAATTAATATATTCATTATATTACTTGTCAAATTGGTTGAACATAAACCTAATAAATGAATATAGATTCATAACATAACATATGTGCATATGAAATAAAAATTAAGACAAAAACCCTTACAACTATGGTAAATTTAAAATCGAAAGACCCATTGAAATATGAAATTAAACATTTACATAAATAACATTAAAATAAATATATTTATTCTATAATATATAAAAAAGTTAGTATATGCAGTAGAATAATGAAATGTGTGGTGAATATGACATATGAATTCCAGAAATAAAAGAGAGAATAAAAGTCTGATATGATAAATCTATAATTCCATTGTACAAATTAGAACAACATGTATAGTAAATATAGGTTTATTATTAACATATTTTATAATCATACTCTAATGTATCACACCATATATGATTTATTTATGTCCTTTTTATACCTATTTAATAACAATTCATGGTTGAAATCACATTTTGTGTAATGACATATTTGTTTTTATTATATATTATTGTTTATTATTTTCAATCCTTATATATTGAACATTGATCCATAATATATATTAAATTGACCTTAATATAAATAGCATATATATTAATTATATATTTATTTATAATAATCTATAACAGTTAGACTATAAATTAAAATACAACACTCATAGAGACGATATGCTATATTTATAGAAGAACACTATTTAAATTTTTTAATGGTGTAATTAAATGAAATGTAAATGAAAATTACCTTTCCAGAATCATTATTATGTAATATTTATCATATTTATTTATTTAAATTTTTCTTATTTCCTTTCATGAAATTCAATTTTGAAAAACGAATCCCATCGCTTCACAAGGCGGTAACAACCCAAGTATTTATAAAAAAATAATTAATATTTACTATTAATACTTATGAATAAGAAATTAATTTTTCAGTAATGGGAATATTTTTATGATAGCACACTCAACACGCAACAACACGTTTTTTCCAAAATCATATGTTTCCCACAATGTTGAGTTATACCAAAAAATAATATAATAATATTATTATTATATTAAATTTTGGTTAACCCATAGTCGTTGTACTCGAGGAAATGAACAGAATTACATATATTATTATTTTAGACATTATTAATTCTTTTTTCCTTTATCCAATGTACATTAGAGGAATGAAATTACAATGAATTCAATTTTATTCATTAAATACTCTAATATTTATAAAAGGTCGGTTTACCACCTTTTGATGAAGCACCCTTTTTTACTTCTAGTTATTGAAACCCTTATATGTTCTATTTTATATAACTATATTCTTCTTTATAAGAGGAACATCGAAATTAACATTGGTTAACGTTTTCATATTTTTCTGATTAAATTCATTTTTAATGAATTGTGAAAAAATACATCATTTTAATTCAAAATTATCATTTCACTTAATTAATTTATATATTTATATTGTCATTTTAATTGGTCTTAATTTATAATTATGTTATTTTTATATCATTTAGTATAATATTGGTCATTGTAAGTAATTTACAATTTTAATTGGTCATAAACACATGTCAATCATTTGATAGTTTTTACTTCTTAAAAACACCTTATCTGGTTTTGACAACATGAGTTAAATTAAAAATAATTTATTAAAATTCTATTTTTGGAATTTAGAAAACAAGATTCAATAATTATAATAATAAGTACTAAATTTGTTAAGTAGTTTTATTTAATTTTTAGGACATTATGAATAGTAAAATTAGTAATTATTTTATTTACCATGGTTAAGAGGTAAATATGGTAAATAAGGGTAAAAAATTATATTATAATAATATTATACTACCCTTACACATGTCCTAATCTAATTGGATTAGATATTTTTGACCATGTGCATCCATGGATTGATTTTGGGACCCAATGGATGGAATTTAGTGTGAAAATGACATTTTATTATAAATAATTTAAATAAAGAAAAATAAAACCTAATCATATATCTTTTACAAAATTTTTTATATGGGGTTACATAAGGTATCCGTTTGAATATTAATATTCCTTAAAAATATAAATTTTTTCATATATCATGATATTTCATTTAAAATATTTATATATTCATTAAATAAATTTAATTATGAAACATTGATGATGCAGTGGTTACGTAATTAATAAGGGATTCAAATAAATGATATTATAAATTTTAAAATAAAATTTATTTGGTTATTTTGATTTCATCCACAAATTTTAGGGATGATATTAACATATTATGTTTGAGTTAATGCCTTTAGTTCTAAGGGATCAGGTTATTATGAATTTTTGAAAAATTCATGTATGAATAGTTTTCACAATTAACATAATTCATTTTTTCAAATATAAAATATTTTATGAAATCATATCAAATTCTTAAAAATATAAGATTCATATAAATGGTTATGATAAGTCAAAAAATTTATTGATGACTATTTTATTAGACATTCTTCCTATTTTGGTATCTATTTTGATTCTCAATGTGTTCAATGTTTTATAAAATGGTAAGAGTAAAAGGGATAAATAAAAACGATGAAGATTAAAAATATCAAAATCCTATCCAATTATTATGGGATGATTTTATTTCAACTTATATTCATCTTATCGTTGAAATAAATGAATTTTGAATCTTTTTTAATAAAAATTAAATTTATAATAATGTAATATTTATAGACATCTATAAAGTTCCTCTCTTAATTCTTATAAAAAGACACCACATATACCCATTAAATCACACCTCTCAAACCCATTAATCATCCAAAACCATCCCAAATAAGCTCCAAGAATCCCTCAATTTATCCTATACTCCTTTCCTTGGGAATATGTAAATTCAAGAAAACATTTTGGCTCAAATAAAAAAAAGTTAACCGATTTTGAGGTAACACCTTCTCTAAAGTTCCTTTAATTTATTTTCCTTATCCACTCAATATTATTTTATAATTATTTGGCTACATAGAAAAATAAGTATCCTAAATATACTATTATGTTGTTATTAGAGGGATTTTAATGACACTTACACACACCTCAATCTAATAGATACGAACATACTATTTATGTGTACGGAGAACTTCTGCCTCATGAAATAGTGATTGTTCAATTATCACCTACCTCCTCTCATGGTGGCCATTATAATGGAAATATATTTTGACATAATATATATTATATTTATATTGCCTCTATGATTCTGTAATTTTTAGTTACAACAGAACTTTATACTTTTCATGATGTGTAAACATGATTATTTTATTTGATGAAGTGCAGACTACCACCCCCTATAATGGATATGACTCGTAAATGAAATAAAGGTTACATATATAGGATGGAGTTAACGAAAATATATAACGTATATAAAATATGATAATATAATGTAATTATAATATACATATTCATCCATATGATTTCAATTTATTAATAGGATAATGAAATGCAAGTATCGTTCATGTGTAAGTATGACTTACCTTCTCCATTAACGGTGCATTTCAATACTTATCTCAAAATGTTATGTACTATTATAAACAAATATATATACTGTATATGATATTGAAATCATGAATATAATTCTGGAGTTGATGTATTTTTTAGTACATTGACAATTTACCTCAAAATAAGTTCATTTTTGACTCAAGTGCCAAATATCGACAAAACGACCAATATTACTTAAATAATTATGTAATGATAAAAATGTGGTAATATGATATTTATAATGAATTAAAATATTAAAAAGGATCTGAAAAATTTATAAATTAACATATTTATTTTATTCTAGGAGAACAAGGCACATAAATTTGGAGTCAGACTCAAGGTAAGAGAATTCGTCCCAATCTCATTGCATTAAGGCATATTTTGGGTTATAATGACCTTAATTTATATGGTGTATAATTATACCATTTTAACTTTAATTTCATTCAATATTTTTTAAAATGAATATTTTTTTACGATGAATTTTACTAAATGACACATGGAATGCTTCTTTTTAACGTACGTGGTCACAATGACATTTCCGCCGATGCGAGTATTATTTGATATTTTACTTCCTTAAAATGCCGTAATGTTTTTAAAAGGAAAATAAATAACACACACTTATATATTTTTATGTATTTTCATATTGAAAATGGTTTTGATAAAGCATTTATTATGTCAATATCTTGGAATTATATATTGTGATTGAAATTTGGAAATTTTATCTTTCTTTTATGATAGTTCTATGTGTTATGAATATGTTATGGTTCAAAAAAATTGATTATGTATACGTGTGGTTCCATGATAATCCAAGGGTGGGTGAGCTTGAGATAACTCTCCAATGCATTGGGTAGCCAGATAAAGGTAAATGTTAATGTTTTTGATAATATATTGAGAGAATATACTATGATGTGTATTCCAAATGTAACTCCCTATATAACTGTGAAATCTAAAATGTATATATGTTATGGATGAACAAGATAAATTTATGATAAATTATTTCTGTTTCATATTAATAAATATTATTATTTCATGAGGTATGACAAGGATATTCTTTTTTATGAGTGGAAAATATGGTTTCATTGATTTGTATGTATTGATTGACTAATGTTTCCTTTCCTTTTTTATAACCCTTATTGATGTTTTTTATGACCATCTCATGTTTCTGAAATGTTTTTCATAGATTATTAGGAATGGTAAGAGAAAGGAAGAGTTCATGAATATTTTTTATCAGGATACTAATTCTTGTTTTAATCAATGATTTTTATTATTGTGGAAACAAATTTGATATATTAGAAGAGTCAACTTTATAATATTTGAGAAATAATTTAATTGTTATGGAATAATTATCTAAAAATATAAAACTGAAATGAATCACAATGTCAATTGTTTACTTAACTCACAATTTTGCAATATTTTAGGAATGATACCATATAGTTGGTATAAGAGGCCGGTTTAGACAAATTTAGGAGTTATGATATTGTTAAATTAATATCCATACATTATTTTTACTTTATGGCCAAATTAAAATGATATTGAATTTAAAGATTTTGTTGTTTCCCTTTAAAAGATATGGCTGTGTTCAGATTGGTTTTCTAGAGATGAAATATGGATTCTATAATTGAGAGACATCAAGAGGAATAAAACATTACAAATCAGCAACCTAATACGGTGAGAATCAAAAGTGAAGAGTTTTTTTAGTGATGGGTCAATTGAATCATGATTAAATAGTGGTGGTATCCATTCACAAGATTAGATAGATCATCCATTGAAGATCATGTCAGTAGTAAATCATTTCATGTGGAAACATCCCCCATCATTCAAAAGATCATCTGACCCTATGCTAGAAGAAGGGTGGATTAAAAAACAGAAATGGATTTTTGATGTCTTGGGGTGTTTTGAACATCATAAGGATCATCTAGTTGTTTACCATTTTGATGGTAAATCCAATGAATGGTGTGTGATGGTTAAAAATACATGGGATAGTTTAGATATTTATTCTCTTTATTGAGATGATTTCAATGTAATTTTCCTTGCGAAATATTATCCTAAGGTGGTTCAACTTAGAATGGAAAATCATTTTAGGGAATTATGGTACGAGGATAACTAATTGAATGATTATTATAAATAATTAACTTAACTATAAAGGTATAATATAAATTTCATATGGAATTTTGATAGTAAAATCAATTTTTTTGGTAAGTATGAAAGACAAAGTATCAAACGAAAGTAGGTTCTCGTGAGATCAAAAGTTATGAAAAACTTGTTCGATGTGAGGAGTAGGTGAAAATGCAGTTTTTTGCTGATCATGTTTTTGTTAAAAAAATTGAATTTGAGGTAGAGGTGGAAGAAGAATGGGATGAACTCTTAGTAATGTCTGATCGTATGAAAATTATGTTTATAGTTTTTGAAAATGATTGTAAAAAGAACACTAGGATATACCTTTTGGATTCTGGTAAGTGCTTCTGATGTGGTAAAATGGGACATAAGGATCGTAATTGTACTAAAAAATATCCGGGTAGTGGTAATAAAATATTTGATTTATAGTAAATAAAATGTTTCATGGGTAGTGAAATGGGTCATTATGCAAACGAGTGTCCAATAAAAAACTCAAACGAAAGAAAGAATCCATTCTACAAGCATATAGGTGTGGGGAAATTTTTTGGAACTACCTCAAAAGATGTTTGTCCATAAAATGAAGTAGTATCAGGTATATTTTTTATTTATTCAGATTATGCCAATGGTTTGTTTGATTTAGGGTCTACACATTATTTTATTTCTATTAAATTTTCTAGTAAATTGTTAATTTCATCACACGTTATGAATCCTGAACTTGTGGTAAAAAAACCTGGTGAAAATGTTGGGATGAAATGAAATTATAAGATCCTTCTAGTCCTTGTTTGAGGAAAAAATCTTCCGAAAATCCTTATTGTTTTCCCTCTAGTAGAGTTTGATGTTATTTTTGGTATGTATTGTCATTTCGTTTATCATGCAAAGATTGAATATAGAGCTAAAGATGTTTGTTTTTAGAATTAAATTCATTTTGTGTACACAAAAGAATTCATAATTTTTATAATATATAAAAAAGCTGAGAAACCTATAGAATATGGAATTGAATAATACATTTCACATATTTTTTAAAACAATGGATCTTTTTAGATTAATGATGTGCCATTGTTCAATGTGTATCGTGATGTTTTTTCTAATGAGTCACTAGGAAAAATACTTTATTCGAATGATGGATTTACTATTTACTTATTTTCATATGCTAATCCAATTTCAAACCCCTTTATTGAATGGCTCAAATTGAACTTTTAGAGTTAAAGAATCAATTTTTGGAGATATAAGATAATGGTTTCATTAAACCTATCACTTTACCATGGGGGTTTCCAATTGTGTTTGTTCAAACGAAAGAAGGTTAAAAGATGATTTTAATTGATTATAGAGCATTGAATAACATCCTTATTAAGAACAAGTATCCTTTTCCTCATATAGATGATTTGATTGATCATCACAAAGGAGCTCAGTATTTTTAGAAGATTGACGTGAAGTCGAGGTACTATTAGTTTAAAGTAATGAATGTGGACAATCGTAAGACCATGTTTCGTATGAGATATTGCCCTTATGAATTTTTTTTGTTATGCCTTTTTCATTAACCAATGCACCTACTATATTCATGGATATTTTGAATATAATTTTCCTTGAGTTATTGGATATGTTTGTGGTTGTGTTTATGAATGTAATTTTGGTATATTCTAAATGTAGTTAGGAGTATGCTAGTTAATTAAGGGTTTCCTTGAAAACATTAAAATCGAGAGAAACTGTTTCGGAAATTCAGATAGTGTGATTTTTGGTTAAAATAAATTTCATTAATTGGACACCTTATTTATAAATATGCAATATGTATTTATCATTCTAAAACAAAATTTGTTGAATAATGGCCAAGACCCACTAATATAACCAAGATTCATATTTTTCAAGGTTTAGAAGGTTATTAAAGGAGTTTTTTTTAAACATTACAATGATTATATACCCCATTGACTATGTTAACTCGAAAAAGTGTTAAATTCAAATGGAAAAATAAATGTGATGAATGTTTTTATGAATTGAAAATAATATTGGTGAATTATCTAGTTATTTCAATACATTCATGGACTGGTGAGTTGGTTATATATACTCATTCTTCATTGAAAGGAATTGGTTGTGTCCTAATGCAGAATGATCAGGTAGTTTCTTATGATCCAATTTAGTTGAAAAATACTGAGTTAAATTATCCTAAAAATGATTTGGAATTAGATTATGTTGATTTTCCATTTAAAATTTTGAGTCATCATTTGTATTGAGTAAGATATTGAATATATAATTACCATAATATATTGATGTATATATTCACTCGTAAAAAAATAATCACAAAGGAGAGGGTATGGCTATAATTAATCAAGGATTATAATTTTAGGATTCATTACCATCCATGAAAACTAAATAAGGGGGCTGACACTTTGATTTAGAAATGAAATTCTACATTAACGATGTTATGTTTTGAACATGATCATTTGGTTTATAATTTGATGATAATTGGAATTGATGTTTTTGGTGAAGTAAATTCCGCACATTTTTTAGCTTTCAGTACAATAACCTCTAGTAGATAGAATAAATAGAGTGGAGAAAGATGATAGTGAGTGGTAGAAGAAGGATGAATTGGTTTAGAAGGGCATGTTACATGAATTTAACATTGATAAAGATTTTGTTTTTAGGTTAGGAAAGAGTTTATTTGTGACATGTAATTCATAGTTGATAAAAGACTTTTTATATGAAGCTCATAGTTCTCAGATATTAGTTCATCCTAGATGTACTCAAATGTACATAGATCTTATATAGTAATACTAGTGGGATATAATGAAAGGAGATATTGGTGACATTACGGTGAAGTTTTTATGTTTATAATAGGTTAAAGTAGAGAGCTAGTAACCAAATGGGATAATTCAGCCTTTTTCACATCAAAATTGGAAATGGGAAAATATATCCATGGATTTCATAGTGGGATTACCAAATACTTCTCATGGAATCAATGCATTCTGGGTTATTGTGGATTTATTGTATAAATATGGTCATTTTATTCCTATTCGAGATACTTTGTCTTTAGATAAACATTATTGATTGTATATAAAAAATATTTTTAGGTTACAAGGATTTACCATATCTATTGTATTTGAATATGATCCCATGTTTACTTCTATTTTTTGGAAAGTCCTTCAGAAGAAATTGGTTACTGAATTAAATTTTAGTAAAACTTTTCATCCTCAATCAGATGGGTAGTCAAGAATGAACAATTAATACCATGGAAGATATACTACGTGATAGTTCAATGGATTACTAGGTATGATGTGACAAAAAACGTACATTATTTTAAATTTCATACAATAACAGTTTTCATTACTCTGTACAGATGACACCATTTGAAAAATTATATAGAAATAGATTTTGAAATCCAACTTTTTGGGGTGAAGTAGGTCAATGGAAGTTGATGGGACCAGAATGGGTAGAAGGGATGACAATGAAAGTTCAGTTGATTCAAAAGGACATGAGAATAGATCAGAGAAGGTAGAAAACATTTATAGATAAATATAGAAAGGATCTTTCTTTCGAGGTAACTGATCAGGTTTTATTAATGTTTCTCCAAGGAAAAGTGTGATGCATTTTGATAAGATGGTATTGCTGAGTCTGAGGTTAATCTGACCCTATGAAATTTTTTAGAATGATGGATCAATTGCTTTTAGGGTGTCTTTAACTTCTTTGCTTATCCTAGGTACAGAATGTTTTTCATATTTCAATGTATTGAATGCATATTCCAGAACAATATCTTGTTTTTAGTCCATAGGTAGTTCAGATGGATGAGGATCTCTCTTATATGGAGAAACTAGTCCATATTCATGACCGCAGATAGAAAGTGTTATCGAATAAGGCAATCCATAAAGTAATGGATTCATTGAAAACCAATATGGTTGAAGAGGAAACACGGGAATATTAAAATGCAATGAGGGATAAATAACACAACTTATTTTATATGTGAATAGAATTATGAGAAAACAATTCCTAAAAGGGTGGAATGATATAACAATGCATGAATTTATAGAATAATACATTTTATTTTCTATTCATATTTATGAATAGTATATTAAATTTACGTTAAATGGATGCTTTTCCTAATACAGTACTCAACCCACAACCATGGTTTTCTCCAAGATCTTATGTTACACACAATGTTGAGTCATACTAAAAAATAAAACAATAATATTATTATTATTTTAAATGGTATTTAATTCCTACCCATTGTATAGGAGAGAATGAACCAATTTAACTATATTATGATTTTACAAATTTTTTAAATATTATTGCATATATCCAATGAATATTAGCGGCTAAAAATGAGAATGAACACAATTTTAATGATGAAATACTCTAATATTTTTAGAAGTTCTCTTTAGCACCTTTTGGCGGAGAACCATTTTCAAAATATTGTTATAAAACATTTATATGTTCTATTTGAAAAAACAAAACTTTTTATTTAGAATCAAAACCTCAAAATTTACTTTGGATTAATTTTTAATAATTTTCTCATGAAATTCATATTTTAATGAATAGTAAAAAATACTACATTTAAATCAAAAAATCATGTTAATATAATATATTTATGTAGTTGTATTTTTAATTTAATTGGTTTTAAAGTGTAAATAGATTTTGTTTTTATCATTTAATTCAAATTTGGTAATTGGAAGTAATTTCATAATTTAATTGGACATAAACACATTTCAATACTTTGGTAGTTTCTATTTCTTAATAACTCACTTTCTTAATTTGACAACATGAATTAATTTCAAATTATTTTCTGCCAACCTTGTTTTTTGAATTTGGAAAAATTTGTTCCATATTTTTAATTAGAAGGTCCTAATTTTTTAAGTAGGTACCTTTTATTTTTAGCCACTATTAATAGTAACTTTATTAATTATTTTATTTACCAAGGATAAAGGGTAAATATAGTAAATAAGGTTAAAATATATAATATTATAATAATATTAAACTACCCTATCACATGTCTTAATACAATTATATGAGATATTACTGACCATGGGTATACATGGGTAAATTTTGGGATCTCATATAGCTACTTGTGTGTGAAAATGACATTTTATAACAGTTAATTTAATGTAATGAAATATATAAAATAAACTTGTTTTTTTCTAATTTTTTTTTCATATTTGGTAATATAAGTGATATCATAGACTATAACTAGTATTTATAATGGTAAAAACATTTCCTATATCTTGATATTTTATTTATAATTTTTAGACATTAAATAAATAAATTCAATAGTGAAACAATAATGGTTTAGTGGTTTCTTCATTAATAAAGTATTCAAATAAATGATATTATAAATGTTAAAATCAATGTAATTTTGTTGTTTTGATATTATCCACAAATTTTATGGATATTATTGACATATTATGTTTTATTTTATGCATTTATTTTGAAGTAATCTGGTTGTTATGAATTTTTAAAATAGTCAAGTATGAATAGTGCCCAAAATTGAACTAATTCAAAACATACAATATATAACAGTTTTTTGAATGATATTAAATTTTTAAAATTCTATGATTTATTAAAATAGTAATGATAAGTGTATAATTTTATTAATTACTCTTCAATTTTAAAATTTTCATTCTTTTGTAACTATATTTATTCTTAATGTCTTAAATGATTGATAAAAGAGTAAGAGTAAAAAAGGTTTAAATAAAAAATGTTAGGATTAAAAAATATCTAAAACCTATATAATTCTTATTGGATGATTTAATTTAGACTTATACTGGTCTTATATTATAAATAAATGAATCTAGAGACATTTTAAATCTAAAATTGAGTTTATAATAAATTAATATTTCTAGACTTTCCCAACGTGCCCCTCCTCCCTCTTATAAAAGGCCACCACCTCTACCCATTTACTCACACCTTTCAAGACACTTTTCTCATAAAATTTTTTCACCAATGATATAAAAACACCCACCCATTATTATAGAATCCTTACATTGGGAATAAGGAAATTGAAGAAATCCTTTTGGTTCAAATCAAAAGAATATACCTGATTTAGAGGTAAAATCATCTCTCAAGTTCCATTCCATTATTTTCCATCTGCAATCCCTATTTTATTATTATAATTTTTTTACATAAAAACAGAAATATCTTGAATTTAAATGGTTGTTTTATGAGATTTATCATAACTACACTTATTCACACCCCCATCTAAGGGATATAAGCATTCTGTTTCTATGTACAATGAACTACTACCGCACGAAACGACGATTGTTCAATTTTTCCTACAGCTTATCCTGGTATACATTATGATAGAAAAATATTTTTATATGATATATATTATTTTTATATTTTCTCAATTATTAGGTGACTTTTATTTAAAACATAACTTTATGCTTTTGATGATGTGTAAACAATATAATTTCATTTGAGGAAGTGCTGACTACCGCCCCTTCAAATTGATATGACTCATTCATATAATGCTTGGAATGTAGAAATAATGGAATTAATGAAATTATGTAACACATATAAAATATTATAAATATAATGGAAAAATAATATACCAATTTATCATTAATATTTCATTCCATTAATATGACAATGAAACGAAAGTAACATTCATGTGTATGTACGACTTACTATCTCCATTAACAGTACATTGAATTTATTATCTCCATATTTTATGTACTGTTATAAATATATATATACTCTATAGGATGTTTAAATCATGAATTAAAGTATGGATATGAATTAATTTTGAATAAATGGGCAATTTAATTCAATACAAGTTAATTTTCGACTCAAGTACCGAATATCATCAAAATGATCGATGTTAACTTAAATAATTATTTAATTCTTATAACCTGGTAATAAGTGATATAAATTCAAAAATAATCAGGAAAAAGTTTATAATGAAATTATAAATTAACTTGAGTTTACTATTCAGGAAGAAAAAGGAACATAGGTTGGGATTCGGTCTCAAGGATTGGGAATTTATCCCAATCTCTTTTCATTGAGACATATATTTTTTTATAAAAAACCTTATTTTATATGGTGTATAATTATAACCATTTTATTTTAATTTCATTAAATAGTTTTAAAAAATAATATTCTCTTTTTTGAATAATTTTACTAAATGAAAAAAGGAATGTTTCATTTTAACTTATGCTGTGACAATGACCTTTCATCCCTCGCGACTATTATTTGATATTTGGCATCCTTAACAAGCTGAATTTTTTTTGAAAGGAAAATAAATATCATATACTTTTTTTAAATTTTTGGGTATTGAAAATGGTTTTTCTAAATCATTTATTATTTCAATATATTGAAATGATATATTTTGATTTCATTGTAGAAATTTTATCTTACCTTTATGATTGTTTTATGCGTTATGAATAAGTTATGGTTCCTAGGAATTGATTACGTATATAGGTGGTTCTATGATAAAAAAATGGTGGATGAGCACTATATGGCTCTCGAATACATTTGGTAGTGTGACCGAGGTACAATGATTGGTATTACAAAAGTAAATCCCTATATAGTTGTTAAAGCAACAACATATGTATGTTATAGATTCCTAAAGTTACCTTTATGATTTAGGATTTCTGTTTGTTATGAATTTTTTTTTTGATTTCATAAGGTATGTTAGAAACCATTTTTTATGAGTGAAAAGTTTAGTTTCATTGATTTGTATGTATTGATAGACTAATTTTTAATTTTCTTATTTAATAACACTTAATGAGATTTTTATTCCCATCCTATGTTTTTGAATTTTTTTTCTTAGGGTTCATGGAGGGGTAATAGATAGGAATAATTCAAGAATATTTTTATCAAGAAAATAATTCTTTTTTAAATCATGGAGTTTTATTATTTTGAAAAAATGGGATAGAGTTTAAGTGTATAATTTTAATATTTGAGATGTAATGTAATAGTTATTCCCTAACTCTTAAACACTAAAAACTTGAAAAGATACTAAATTTAAATTAATGACTTAACTCAATATTATAAAATATATATAGCGTGGGGACTTATAAAGGTGATAATATGCCATACAAGAGAAAAAAATTATTGTGTACCCCAAGAAATTGAATGTAAGATAGTAAATGTGATATTATAATTACAAATAAAATTAAATTATAAATATAATGTATATATTAATTTAAAATGTCTTTATTACCATCCTTGTAAAATAGAAAAGAAAAGAACATCACATCTTTTTATGATTCAGTAGTCTTTCATACACACAAGAAATCTTATCATTTTATAATGAGAAGGAATTTATAAAGGTGGGAATAATTTTATAGATAAATTAGATTAATAATATCATAAATTTCTTTAATTAAAATTAAATACATTATTTTATCCATCTATGATAAATTGTGATGGAAAAAAATGACATCAGATCATGAGGTGGTAGTCTGCTACACACAAAATGGATGGATTCATTTCATACTTGATGAAAGAGGAGAAATAGATATATTCAACCATTAACATAATAAAATCTAATTTTATTATTATGAAATTTTTTATCAACGTATTTTAAGATTATTTTAATTATATACATGATGTTATAAAATGAAAACATATATTCAAAGGCCATAACCTTTATTCGGAGAACTGCATTCTTTTTACTTTTAAACCCATTATAGGAGAGATTAAAAAAAAGAATATGGAGTCTAGGATGTGGGGTGGGGTGTAAGGAATATAATTGAGTATGTATTTTTTAAAAAATGGGGTCTTATGAGTGAATATGATATGAGAGGTTGTGGGATTTACAAGTGGGGGAGAGGACACACATTGAATTTTTGAAGTGAATAAATTGTCCCAAATTTTTTCTGAGACATACGAAAAAATATGGGTAATTTATAAACAATATATGGTATAAGGAATATATATTTTTATAATTAAATCCAAAATTTTCTCAGATAACTATGTCTGATGGCTCAGTTCAATCTTGTAACAATTTATTTTTCTTCCTCTATTAGTAAAACATCATTAGGGAAACACTTGTTAGGAAAGTTATTCTCCCGTAATAAAATTTTACTGAACTCTCTACTTCTCTATCAAATCAAGTGAATAGTGTTCTATATTCATAATGTATAATGTACATACAACTATTTATAAGGGAGTCAAAAGTTGTATGGCTGGGAATATGAAATTTCATCCATTGTCAACCAAATTAGCTGAAACCAAAATTTTACATTCATTTAAAAATTATAATTGACTATTTAATAACTTCTTGAATCATCTCAATTTTTCTTATAACATTTTGAATCATCCAAAAAATTAATCCTACTTCAAAACTAATAATTTATCTTCAATCCAAAACCATTTAACATTTCGATGAAATTATCATTATGATGAAAATATATGGTCACTATGATTTTTTTACCCAAATGAGAAAAATAAGAACAGAATACCTCTTATTATGAATCTCTATAAAAAGTAAAAAAATAGATATTCTAATGCTGCAAAAAAATTAAATGAATAGGGAATTTTATTTCTCAGTAGTTGTATCAATTTATAGGAATGAAAAATTTCATCTATGAAAATTATGTAATCATCTATAAAATTAATCTCCCCTTGAAAAAAATAAAAACATTTAAACAAAAAATTATATTTTTTCTAATTGGTCAACAATTTCTTATGTTGATGATCTTATATCTGATAAATTTTAGTGTTTGATGACCTATTAGTGTTAACATGCATATAATGGATCACTATTTATTTCCATTCAATATATGAGTTTCATCTCCACTCAAACGAGTCTTGAACCACTTGAAAAAACAACAAATTATTTCATAACACTTTAAAAAACACAAAATCAATTTGGACCTATTTGAGGAACAACACAACCTGTTGAAAATAGTGAACTATATTGTTGATCATCAACCTATTTATAGACATCTAGTACCATTTTATGGATCAGTTCCACTTATTGTTTGAAAAACTATAACTTCTTATCAATGTCATAATATTTCGGATGAAATAGTTTAATACTGCATCTGATTGATTGGTTCCAGAAGTGACTTCATTCTTTATGATGATTGATCTATTAAATTATTTTGGTTTCTGAATCATATAGTTTAATGAATTGGCCAATGTGAAGGATTGATCAATCATATCTTCTGAAATGTAAATATTACCATGCATTCTTTTTCCTAAAACATCTTCTTATATAATGACTTCTTCATAACATTGATTACATTATTATCGGCATGGAATATATGAATTAATTTACCAAAGATAGATTCTCGTATTTTTTCAACAAATCATGTATCACATGTTTTTTAGATAACATATTATAACTTTAAAATAATTTAAAATTAATGAATCCTCAGTTTTTGTATCAATATTTCAATAGTCTAATACACTTCCTTACACAGAACAAAAAATTCCTTCTGAAAAAAGTGATTCTGAAAAAAAATTACCTATAAATCATATTTAGAACAGGAAACTTAATATGGTCGAATTTCTTAACCATAATGCATCTGGTATTCTAATTAAGAAAATCCTTCTGTCTGATAACCAATACATACAATGGGAATTTATATTTCATAATTAAAATAAAATAACATAGTAAACAACAACTTCTTTTTGAATCCCAAAAAATATATAAAAATCATGGTCTTTACAATATCCCCATTAGATTCATTTAACCAATTATCATAATTCACTGAACATTATAACAACAATTTATGAATGAATTATCAAAAATTTTAAAACTACAAACATGAACTCGTTTTTGAAACTAGAGTGACTGATATAAAATCCATAATATCCATACGTTGTAACTTAAGAATCATTTTTCTTGAAATTTCAAAACCACTAATCCTTTTTGTCTCATCAAAAATTCCTTCTTCTTATAAATATATTCCTTTTGACACATCAATAAATAGTTAAAATAATTCACAAACATAAATGGTGTGTTCATATATTACCCAAAACTCCCCCTAAATATATGATTTCAAAATTTTATAGCACATACCAATGGATATATTTATGTGATATTATCCCACATTGATTTCATAGATAAAACACAAAATGAGTGAGGGATTAAAATTACATACCTTAAAGATTATGGGAAGGTGGTTGGATGACCTTGTTTAATATCATTTTGTGAAATGATTCCTTCAGTAATAGTATTTTTAAAATTTGATAAACATAATTATATGTTGGAACTTACTATATCGTGAGTTATTTTTTATCCACATAATATGTGAAGAAATAATTTAACATATTAATAGTTTTAAATGAGAATGTTTTACAAGATTTCTAGTAATTTTTATGGGACATTGTTTATCAAAACATATGACAAAAGGTGAATTCAACCAATAAGTAAATATTCCACCTAGGAAATCATCCACATAATTTATGTAGAATTTTTAGTGGAATTAATGTACACATATTCATACATGCTATGATTTACTAACATTTGTTTCGTAGTATGCCATATTAGACACATTCAACCTGAATGAAAACACCACCATATGTAGATATTCTATCTATGAAACTACATTAACAATCAATATTTTTGTAATAAGACAAATAGTTTCTTACTATGAAAATATACATGGTTCTAAAATCTATTGTGCCTTTGATATATATTAGAATTATTTTTCTAGACAATAGATGTGATTTTTTGGAAGAAATTTTTCATTTTTCACATAAGGTAATATAACAAAAAATTTCTCATATTGAGGAAGAAAAAGAATAAAACTTTTAATTAGATTCTATAACTATTTAGAGTTAAATTCCTTTAATTAAACATCCTTATTCAATATGGATCCCACAAAATTTTTTATTAAAACTTGTTTCAAAATTTTCCATTCCGAACATATTTCCAATTTTGTTAGCATACATTAAATGAGAAAACAATATTTTTCTTCTTTTGTGAGATTTATAACATAATAAGTTATTTCATTTCAGCAAGCATAGAAAAATAAAACACCTTCTTCATGTACTTTGAATACCATGCACATGTTCATTTATAATTCTCCACAAATATGATGTCATCCTTATAAAAAATTATACTGAGGAATATTTACATATATTATTTTATATACATATTACTATCAACCCTTCCTTTTATAATACTCAACATTATTAGTCAGGTATCAAATTTAGAATACCATGACCTCATAGATCAATTTATACTATAGAATTATCTCTTTTTTACACATAGTGTTAATCCATCCCACTAAAAAAACAACATGGTTGTTCATTATAAACATATTCATCACATTCTCCATTGATGAATTTTTAATTGACATCCATCTGAAAAATTGTATATTTCTCATGGGAAATAATAGATAGAAGGAATCATATTTTTTCAAAACTTGCTAATAGTGAAATATTATCATCAAATTCAATACCTTTACTTCAGTAGTAATATTTTCAAACTAATCTTGATTTGTTTCTTATCATTTAATAGTGTTCGTTAAAAATTCTCTTGAACACCCACTGTTTACCAATAACATTACTGTTAGTTAGTTTAAGAAGGGTATCCCAAGTAACATTCGTATCAACCAGATCCAACTCCTCATTCATAGGATGAATACATTATGTATTATCAACACATTCATTAACATATTTTAGATTAAAATTTGAATAAAATAAACCTTGTGTAACAGCCTTTCATGATCTTCTTACTTAAACCTTTTGATGTTTATTAGCTAAATGTGGTTTGAGATTCCATTTTCTACCTCATTTTAGCATGATATGTTTCAAATTATTCATCTTTAAAAGAAATATCCATGTATGATTCATCGATCTATTAGATATAACAATTTATAGAATACTTCTCTTATTGTATGACAACAAATCTTTCATCCTCTTCATCTTCCTCCTCGACACGTGTATGTATGGTATATTCCATTGATTTGTTTTGGGAAATTTTATATAGATAGAGCCAAAAAATAACTTTTTCTTTGTGGAATATTATATATCCTCCTCCTTCAAGTGAATATACATGGGAGATTTAATCATCACATATCTAATCAAAAATTGGAAGGTTTATCACTTTTTCTATATGATACAGGGACTCCAAAAACTTGTGTAGTGTTCTAAATATAGATATTAATAATAAAAAATTTCATACGAATCCATATCCAATAATATTATATTGAAACATGTATTATTAATATAACTAGCCATTATAATATATTTCATCTGGATGTAATGAGAAAGGCCATGATTAAGTAACACAGTGCACCACATTTAAACAAAAAATTAAATAATCCATTAAAAAATACCATTTTGATGATGTGTGTATGGTGTAATAAAATAATGAATATTTTCATTACTATTATGATATCTTCTAAACTATTTATTCTTTTACTCACCACTATTATAATTTCTCAACTCTTTCATATAATATACACATTCCTTCTGATCTCGTCTCTTGACAATCAGAAACATATTTTGATATTATAATTTATGTTTCCAATACATAACACAAGTAATTTGAGTAAAATAATTTATGAATGAAATTAATTACTTGTATTATAATGATGATTATTTTCTCATCATCCCAGATATATTGGGATTAATATGTTCAAGGGGTTGAGTTAAATTATTCTCAACATTTTTATTAACATATTTTGTAATATTCCCTTTTCAGAAAAGTATGCAACACAAATATCATATTTATGAAAAATTTGTAACTAATTGATATATATCTCTATTTTATAACTTGTTCATTTTTCTATAGCACAAATGTACAAACATTTTATTCCAAATCTGATTTTATTCCATCATTGGTAGGTAACATGTTTTTTGAACTTCACCAACCTAAATGTTTTAACTTTTTCCACTAGTTTTTAGTAAAAAGTTTTCCATCATCCACTCTTTTAAAAAAACATATTTCTCAAACAAAACATTATTTCTTTCATTTGAGACATAGTTTCAGAGACATGAAACTCTTCATCATTTGGAAAACCATTTCTTGAAAAATTTCATATTCTTACTCTTATTTATTATACATAATATAAAATTTGTCATTATAATTATTTTTCTTCTTGATATATTATTCAGACATTAAATCTCTCCATGTGAAATATATTTCTGTCTATGAATATATTATTGATATTTAACTATATAATATTCTTCTTTAATATTCTTGATCTATCATCCATGTCTAAAAAATTTCTCTTACTGTATTTTAGTTATATTTTCTAATGATATTCTATCTTAATCTATTAATATATACAATTAATAATTGAAAAAACAATAATATTAATTGTATCTATGGATGTATTTTCTCCACAAAATTCATGGTTTTTTTAAACATCTACTTAATAATATTCTTATTTCCCCTATTTAGACAAAAAATACCTCATTTTCAATTTAGTGAACTTTCCGTCATTTAAATTGAAATTTGAATTTTATTTATTACCATTCTTCCTCTATGTTCATCGTGACATTCTATCACCCTCATCACTATTTTCTTCATTTCATTTTCATAGGAATTTGATAGTGAAAGATTTAATATCCCCACATTCAAAATATTCCAAGGTAAGTATCCCTTTAGACATTTCTGTACCTCTTTTAAGATTTTTAGAAAAGAAGTATAAAAAATCAGCATGATTATTACTAAAAAAATTGGCTATAGAATAACCACCACCTTCTTCTTCAAAAATATTGTAAGACATTATTTTAATTCATATTTTGAAGATCATTTCATGATTAATTTTTTTCCATTTAAAAAATTTTATCTTATCATTTCATATGTATTTATAGTGATATTAAGGTCATCTAGTGATAGAGTATTAGGATATCACTATTTCAAAGATATGAATTTTGAATAATAATTATTATAAAGAATAATTATGACATTTTCAATAATTGTGGAGTCTTTAATATTCTCACAAGACATCTTATGGTGATAATTCTATCATTTACCCATTAAATAAATTACCAACTGATTCATTCTCAAATGATTTTATGATCTTCATACACCATCTTCTAAATTTTGACATTTTATTCGTTACCTTTTTATTGACATCAGTAATATTGGTCGAATTTTCAGAGATACCTTTAGTCCTGACACTCACATAGCTATTATTAGTTATATTTTAGAAATTAATGAGAGTAATACATTCTTAGCTCTTATATAATTAAATTTATTATTCGTTCCCAAATATGATATTGGAAAATTTTCATTAAGTGGAGGAAATTAATTTTTTGCAGCTTTCAAAACATTATACAGAAGAGAAATTATATTAGGAAGAATTATTTGTTTCTAGATAAGTTAAATCATTCCATCTAAAATTATAATCCCTTTAATATTCACAAAATTAAAATTTTTCATAAAACAACTCATCAAATTCTTCAACCAATTATAAATAGAGGGAACCTTTATTTTGAAACTACTTCAGGAGGCACAAATAGGATCACTATATCACTATGAGGGGGTGGGTTTGAATAAGTGATATATATTTAGTTTATGTTAAATTTATTTTTCGACAACCTTCTCCCCCTGTTAAATTTTTATCACTTCACTAAAAACTAAAAACTATGAAATCCATAGAGAAAATGTATTTACAGAGGTCACTTCTAAATAAGATTACTTAGTACATGGAATGGATTTCAAGTGATATATAAACACACAAAACACTATAAATCAATCATTTTATGTGGATTCCATAAGAAATAAATACAATTACACCAATATAAGATTATGATCAATACAGTACTACATGTACTTTTTTATCATGAATGTGGAAATTATTTTCTTTAACATGATAAGAAACATTCACCAGTTTCTTAAAAAAAGTCACTATGATTCTTTAATAAATTTCACTTTTTTAGAATCTTTAATACAAAATTATTCACATTTCTATCTAGTAGCATGTAGAAGTTTCCTTTTTAGACAACATTAAGATACATATTATAAGTAATTACACATATTCTCTAGTTAGAGTAATTAATCCATAAAACATATAAGAAAATAATACTTTAAGAATAATTCTGAACCACATCAATTATTCCTCGAAAAACCATGTTTGGTGGCTTAGTCTGATACAAAAACTCTTTATTATAATTCTTCATGTGTCTTGTTAACAACCTTATTTATTATTTTTTTTATAAAAAACTTAGTATAAATCCATCAGGAAAGATCTTCTCTCTTCCAAAAAAATCAGCACTATCTTTATCTCTTCAAATATGAAAAATCATTCATCATCATAAAGTACAATGTAATTTATACTATTATTTTAGAGAAAAAAGTGGTATGGGTGGGAATCTAAAATACTTTTCCCACTAATCCAAATTTAATGGAACTCAAATTTCAAATTTTTTTGACATCATATTTGATTTTTATAGTCTTTTAACCACATCCTGATTCTTATCTGAAAAATTCAATTATTTATAAAACATTATTCTTCTTCGACCATAATATCACTTCTTATGTCTGATAATATTTTTCATTATAATGGAATCCTTTGTATGATGAGAACAGATGGTCTCTACAGTTTTCATGAGTTAAATTGAAAATAAATAAGAACTAAATAACTTCCTTTATGATTACCTATACCAATTTAAAACAAAGTTACTCATCTTGATGCTCAACACCAAATGAAAAAAGACTGAATGTCAATTACAGATCACCATAAAAACTGAGAGGCATGAGAATATTATTCCATAAACATCACTGAAACATTTGTGGGATAAAACACCCCATTAAAATACTTATGAAATTTACTCAATAAATATATCTATTTATTCCAATATTCTAAAATACCTTAGAATGATGATCAATTGTGTAGTTAAGTTCAGTTTCCATTGACTTATAAGGGTTGATATGTGACTGTGGGATTAATCACTATTTCCATCTAATATATTGGTGTCAGTTCATGTCCATTATTTCTTGGATCACTTGAAAAGAACACTTTTGATCATGACCTAGTAAATAAATCACTTATTTTTCTATTGAACCAATTGAGGAAAAAAACATCCAAATGAAAATGGTTGAATTATTTATTGAACCTCATCATTTTGATTGACCTTTGATTCCATCTGATGGATCAAAATCACTTCTATCCCAACAAAATCTAACATATGATCTGTGTTAGACCACGTCTGATGAAATTTTTCGATAATTAATCCAATGTATTGGTTTTAGTAATGACGAATTTCTTCATAATTATTGATCCTAGAAATTATTTCTTTCTGTGAATCAAATATTCTGATGAATGGGAATGTCTGATGGACTGGTTGATTATCACTTTAGTCACATAGGGCTTACCAATCTCTTTTTAGTGACATACATCTTCATGAATATTGACTTCATCCGAATGTTGAGAACAATATTATCGATATAGAATCATCTAACCAAACATAAAGAAACATATTCCCATTACAATATCATAAAACATTCATCCCACCTATTTCAGAAAAAAAAAATTATTTGAGAAAAAACAGATTAACAAAGAATCATCAAATTTTAAAATAATATATCAAGACTCTAATGCCATTTTTCTTACAAATTATAAAATTCATTCTAAAAAATGTTAGTGAGAAAAAAATACCCTAGAAAACATCTTTGGAGTAAAAAACTGAATCCAATGGAATAAATTGTTGAACATGGGTATGATCATGTAATTAAAAAAATCATTTCATTTGATCACCAATACATTCAAGGTAATTTTTTTTAATGAAATAAAAAAAATACTCATGAAATAATAATTTCAGTAAAAAAACATCTATAAACATGGATTAAATAAGATGTCTACAATTATTTCTATTGAGGGATTTATAATGATCCAATTGAATTCTTCAAGTGAAATAATATATTGTAATAAAACATAACTATAGGAAGTTATTGATTAAAAATACCATTAAAATACATAGATAATGATTGTATAATGTCATATTTTTCTGGTGATCATTTATAAACCATATAGCATTATACCTTTTATATTTTCTGTGGAGTCTGACTACAAAATCAATGTGGTTGTTTCCATTTGTATAATTGTATGGATAATGGTTCAATAATCACATTCAATAATTACATAAAAACCTTATCTTGATAACATACCATACAACGAGATATATACTAGACAATAATAACTTCAGGTTTTCCCACTAGATGTATTCTTTCACCTAGTACACTGGTAGGTTTTATAACCTTTTCATCCCTTGGATATGGGTTCAAGCCACACAGTCTTTCTAAAATTGACATGTCATCACCCGACATGTGAGTTATCCTTTTTATAAATTATATTTATTTAATTATAAATAGGTAAGAAACTATATTTATATCAATAAAAACTATAAGATAACCATTTAATTTTTACTAATACATATAATCTTATTCAGAAAATGTAATAGAATTCATCCAAAAATAACTTTTTCATTAAAACATATACAAAATGAAATGGTTTTATTGAAATTAATTTCACTCAAATATCCTTAATATTGATAAAGAATCATCACATAAAACCTCATTTTTTTGTAATAAATTATACTTATGAAAAATATCATACTATTAATCACATGACATTATCCATATCTCAAAATTTATTTCTACATAGAAGATTATATGGTTCCAAACAAAAAAAAGTCTTTATAACAAAATTACCATTTGTTAAATATATCAATTAAGTAATTATATAAAATATATTCATAAATATTTTAACACTATATTCTTTAAAATGATCTTATATTATGAGAAATCATTTATTTTAAAGTTATGGTTTTATTCGTGCTCCAATAGAATAAAAATTTATTCTAGTATTGTATAATCAATATAGATGGGGATAATAAATTCTTAAAATCACATAAAATTTCACTAAATGACAAATAATAAAATGTTTATTGATCTTGTTCTTAAAAAATCAATCATGAGATTACATACTAAAGAGTTCATGTTTACTTTCCCCTAATTATAATGATTCATTTCATCCATTGTGATTCCAGATGTATTTATATTTTCTTTTTATTAAATGGTTATTGTTTATTATCATCATAATTATCCCACACATTATAGAATTGAATAAATAATTTTTAGAAGCCTCACACAAGAATAACTGAATTGGGGCTGGTGAATTATATGTATAATTCAATCTATTTTCATTTATAAAAATATTATTCCCATAATTTTGGAATTCGATATCTTGATGAAATTCCATTCAATAATTAATATAGTTTTCTATCCCTAAAAGATAATTGCCTCCGTCATTCCTTCAAACAATCATGCATGGGAAAAAAAATTCTTCTTATCTCAATGGTTCTTAGTGTATCCTTCAACTCAAAATTAAATTTATTTTTAAAACCCTAAGATCGATTGGTAAATCAAATATAAATTTCCACCTTGAAAGTACATAAAAATATTTCTTCATAGTAACCAATTTAATTTATGGCTAATGTCCCTATAAAAAATGGTTTTAATCCCCCAAATAATTGACCAACCTTACTTTCAAGGTGATTGATAATTCTATAAGTACACCTCATATATCTTATAAAATTTTCCACATAGGTTCCAATAGAAATATCATCCTAAAAATTTATCACAATAAATTACATCTCTATTTTAAATTGAATAATCATATTGATATACTTTTAAAAAATTAAGTTTTTAAATCAGAAAATGATACATCGATTAAATTGAACCATGTTTACACCTATTTAATGTGAGATTAAACCATTTATTTGATTGAAATTACAAATGATATATGACCAAAATTACTTTTAATGTACTTACAAATAAAGAAAAAATATATATTTCAGTGTCATTTATCCATTTCTCAAAAACTATATGATTATATAATCCATAAAAACAAGGTGTATGGTGCCTTATAAATCACTTAATAGAATGTTGTTCCCTCCATTTCACATTTACATGTTCCATATGATAAAGATCTTGAAAATTTCACTAATAAGTGTAGTGATACATTTCATTTTATATCCCAAATCATCTTTTTAGTGTGAAGGGGAATCATTTCATTGTTCATGTCATTATAATTAACATGGTTCACTTGGGTTCCATCCATTTATTAAATCATAAATCATATAATGAGTAAGAATAATCACATTGGGTGAAATATACTCCTAAATAAACACATATTGTGTGTCTAAACCATGATAACATTATTACAATCTTTGTAACAAATGGTTAAACTATATCATTCATAGTCATCATTTAAACACTTTAGGATTGTTCATATACTATTTTTGAATTTCCAAATAATATATCATTAGTGTTTCGAAGCATGTGTATCATTATAATAATTTTACAAGACATTATATTGATTTACATAAGACTGACATTACATTTTTAGAGTTATTACCCCTGAGTACATCTGTTCTAGATCGATGAACACTTTTAATATTGGGGAAATGATATACTTCTTGTAATCGTTCTTTATCCGTCACTAATATCCCAAGATATTTTCCAATAGAAGGATTTATCCTTATAATTATTGTAAAACAAATAAATAAGAATCTCATTATGGTTTTTTCATCCTAGTTTCCAATATTAACTAAAATTATCATCTTATACGAATTGCAGGGAACTAGGATTTTCATACACATATATTACATATTTTATATTAATATTAAATACATTACATAAAAAATAGCCAATGAAGAAAATGGTATAATACATTTTGAAATGTATTAACATTAAAAGATGGTTTATATGAGTTATACAACCTCTCCAACATATCTCCTGATAACTATGTCCATTCTTAGACATATCTCACATAATAACTACCATCATATGCATGGGAAAATCAACATAATAAATGTTTAGATTAGAATTTAAAGAATATGAAATGAGGGAAATATGTAAATATAATTTGAGAATATTTATAAGAGATCATTTAAATAACATATTCTACCATAACTTGAATATCAGATATCAAAATCACGAGTAATCATATAATGGTTTACATCTCATTATATATGATTAATAATGAAATCAAGGGACATGATCCCTATGTTCATAACATTGACATAATTTTTCGAAAGGAAGAAAACATAAAATAATAGATAATCATTTTAATAGTGAATTATTCACTTTTTAGACTATCATAGTGGAATGGGTTCACTCCCCAAACCATCATAGTGGTGGAGGTTTACTACCAATACTATCATAGTGGATTGTTTTCACTTTACAAACTATCATAGTTATCAATGCTCAATCCAATGACTATCATAATAAATATGGTATATTACTACTGTTTTTTCTTTCCCCATTACAAACAATATTTTCTAATGAAATATCAGTTCCTACCCATTGAATTAGTTTTACACATAGGTCTCGACCCATCAAATGATTTAAATCATACATAAATGTTCCACTATATCATAAAATTTTCATATAATCAAAACCAATTAACAGGAATAGGTTTCATAAAAATTTCATTATAGAATAACCTGTGTAAAAGAAACAAGTTTCAAAATAATTTTCTCATTTAATAATATATTAATCTATAGGTACTTAAGTATGATTCATAATAATATTTTCAACACAATCATAGACCATTCAAAGAAGGAATAAGTTTTTTTCCATGTACAATATCTCTACTAAAGAAAATGTAACATAAAATGAATTCACCATATTTTTAAAATTTATTTTCAAATATCAATTCAAAATAATCTTATAATAATATCCATTACACTAAGAAAAAATATTATAAAAAAATTAACCATTTTAAACATGAATTATTTGAAAATAACATTTGATATATATATATATAGGAACATTTATGAAAATATGAAACATATGATGATGAAATTATGATATCAATTTATTTAAAAGTCATATGGGGATATAATTTATTTAATAAATATATTTTTTAATGTTAAAACATTTGTGAATTTATTTAGAAAATACATATTGGGAAGATAAGGGTCTTCAGACCAAAGAGTGGATTAAAAAATATTTTCTGTAAAAACATTTTTTGGAAATCAAGAGTAAAAAAAAGAGGAAAATGATTATAAAACATGTATTTTCAATAAATAATAGTTGGATATGAAATATAAATTGAATCATGATATATGTATCAAAAAATTTCATCATCATTAGGATAAACATAAAAAATCATAATGATGAATGATATTGAATCATAATAGTAGTACCGCTTTGTTAACGTAGAATTGTATTGCCAATGAATGAATAAAATAAAATGAAACATAAAATATCATGAGGATAAATAAATTCATGTTAAAAAATATAAAATGTGTTATACACACACCTTATAAATGAAGAATAATGCATAACATTATATATGTATCAAAGAAGGAAATTGAGATAAAAACACTTACCAGTTTGGAAATATTCAAATAATAATCCTAATTAAATAATGAGACAAAGATTTGCAGTAAATATAAATGATATAATTATATTATTGATGTAACAATTCTAAGGCTTATTATATAAACCACACCATAAAAATGGGTTGTCAATATATAATATGTCTCTATGAAATAAATGAGATAATAAAAAAACCTTATCTTAAGTATTGAATTCATTTGTACAAATTAGAACCTATAGTATAATAAAAATAGTTTTATTATAAATATATTTTATATATTACACAATTTTATCATACCATATATTATAAGACCATAGGATCCAAAACATACCCTGCTTAAGTGCAATTGAAGACCAATTTAGAAAGCAACATAAAACTAGTTTTAAATAAATTAATGAAGTTTCAACTTCTAATGCATTACAGCTAGTGCATATGGATCTTTTCGGTCCTTCACATACTGGATGAATTGGAGGAAAATACTATGTATTTGTTTTAGTTTATGACTTCAATAGATTTACATGGGTCTATTATCTAACAATGAAATCTGAATCATTTTCCTTTTTCAAAACTTTTAGAGCCCAAGTCAAAAATGAGAAAAACCTACCATTGATAACTGTTCATAGTGATCATGGTGGTGAATTTCAATAGTGTGAATTTGAAACATGTTGTAGTAAGAAATGTATTTCTCACAATTTCTCAGCTCCATGAACTCCTCTGAAAAATGGTGTTGTTGAAAGAAGAAATCGTATTCTTTAGGAAATGACTAGTACCATGTTGAGTGAATACTCAATTGCTATGCACTTTTGGGCTGAAGCTATGAGTACCACTTGTTATATTATAAATCATGTTTTAACCAGGTGTTTTTAATAAAACACCTTATGAGTTATGAACTGGCCAAAAACCTAATGTTTCATACTTCAAATTTTTTGGGTGCAAAGTATTAATTATGAATATATAAGATAATCTACACAAATTTTCACCAAAATCTGATGAAGGGATATTTCTAGGATATTCTGAAACTTCTAAGGCTTATAGAGTTTTAAATAAAAAAACTTGTACTGTTGAAGAAACAGTACATGTAAAATTTGATGCAACTGATCGTTTTGTTTTTAAACCATCCCAAACTATATCCTCAGATGTCTTTCCAAAAACTGATTATCATCCATTGTTAGAAGATCCTTCTGATAAGGAAAATGTTCAAGAAAATAATTCTGAAACATTTACCACAGAAGAATTTATACCATATGTTTATGAACAGGTTTTACTAAACCCAAATCAACTGTTTCTTAGGAATCATCCCAGTGATACCATCATTGCTGATGTAAATAAACTTGTAAGGACCGGAAATTCCTTAAGAAATAAAATAGAACATCTTGTTTTTCTTTCCCAATCTGAACCTAATAGTCCAAGTGTGGCCTTAGGTGATGAATATTGGATCAAAGAAACACAAGATGAACTAAATGAACTTGAGAGGAATCATGTGTGGAAATTTTTTTAAAGACCTAAAAAACAATTGTAATTAGTGTAAAATAGGTTTTCAGAAATAAATGTGATGAAAATGGAATAATTGTACGAAATAAACCAAGACTTGTCACTAAGGGCTATAATCAACAAGAAGGAATAGAATATGAAGAAACATATGATCTGGTAGCTATACTTGAATCTATTCGTATTCTATTAGCCTTTGCAACAGACTTTATCTTCAAACTATTTCAAATGGATGTTAAATGTGCTTTTCTAAATGGTTTTGTTCAAGAAGAAGTTTTTGTCGAACAACCTCCTGGTTTTCTAGACCAAAAACATCCTAATAATGTTAATAAACCTACCGAAGCCCTATATGGTCTTAAAAAAGCCCCTAGAGCATGGTATGACAGACTTACATGATTTATATTACAAAACAAGTATACAAAAGGTACAACAGATCCCACCCTTTTTATAAAAATGTAAAACAAAAATGTTTGTATTGTTCAAATTTATGTTGATGAAATCATATGTGGTTCAACTCAGCAATCTTTAACTGATTCTTTTGCTAATTTAATGAAATCTGAGTTTTAAATGAGTATGATGGGTGAGTTAACATTATTTTTAGGTTTTCAAATTTCTCAAAAACCAGAAGGAACATATTTATCTCAACATAAGTATATTAATGATTTACTCAAAAAGTATGGTTACGAAAATACTAAAAGTAATATTACATTAATTGGTACTTCAAATACACTTGATCTTGATGAAACTGGGAAACCAGTAGATCAAAAAAAATTTAGAGTTATGATAGGAAGTTTTCTATACCTGATAGCTAGTCAACCAGACTTAATGTTTTCTATATGCTTATGTTTAAGATACCAATCTAATCCAAAAGAGTCTCATTTAAAATCCTTAAAGATAATTTTTCGGTATTTAAAAGGTACTATGGATTTAGGTATTTTTTTCTCTTCTGGAAATGATATTATTTAAAAACGTTTTTCAGATGCTGACATTGTTGGTTGTTGAATGGATAGAAAAAATACATCTGGAACATGTAATTTTTTAGGAGATTTTTTGGATTCTTGGTCCTCTAATAAACAACACTCAGTAGCACTTTCCACTACTGAAGCTGAGTATGTAGAAGCTGGAAGTTGATGTGCTCAAGTGTTGTGGATGCAACACACACTCACTAACTATGGATTTATTTTTTCAAAACCCAAATTTTGTGTGATAATACTAGTGCCACAACTCTTAGTAAGAACCCAACACATTACTCTCGTGAAAAACACATAGATGTTAGGGATCACTTTCTTAGGGATCACACACAAAAAAGAAAATATTATTTTACAATTCATCGGAACACAAGAACTACATGCTGCCATTTTTACAGAACAATTACCCTCTGATAGATTTGAGTTTATAAAACAGAAGCTAGGAATGATTACATTAAAATAATCATTCATATCTACTTCATGTTTTACATTTCTCCTTACATTAAATAACTCATCTTAGAAAGGGGGAGAACATTTCCCACTGTTTCTTTTTATCTTATTGTTTGTATTTTTTTTCTATCTATTTATCATATTGACAGTTTTATCGTATTGACATTTTTATTGTATTGACAGTCTTATCGTATTGACAGTTTTATCGTATTGTCAGTCTTATCGTATTAACAGTTTTATCCTACTATTTACCTATCTGTTTATCATGTTGATTGTTTTATTGTATGATTCAGCTGTCCATCGGCACGTCTATTCATGGTAATGAATTTCTTTTCCATCGACACGTCTATTCATGGTAATTATATTCTTTTCCATCGGCACGTCTGATCAGGGAAATGAATTTCTTTTTCCATCAGCTTGTCCGATCATGGTAATGAATTTATTTTCCATTGGATCATCCGATCATGGTAATGATTTTATTTTCCATCAGCACGACCGATCAGGGTAATGATTTTCTTTTCCATCAGCATGTTCCGTTCATGGTAATAAGTCTGTTTTCCATCAGTTTGTCAGTTCATGGAAATGACTTTCTTTCCCATCAGCATGAAGAATGATTGTATTCTTTTTATTTGTATGCTTGTATATTAATTTTTTTAATTATACTAAATCCAACAATTACCTTACCATCTCCAACAGTTACATATTTTTTTTTTGAAAAAAAAATTGCTTTAATTCTATCTGTTGATTTCTTTTCTTCTAATCTAAACCGTAGAATACCAACGATCATTTTTTTCTTCTCCTATAAATATCCCCCTACCCCAAACCCACACCAGTTTTTCAAGTTCCGTAGCGAAGCTGTGCCTCCCTGATTTAAGGACTCCGTGCGAAATTTCATCGGCAGCATCTATATGTCTCATTCTTCTGCCAACACTCCCGCCGATATGTCTTCAAAGATCTTTTCAGAGAAAGAATTTTTCAAAAAAAGGTTAGTTTTATGGGACTTTTTTGATTTGTATGATTCTACAATCAAAATAATCATTTTGTTTCAAGTCATGGAGAATTTGTGTATTGAATAACCAGTATCCCAAGATCTGGTTGTTATTGATGAAGTCAATCATTATTACAAAAACGTATCATTTGATAAGAACCTGACTATCAACTTTGTTGTGTACGATTGAAAGATTTCTATGTATGTGAATCAAGCAGCTCATTTTAGGAATGTTCCGATAGAAGATGATTCTTTCATTCCATCTCATAAACTACCAGAGGAAGTTGGTACGTTTAACAAAGAAAATTCCAAAAATTCTCTGTTTTTTATAAATGAGGAAAAGAGGAAAGTATCTCATCTTTCTCCGGAAAATAGATTTGTGGCTCTTTGGGTGGAAGGTTTTTTTATCCCATGGAATGGGGATAGCGAGACTCTGAAGGTTTCTGATATTTTCATGTTGGACTATCTTGTCAACAAGAGAAAAGTAAATCTTATGGGATACATCTTTGAAACAATTAAGAATGTCAAGTCAGGAGCAATAAAATCTCATTTGATTATGTATCCGGTTATCCTTAAAAATTTTATTCTTGAGATTTTGAAGTTTTTTAATATTCATTCGAAAGGAAAGCTGATAGATCTGAAGCCATCATGGAATAGTAAGAGTACTTTGAAGAAGTTGAATGTTTGTTTTGATCAGAATTAAAAAAATTTGTAAAATATTTGAAAGCTGAATCGGCTCAGAATCAATCGACAACTATGCCAGTCAAAGACATTCCTTCTTTTGGTGTTCCTTAAAAGTCAGATCCACAAACTAGTTCAAAGCCAAAGAAGAAACCAAGATACAGAAAGGAAGTTGTGGCCAAGTGGAGAAAAGATAAGGAACAGAGAAAGGAAGGTGATCCAAAGTTAGGACTTGATCCAGCTGAAGCCTTTACTAAGAGAATAAGGGAAGAGGAAACCCTTCAAGCTGAAAAGAAACAGAATATTGTTTTGGAAAGAAAGGATCAAGACTTTGATATCTGTAATGTCTTAAAAATGGTTGAGGATTCTATTTCTCAACTAATGGATGATGTGCTTCAAGAACCTATTGTACAGAGTCAACCAGGGGAACAAAAAGGGAAACAAATGTTGGAAGAAATAGAGGATGTTGAAGTGTAGGAAGGAGAATTTCTCTTAGAATTCATTCAATGTTCGAAAAAGAGTAGAGAAGAATCTTACCAAAAGCAGAGTGAAGGTATTTAACAAGTTCCTCATGGCAATCAAGAACAAGTTGAATCTTTTGAAGCTCTGGATAAAACACCTTCTCAAGCAAAGCAAGGTGATCAATCTTCTCATACTAAAAAAGTTATTGTCATTAGTGACAGTGTAGAAGAAGAAAGAATGGAGAAAGAAAAATAAAAATTAAAACAGCCAGTTTTTGACTCAAGCCAATCAAATGAACTGGATTCGTTTGATAAGGATACCAATTTAGAACAAACAATTTTTCTCATGAAAAGTTATTGCATTGTTCATGTTTTTTGGAGGGTTGAAAAGACTATTCCTTATTTTCCCAGGCTGGATGAGAACATTGATTTCATTACTGATAATCAGAAAATTAATTTTGACTCTGTAAGATAATTGAGAAAGAGAGTTTTGTCAGTTGAAGCCGATTTGAATGTTTTATCTGATAGTTTGGCCACTCATAAGAAAGTATGCAACAGGATGACCAAGTGGTCAAACAAAACAGATAGCTCAGTGAAAGACCATGATATAGAAATTTATGATATAAGGAGGTTGTCAAATGAGCTTGTGATTGCTTTCAATAAGATTGACAATGAAACTATTGAAAGACTAAATCAGGTAACTCATGGAGCCGATATTCCTTCAGTGAATGAATTTCAAGACAGAATGAATGCTTTTCACTTGAGATTCTCAAAGGTTTTATCTTTCAAATATGAAATGGTTTTTCTGAAGAAACAAAATTCCGTGTTATCCAAAGATAACAAGAATTTTCAAAATAGAATTGATACTCTTGAAGAAGTAATCAGAGTCCAGTAGGAGAATATCAAGAATAAAGATCAGCTTTTTTACGATCAACAAGAGCTTCTTAGAACTCAGGGTGACTCAATTTATGAAGATAAGAAAGAAATACATAAGATGCAAGATGTCCTTCATGAGATGATAAAAAGGGAAAAGGAATGAGAAAACAAATGACAGTTGAATTTGTTTTTGTTTTCTTATAGAACCTGTCTGTTTTTAATGACATTTATGTTACTCTTTCTTTTGTCCTTCTTTTCTTTTCTCAAACTCTTTCAGGCATCTCAAGGATACCCCATTCGTTTAGTAAATCACATAGGGGGAGAATTTTTTATAAATGGGGATAATGTTTTATAAAGGGTGAGAATGTTTTACAAAGGGAGAATTTTTTAATAAATTACTTAAAAACCAAGGAAAATCTGTGAATACAATTTTTAGGAATGTAAATACCTAAGGGGGAGTTATTTGTAGTCAAATTCATATTCAGACGAGTTTCCAATAACTCAGGGGGAGGTAAGTTTTTCTTGTTGTATTTAATTTGTGTTTTGTGCTTTCCAATAAGGGGAAGATTGTTGAGTCAAAAGTCTTATTTTGACTTTTATATCTTGTTTTGGAAATCACAAATGTCTTTTACCATGCTGATCGTACTGATCATGCTGATTGTACTGATCATGCTGATCGTACTGACCATGCTGATCGTTCTGATCATGCTGATCATACAGACCATACTGATCGTACCGACCATGATGATCGTACCGACCATGATGATCATACCGACCATGCTGATCGTACTTACAATACTGATCGTATGGTCTATAATTTTTGTACTAACTCTATCAATCATATCGTACTGACTCTTTCAATTGTACTCACTTTTGTGTATCTTACATTGTATCATATCAATACATTACATTTAGTAATACTGATAGTACTCATACTTTTATCACATGCATGATTTTATTCTTTTATCAAAAGACTTGTTTTAGATCAACCATACTCATGATTATCATGTTCATATATCTTATGTTTTAACCAAAATGATGTTGTTGTGTTAGTTACAAACTAATCATAATGATGTCATGCTTTCTATTTCAATATGACCATTATAATGCCATCTGTCCATGTCCGTCCGAGTTTTTCTGAGAAATATGACCGTTGGAGTAAATTTGACCATTGGAACCTAAGGCCTATTAACAGGAGGTCATTTGAAGCCGAGAAAGTATAACTGTGATAATTTATCTTCTATCCAGTTGTAGAGAGAGATGTTGTGACTTATTTATACTTTGTGCCTTGTGAGACCGATCTTCGTATCAAGGGATTTCAAGTGATTGAAAGACAGAGGTTTCGATTAACTACAAAATCAAGGGCTTCCAGGGATAGGCATGAAGATGTTCTAATCATCGTATCGAGGGCTTCTAGGGATAGGCAGTTAGAAAAACCGATCATCGTATCGAGGGCTGTCGGGGATAGGCAGACAGACAAACTGATCATCTTATTGAGGGCATTCCAAGGTGGTGGTAAGAGAGACCTCTTATCCTAGGTGAAAGGATAACCCTTCTCTTTGGGACAAAATAATTGTAATACTTTTACATTCCCGCTGCGGTTTGTATTAGAAATGAATTTGTATTGTTTCCATTCTTCATTACACTTTCAATTGTAATTGCTTCAATTACGATTATTCTATTACATATTGTATTAGTAGATTCTATATGCTTTATGGTAGAATCCCTCACACTTGTATTACTCTGATTATTTTATTCATCTTGAATAAAATTACTTTACTTTTATAATAGTATTACATTACATCATACCTTTATTTTAGATACAATTATGGTAGTTTGAATTGTATTAGTTTAAGATCTTTTAAACTAATCTCTTAAGTGTTTAAACAAAAAAAATTTAAACATAAAATTCACCCCCCTCTTGTATTGTTCCATCAATATACATATACATTTACATAATCAATCCAACAAAACATTTCTATTTTAATGTATAGTTAATTTGTTACTAAATAATTCATTAAATATAGACACATATGTGTGTCTAGACCTTATATTTAGATTATTTAGTCAATCTTAATCAAACCCACCATTAAATGAGCTAGGTGATAACTATTATTTTAAATAAAAATACCTTAACAGTATGACATATTTTATTAAAAATCTACGTGAAATGTAACACAATCTATCGAAGATGTTATATTCAATTGAATAAAATTAATTAAATATTGGGTTTTAATATTCATCCATCCATAAAATTATTTTTACCAGGAAATTATTTCACTTTCATATTATAATACATGGATACATCTTATTTAATAAATCCTTATGTTTCAAAGTTATTTCCTCAATATAAGGATTTACCCCCAAATCATTGATCAGGTTAGGGGTCTTATTTTGTATATTATATTCTTTACTATCTTGAATCTCAACCAGTTGTTTCTTATGAGAAAGAAAATTATATAGTGGTAGGATCTCTTAGTTCTGTATATGTGATGGGTGAATTATTTAATTTTTTAGTGGAGATACATTGAACACATCATGTTCCTAAAGAAGGTTTGGTTGAATAAAAAATGACGTGTTATAATTTTGATACAATAAAGTAATAAAAAAGGACCTATATAAATTAAGATTAATTTTTCCTTCCTTTATCCATGGAGAAATTCATAATATAACATATCAATAATATATAATTCTAGACCATGTTCATGATTATTAGCATAAAATATCAGTTAACTATATACTACCTTTATAAGTATGTGAATATATATAACCATATCTTCCATTTAATAATCAATATGATGTATTAATTGCATTTGTTCCCAAAAATAATTCTAGTATGTTTGAGATGAATATCCCTTACTATAATCAATGCATCACTTACAGGGGGAGGGGGGAATCGATGATATCAGTTCTTTTTATGTTAACATTAATGATTTAACAACTATTACCTACAATTAATGATTTTTCTCATCGGTGAGAACAAAACAATAAAACATCCACAAGAAAAAACTTATTTACATGTGTCACTAATAAATAAGATTATTTAGTCCTTATATTGGTCTCGAAATAATTCAATACCATTAAATCTACAAAATATTCATATTTTGTAGATTTGATAATTAGGAAATTCCATAACACTTATGTATCACTATAATCAATGGAACATTTTAGGTAGTTATTTCTACAGCTATTATACAAATAATGTTTTTTTAATATGTTATGTAACCTTAAAAAGTTGGTTTAAAAATTATTATAGGGATACACCAACAAATTATAATTTTTTAGAATCTATATTGTACATTTATTCACTTTTCTACCTACAAGTAGGTATAAACAACCATTCTAGAGATCATAAAAAATATCATTATGTTAGATCATTCTATTTCACTTGTTTTATTATTTAGTCAAGTAAATAGATATGAAAATAATATTTTTGGGGAAATTTTGAACCACTTTAAACATTCGTAGAAAAAATATGTCTAATGGATTGGTCATATCTAGATACTCTTCCTTCTTGTCCATCGATCCGAAAATAATCCTTAGGAAATTTCTATCTAAAAAAATATTTAACATTCAAAAAAATCCTCACTCTCCCTATTTTCCTGTGAACATTGTTCAATTTTTTCTCATGGACAATGTACTCCATACGATTTATATGAGAGACAATCATGGTATGAGAGGGAATATGAGAATGTTTACCAACAAAAAAAAATTCTCCAAAACTAAAACTTTATAATAATTTAAATATTATATTTATATATATTGCCAAATTCTCAACTCATATCAATTATTCTTATAACTTTTCAAATATTCTAAACAATTCATCCTACTTATAACAGACTAATGCTCCTCTAGTCTGATACCATTTAGTTTTTCAATGTTATTATCATTTTAATGAAAATATATTGTCACTCCAATATTTTTGAACCAAATGAAAACAAATAATAAATGAATACTTATCATTATGATGCTCCATATAAAAAAATATACTCATTATTTTAAAATTTACCAACTAAAATATGAATGAATTTTTATTTTGTGGCATCATATTGACTAAGAGGAATAAGATTATTCTTCCATAAGAATTGTGTATATTTAGAATTGTTGGAAAATCCCATTGGAAATATATTTTAAAATTTTATCAAATAATTTATCCTTTTCGTCAATTATTCTACAATTCCTTAGACATATGAGCCTATGTATGATGATTTTTGGCATCCAATTACTTATTTGTTTTGAAATATTTCTATGTGATCTATCATTGTTTCTTCTTGAGGTATCAGTTTCATCTCTAATATGATGATCCGTGGCCCACATGAAATAGACATAAATTTTGTTCATAACCATCTAAAAAACATCACTTCTTTTTCTCATGAAAAAATTGAGGAAAACGCGACCTGATAAAAATGGATGACTACATTGTTCATCATCATATGGTTGATCGATATCTAGTCCCATTTAATGTAACATCACCATTTATCATCTGAAAAACTCTATCTTTTTATCGACATAATATCACATCCAATTAAAAGGAGGCACACCATATATTATGGACTAATGTTAGCAGATAATTCAATCCTCTTAATGATTAATCATTTGAATTATTACATTAATTAAATCAAACAATCAGATAAATTTTAATGTCTGATATATTTACTGATCATGAATTCAGTCACAATAGACCTCCCATCATTTCTTATTCCACTATATTTTTTCTTGTATCATGACATATTAAATAATTTTACAACATTAGTGTCACAAACCAGATCTGGTCACCACTATTATCAGAAAAAAATTAATCCCATGACAAATAATAAAGTGCATTCCTTATACCTATAGGTAGACACACATTCTAATGAATCAATAAATATGTTTTGGGAATGATTTAACCGGGTATGAAATCATAAAACATTAAAAACAACCAATAATTAGAATATGAAATTACTATGACAAACATGACTTTATAAAAAAACTAGAACCGAATACATGGTTTAAAACAAAGTACAAGACATCCAAACACAAAAAAAAAACAGAAAAAAATCATCCATAAAGAGTCCAAACAACAATGGGTCATCACCCTCTGAGCTGTCTCCACAACACCACGCTATAAGGGAGAACTAACAACCCGAACAACCTTTTCCTAATGCTTCCCCATTTCATGAGATAAACATAATCAATTCTAAATACACCCAAGTGGTGTACGTAAGATGTGAACATAATCCCAATAGGGAACCTCCAAATGATTCCAAATAGTCTACAATACATGGTGAAAAATCAAGCAATTTTAATATGTAATGAAAAGTAGTGATAATTTCCAAGAGATGCATCTTTCAATTGAAAGAATTTTCAAACTAAAACATTCATAATGTTAACAAATTGGAATGATACATGTTAGCTACATTAATTTACATACAAACACACATTAAGATACGGTAAATACCACAAATCCAATGAGCACCAAAACTAGGAACACCCCTAGGAAACTAGATAGTCTCAAGCCCTATGTACATAATTCCTATGTATAAAGTAACCATGTCACATAACATTTCCTAAGCATGAGACAATATTAGAGAACATAACCATAACCTCTTAGTCCCGAAAAATTATCCATATAGTTTTTTTTGAGTTTTCCGTATCCATTTTCATAGTGAAATAGGGACAAAACACATCCTGATCACTAGTCGTACTAGTACATATACTCCCAACAGTGTTCCATAGCTTTACACTTTGTTGTCAAAAAATTTCAACACAACATAGTATTTTTGCATATAAAAACACCACTACTGGTCGCAAACAAACAATACAATATCTATACACACCGTATACAACATAAAACACATGACAAAGCATTTTTATTTTCAATAAACAACTTCTCAAAATATTTCCTTATTTTTCACACAAAATGCTTACCACTTTTCACAACATTTGCATACTGACAAGTCCCCAATGTAGAATTGGGAACCCAAAATATTTAAATGAAACCAAAAAAATCAATTTTAGGGATTCCCCATATGATTTAACAAGTTATATCATTGTAAAACCCCCATTGTCACAGAACACGACACCTAAATATTCATGTGTAACACAAACACTATTTAAACAATTTTTCACAGCAATTACCAATGGATATAAACATTAAAAAAGTATATCCAGCCATTATGAATTTCAATAAAATCAAATATGAAATTATAGGGTATCTCTATGTAGAGACCCAAATCTTGACGTACATGAACATTACATAACATTTGCGGAATACTTAATACATAACAAAAACAAACACAGAAGGACTGTAATAGTTTAGTGTCATTGGAAACTCGGAACATAATCTTCTAATCGTGGTGAAATATCTTGAACATCTCCAATAAAGATATTCCTATTTTATTTTCTTACCTAAAACATTTAATTATGTCTTGGAGAAAAGAAAACATATAAACGGTGAGCTCAAAATCTTAGTAAGAGTAAGCATGGGGAAAATAAAAACAAACCATATAAATTTGAACATAAAAGCACGAACATAATGTTTAAACATAGAAATCTTGAGCAATTACATAAAACGTGGAGGTACATAATCCATAGATCATAATGGAAAATCAATCATGATAAAATATCTTGGAAATAAAACTTGTAATTGTGTTAAAAAATTAAGCACAAGATATGATTTCCATAGTAGCTAAGGCATTGCTGCCAAGACCATCTTAGTGTACAAAGTCCCTTTCTGAATCATGTTCACTCCTCATTCCATTCCTGTATCACTGAACCAGATTAACTTACCGTTCCAGCCATGTCTAGATCATGAGATATAAATATTTACCCAAGGAAATGGTGGGAGATACAGGTCCCACCAATCTCATAATGAAATCATTCTTATATGTTCCACAACATGAACATAAATCATTCATCATTACCCATTGTATAAAATGGGTTTCATAAACATCATCCCATCATAACATAGTCCATACAACAAAATAGATATCATTTCATCATACAAAAAGTGAAATCATGTAAATCATAGGGAAATTATAATTGAAACATACACATATTAAATAATTCCATCTTATATGAAAAATTGTTTTTATAAAACACTTGAAATGAATTCAAGAGGAAAATAACCTTTCTTCTTCAAAATCATTTTCTTTTCACAACACTCCATGTAATTTTAAAATAAAAGGATTTTTTGGAAAATAGTCATTAAATATTTTAGATTAATCTTCATGAATATAAGGCGTTATAAAACCTTAAAAATCTGTTAATGCCCTATATGTTAATAACATTCTTCTCGTACTTTTGATGGAAAAGTCAAAAAGTACCTCGTATGGTTAACAAAAGAAAGACTCCATCAAAACCTTATGGTAAAATTCATAAAAGGGTAAAAATGAATTTAAACATACATGGAAGAATATTAATCATTTTATGAATTTTTTTTAGAAAACATGGACATGGATGATAAACATAACCCCTAAATACATACAAATAAATAATCTTGGATAAGAATGTGATTGGAATAATTATCCCTTACCTTAGTTCTGATATGATTCGTTTGTAACTGAACCTCCTATATAATGATTTAAATAATGTCATTTACTTATTACAGAATTATATTCATTGTTATTATATCATATATGGTTCACTTATGACTTTATATTACCCGTTCTTTTGTAAATTCCATGTTAAAGCAATGTTTTGGGTAAAATTGTTTTATTTATTGTACTTGTTTGAACATGTTGTTGTTGATATTATTATTACATATATCATGATTTACATACTTATAGAATATAAATCATGATTTATATATCATATATATTCAGTATATATATATATATATTAGATAGATGAATGAAATGAAATACACTCTTCATGGAGATGGTAGGCCGTACGTACGCATGAATGCTATTTTTCTATATTTATTGACTTGAATGGAAGTAAGTAGATGACATATATATATATATATATAAATTAAGTTGCTTAATTATTTCATATATTTCATTAGTATTCATTATATATACTTTATAATCATTCTTGAATGGTTAACAGGGTGAATGAATCTCATCGCATCGTGGAGACGGTAATCCGTACCTACGCACAAGCGATGATATCATTCCCATAATTATTGAATGGAATTGGAGTGGATGATATAATACCTCCGAATCAGTATGATGTTATAATAACAATATATAGTTCTTCTTTACACCATTATACCCATTCAAATAAGGTGGTGGTGGAAAAACTGATTACACCAAGACGTGGAGTCAATATTCGGTACGTACGCACTCGCGGTGATTTCATTCTCTGTAGGATGGATAGAAGTTGAAATGGGGTTGTTTCATATTTATAATAATATATTGGTATATTAGTGATACTGATGTTATTAATTTATAACGAAAAAACATAATAATAAGAAGTTGAAGAAGAAAGAAAACTTGAAAGAATCGGTAGAAGAGATTACCTCTTCCTTAACACACCTCCTTTAAATTACTTCTTAGGGAACTAGAGTTTGTATTTTGAGAAGACCAGAACCTCTATGATATTACTAGAGTTGTCAAGAAGAATAATTTTCAGGGGTTGGTCAAGATTCAAGGCTCAAAGGGGTGTGAGGAGAACAGGGAAGGGGTGCCCTTTTTATAATGGAGGAGAGGGGAATCTTAGGAAAACATAAAATATTATTTTATAATAAAGTCATATTCGGTTTTTAATATCTCCAAATTGATTTATATCGAAGATAAGGTTGGGATGGGTCGCAATCCTTTCAACCAATATGTTTCATACAAGTTTAGGTTTCTATTTTTTCTTTAACATTTAGATATTACTCTATGTTAAATAATTTAACTTTTACCGTGTCTTTTTGTTTTCTTACACTATATGGTTTATAAACATACAATAACAAGCCAAAAGAACACCAATTAGTTCATTATTAATATATATATATCCTTATATAAGTTATTTGGCAGATCCTTAAATTTATAGGAATAAAATAACAGTTAATAATATAATATTTGTTTTAAAAACTATTTTATGTCAATTTATACACTATTTGGTATTTGATTTTTGTGAAACTTATAACAGATTGATTAGTAAGAAAAAAGTTAATTAAATAAATATTAAAATGTCATATTAACCTATAAAATATTTTTAATTAATAAAAAGTCTAAAATTACATTTATTCTGGTATTTATAATATCAATTATATTAATATTTCATTAATAAGGTAATTACGACATCATAATTGTGTCATAAATAAATTAAATTATTTAACGTCTAAAAATTATAAATAAAATACCATTATTTAGGAAATATTTTTATCATTCTAATGAATATTTGTAGAAGAATTTATCTTCTGTAAAACCCTATATTAAAAATGTTTTAGTTATTAAACATGTTTGTTAACTATTTTAACTCTTCTTTAAATAAAATAATAATAAATGTCCTAATCTAATAAAAGTGGAGCTAAATGGTCATATTTTATTACTAAGGTTGTTTTTGATCTAATTAAACATATCCAATAGAATTAGGAAATGTGTTAGGGTAATAATAATATCATTTTTACCCTTAATTACTCTATTTACTTTCAACCGTGGTAAAAAAGTAAAAAGTAACTATTCAAAAAAATTATTTTTATCTTATTGAACCAAATTTTACTTATTGATATTAACCATGTCTCTTGGATTTTCTAAATTCCACTCACAGATGTGGTAAAAATATGTATTATATAAATTTATAAATTCTCCTAAGAGGTGGGTAAAAGATATTGAGAAGTTAAATAAAATTTTTATATATCTAAAATTATTATAACATGACTCCAATGAATTAAATTGAACATATATAGGTATTATTTATCAATTTTGACATAAAATAAATTAAATAAAATAAATAATTATTTAAATAAATATTTGGTTTTTAAATAGTAACCAAGTGTTTTCCCTATTCATCAAAAATTCAATGTTTTCAGAATAGTACTAAAAATTCACCCTAGGATAATTTTGATATTCCAAATCCAAAAATGAAGTCCATTTTGAATGATAAAATTTATAAAGTTTCAAAAATTGGGTATTACTATTCATAACAGATAGTTTATATAATATTTTAATAACATATCGTTGTTTAGTGAAACTCGGTATTGCGTACAACACATGCTATCGTGGAAGGTTGCGATTGCGTGTAATGCAATCCAAGTCAGGGATGCATGTAGTGAAAGATCTATTTGGTGTTGCATATAACATAATCAAAACTCATTTCATTTATACATTAAACAAAATCTATACTCAATTATTCGTAGAATAATTTCCACAAAACGAACTTGAATTTGTATGTAACAACAACCAAGAATAGTGTTGCGTATACTGCAAGCTAATACAGTGTTTTGTATAGTATAAGATAATATTATTGTAGTGTATAATAGAAGACATAAATGAAATTAAAAATAATATATCTCATAAAATCTCGGGGTTTTACATTCTACCCCCCCTTAAAATGAATTTCTCCCTGAAAATTCATCGGGGTTATTAATGGTTTACTACTCGAAAGTTTTACTAGACATCCACATCGTAAAAATGAATACCAAAAATTATCTGTTAAAAACTAATGTATGAAACATAACGATTGGCCAAATTAACTAGTTAATGGGTTTCTACATAGGTAAAAATATTGATATGGAAGAGAAATCTAACAATTAAGTTCTGATGGAGAGTGGTGGAGAACATGGCTTTCAAGAATCCAACAATTAAAAAGCCATAAATTTGTGATGATCTAAGTTACCATCTGATTCATCAGATATAAGAGCACAAGGAAAACATTTTTGGTTTTCATGATGATTTCCTTAAAGTTGAAGAATCTGAATTAGAAGAAATACTTACTTTATTTAGGTATAATCTCACCGTTGTTCGTTCCATGAACAATTTCCACTTCATCTCTTAAAGAAATGAAGTTGAATTTTTCATTCATGAAGTGTTAGGAGATCATGTGATAGAATTATGGGTCATTCCATATGTCTCAAACAAAATGTTAGAAAAAGTTATAAAATATTCATAAGTCCATCCATGGTGAGGTTAATCGTATATGATTTCAAAAATGGACTTTTACTTCATCTATCATTCTGCTTAATAAAACTAGTTTCTACTAACTAGGGACTTCTTGTAGGCCAGTGGTAGGAAATAAAGGCATGTCACACTTAGTTTGTGGGTTCTATTCCTACAACCTTGTCCGACGCAATGGGTTGTCGCCCGTCCTACAGGTTTTCCCTTTTTCTAAGACTACATTATAATAACATTCATGCAATAAAATAGAAAAAAGTTATATCCTTAAACAATACTATCTTATGTATAACTTAATTCATTCCAATATTTAGGCTTAACCAAAATAATTATGTCCATGCTCATAGTATAAAGAAAAAAATTACTATAAATGTATTATACCAACCATTTGAATAACATCATTTATCCCTCGTATATCGTACGATGTATCTTGTTGGTCACATTCCAAACATGTGAATACCTTAATCATGTATTCTCTTGAACCATAGTGAAAACATTAATGTTTTCACCAGGTAACTCTTTCCATATACCAAAATCCCAAAAATTCTATATACTCAAACCATGATATCAATTTTTCCTTATATTAGTCATGAGCTCATTAATACTATCAAACATTTCATTATCCCATTATCCCTTCTTTATGTGCATATTATGTTCTTTCCAAAAATATCTGAATAACCTTTCATGGTTACCAGTACCATTGATCATATACTTTCAAAACTCAAGTAAAGGCAATAGTGTAACAATCCTTAGATTTTTCTTTATTCCATAGTACCATACATTATTCTTGATGAACATACAATAATTAAACTACATTTTTAAACCACTGACTGAGCTTCATCTTTTCTTCCATTTAATATTTCATTTGTAGTATCTTCATTATCATCCACATAAATACTACCCATATGACCATGCTAATTCTCTTTATGAGATTTTCATTTTGGGCATTGGTTTGCATAATGGTTGTGCATTCCACATTTAAAACACTTAACCGTTGTTGATGTCTTAGCAATACCATTATCCTTGTCTATGGTGTTAACTGAACCTTTTCCTTTTCAATTACTAGCATTGTGTCCTTATTTTACACACCCAAAGCATATTCATGTTCCTTAGAAACTTTCTCCCTGATCCCTCTTCCCACATGATTTACATGAGGGAAATTGAACTTTATTTCCTCTATGATCATCATGAAACTCCATCTTTCTCTTATTAGTTGAGTCCAGAAACTTACAAAAGTTGAGATTATTGATCATATTATGAGATTTCTAATTAGGAATAATAACAATATTTGGACATCCAAATCCAAATTCATTTGGTTTCTCATGAAGAATATCATTCCATTGTCAATCATATCCTCTATTTTTGTGAATCTTCCTATTTCCAACAATTTTCTAAAACCCAAAAAGAATACTGTGAGAGGCCAAAATCATAATGAAGAGGTAGTAACCTCAATATATAACATCTTAGGATTAATTATAATATCGTTACCATAATTCTTGGACTATAACCCATCCTTATACTTAACCTTAGGGACATCCCTAGACAGACCTTAGAAATATCTCTAGGGAACTCACTGAAGTTCTCGCATCCTAGTTTCCAAATGTTGACTAAACCGAACCTCTGATACCAACTATAGAGACCCAAATCATGATGTACATTGACATTACATTACTTTTTCGGATTACTTAATACCTAACAAAAAAACACCGAAGGACCGTAATAGTTTAGTGTCTTTGGAAACTCGTAACATAATCTTCTAATCGTCGTGAAAGATCTTCAACATCTCCCATAAAGATATTCCTCTTTTGGTTTCTTACCTAAAACCTTTCATTATATCCTCGGGAAAAGAAAACATATAAAGGGTTAGATCAAATGCTTCATAAGGGTGAGAATGTAGAAAATAATACAAACCATATACATTTGAAAATAAAAACATGAAAATAATGTTTAAACATTGAAATCTTGAGAAATTACATAAAACATGGAAGCACATAAGGAATATATCATAATGGAACATCAATCATGATAAAATAGCTTGGAAATAAAACTTGTAATTGGGGGAAAGAATTAAGCACATGATATGATTTACATAGTAGCCAAGGTATTGCTGCTAAGACCATTTTAGTGGATAAAGTCCCTTTCTTAATCGAGCTCACTCCTCGTTCCAGTCCTGTATCACTGAAATGGATTAACTTACCATTCCAACCATGTCTATATCATGAGATATAAATATTTACCCAATGAATTGGTGGGAGATATAGGTCCCACCCATCTCATAATGAAATCATTCTTACTTGTGCCTCAATATGTACAAAAATCATTCATTATTACCCAAAGTATAAAATGGGTTTCATAAACTTCATCCCATCATAACAAAATACATACAAAAAATAGATATCATTTCATCATAAGAAAAGTGGAACCATGTAAATCATAGGGAAATTATACTTTAAACATACTCATATGAAATAATTCCATCTTATATGGAAAATGGTTTTGATAAAACACGTGAAATTAATTCTTGAGGAAAATATCTTTTCCTCTTCGAAATCATTTTCTTTTCAAAAAATGCCATGTAATTTTAAAATAAAAGGATCTTGTTGAAAATAGTCATTAAATTTTGTAGATTAATATTAACGAAAATAAGGCATTATGAACCCGTAAAAATCTATTCCTGCCCTATAAGTTAAAAAAACATTATTCCCGTACTTTTGATGAAAAAGTCAAAACGTACCTTGTATGGTTAACAAAAGAAAGATTCCTTCAAAACCAAGTGATAAAATTCATAAAAGGGTAAAAATGACTTTAAAAATACATGGAAAGATACTAAAAATTTTATGAATTTCATTTTAGAAAACATGTAAATGGATGATAAACATAACCCCATTAAATACTTAAAAATAAACAATCTCGGATAAGAATGAGATTGGAATAATTATCCCTTACCTTAGGTCTGATATTCTTCATACGTATCCAAAACTCCGGTATAATGCTTTAAATAATGTCATTTACTTATTACAGAATCATATTCATTGTTATTATATCATATATGGTTCACTTATGACTTTATATTAACCGTTCTTTTGCAAATTCCATGTTTTTAGCATCGTTTTGGGTAAAATCGTTTTATTTATCATACTTGTTTTGACTTGTTGTTATTGATAATATTATTACATATATCATGATTTACTTACATAAAGAATGTAAATAATGATTTATATATCATATATATTCAGTTTATATATATAATAGATTGATGAATGAAATGAAATACATCGTTCATGGAGACAGTAGGTCGTACGTACGCATGAACGCTGTTTTACATTCCTTATTGACTTTAATGGAAGTAAGTAGATGACATATATATATATATATACATAAATTCAGTAGATTAATTATTTCATATATTTCATTATTATTCATTATATATTTTTTATAATCATTCATGAATGGTTGCATGGAGAATGAATCTCATTGGGTCTTGGAGACGGTAATCCGTACGTATGCACGAGCGATGATATCGTTCCCATAATTATTGAATGGAATTGGAGTGGATGATATAATACCTTAGAATCAGTATGATGTTATAATAACCATATATAGTTATTAATTACACCATTATACCAATCCAAGTAAGGTGGTAGTGGAAAAACTGATTACAGCATGACGTGGAAACGGTATTTCGTACGTGCGCACTCGCGGTGATTTCGTTTTCCGTAGGATGGATAGAAGGTGAAATGGGGTTGTCTCATATTTATAATAAAATATCATTATATGAGTGATTCTGATGTTTTTACTTTATAACGAAACAACTAAACAAGATGATGTTGAATAAGAAATAAAACTTGAAATAATCGGTGGAAGAGATTACCTCTTCCTCGACGCACCACCTTTAAACATCTTATTAGGGAACTAGAGTTGGTATTTTGAGAAGTCCAGAACCACTATTATATAACTAGAGATGTTTATAAGAGTACTTTTCAGGGTTTTTCCGACCTTCAAGGATCAAAAGGGTGTAAAGTGAAGAGGGAAGGTGTTCCCTTTTTATAAGGGAGGAGAGGGGCACCTTAGGAAAACATAGAATATTATTTTATAATAAAGTCATATTCTCTTTTTAATAGCTCTAAATCGATTTATTTCGAATATATGGTTGGGATAAGTCTAAATCCTATAAAAAAATGTTTTAGACATGTTTAGGTTACTATTTTATCCTTATCATTTAGATATATCTGACAGTTAAAAAATTTATCTTTTACTGTGTATTTTTGTTTTCTTACACTATATGGTTAATAATCTTACTATAACAAGGAAAAATAACCCCAAGAGGTTCATTATTAATATATATTATTATCTAAGTAATTTCACTGAACCATATATTTTTATGAATAAAATAACACTTAATAATATAATATTTGTTTTATAAACTATTTTATGTCAATTTTGTCACTATTTGGTACATGGTTTTTTTTAAAAATCATTAAAAAATTATTAGTTAGAATAAAGATAATTAAATAAAAACTAACATGTCATATTTACCTGGAAAATTAGTTTAAATCATAAAAAGTATAAAATTACATTTATTTGGTTATTTATAACATCAATTATGTTAATATTTCATAAATAAGGTAATTACTCCATCATCATTGTGTCCAAAATAAATACAATTATTTAATCTATAAAAATTATAAATAAAATACCATTATGTAAGAAATCTTTTTATCTTCCTAGTGAATATTTATAGTCTTATTTATCTTATGTATAACACTATATTAAAAATGTATTAGTTATTAAACATTGATTTTAACTATTTTAACTCTTCATTAAATAAAATAAGAATAAATTTCCCAATCAAATCCATGTGGACATAAATGGTCATATTTTATTACTAAGGTTGTTTTTGGTCTAATTAAACTTATCTAATAGAATTAGGGCATGTGTTAGAGTAATAATAATATCATTTTACCCTTAATTAACCTATTTATTTTAAACCGTGTTAAAAAAGTAAAAAGATACTATTAACCAAAAATTATTTTTGTGTTATTGAACCACATTTTACTCCTTTATATTAACCATGTCTCTTGGATTTTCTAAATTTCACTCACATAAGTGGTAAAATTATGTTTTATGTAAATTTTCAAATTCTCCTAAGATGTTGGTAAAAGTTGTTGAAAAGTTCAATAAAATTTTTAAATATCTAAAATTATTATAAAATGACTCTAATGAATTAAATTAAACTTATATAGGTATTATCTATCAATTTTGACCTGAAATAAACTTAAATAAAATAAATAATTATTTAAATAAAAAGTCGGTTTTTAAATAGTAACCTAGTGTTTTCACTATTCATAAAAAATTGAAGGTTTTCAGAAAAATACCAAAAATTCACCCTAGGCTAATTTCGATATTCCGAATCCAAAAATGATGTCCATTTTGAATGATAAAATTTATAAAATTTTAACAGTTGGGTATTACTATTCATAATGACTCATTTATATAATATTTTAATAAAATATCATTGTTTAGTGAAACTCGGTATTGCGTACAACACATGCTATCGTGGAAGTTTGTGATTGCCTGTAATGCAAGTTAAGTCAAGGATTCATTTAGGGTATGCTCTATTTGGTGTTTCATATAACATAATCAAAACTTATTTATTTATACATTAAACAAAATCTATACTTAGTGTTGCGTAGAATAATTTTCACAAAACGAACTTGAATTTGTATGTAACACGAGCCAAGAATAGTGTTGGGTATACTGAAAGCTAATACGGTGTTGCGTATAGTACAAGTTAATCTTGGTGTAGTGTATAATAGAAGACATCAATGAAATTAAAAATAATATATCTCATAAAATCTCGGGGTGTTACATTCCAAATGAATAAATAGTTGATTTCTTTGAAAACCCCCCAATTACACATAAAAATCATACTAAAAATTCATTTTCATTACAAACAACTCTAAAACCTGTTTTCTCACCAAAAATAAAATGAAATAACCATGAAACAACCATAAACACAAAAATACAGTCAAAAGGATTTCATACACAATGGAATCACCTACCAAAAGTGTCCAAAACCTCAAATCATTGTGCGAGAGTTCAATTGCACAACCTCTACAACACAAAAGAGTTAAAATAAGCCTAAAAAAAATTTAGACGATTATACAAAAAATAAATCCCCAATTTCGAAACCCTACTTAATGTACATTAGGAACTTCAAGAATATTGGATGAAACCCTAATAAAATGGAAGCTAGAAGGATGGTAACCCACTTACATGAGGTATCTTGAAGAAATTTACCAAAATATACCATTATCTGGATTTCCAAATAGACAAAAATTCATTCGAGGTTCGAACAATGATTATAATGTCATGAAGGAACAAGAATGGGTGGAAAGAATGAGAAATGTAAAAGTTATGATGGAAATAAATAACCTATTCAAATATGGATGATTTGAGGATGATTGAGAATACTTTCCCTACTATGAAATTCATATGAGCTCCAAAGAGGGAGAAATAATTTTTTGGTCATGAGTAGGGATTTTGGATTCAAGTGGGAGGTGGAATGATAAAAAATTAGCTAAAATGGATATGTTATTAAATAAAAAAAAATATTATTTTTAAAACTGGAAATGGGATTAGGGATAGCTCAATTTCTTAAATAAAAACCCATATCCACCAGGCTTATAGATTCCTAAAGGTTCCAAATTAATATGGTGGTGTTATTAAGTCAAGGGATTCTATTTGGGAAGTAGAATGGGTGAAAATTATTGAAATATTAAAGAGTTAAAAAACAAAAAAATAGGTTTTAAAATTTGGAAATGGCCTCATGGTTTGACCCAAATAAGGAAAACTATCCATTCCTCAAAAAATGCATGGGAAACCCCCAAAACAAAGAATGAATGGTAATTAAATGAAAAATAAATTTAATATAATTCATGAATGTGACAATTCTCCCCACCATTATTGATTTTCTTACCGAAAAAGTCATCCTAAAACATGATTAGAAAACAAGAATATGTAATCATCATCAACCCATGACTTCCATTCCCATGTCTCATGTGTATCATTCCCATACGACCAAAGAACACAGACAAGTAGAATAGAGTTTGTATAAAGAACTATTTCATGGATTTCCACTATTCTTACTGGCATCTCAGTAATAGATAAATCAGTCTCCATATGGAACTCCTACCAATTCAGTACATAGGATGGATCCGGGTTGTATTTCATCAACTAGGATACATGGAAGGCAACATAAATGGATGTCAACTAAGATGGTAGGGCCAAACTATATTCCACCATTCCTATATGCTATGTGATCTCAAAAGTTCTTACATACCACGAGGTCATCTACCTTTTATTTCCAAATCGACGATGTCCCAGACAAGAGGGACACTCTCATAAATACCCTGACACCCATAGAAAACTATTGGTCTTGATGCCTCTAGTCAGTATAGGATTTATGGTGACTCTAAGCTATCAATAAGTGCTACCTGATCAACTTGACATTCTTTGATGTCTCTAACAATAGACTCAGCCCTAGTAGTGAGGTCTCACCAACCTCATCCCAACATAGGGGGAATTATAAGGCCAACCATAGAGCACTTCAAAAGTAACCATTCAAATAGAGGATTGGTAATTGTTATTATAAGAAAACTTAAACAATCCAAAATGGCTATTCTTGGAACCTCCAAAGTGTAGAACCCATGCACAGAGCATGTCCCCCAAAATTTGATTTTTCTACTCTATCTGACCATCCGTCTGAGTTTTCTATGCTATGATCATCATAATTTGAGACCCCGATGCCTTCTAAAGGCCTTCCCAAAACAAAGAAGTGAAGAGGGGTATCTAACTGAGACTAATACTAATGGCACACCATAGAGTCACGCCACCTTATGAAGATACAAACGGCCCAACTCATCTTCTTTAGTTGTGTATTAGATTGGAATGAAGTGGGATGATTTTTTCCAATGATTTATCACCACCCAAATGGGATTCTTACCTCGAGGTGTACGAGGTAATCCAACAATGAATTCCACGGTGACCTCATCCCACTTCCATGTAGTAATGGGTAATGGTTGGATGAAACCAGATTGGGTTTGATGCTCTACATTCACATACAAGAATGTGTAACATCTTGACATGAAGTCCTCTATGTCTCATCACAATCCTAGCCACCATAATTGTCGTTGGACATCATAATAAATCATAGTGGCACCCGGATGGACACTCCACTAAGACTGCTGGCTATCAGGCATCACCAACATCCGTAGAGACAATGACATTAATGAAGAGCCCATGAAGCACAATATTCCCTTAGGATATGAAGACCTATCAGAGGACATCTCCACAACTTGAATAAACGGCATCAAACGTTAAAAAAATCTCATCACCAGGATGTTCCCACTAAATATAATCCAAGAGAGAAGTAGTCAACTGAACACGTTCCAAGAATACACCCCCATTTTTCTCCATTATCATCATATTCATCTGAGAAAAGATCCCCATAAAAATCCAATCATTGTTCTACCTCCCAAAATCCTTCATAAGAACTCTTCTTCTCAAGGAATAGGCCACACCATTACCCTTTTATGGGGTATAGACAATGTCAATGCTGAAAACCTACAAGTTCTCAATCCAGTGACACTGCCTCTAGTTGAGGTCCCTCTGGGAGAAGATATAGGCCAATCTTCTATGATCCAGGTAGAACCCAAACATCTCTACAAAGATATAGTGACACCATGTCTTAAAATAATACATCATAACTTCTAACTCAAAGTCGTTGGTCGATTAATTATTTTCATGTGGTCGGAGTTGGCTATATACATACGCCACCACATGATCATACTGTATAAGAATGCACCCAAGACCCATACAAGAAGCATCAGAGTAGACCACATACCCCTTCCCGACCTCATGAAAAATAAAAATTGGGTGGTAGTCAATCGGTGATTCTGCTCCTCTACATTCTGGGCCCCATACAGACATCACCCCTTTTTTGGTGAGTACTGTCATCGGAGAAGCAAACTGAGAGAAATCCCGAATGAATCATTTGTTATAACCATCTAGGTCAAGAAAATTGTTGCTCTCAAACACATTCTTCAGTTCCTTCCATTTCCAAACCGCACCAATCCTCTTGGGGTCCACAAAACCCCCTTCTCCAAGATCACATGACCCAAAAATTTCACATCCCTATTCTCAAAATATCACTTTGACAACTTTTTATAGAGGAAGTGACCACATGATGTTCCTAGAACCATCCTAATGTGATGTCCATGTTGTTCCTCATATCGAGAGTATACTAAAATGTCATCCACGAACAACACTATAATGTAATCAAGATACTGATGGAACACCCTGTTCATGAGTGCCATAAATACCATTCGTGCATTGGAGAATACGAAGGGCATGAAATAATAACAAATGTCATTGTACATGCTATAGAAGGCCTTCTTCGGGATATTTTTGTCTTTCACTTTGAGTTGACGGTGTCCGGAATATAGGTCTGTTTTTTATAACCACTATTCCCCCATAAACGGATCGAAAAAATCATCTATTCTGGGAAAAAAGGTATTTTTTCTTAATTGTTACATTATTTAGCATCTGGTAGTCATGACACAACCAGAGGGATCTATCAGCCTCATTCACGAACAACGTATGAGTGGCCCGAGGATAGATGCTCTGGTAAATGAAACCTTTTTATTATAAGTTGTCCAGCTGTATCATTATTTCCCTCTGATCGGTAGGGGACATGCAATATGAGGGAAGAGATATTGGTTTTGTTCTCAAAGATTGATCAATTGAGAACTCCACATCCTGCTTGAGGGGAAAACATGAAAATCATCTAGGAGTACCTCTAGAAAATCATTCAATACATCATTTAGTGCTCCTTCATGTGAAATAACATTATCCTCTAGAATAAGAAATGATAACCGAGAGACCAAGCATTCCATCTTAGAGAGTGGACTTCCTGTGTGACACGACTGAGGATCCAATTCTCCATGAAAAACCTGATGACTCCCATCAGGTGCCATTAAACTCACTGGCCTCAAATAGCAATCGATGCATTCTTGGAAGTGTACCATCCAATCCATGAAAATAATCACATGAAAAATATACATATCTATGCCCAATTAGTCACACCCAATCACAATACCTAACACAGAGAGCACACACGATGACACTTGAGACCCAAATCCTTCTTTACCTATGATGTCAAAAACTCCCTCACAAAAAAAAACTTGGTTGGAAAATTCTGCATGTCCACAAAATGTGAAGAAATGAATGAAACATATGAAAAAATATCAAAAAGAGTAGAAGCTATAGAAGATGCGATCAAAATGGTATCTCGAACTATCAACTGTTCGACCTCTGATCCGACTAGTGGCTGATCTGCAGCATGGAGATATCGAAACTCTACCTATTGAGGACCTCTAGTCTATGGTTGTTCCGAAAACATTCCCTTCACATAATATGACCCATCCCTACCACCACGACCAGAAAAACTAGATCTCACAGTCCATAATGGATCGGGCTAGGCCAGCACTCGTCTTGATGACATTGACCCTGCACCACTCAGAAGTGAACGTTCTACCCCGAAGAAGTGCTAAAAATGACCCATGCATCCGCATTGGTAAAAAGGATTCTGGGGGGGAGTGGGAATTCAGGTCAGATGTTCCCAATCATTCCACAATGGTGGGACACAACCCACTATGCATCAGAAGCCATGAAAGAAACTACCTGGAGGAGTGGCCTGAACTGCCACCTCATTTATTCACCTGTTACTCCTGCATAATTTATTTCTCTAAAGAGATGCCACTACCCACTACTGTTACTAACCTACAGAAACCATACCTTCCCTTACAGTCAATATCCTCCATAAATTTCAAGTCAACGATTTTAGTATAGGTCTTCAAATTAAATAACAATACTTGATAGTATGTCTCTAGTTGCAAGCCTTTCTCAATCCTCTAGGCCTTCACTTATTCATTCTAGACAATTTTAATATCATACCGAACCAACTCAGAAAAATGGTTGGTGTACTCTATGGCAAAATGATTCCCCTAAACAAGATCCATGAAACATTAAGACATGGAATATGCCAAGACCTCAGGGCAGTACTGCTCATTGAAGACATCCTTTAAATCTCCCCAGCACATCTACTCATTCTTCCCCACATTATGAACTGATTCCTAGTACCTACGGTTGGGACCCTCAAACATGAAAGGGGCACATTTCACCATGAGCTCCTCGGGTGAATCCATGAACTCAAACATGTGGTCGATCTTCTTAATCCATTACTCTACTTCCTGGGGTTATATGCTACTGTGGAAGGTGGTATGATTATTTTTCAAGAACTCTTGGGCCTTGTCCTTTCTAGGACTAGTATTATCCTCTGTAATAGAGGCTAAAACATGATTCAGTCCATGTATTAGTTCTTGTACATCCTGGAAAATATCCTATACTAACCTCTAATAAATTGTTGTGGGAGAACACTCTTCGACTTCCTCTCGTGGGCTAATGAGAGCTTTTTGGGGATGCACGTTACTACACAATGAAATAGTCACCAAACAGTAGTCAATACCACCTTTTTGTAAATTTCTTTCATATATATAAAATATAAAAAATCTTGAAAAATTACAGTATCAAAAGAAACAACTACTTCACCCTCTCATGATGTCCACATGTAGTCTGTAGCCCACACGTCTCACTTGGATGTTTAGTCCAAAAAAAAATTCCAAAGTCCCATGGTAACTGGAGGACTTCCAAGAGAGGTGTGGGAGAGGGAACCAACACGTGAACAAAACTCTATGTCCCAACAATCCAATCTCTTTTCTAGCCCATATCATCCCAAAATAATAATCTAACTGAAAACATTAACCAACTTTGATTCCATTTTTTCACGAACCGTATCTGGTGGCCACTATTACCAGCACCAAATCCAGCCCATGACAATTCTTGAAGATTAATATCTATCCCCAAAAACTAGAACATGATCCCGGGTATCAATATATATTTTTGGTAATGCTTTACCCGAGTATGAAATCATAATAAGTTAAAACCACCAATAATAAGAATTAGAAATATCTAGGTCCAACAAGATATCATCAAAACCCAGAACTGAATACATGGTTTTAAAAAGGTACAAGAGGTCCAAAAATAAACAAAAACAATATAAAATAATCCAAATATAATCCACACGATAGGGGTTCGACACCCCCGAGATGTCTCTAGAACCCCACACTGTTAGAGGGAACTAACAACCTGAACTACCTTCACCCAAGGCTTTACCTTTAACCGAGTCAATCATAATCATGTCTACTTACACCCAAGGTGTATAAATAGGGTGTGAGCCTAATCCCAATATTATTTCACCCAATTTTTCTATATATTATGCAATAAAAGTTGAAAAGGAAATCAGTTTTAATTGAAAAAGAAAAGTAGTGATAATTTTCAAGAAATGAAACTTTAAATTCAAAACAGTTTTCAAACAAAAAAATTCAGAATTTTAACACATTTTAATAATAAATTTTATATACATTAATGTACAGACAAACACACCCTAAGACAAGTGTAAATTCCAAAAATACAATGATCACCAAAACCGAGAACACCCATAGGCAACTAGATATTCTCGGGCCCCAGGTGCCCCATAACATGGTGTAAAGTAACCATGTCAAAAATCCTTTCCTGTGCCTTAGCAACTATTTGGGAACATATTAATAACCTAGTGGTTGCCATATATCATCCATATACATTATTTAGAGTTGTTTTTACGCATTTTCATAGTGAAATAGGGACAAAACCCATCCAGATCACTAGCCGTACTAGTACTTATCTTCCCACCTAGGTACATGGGTTTCCCCCATTATGCTCAAACAATTCCGGCATTCAACATACATATATTTTCATTAAAAAAACCCACTAATGGTAAGAAAACATACAATATAGTATTTATACACACTTTTAGCCACATAAAACACATAACAATTCATTTTTATTTTTAGTAAATAACATCTCAAAATCATTCATTGTTTTCACCCAAAACCCATTGTAATATCCACTTTTCCCAACAAGTGCATAATTACATGTCCCAAAAAAAGAAATGGAATCCCAAAATATTTCAATGAAACCAATAAATCAATTTTAGGGAATCCCTATATTATTTAAGAAGAGATATCATTATAAAGCCTCCATTTTCACACAACATGACACTTAAAATTTCTTGTTTTTTCAAAACACTACTAAAATATATTTTCACATAAACTACCCAAGGATATAAAAATAAAAAATAGTATTTAATTCCATAATACATTTCAATAAAATAAAATAAGAAATTATTGTGTATCCCCAAATGATTCAATAGAATATTTCTTGAGAAACCCTCTATTTCACTGAAAATTTATTTTCGTTAAAAAAACTTCTAAAACCACTTTTTTCACCAATAATAAAATTTAATAATCTTAAAAATACCATAAGAAATAATTCTATTCACAATTATTGTATACATGATGGAATCACCTAGCACATGTTTCAAAAACCCTATATCTTTGTATGAAAGTTAAACCACACCACATCCACACCACAAATGAGTTAAAATAGACTTAAAAACATAATTTCAGACCCTATTACACAATATAAAAAAAATATTTTTGAAACCGTACTTTCTAGAAATTGGGAAACTCAAGAATAATGTATGAAACCCAAATCAAATGGGAGTAAAAATGATAGAAACCCACTTACTTAAATGATCTTGATAAAATATCCTATAATATACTAGTATCTGAATTTAAAAATATCCAAAAATGAAAGTCATATTCAAAAAAGGACGAGGAGGTCTTGAAGAAATGTGAAGGGGGTTATGAGAGTGAAAAATGAAGAGTTATGATGGAAAAAAATTAACTCTTCAAATCTGGACGATTCAAGCAATCTTGAAAAGCTTTGACATAATCCATGATGAAAATGACCTCTAAAGAGGACGAAGAAAAACTGGGGCATGCTTAGGGATCTGGGATTATAGTTGTTGGATACATCCCCAAAAAAGAGTATAAAATAACTAATTTTTTAAATAAACCATATTTATTTTTTTAACTAGAAATGACCATTCAGACTAGCCCAATTCATTAAATACAAACTCAAATCCACCCTGATTGTGGATTTATAAAGGGTCCAAATTAATATGGTAGTGCTAATATGTAAGGTTAGGCCATTTTGGATGTTGAATTGGTGAAAAATATTTAAAAATGAATTTGTTATAAAAGACAAAATTTTAGTTTTTAAATCAGGAAATTGGCTCATGGTATGGACCGAACCTTGGAAACTCACTAATTCTTAATAAAAATTCATGGGAAACCCCAAAAAAAATTAAGGGAGATGAAATGAAAAATACCTTTAAAATAATTAAAGGATTGACGATTATGATATACATAGAATCATCTAAATTAAGGTACCCAACAAAAATTCTCCCTATTTATTTTCTAAACCATAAACCAAAAGTGTTTCAAATAACATATTATATTTGAGAAAATATTAAACAAAAAACCATTGTCAGATTATGTATCAAGATATCCATAATTCAATAAATTTATCCTTTCTGATAAAAAAAAAATTTTCTAGACAAAAAGTGAGTCTCAATAACATTTCACCCAAAAAAACTTTTTCAGAACAGAAAATTGAATCCAATGGAATTTCTTATCAAAACAATATCTAATATATTAATTATGAAACATATTTATTCTGATAACCAATAATTACATTGTTAAATTTATAGTGACATGAAAATAAGATTCAATAAAGAAAACATATTTTAGAATTTAAAATATAAATCAAACAACTCCACCAAAAAAATAAACCCCTTTATATTTTCTTGTCATCCAAGATTCATATATCACTGAACTCTGTAACCACAAGCTACAGATCAATCATTAAAATTTCTAGGCCTACAAGAGTGAACTCATTCTATGAATCAATAATGAAATAAAAAAACATGATATCCATAAGTAGTGACATTTGAAAAATTTGTTCTATGAACATCAAAACATTTCAAACATTCAATATCTTCACATCTTCATTCACTATTGTACAATGTTTCCAACAAAAACTTCAATAAACTATTAAAATAGTTCACACCTTTACAGGATCAGTTCATAGAATACCCACAAATCCCCCTAAACATATGCATTCTTAAATGTTTATGTATAAAATGATGTATATATTTAGGAATGGTTATCCCAAATTGAAATCAGTATCCAAAGAAAAGATGAGAGAGGGGACAAAACTACATACCTTTAAATTAAAGAGAAAGTGTATGGACTCCCATATTTAAACCTAGTTTGTAAAATGAATCCTTTGGTAATAGTCATTTTAAAATTTTAGGAACTTGTAATGATGTAAGAACATACTCATGATTGATTTTATTCTTCTCAACATGATATTTTAGGAAATGATATTTTATATAATTATGTTTGGAATGAAATTTTTTTATTGAATATCAATTCATGTTGATGAGACTATGATAATCACAACATATTAGTATAGGTATCATAAGTTTGACAAGTAAGTATTCCAATTGATTCTTCATCATTATTTGTTTTATTGAATCATGAGTGTATGAAATTTACTCAGTGTCATCAATGATAATATTTACTGAGTTTTGTTTTCATTGAATGACAACTTACATTATATTCTCTTTGAAATAAAACACCACAAAATATGGATCTTCTACCATCAACACAATAGTCCCTATCATCATCTAAATAATGGAAAAAATTAATATTTCCTGACCTAACATACATAATTCCAAAAATCTATTATGTATTTCATATATGTGAATAATATTTTTCTTCCAAATAGATGGGATTATTTTAGAGCACTTATAAATATTGAACATAAGGTTACAATTTAAAAATGTATGGTATTGAGGTATTATAATAAAAAAAACATCCAATAATCTTTTCAAACTCTTTCTAATCAGAATATTTACCTTCTCTATTTTTATTCAAGATGATTTATACTAAAACTGGTTTGGAAATAAGTTTCAATTTTTTCAATCTATCTTCTTCAACTGTTACTTAGATTACATTTATTGAGAAATAAATAGGTGTTTCTCATTTTTCATATTTGTAAATAAAAAATATATATCTCTTCACCAAGAATGGAAATATCAAATACCTTATTCATTGACTTAGTAATCTATTACTATTTTCATTCATTATTTACATCAATAAAAATGTCATCAATATAAAGAGTTATAATATGGGGCATTTCATGTCTATATTTTTTATAAAGATTATTTCGAACCCTTCCTTTCATAAAACTTGACATCCTTAAGATGGTATCGAATATATCAAAACACGTCAATAGATATTATTTATGACCATAAAATTCATTAATTAGTTTGAAAACATTTTTTTCATCCTTCCCAATAACCAAAACCCCTTGGTTTTTCAATATAAACATCAACATAATGTTATCCATTCGACATTACATCCATCCAAAAAAAGAAATTAACATATTTGGAATTAAATAATAAAGGATATTTTGATTTTTTCTATCCTTTAGATAGAAGAACAAATATCATCAATGTCAATACTTATAATTAGATACAAACCTTTGAAAACAAATATTGACATGTTTGTCATCACTTCACCACATTCATTCAACTTTTTCCACAACATGAAAATTTTATCTATAACATTATTTACATTTTAATTAGGTATGTGTACCCAAGTTTCATTATTGTTAACCTAATCAAACAATTCATTCATAGATTAAGTAATTTTTTGGTGCCCAAAACCATCATTAATACATTTCATACCCACTTTTGAATATAAAATATTTTGAACCAAATTTTTATGTTCTTTTGTGTTATGAAATCTTATGGTGATCACATATTCTGGTTCGAGATTCTACTTTATTCCTCAGTATAGGATGAATCATTAAAAAAAATTCCTCACCACTGAAAATTTCTATGTCTAATTATTCCATCATTCTAATATAACAATAATTTGAATCCTTATCATGTTCAATAAAAAAAATTGTTTCATCCTTTTCGTCATCGTCATATTCATGTGTATGTATAGTATGATCCTTACAATTTCATAGAACTTTTACACCCAAAAATTAATAAATTTGAAATTATTATTTTTTGAAACATTATTATCAACTTCATTCCTCAACATAGACATGGTTGATTCCATATTCTACACTATGGTCAAACATTAAGAGGCTTATAACATTTTTCTCTATGATGAACTGACTGCAATGGAAAATGAATTATTAGAGCATATTTTTTATCAATAAATATTTCATACAGAGTCACATAAAAAAAATCTTATAGAAACACAGATTCTGAATACAATCATCCATTCTCATAGATTTCATAGAGAATTAATGATAAATACCGTGTTCATGTAACATAGTTCTCCCCATTTCAACAAAAAATTATATTATTCATTTCAGTGACACTATTTTGTTGAGATGTGTATGATATAATGAACTCTACCGAATTCCATGTTTATCTTGATAACATATAAACTCTTTTTTCTCATACTCACTACCATTACTCGTTCTAAACATCTTCAAAAAAATACCAACATTCCATCTCAGATCTTCTCCTCGAAACTCTTAAACATATTTAGTGCTTTTGATTTATGTTTCAAAGGTATTACATAAGTAATTTGAGTAAATTAAATAGTAAAATAAATGATGTAATTATATATTTATTTTGACTATTTTCTCATCAGACAAAAAATATCCTAATGAATAATTTAGCGAGGGTTAGTTGAATGAATATCAACATTATTATGCATAGAGTTTCTAATCAATAATTCTTAATTAATTTTGCATAAAAAATCTCTTCTTCTTGAAATATAGACAATACCATGAAAAATGTATATCTATGATGAATTTATCATTTTTTATGACCCATATGTCCCATTATTTTTTCCCAGAACTGATTTTATTCAATTATTCATACATAACATTAATTTTGAACATTAATAACATGAAAAGGTATCCTTTTGTGTGTTTTCTTTTTGTGATACCTTTTCTATATGCCACATTCTAAAAAAACCATCATTGAAGATTTTATTACACCACTACAAAGCTGTGACTCCATAAAAAATTTATGTTTAAAACGAAATAAATCAGTTTTTATTACATTTCATATTTTCTTCCACTATAATAATGGATCCAAAAACGTTTATTTCGAGGTAATTTTCATTGAAATAGACCATTATTAATTCTATTGAAAGATTTAACATTATTAATAAATTTAAAATATCATATAATATGATAAGAAAAATAATTATAAAAAATATTAGATTATTATCCATTAAAATATTTGAGAGAGAATTCTATAATAATATTATTTTCTATCGCTTTACATTTCTTCTCATCTGGATTCTCATAATTTATATAAACTTGTTGTTGTGATGTTATCAAATCTAGAAATCTGTTTTCAATATTTCCATGTTTTTCATATCCTTAATAAATAATTTCCAAGGACTCCATTCTCACCCAAATTTACCCATGTTTTTAGGGATAAGTGGTCAAATGTAGTGTAGATTGGGTTGTCGATTCCTCAGAAACCTAAGAATAATATTATATACATGCACATTATATAGACTGCTTTTGGCTATTAAGTGGCCATCCATGGGATGATTTTAGATAGATTTAAGAGAACATTCTGTGACTTAAATGAAATCAAATTATGAGAAGGGTTGATCCTAGGTTATTATAAGCGATGGATAGGATAAAATTATTTTTTTAACGATTTCAATTTCTTATATTAGAGATGGATTTATTCAATAAGATCAAACAAATTCATCACGTATTTGTTTTATACCAAAATACCATATAACTAATCATCTATGCACATGGAGGATCCAATTAATGAGAACTCCAGGGTAAAAGTTCATTTTAGGACTTGAAGTATGTGGCCTTAAAATTACACAAGGATGAAGAAGTTTTAAAATCATCAAATAAAAATCTCAATTAAAAAAGTGATAATATATTAATTAGGTGATAAATAACATCCAATCAATCCCCATGCTACTCCTTTGGATCAACCTATATGTTGGTTGTCCCTCCATTGATTTTATGGTTTAAAAATAAGTGGGATGTTGAATATTGTGGGTGGTAATTGGGAAGTAAAAAAAACAATGAAAAGAAAATGATCACTCCACCGTTGGGTGAATAATTTCACAAGGATTAGTGTGAATAAATTCCCACCATGAGGAAATAGTGTAATTTAAAGATTTATAATAGTAAAAAAATAGTAAATGAATAAAATTTGTTAAGAAAGTAAGATTAATTAAAACAACATACAATTGAGGAAGAACATTATAAAGTAAAAGTGGCAGGATAACATTAAAATAAATGAAGCAGCAAAGATCATCATCTACTTCGCCAACACTACCTTAAATATGAATTTCAAGAGGCTTGGGTCGATTTCCAAATAGTACAATAGATCCCACTTGAGTATGGTCGGCCTATGGTCGTTGAATGTAAGGGAGAGGAGACTTTTCCACAATTGACATGAAGTTTCCAGCAGCATGAATCCACTAGACAAGGGAGCCTAGATGGCCTTCTAGATAAAATAATTGGAGTGAGAAATAGAATAAAAATTTTATTTTCAATATGTCTCTTATATCTCTCTAAAGTCTCAGTCCATATGAATTTATGGTTTCCGAGATATGATTAAATTGGTGGTATTTTTTTTATGGGCCACAATATCTCTACCAGAAGATTATCTCTAACATGGGATGCCTGAATAACCAAAATGGATGCTGAATTAGCACTGGATACTGAAGAATTATATGTTATTATATATTTATTATATCATCCAAACAAATATGTGTTTTATTGGGTCTGTATTGTGGGCCCCATATTCTCATCAGTGGGATGGTGTCCAATCTTCCTTCCCCAGAATTGTTTTTTTTCATTGCCAAATATCATCATCATATATTATGAATCCTCAACTGATACCTGAATTAAAAATTTTCATATTGAAGAGTATATCCATTTAACAAAATATAAATTTAAAATATGGATAATTACATTCATTAATATCAGATGATTCATTGGGCTTAAATTGGTGTACATTAGGCATAAAGTTCCCAAATAATGAGAATAGATGTTCAAAATCTAAATCGACTAACACATACCCATAAGATAAAAAATGGACATTTAATACCATTAAAATGTTATTAACATATTTTTTTATCAGCTAACCATACACCCAAATTTATATTTTCTAGTCCTGAGAAAATTGTATCTCAACAATATTATTAATGAATTTTGTTTTTCCAAAACATTTTAATACACAATGATCACCAAAATCCCCTATACTAAAAAAAAATCAGGAATCCCATAAAAATATTTTAATTCAAGATAGTTTGATAAGAAAATACCAATCCCAAACCCTTTCATTTTTTCAAATTTATCACCACATTTCATCCAATTTCCATAATGTTTGATGATGTTTTGTGTGTCACAGAAGACACGGGGGTTCATTTTTTATTTTAGGGGAATATTATGGAGCACATGGTGGAATCACATTTCAATATTGAGATGATTATTAAACTTATATATATATTTAATTATTTTATTTTTTTTACAATTTTTCCATTTCAATTTAAATTGTACTTAATAGAGTCAACCAATGTAGCGAGACATTGTCGATGACTCCCAAGCTCAAACAACGTAGGGAAACAAGTGAAACCCACATACTCAGGAAACATCTCGAGTGAACTGTGTCAATAAAAAATTCAAATTAACACAATTAGAGATAAAATTTCTAACTCTAGGCCAGAAAACTATAGAGTCATGATCGCCAAGTGCCGAATGCCACACATTACGCCATTTCATTTCTATATGCACGATTGTATTGTTCTTTACTTTTTTGTGAATAATCATATGAAAACTAAAATGATCACAAAACCTATGATTTTTATTTGGGAAACCCCATTAACTCATACTAATACCCCACTATCCAAAGGACATGCATTGTGATTTTTTTCTATTTGGATGAAAATATAAATGATGCAATTTCACATTAGACAGGAACACATTCCAAAATATATGATCTGAAAATTATACATGGATTAAAATTAGAATCAAGGAATATTAAATTATTTGATATTTAGTTTCAATGTGTGAAATGTGTATTATCATGTTCGAAGATAATGGAATTTTTTCTTCCATTTACACAAATTTTTTTGAAATTATTTTTTTTCACACAAATGAAATTTCTTTACACAAAATCAAATTTCTTATTTAATCTCCCCCCCAAATTAAAATAACATTGTCCCTAGTGTTTGAAGAAAAATAAATTTACGAAGGGGGTAGAGGAAAATAAGGGGATTTCAAAAAAGAAATTGAAATATGAAGATCATGGAATAATTTCACCTGGTGGTTGAAGTTGAAGTTCATGTTTCTCTAATTTAGTCCTTTGATATCCATGTCACATGCATAGTTCCATAGTGGAAAAAGGTAAAAAAACAAAAAAAATATATACATATATATATTTATTAATATAATTAGAAAAGTAAAATATAAGTATATATAGAAAAATTATAGAATAAAGAATCATTATAAGACATATGTTAATGGTAATCATGCACCCCTATCTCCCTTCACTCCTAGGTTCTATTTCCCACAACATTTCTAGTGATGGTTGCATTTTTCCCATAAGATACAAAGTTTCATTTGTATATATTTTTTTAACATACAAACACTCTAAAATAAAATGAACATATTATACATTGTTTTCTTTTAAAATTTTTGGGTAAGGTATTACTCAAGGATCACACCACATGACACAGATGAATATGGAGCTCCCCTTTCATACCCATCTATACTAATAATAGAAGAACATGTCAAAATTTAATATTTTTTAAATATCAAAATCATACATTAATCCTATTTGAAAAATAATGTTTATTCAAAAATATTGGTAACATGGAAATAATGGGTTTCCTCCCATGAAATAATTTTTTTAATGTCGCTTGCTTGACTTAGACAATTAATTAGTTAAGTATTTTCCTCATCTAAGGTTGGTTAAAACATGCTTTCATCAACTTCATTTTTTTGGAATGGTTCAATGAATGGTTTTACTTAATGACTATTAACATTAATTGTTTTACCATTTGTGTGATCATGAATTTCTACAGCCCCATGGGGGTACACCTTTTTCACTATTTATAGACGTGAACATCTACACATCAACATTACCTAGTGTAAATTATAGTTTAGAACTATAAAAAAGAATAGGTTTACCTAGTACACTGTGTATGGTTTTAATATTTCTAGATTTGTTGGCTTGTACTTTAGATTTATTGATCCTTTAATTTTCATAATCCTCCATCCTTGGTTTCTCATGTTAATTAAGATATAATTTCCTTTTTATTTTGGCCAACGAGAGGTCATATTTTATTTTATTAATTTCCAAAACGGCCTTATGTTCAATCTCCACTAGAAAATGGAATGCTTTACCATAAACTAACTTATATAGGGATATTCATAAATTGGTTTTATATGCAATTCGATAGGCCCAAAGAACATCTATGAATTTTCTCAAACAATCATTCTTAGATGGTTTAAGAGTTTTCTCCAGAATTTGTTTAATTTCATGATTGGCTAACTTATCTTGACCATGGGTTTTTGGGTGGTAAGTAGTGGACATTTTGTAATGAATTATTTACTTGTTCATGAGTGATGAAAATGAATGATTGAAAAAGTTATACCATGATCAGTAATGATATCCCTAAAAACTCCAAATCTAGAGAATAAGTTTTATTTTAGGAATCTAATCACAGTTTAATGATCATTTGATTTTCTGGGAATCACCAAAACCCATTTTTAGAAATAATCAATAGATAAGAGAAAGTAATGATATCCCATAGAGTTTGGGAAGGGACCCATTAAATCAATTTCTTGTCAATGATTTCAACCACTGAGATTGGAGTGAGTGAAATTTGATACCTTTTTGATGGACCCTTCTTGTTGACACCTAATAAAACATTGAAAATATGTGAAAGACTCCCTTGAGGGGGTGGCCTGAAAGAGACCACACTGAATAATCATAGCAGATGTTTTATTAGATGAAAATTGACTCCACATGCCTCACTATGACATAGTTTAAGGATGTACTCTTGATTAGATTCTGGGACACACCTCCTAATGACTTTGTGAGTGCGGAACGTATAGAGGTATGTATCATCAAACACGTAGTTCCTAACTAAAGAAATTAATTTCCTTTGATATTGATTCCATATTAATTTTGGAATGAATCCTATAACTAAGAGGTTGGCTATGTCGGCATACCAATGGCAGTCACTCACAGAGTATGGGTGTTCATCAGGGAATGAATCAGATAGTGAAATATAATTTGATTTGTCTTTTAATTCCATCCTAGAGAGGTGGTCAGGTACAAAATTTTCGACGCCCTTTATGTCCTTGATTTTGTGTCCAAATTCTTGTAAGAGAAGGACCCACCTAATCTATCTAGACATGGAATCTTGTTTTTGGAAATGAAATTTTTGGGATGAATGTTTAGTGAAGACAATGATTGCTAATCCTAAGGGATAGGACATGAATTTCTCTATGTAAATGATAATAACAAGAAACTCTTTAATAGTGGTGCTGTCGTTGATTTGCGCCTCATTTAATTATTTTCATTTATAAGAAATGGCACATGGAATTTTCTCAAACCACTATACTAAGACTGCTTTTATAGAGAAGTCACTCGCATCAAACATGAGCTCAAAATAATGTTTACAATATGGAGATTTCCTTATAGGTGGAGAGATAAGAGTTGACTTGAGTGTAGAGAAGGATTCCTCACATATTTTTATAAATTAAAATAGATCATATTTCACCAATAAAGACCGAAGTGATTGTGAAATAGGGATGAAATTCAGAATCCGCCTTCTATATAAACTAGCTTGTCCAAATAATGTCCTCCCTTCCTGGATTGTTTTGGATGATAGAATGTAAAGCCCCGACACCAGTTTCCCAGAGTCGGTGCATTAGTACAAATCATTGGAATTATCATAAGAAAGATCAAGTCTCAAAGGACCGATTACTTTAGTAGCCTTAGAATAACTAGAAACATTCATAATGTTTACATGACATCATATTATAAAAAACTAGAAAAATATAGTCTCCATAGTCCACACTCTTATCCCCTCATACTATCCTTACTGGTCATTCATAAAATACTTCTTCACATCTTGGGAAAAATAAAACATAAAAAGGGGTGAGCTCAAATGCCTAGTAAGGATAACAATATAGTAGAAACTTTCATAAATAATTATAAACATTTAAGGCAATATATAACTAAAACAAATGCTTTTTAAAACATGAAATTCAGCATAATATGGCAGAAATAAAAAGAAATAATTCCATATACTTATTCACATAGATATTCTACTAGTCGAATATTCACATGCAATATCAATAACCACTTTCATAATGATGGAATGCATAATTCCAGACTATCATAACCACATAGACAAGGCCCCGTGCCAAGACTACAAATAAGATTTTTTCAATGCCTTGTGCCAAGACACTAATTTGTCTCATGAGACCTACCGATGCATTGAGAAGCTATAGCGGGCTCCACACATCACTTATTCAGACCTATGCATTCCTCATATGAACATGTTTAAACATAACATAAAAATTCGTATTAAAACTAGAATACGAAATGTCAAAAATTTCTTCATAAACCATGAATGGTATAAAAATAACACATCCACAGTCAAAGATATCACAAAACCATCAATACAATATAGAAGTTTTATATCATAATAAATCAACTCCATATAAACTTAAAATCCATCAAAGGATGTTGACATAGATGAAATCAAAACTCTTTTTAGGGAAATATCTCTTTCTATTTTGAAATCATTTAAGAGTCATATATTTATAAAATAAAACATTTTCTTTGAAAATATTTTTATACGATTTTAAGTGATGCTTCGATGATTTTATAATATCAGAAAATAGCCACACCCACTGTAAAAGCAACAAAACATTCTTACCTTAATTATATCGAAAAGGTTAAAAATGACCTTGTTTGGAAAACGACGGAAAGATTCCTTTAAAACCCCTTATAAAAAGTCAATAAATGGTATAAATGACTTTAAGCCTTATTCTGTAAAATAGAAATAATGTTTTGAAATTCATTTTTAAAAAACATTGATATGGATGATAAAGAGGTCCCAGTAGATAATTACGTATAAACAACCTCGGATAATGAATAGATTGTGAAATAACCCTTACCTTGTAATTTTCCTTGGTTGAGGGTAGGTTAACCAACTATATAATGGTGGAATATCGGTTATTAAATTATATAAGAATCATATACATTAATATGATATCATATATTATCTGTTATCATTGATTTGTTAATAATATCTTGGTATTATCGTTGTTTTGGGTGTTAACTTACACATTTTCTTTTATATGTTTTATTACATAAGACGTGTTTTTCATGGATAGGTTGTATATTATTAATATCCAGAATGGTATCAAGTCATTAAAAATTATTTTTAAATCATCAAATGATAATTATAATTGAATGGATACGATGGAGAATGAATCTCATTGCGTTTGTGGGGACGATAGTCCGTACGTACGCATGATCGACAATATCATTATTTTTATATTATATAATTGGATGGTATAACATATATACAGAAGAATTATCATGTTATATTTATTATTTAAATGAATTACACATAATTATTATACACATTCAAATAATAATTTATTGAATAGCAATTACACCATGACGTTGAGACGATAAGCCATACATACGCACGTATGGTGACATGTCATTCAAAGGATGGATAGAATACTGAATATGGTTGTACCATATTTATAATAACATCAAAGTATATACTAGATACTGTAATTATTATTATTTTATTATGGTAATAACAAAGAAATAAGAAGTTGAAGAAGAAAGGAACTCGAAAGAGGGTGGTGAAAACATTACCACTTCTTCGGGTTCTTCCTTTTGTTTGATCAAAAGGGCTCCATAGGATGGCTTTCTGATCAAACTATGGCCTCTAAGTAGACGTGAGGGAAGTTGAGAAAGTATTTGGGCATGGGATGGATGATCCAAAAGGCCTTTAATGTGTGAATTATTGAGAAGGGGGAGTTCCCTTTAATAAGAGGGGTGAGGGGCACCTTTGGAAAAGCTAGAAATATTATTTTATAATAAATCCATATTCGGTTTATAATGGATCTAGAGTAGATTATTTAATGTTTATGGTGGGGATGGGTCCAAAACCACTCAAACAATAGAAGTTAGATAGGTTTTGTTCATTATATTAAACTTATATTTTTGTTTTAACTCTTAGATAATTAGTTTGACAATTACAATGTCACTTTGTATTTTTATATTATATAGTTAATAAACATACTAAATACCTCCAAGTGACCCAAAAGTGGTCCATTAATGATAAAAATATTATTATATATGTCTCTTGGCCAAACCATAGATTTTTAGGAATTTAATATAAATTAATAATATAATATTTTTTTTAAAAACTCTTTTATGTCAATTTTGACACTATTCGGTATTTTGTTTTTTGATAAATTCATAACATCATTATTTATTCAAAATAAATTTTTATAATCAATAATTATATGTCATATTAACCTAGAAAATTATTTTAATTCATAAAATACTCAAATTACTTTAATTTTGATATTTATAAAATAAATTATTTTAATATTTCATTAATTAAGTAATTACTACATCACCATTAAATTATTTAATGTCCAAAAATTATAAATAAAATACCATTATGTAGGAAATATGTTTATCTTTCTAATGAATATATAAAATCAAATTTATCTTATGTATAACCCAATATTAAAAAAAATTTAGTAAAAAAACTTTAATTTTAACTCTTTTAACTCTTTTCTGAATTAAATAATAATAAATGTACTAATCTATTCCAAGTGGACCTAAATGATAATACTTTATCCCTAAAGTTGTTTTTGGTCGAGATACACTTGTAAAATTGAATTAGGACATGTGTTAGGGTAATATTAATATCATTTCTACCGTTAATTACCCCATTTACTTTTAACCATGGTAAATAAAAGTAAAAAGTTACTATTCACAAAAAATCATTTTCATTTCATTGAACCACATTTTACTCATCGATATTAATCGCAACTCTCGTATTTTTGAAATTCTACTCACAAAAGTGGTAAAATTATGTTTTATGTGAATTTCTAAATTCTCCTATTAGGTGGGTAAAAGACGATGAAAAGTTCAATCAAATTTGTATATATCTAAAATTATTATAAAATAACTCCAATGAATTACATTGAACAAATATAGGTATTATGTATCTATTTTGACCTTAATTAATTATAAATAAAATAAATAATTATTAAAATAAAAATTCGGTTCAAAACTATAACTCAGTGTTTTTTTACTATTCATCAAAAATTGAATGTTTTCAGAAAAATACCAAAATTTTACCCTCATCTAATTTCGATATTTCGAATCCTAAAATGAAGTCCATTTTGAAAGATAAAATTTATAAAATTTCAAAAAGTGTGTATTACTATTCATAACGGCTAATTTTATTGGTTTTGGTGTGTGTGTTAGAACTCAAAGTTACATACAACACACACTATTGTATTAATCAAAGGGAAGCATACCGTAGAAGCTTGGGGTGTTATATTCTCCTCTCATTCAAATAATTTCATTCTAGAAATTTCTAGAATACTACCACATGAAAAGACTCGGGTGGTTCTTTATCATAAGTTCCTCAGGTTCCCACGATGCCTCTTCCATCTTATGGTTTCTCCACAAAACATTTACCAGACGAGTCATCCATTCTCTCAGTACTTTTTCTCTTGTATCAAAAATCCTGTCGGGCTCTTCACAATAAGAAAGATTGGATTCCAGTTCTAATTCCTCATAGGTGAGTAAATGCATTGGGTCAGACATGTATTTCTTCAACAGTGATTTGTGGAACACATCGTGAACTTCGGAGAGACTTGGAGGCATTGCCAAATGGTAAGCTACCGCCCCAATTCATTCTAGAATTTCAAAAAGTCCAATGTACCTTGGACACAATTCACCCTTCTTACCGAAACATATAACTCCCTTCCATGGAGAAACCTTTAAGAAAACATGATCTCCTACCTAAAATTAAAAATCCTTCCTTTGGTTATCTGAATAGCTCTTCTGCCTACTATGAGCTGCTTTGATGTGGTTTTGGATTACCTTTACCTTTTCCATTGTTTTCTCCACCAGTTCTGGGCCTACAAGTTTTCGTTCACCAACTTCATCCTCAAAGGTTTGTGTGCGTTATCTCTTTCCGTAAAACGCTTTATATGGTGTCATCTGAATAATCGAATGGAAGCTATCGTTATAGGAAAATTCTACCAGATGTAAATATTGATCCCACATACCCCGAAAGCCAAGTGAGCAGGATCTCAACATGTTTTCTAAGGTTTGAATAGTCCATTCTGATTGTCCATCTATTTGAGGGTGGTAGGCAGTGCTCAAACAATGCTTAGTATCCAAGTCCTTCTGGAGACTCTTCCAAAATATTGAAGTAAAATGGGGATCACGATCAGAAAACATATATAGGGGTACTCCAAGAAGTCTCACCACTTTATTAATATATATCCTTGCTAGACGTTCAAGTGTAAATCTTCCCTTATAGAAAGAAAATGTGCTGACTTGGTAAGACGATCAACAATAACCCATATTTCATCATTCCTTCAAGGAGTCTTTTGTAGTCCCATGACAAATTCCATCGTAATAATGTCCCATTTCCACTCCAGTATGGGAAGAGGTTGCATGACTCCTCCATGCTGTTGTCTTCCAGCTTTCACTTGTTGACACACCATACATCTTGACATAAAATTAGCAATCTCCCCCTTCATGTTGTCCTACAAAAAATGTTTTTTCAAGTCTCTATACATTTTGGTTCTCCCAGTGTGTATAGAGAAATTGGAACTATGTGCATCGTCCAAAAATTCCCTTTTTAGATCAGGTATATTGGGAACACAAATTCTCTTCCCAAATTTCAAAATTCAATCTTCATACCCAAATTCATTCAATCTCCCATCATTCACAGCTTTAATATTCTTTTGAAACACTTCATCACCAGTCTAAGAACTATTTATCCTTTCTAGTAATGATGGTTTGGCAACCATTTGAAAAAGTATTGATGTTTCACCTTCCATGGTAATTCTCATATCCATCTTCACTATATCCATGAAAATAAGATCCCTTTCAATTATCATCATGTTCAAAACTCCATGATCTTTTCTGCTCAAAGAATCTACCACCTTATTTTCATTTCCCGGGTGGTAGTGTATCGTATAGTCATAATCCTTGAGTAATTGAATACATCTCTTTTTCCTCATGTTGAGTTCTTTTTGTGAGAAAATATACATCAAAATATTATGATCAGTATAAATATCACATTTTTAACCATAGAGGTAGTGCCTCCATATCTTCAAAGAAAATATCACAGCTGCTAATGCGAGATCATGAGTAGGATAGTTTTTCACATGAATTTTCAACTTTTGTGATGCATAGGCAATAACCCTATCAGTCTGCATAAGGACACAACCAATTCCTTTCTTCGATGCATCACTATAAATAATGAACCCATAATTGTTTTATGGTAGAGTCAATATAGGACCATTGACTAATATTCTCTTCAGTTCTTCAAAAAATTCTTCACATTCTTTTTCCCAATCAAATTTAACCCCTTTACATGTGAGCTTTGTTAATGGGTTAGCCAACTGGGCAAAATTCTGGATGAAATGTCGATAATAACCTGCTAAACCAATAAAACTGTGTACCTAAGTTATACTCGAAGGTGCTGTTAATTCTTGGAATTCATGGGTCTTAGAAGGATCAATAGAGATTCCATCTTTAGAGACAATATGTCCAAGAAAAGAAATCTCCTAAATCTAGAATTCACACTTACAAAACTAGCCATATAATTCATGTCTTCTCAGAGTCTTCAGGATAATGCGCAAGTGATTTTCACAATCTTCATAGCTTTTGAAGTATACCAAGATATCACCAATAAATACCACCACAAAATCATCGAGATATTCTTTGAAAACTCTATTCATTAGATCCATGAATACAGAGGGTGCATTTGTCAGCCCAAAAGGCATTACCGTAAACTCGTAATGCCCGTACCTTGTTCGAAATGATTTCATCAGAATGCTTCCTTCTTCAGAAAAAACTGTTGGTATCCAGATCGAATATCAATCTTTGGAAAGTATTGAGCTCCATGCAGTTGGTCAAATAAATCATCAATACGTGGTAGGGAATACTTGTTCTTTATTGTTATAGCATTGATCTCCCTGTAGTTGATACATAACCTCATAGATCCATCTTTCTTTTCAACAAAAAGAACAGGGGCTCTCCATGGAGAAACACTAGGGAGAATAAATCCCTTATTACTGAACTCCTCTTATTATTTATTTAGTTCAAGTAATTCCACAGTGGCCATTCTATATGGGGTCTTCGATATAGACCTTGAACCAGGTATTAAATCAATGGAAAACTCAACTTCTCGTTCTAGAGGATGTCTAGTTAAATCATCCGAAAACACATCTATATATTATTTCACAATAGGTACATATTCTATTTGAACATTCCTTTCCTCACCCATAGTCTTTTCATTCTCTTACTCCCCAATAATTGAATTTAGTTGAGCTACTGTGGGTGGATCTATATAAGAATTAGGTGGTGATGATTCTGATCTAAAGATAAGGTGTTCCTTATCATAATCATAAAAAATCGTAACATCCTTCTTCTTATAATAAATCTTTGCATCCTGGTCTGAAATCCAATCCATACCATGGATTATATCAAACTCAATCATAGGTATGATGATGGGATCAGTGGATAAAGAACATTTATGTGCTCTAATAGGGACTGATTCACAAAACATTGTTCCAATGATACTTACCTTAGGAGTTTTAACTGAAAAATCCCTTGTTAAATCAAATTTGAAATATCTAATTTTCTTAGAAAAATCGGAAGATATGAAACAAGGAGATGATCCAGAATCAAATAATGAATTTTCTAAAATTGAGGAAACCATTAAATTACCTGCCACCACATTTTTCGAATCTTCTTCCTCAGCAGTAGTGATAGCATAAGCTTGGCCTCGATCCCTTGGAGTTTTCTGAGGTAAGTTCCCCTAACGCTTAAGACATTCATTTATAGAATGTCCCAGCTCCATGAAATTGTTTCATTGGATATCTGTAGCTTCCTTATCCCCCTTACAATCACGATCTTGGTGGTATTTTTCACCACACTTGTAACAGACTCCCATTCCTTTTAAGCAAGTACCGGGGTGTTTCTTCCCAAATTTACTGTAGGATGGATATTCAAGTTTTCCCTTCTTCCCCTTACTTCCATTCCCAGATTGATCAGCAGATCTCTTCTTCACTTACTTTTCTTTAAAGTTATAAGACATAGAGAATACATTTTTTGTCTTGATAGCACTTGAAAAAATGTCTTCATACAATGAGAAGGATTGTGAGAATAATGCTCGACGGAGAAATGGTTTTAACTCATCAAAGTAATGATCAATCTTACTTCTTGGGTTACGTATATAATCTCCAACATACATTTCTAACCTCGTAATATTGTCCTCATACTTTGCGACATTCTCATCCTCATTATGTATTAGATTCAGAAATTGCATTTCCATATTTGCTTGATGGTCATGAGGAAAATATTTTTCTAAATACAGATCTTCGAACTCCCCCATTCCATATTTGACACTTCATCATATTCCTTTACATTTTGAATCAATGACCACCATTTATCATCATCTCCAGTAAGGGGGTGAACCTCCAAGATAACATTTTCCCTTTCACTACTCCCCAAAGCCTGAAATATTTTCTCCCTGGAATTTATTCATTTCTCAGCTACTAAGGGATTCGTAATCACATTGAATGATGGTGGTTTTTTCCTCATGAATATATCTAACATTTATGCTCCATGCTGTGGATTAGGGTGCTCTATATGGTAAGGTTATTATTCAAAACCTGAGTGAGTTGTCCAAGTTTGGTGATTAGTTGATCTTCACCAGTGGAATCTCCAGCTCCACTATAATTATCTTCAGAAGGAGGGGAATCCCTACATGAAGTGTGTGCATTGATACGGTTTCCATATCATCCACTAGGAGCCATTTCTAAACAATGGCATAAACTAGATCAGTTTATGAATCAAAATACATAATTCCATACATATAATACAATTAACATAAATTTAACTATTTATGGATATAATCCATAATCATAAAAATGTTTTATTTGAGGAATTATATACTCACAAGTCCTTCATAATGATTTTTAAAGTAAATTAGAGTTATCCTAGGCATATCCCCCTTGAGTGTTGTATCCAAGAGTGCAGTAAGGCCCATTGTCATGCACTAGTTCCCGTTTGAGTCTAGCTCAAAGCACTGTTTTCATGTTTTACCCAAAGGTACATCTGTGCCAGAGCTGCCTCTACCTGTTCATATACAGAGAGGTATGTATTGCTCGGAAAACTCACGAAATATCTACAATACCAAAATTCTAGGAAGTTCTTCTACACTAATCCTCAAATTCCATCTTAAATCGATGTGTCCTAATCAGATTTTATCTAAATCTATCTTCCAAGGTTTGTACTAAACTTTCTCTAATACCAACTGTAACACCCCGACCCCAGTTTCCTAGATTTGGGGCATTAGTTCATATCATTGGCCTATCACAAGAACGATAAAGTCTTGAAAGACCAATTAGTTTAGTAGCCTTGGAATAACAAGATACATTTGAAAAGTTTACATTATATCATAAAATGAAAAACTAAAACAATATAGTCTACGTAGTCCACACTTGTATCCCCTCATACTATCCCTGCAGGTCATTTAAAAAATAATTTTTCACATCCTAGGAAAAATAAAACATAGAAAGGGGTGATCTCAAATGTCTAGTAAGGATAACAATTTAGCGGAAACTTTCATAATAAAAAAAACATTTAAGGCAATTTATAACTAAAAAAATCCTTTTTAAAATTGAACTTCAGCATAATATGGAAGAAATAAAATAAAGTAATTCTATATACTTGTTCACATGGATATTCTACTAGTCTCATAATCACAGGCAATATCAATAACCACTTTCATAATGATGGAATGCATAATGTCAGACTATCATAACCACATAGCTAAAGCCTTATGCGAAGAATACAAATAAGATTTTGTCAAGGCCTTGTGCCAAGACACTGATTTGTCTCATGAGACCTACCGATTCATCTAGGAGATACAGAGGGCTCCTCCCATCACTTATTAAGTCCAATGCATTCCTCATATGAACGGGTTTAAACATAATATAAACATTATTATTAAAACTAGCATTCACAATGTCAATACTTTTACCATAAATAATGAATGGTATAAAAATAACACATCCACAGTCCAACAAATCACAAAACCATCAATAAAATATTGAAGATTTGTATCATAATAAATCAACTCCATATAAACATAAAATCCATCAAAGGAAGTTGACATAGATGAAATCAAAACTCTTTTAATAAAAATATATCATTCTATTTTGAAATCATTTAAGATTCATATATTTATAAAATAAAACATTTTCTTTGAAAATATTATTATAATATTGTAAGGGAAGCTTTGACAATTTTATAATGGCGGAAAATAGCCGCACCCGCCGTATTGGTTAAAAAAACATTCTTACCTTAATTCTGTAGAAATGGTTAAAAAGGACCTTGTTTGGAAAACAACGGAAAGATTCCTTTATAATCCTCTTATAAAATGTCAAACAGGGGTATAAATGAATTTAACCCATATTTTGTAAAATAGCAAGAATGTTTTGAAATAAATTTAGAAGAAACATGGATGTGGATGATAAAGAAGTCCTAGTAGATAATTACGTATAAAAAACCTCGGATAATGAAAAGATTGTTAAATAACACTTAACGTGTAATTTACCATGGTTGAGGGTTGGTTAAACTCATGTATAATGGTTAAATAATTGTTATTAAATTATACAATAATCATATACATTAATATTATATCAGATATGATCTTTTAATATTGATTTGTTAATAAGTATTATCGATGTTTCGGGTGTTAACTTACTCATTTTCTATTATATGTTTTGTTACATAAGCCGTGATTTTCATGGATATGTTGTATCTTATTCATATCCAAAATGATATCAATTCCTTGAACAATATTTTTAAATCATCAAATGATAATTATACTTGAATGGATACGATGAAGAATGAATCTCATCGCGTTCGTGGAGACAGTAGTCCGTACGTACGCATGAGCGACAGTATCATTCTTTTGATATTATATAATTGGATGGTATATCATATACACAGAATCATTATAATGTTATATTTATTAGTTAAATGAATTACGCATAATTATTATACCCATACAAATAATAATTTGATGAATAAAAATTACACCACGACGTGGAGACGGTAATCCGTACGTACGCACGTATGGTGACATGTCATTCAAAGGATGGATAGAATACTGAATATGGTTATACCATATTTATAATAACATTATAATATATATAATATAAATGAGTTATTATTTTAGAATTGGAATAACAAAGGAAGAAGAAGTTGAAGAAGAAAGGAACTCTAAAGAGGGTGGTGAAAACATTACCTCTTCTTCGGGTTCTTTCTTTTGATTTGATCAAAAGGGCTCCTTAAGTTGGGTTTCAGATCAAACTAAGGCTTATAGTTTGATTTGAGGGTAGTTGAGAGAGTATTTGGGAAGGGGTTGGCTGAACCAAAAGGCTTTGAATGTGTGAATTAGTGAGGAGGGGGAGTGCCCTTTTATAAGAGGGGTGAGGGGCACCTTTGGAAAATCTAGAAATATTATTTTATAATAAATTCATATTCGGTTTCTAATGACTCCATCGTGGATTATTTAAAGGTTAAAGTGGTAATGGGTCTAAAACCACTCAACCAATAGAATTTAGATAGGTTTGGGTCATTATATTAACCTTATCTTTTAGTTTGAACTCTTAGTTAATTAGTTGGACACTTACCATGTCACTTTGTATTTTTATATTATAAATTTAATAAACATAATATATACCTCCTAGAAACCCCCAAGTGGTCCATTAATGAAACAAATATCATGATATAAGTCTCTTGGATGAACCTTAGATTTTTAGGAATTGAATATAAATTAATAATATAATATTTGTTTTAAAAACTCTTTTATGTCAATTTTGACATTATTGGGTATTTTTTTATTGATAAATTCATAACAACATTAATACTTCAAAAAAAATTTAAATAATCAATCCTAATATGTCATATTAACCATTAAAATTATTTTAATTCATAAAAATTCTAAAATTACATTTATTTTTTTATTTATAATATCAATTTTTTTAATATTTCATTAATTAGGTAATTACTACATAACCATTAAATTATATAATGTCTGAAAATTATAAATAAAATACCATTATGTAGGAAATATTTTTATCTTTCTAATGAATATTTACAATCTAATTTACCTTATGTATAACCCTATATTAAAAATGTTTTAGTAAATAATCTATGATTTTAAGTCTTTTAACTCTTCTTTCAATTAAATAATAATAAATATCCTAATTTTATCCATGTGGACCAAAATGATAATATTTTATTCCTAAGGTTGTTTTTGGTCGATATACACTTGTCCAATAAAATTAGGCCATGTGTTAGGATAATATTAATATCATTTTTACTCTTAATTACCCAATTTACATTTAACCATGGTAAATAAAAGTAAAAAGTTACTATTCACCAAAAATTATTTTCATCTTATTGAACCACATTTAACTCCTTGATATTAACTATGCCTCTCATATTTTCAAAATTCCACTCATAGAAGTGGTAAAATTATGTTTTATGTGAATTTCTATGTTCTCCTAGGAGGTGGGTAAAAGACGGTGAAAAGTTCAATAAGATTTTTATATATCTAAAATTATTCTAAACTAACTGCAATGAATTTCATTGAAATTATATAGGTATTATGTATCTATTTTTACCTTAATTAAATTTAAATAAAACAAATAATTATTTAAATAAAAATTTTGTTTTAAACTATAACTCAGGGTTTCTTCACTATTCATCAAAAATTGAATGTTTTCAGAAAAATACCAAAACTTTACCGTAGTCTAATTTCGATATTCCGAATCCAAAAATGAAGTTCATTTTGAAAGATAAAATTTATAAAATTTCAAAAAGTGGGTATTACTATTCATAATAACTAGTTTGATTGGTTGTGGCGTGTTGTTAGAACTCGAAGTTGCGTACAACACCCACTACTGTATAATTCAAAGGGAAGCATACCATAGAAGCTTGGGGTGTTATATAGAAGGTGGAAAATGATTTAAAACTTGGAATTATCGACTTCAATCACCCTACCAGAGACTAGATGTTGTATAACTAGTCCCTCTTCAACCATGAAATAGAATTTTCCCCAGATTAGGATTAGACTGTTTTCTTCACATATTTACAAGGATCTCCCAAAATTCCTTAAACATCACTCAAATGTATCCCCAAACATAGTGAAGTCATCCATGAAGTCCTCTATAAAATACCCTACCATGTCTGAGAATATTCCCATCAAGAACCACTGGAAGGTTCTGCATGAATTACATAACCCAAAAGGCATGCATTTGAATGCAAAGGTATCGAATGGACACGTGAATATAGTCTTACCTTGATCCTTATGGATACTTAAATTTTATTATACCTCGAGTAACCATCTACAAAATAGAAGCAGTCATGACCTACCACTCTTTCAAAGACATGGTCAATGAATGGTAAGGGGAAATGGTCTTTCTTAGTAAATGAGTTTAGCTTCCAATTGTTGATGCGGACTCTCCATCCACTACTCACCCTTTTTCTAAGAATCTCTCCATCCCTAATAGTTATCACTATGATTCTAGACTTTTTTGAAAACACTTAGATTTGGCACACCAACCCACTCAATGCTATGTGATAGATGATACTAGCTTTTAGCAATTTAAGATGTACTTTTCTCACTACTTCCATGAGATTTGTATAGAGTCGCCATTGGGGTTGATTACATTGAAGTTAGTCAATTAAAGAATAATAATATGAGTCATGATAAGTGGGATAATCTCGAGAATATCAGAAAGTGTCCAACCAATGGATTTCTTAAGCTTCTTAATGACATCTAGAAGCATCCTTACACGATTGGCTTCAAGAGAAAAAGAAATGACAATAGGATTTTTTTGATTGTACCCTAGGAAGGCATAATAGAGTGAATTGGGAAGTTCCTTCAATTCTAGATCAGTTAGGTTCATAATTCATCCAGATGATTGGGACATTAGATCCAGATCGATTTTGTTTCTTAGATTTTTAGATAGGATTGATTCTCCAGATGTAGAAATTTCATTTACTAGATTGGATTTATCAAATTTAGGGATGGAAGTTGAAGAGGTCCCCATATAAAGTGGTTTTCGGAAAGGTTAATAGATTGTTAGACCTATGAATTCATAATAAGAGAAATTTAAAAATGATTCATACCATGGAGATAATCATCCTTTATATGAACAAAGGAAATCAATTTCATCCTAACTTAACTCCCATCAAATATTCCATGATGTTCAATAGATTCATTATCAATTCTTCCTATCATGTTTACTTCATGAATGGCCTTTCCATACACTATTTGTGAGCTTTCATTATAGATGTTGAAGTCAAGAATCATGTTTCCAAAGGTAATGGTCATGATTCTGTTACCAACACGGATAACAGAGATGATTGTTACAAGGAATTGGCGACCAAGGATTATTGGGGTTTATTCTTTATTTCCAATGTTTGGATGGTTATCAAGGACAATGAAGTAAGAAGGGTGGATTATGTTTTAAACCATTACTAGAACATCCTTTAAAATCCCGTTTGGATCCCTTATTCTATGATCAAGAAGTTGAATTGTGACAGATGTGGGTTGGAGCTCTTCTAGGCCTAACTGGTAGTACACAACATAGGGGATGCGATTGACACTAGAACATAGGTCACACAAGGCCCTGAATACTTTTCTCTATACTAGTTAAACATTGATGTAAGGGAAACCTATGTATTTCAAATTATGTGGAATGGTTCTTTGAATGGTGGTAATCACATTAGCAGCCAACATGACTAGGTTTTTATGTGATAATTTTCTTTTAAAAGTGAAAAAGTATTTAAAGTACTTTCAGTATGCAGGTATGGATTCCATCGAGAAGTTAAATGTTCGATTTGAATAGTGATGATATTTCCCTCAGTGTTTCTCTCAATTATGGCTTGGTTTTCTACCTCAGACGTTGAGGAAATGGTGTAGGTTGTGGGGTTGTTTGTTGAACAGTTGTTTCTTTGACATTGTTATCATCTTTCTTAGTTTAATATTGTGGTTCATTTGATTTTTCAATAGATATTGAAAGATTACAAGGTATCATACTTATTTTTTCAAGTTTCTCAATTAATTTCCCTCTTCTTAAAAATGTTATAACCTTTAGTGGTTCATGAGTTATTTTAGTGAAATGTGACACACCCATTATAGTTGAGGATGGTACTAACTAAGTATGCATGGGTGCCTTTCCAGTTTTGATGGTTTGAAGCTCTTGTTTATGGGAAGTTACTTATGAGTTCATCCTTTCCATTTGTTTTAATAGTTGTTCTAGTATTCTTTGTGGATAAGTTTTGGTTGGTGATTGGGATGATTGGTTTATCCCAGAGGGGGATATTTTGGAGGTGGTATGTTTGTTGAAAATCAACTGATGGATGTTGTTATTGGATAGGTTGGGTTTGGAACATGATATGGATTTTTAGTTTTGATTTGGGTAATTATTTTTTCCATGTGGTTGGATAGGTTGTTGGTTATCTTACCAGCAGAATCCAGGGTGGTCATTATACCTATGGTTGATGTTGTTTTGGGATTGAGGCTTTTGAAAGGTCAATGAATTTACAGCTTCTAGGGGTCTTCCATAATGAACATCCTTGATGGATGGAATGGTTGGTCAGTTTTTTGTCTTATGGTAATGTTTGTCACAAATTGTGAAAACAAGGTCTACAATTTATATTTCCTGGAATTTCGTAAGATCTATCTCTTCAAAATTCCTAGAGAGTTCTAGGAGTTTAGCCCTAAGTCATTCCACTTCTCTATGTGTATGAATTTTAGTAGTTATTTGTGGCTTTTCAGAATTAGATATCGTTTCCCATTTTTGGTTTTGTTCAGTAAGGATTTCCAGATACTCCTATGAATCATTTGGGGCACTGTTTTTAAAAGTTCTATTACACATCCTATAAATAAATTGTTTGTTCCCTGGACCCAGACCATCATAGAATATTCAAGCATATTCTGGAATTTAAAATCAACAATGAGGTACCATGTTGAGTGTGTCTTAGATCCTTTCCCATGATTCTTAAAACGACTCTCACTCTTTTTCAAAAAAAATGGTTTCACTTTTTAAGTGGAATTCATTTGGAGTGGGGAATGTATTTTTTATAGAATTAAATTTGTAATTAGTCCCATGATTTTTTGGATGATTATATCAAATTGTTTAGATATTTTTAAGCTCAATACTTTAGTGAAAAATCAAATAGACTCACCTTATATGATTCTAGTTTATGTGGCGGACACATGGTTTCTACAATGTCATTGATCTCTATGACGTGAAGGTGTGCCATCTCAAACTCCATTCCATGGAATGTGGTAAGGTGATTTAGGACATAGGGTTTAAAGATGTTGTTGGAATATCATAGGGAATTGTGTATAATTGATTAGGGGAATTGGTATTTGATGGTGTGATGTATTCATACATGGTTTGATCGACTGTATTTTCCAGGATTGGGACTACCTCATTTAGATTCCCATTTTGAATACCTCCAGAGATTATGAGTTTTTTTTTGAATACCTTTGGTTTAAATGGGCTATATTTTTAACTTTTGAGTATTTGGAATATTATTATCTAAAGTAAAGAGTTGCCTTGGTGTAATTTACTCCACAACACCAGGACTATCCACCCTAACTAGATGGTTTGATTGGTCATGAGTGTAGGGGAACTTGTGCTAAAAGAAAAAACTAGAATGGGGAAAGATAAGAGAATTTGGATGAGAATATAAAAAATGGGGGAAAATAGAATGGGTTTTTATATGACTTACATGGTTCTTTGGATAATATGCCAAAATATGGTCTCACCGAAATTTACCCATGTTTTTAGGGTCAAGTGGTCAAATGTTGAGTAGCTTGGGTTGTCGATTCCTCAGAGAACTAAGAATAAACCTATAGGCACACACATTTTATGGACTTATTTTGGCTATTATGTGGCCACCCATGGGTTGGTTTTAGATAGTATTAAGATAAGACTATGTGACTTAATTGAAATCAAATGATGATAAGGTTTGACCCTAGGTTATTATAAGGGGTGGATGGGGAATTTTTTTTAATGATTTCAATTTCTTATATTTGAGATGGGTTTATTCAAGAACAACAATAAACTTCATCACATACTTATTTTAAACTCACAAAACAAAGTACTAATCACCTATACACATGGTGGATAAAATTTTTGTGCACTACAATGTAATGGTTTGTATTACCACTTGAAGTATCTGGCCATAAAATTCAAAAAGGATGAAGAAGTTTTAAAATAATCAAATAAAATAATCAATTATAAGATGTGATTATACATTAATAAGGTGATAAATAAAATCCAATACAACCCCTTAATACTCTCAGGGATCCAACCATAAGCTGGTTATCCCTCCATTGATTCTATGGTTTCATGGGAAGAAGGATGTAGTCTCATGAGGGAGGAAATGGAGATGTATAAAAACAATTAAAAGAAAATGATCACTCCTCTATTTTCTGAATAATTTCACAAGGTATTATATGAATAAATTCACACATTGAGGCAATAGGATCAATGTGAGATGGAGAATACCATAATAATATGAAACGATGAACTTTTATTAATAAACTAAGATGAATTAAATGGACATACAGTTGAGGAAGAACATTACAAAGGAAAAGTGGTAGCATAACATTGCAATAAATAAAGAAAACAAGATCATCAACATATCCACCACCACTGCCTTAACTAAGAATTTATAGAGGACTAGGTAGAGTTTCCAATAGTACAGAGGATCCTTTATGAGTATGGTAGGCCTAGGGTGGTGGAATGTAAGGGATAAGATACTTTTCCACCCTTGACCCGAAGTTGCAGCCAACATGAATCCACTAGAAATAGGTGCCTAGATAGCCTTCTAGATAGCCACATTGGAGTGTTCAGTAGAGGAAAAAAAGTGAAGCTCCATATGTCTCCTATATCTCTGCAAATTTTCATCCCAAATGAATTTTTGGTTGTCGATATATTATTAAATTGTGGGGATTTGTTTCTGGTATGCAGAATCTAGACCAAAATTTAATCTCTAGTTTGCCCTATTGAATAACCACAATGGTGGCCGAATTAGCACCGGATCTCGCAAAATTATATGTTCTTGTATATGTATTTAATCACCCCAAGAAATTTGGTCTTCAATGGGTCTATATTTTGGACCCAAAATTCTTATCATTAGGCTTTTTTCCAGTCTTCCTTCTCTAGAATAGTTTCATTTTATCGCCAAATATCCTCATCATCATTTATGAATCCTTTGTTTATCCCCAAATAGAAACATGTTCACATTTAAGTGTATATCCATTTACTATAATATCCAATTTATATATGGATAATTATATTCCTTAAAATCAGATGAATTATTGGGCCTAAATTCAGGTACATTAGGCATGAAGTGCACAAATGATGAGAATGTATGTTCAAAATTAAAATCTTCTAACATAGAACCATATGATCAAAGATGAAAATTTAAGACCAAAAAATTTAATAAAAATATTTTTTTATTGGATAATAATATGGAGTATATTTTAAAATTTGAATACATATTTCTCAGAATACATTTGTTTAATGTTTTTATAAACTTTGAGCTTTTCCTTCTATAACTCTTGGGATATTTTTAATGTTATTAGATAAACCAACACATGTTTTCCATATTTTTAAATCCACAACAATAAAAATAATAACCATAAAAATAATATTGTCCTATTTTACATTTACACTACCAATAGTTGTGATCAGGATTCCCAAAAAATTTATTATATTTTATTTAGATTATTGTTGTTCGTAAATAATTCTGTCATCTCGAGGAGTATTATTCATCAATTTGAGATTCATTCAATCCTTATAAAAAATATATGTTGTATAATTTTTTTTAGACTCATTTTTTTTTAAATTTTCGATTTCAAACATTGTTGGGTTTATCCATATAAATGAATTTTTCAAAATTCATCTTTTTTTCAGAAACAAAAAATTCCATGCTGACAATTGAAGGAAAATTTTCATGATACTACTCAAATTACTATTTTTATATAACATTGAACAAAATTAGAGAGATATATTTTAGAACATTAATATCTATATAAAAATTAATAAATCTTTTGTCGAACAAGTTCAAAATCTAACTCATTTTATTTCTAAATAACATACTATTTCTAATTACAATTATTTTACATAACAAAAGACTACTTGAGACGATCAATGTGATCATGTAACATTGATTTATCTTTAGGAAAATTTTATTGATCATTTTCTATTGGACTTTCCTTCTCCAAACTGTTGATCTATATTTAATGTATATTAATTTTTCTAGGACATTATTTTAGTTCTAATTTAATATATAATTCTAAGCCATTATCATCATCTTTAGATCTACTAATTCGAAAAACATTAATATAAATGTTTTCAATGAATGTAATTTCCCCACCAACATTAGTGAAATTTTGATCATCCACATTATTGCCTTCTTCTACATAATAGTTATATAATGATATTATCTATTTGTTAGATAACATTATATCGTTTTCTTGGGAATTTGATATTAATTTCTCCTCATGTTTCTTCTATGATCTTTATTTCATTGTATAATCTTCATAACTATATTCTTCCTTTATCATTCATATGATATTTATATCAACGTGTACAATGGATCCATATCCAATAAATTTAAAGGTACTTTTTTTATAAATTTATACACCTATTTTTATATTTTTAGAAAATAAGGTTATTAGTTCAACAAGATTCTTACTATACACATTTTCATATTTAGAATCACCATATTTTTCTTCTTCAAGAATATTCTTAGACATTTTTTTATGTGTCCTTGTTAGAAATCTCACAATTAAATTCTTTTCCTTTTAGAAATATTTCCCCTATGATTTCAAAAATAATGAGAGTTCTATGGAGGCAATCGAGATATTGTGTATATGGATAACTATATTCTATAGCAGACACCGTAGAATCAAATTTTTCAGGAATAAATATCATGATAATTTCAGCAATATCCGAGTCCTCTTTAATTTCATAGATAAATCATATAGGGCTAAAATTTTCATTTAACCTAGAAAATAAATTACTAATAGATTAATACTCACAGATTTTATGATCATTATAATTCATCATCCAGATCTGTAACATTTCTTTCTACACATTTATATTACCTTTATAATAGTTCTTTAACATTTCCTAGATACCATTGGTCATAGAATATTCATTCACACTTAGGAATTGACATTCCAAATTTGATGATTGTGAATAATTATTATCTAATCTATCATCTTCAAGATTCTTCCTGCCACATATATTAGAGTAAAATTATCATTAACATGATGAAATCCATTTATAGGTGCTTCCAAAACATTATACACAATATGAAAAATTAATGTCAACATTTTATCTCCCAAAAAATGATAGTAAATTCTTATTGAAAATTGGAATACCCACATAATCCACACAATTATAAATTTACATGTAATCCTCTCTTATCGAACTTCAGTAAAGAGTAAAAAAATATAACCTTCACTTTGAAAACACTTGAGGAAGCCCAACCAAGATCAATGTATCACTGAGAGTGGGAGGGGTGAATCATATATAGATTTTTATTTTATGATATGTTTTATATGTATTAATATTTTTCTTCTATTAAGGATCTATCACTTTTCTAAAAAATTTACCCATCCACAAGAAATCATGTATTTACACATTTCACTATTCAATAAGGGTACTTATTCATTGGTATAGTTTGGATATAATAATGTTCCACACAATCCACTAGAAAACAATCTACTTGTATTGATGCAAAAAGTTGGAAACAACTGTGAACATGTTTCAGACAATGATCAACAATATAGTTCATTTTATTGTTTTAAGATAAATGATGAAAAAAATCTTTGTGTAACATTACATGAATCCCAAATTATTGGTTCAAAACAATTCATAGTTATTATTCGACGACATTCAAAATTTTAGAATCCTCAATATAGAATTATTCAATTTTCTACCCAATAGTATGTAGAAACAAATATTCTATAAATCATACAATAATCCAATCCAATGGATCGATTCGATTCCTTAGTAATATTATTAATTCATGAAAACATATAAGAAAATAATATTTTGCTAACATCTATAATACACATTAAAAATTCACTGGAAAACAATGTATTGTGGCTCCATCCGATCTAGTAACTCTTTCTTCTTCTAATTATTCTGTCTAGAAAACATTCTATAAAAATATATTTTTGGATAACTATTCTCTCTTAAAAGAATTTTATCACAACATCTCACTCTTCATATGTGAATAATGTTCCATCATAAAAAATTACAATGTATATTATACATTTTATAGTGGAGATAATGGTTTTATTGGCGGGAATCAAAATAAGATATCCCACAAATTTTTTTATCCAGAAACACAAAATTCAAATTCGTTATGGATTCATTTTTAAATATTTTGTATCATATATATACTTCTTGACTATTTATGAAACTGATTGAATCTTATCGAAATTTTAGCCTTCTCCAATATTTCTAATACTTCTTCATTTAGAAACAATTTTATTTTTTGATACATATCTCATTAAGATGATAAAATTTGGTCACTCTAATATTATTGACCCAAAATTTAAAATAGAGATGAAATAAATACTTCTAAATAATATTTTCTTTACCAACTATAAAAAAACTACTCATTCCAATGCGTTATACCAAATGTAAGGTGAATTCATTTTCATCTAAAAACACCACAAAAATTGAGAGGCATTAGAATATTTCTCCATAAACATCATTGCAACATCTGTAGGCTAAAACATACCCTTGAAAATAATTCTTAAAAATTTCATCAAATCATTTATCCTTTTCATAAACTGGTCAACAATTTCTCAAAAAAATGGTTATATTTCCAATTATTTAAACAATCCCTTGACTTCTTAGTTTTGGCACATGACATATTGAACAACCTCAATTTCCATTTCATATATAAGTGTCAATTTCAGTCCAATTAGTCTTGACTCACTTAAAATAAAAAATATAATGCCTAACTAAACAATTATAACCACTTTTGACCATAAACTAATTTAGGAACAATAAGACGTAATGAAAATGGTTTACTACATTATTAATCATAATAAATTTGATGTGTCTCAAATCCCATCTAACAGATTGGGATCACATGCAGTCTAAAAACCATCTTCTTATAAGTGTCAGACCACATGTGAGGAAATGGGGGCATGTCACATCTGCAGGATCATTGTGAACAAATTATTTCTAATTATTGATTAATCCTATGAATTATTTCATTTGGGAAAATAGATATTTTGATTAATGGTCTAGTTTTATTGATCGTTTGATAATCACTTCAGCCACTTCAAACAACCATTCCATTCTTCATCCATAATCTTGTGCATGAAGCACGACCTCATAACGAATATTGTAACAATAGTATCAATATTAAATCATCTTAATTAATTTAGAAAATAATATTATCCACATTTATTCTTAAAATAATTCATCATAATTACTTCAGAAAACTTCTGATTTTTAGAAATAATTGAAAAAAAAACATATTATAAAATTTTTTATTGTGATATCTAAAATAAAATACATTTCATCCTTCCAATATTAGAAGTCATTCTAGACACAATGTGAGTCCAAAAAAACTTCATTCACATAGATTATATAGAACATTATATAATATTAAATGGAATTTCATATCATACATGTGTTTAATATTCTTATTATGAATCAACTTTTATCAGATATCCAATACATTACAAGAAAATTTATATTTTATAATTAGAATAAAATAAAAAATTGTCAACAAAAACATTTATCAACACCCAGTCCAACTTCCATAAATATTATTCACAATTGGTGCTCAAAAATTCATTTAATAGAAGGGATTATAATAATACAATTGAATTCTTTGTGTTAAATACATGTTAGTATAAAAAATTAACTAGAATAAGGTATTCATTCAAACTACCATTTAAATACATATAAAAAGATCAAAGAATTACCTGTAGGGTTTTAATTTTTCTCTCATGATGACTATCTATTTTAGGATAATACAATGTGCTAGATCCTAAATTTAAATCAATAGTTAGTTGAATACGTTAAAATGAAGTCATGGTAGAAATCAAATACTAATAAGACACAATATAATGTTCTACTCCACAAATCCATACTACTTTTATAATGTATATCTTTGTAATAGTATCCCTAGTGAAATATTAAATGTAAGTGATGTAGTGTTCTAAATTTTTATACTCATAAATTATAAAACATATTGAATTACTCACTTTAGATGTCTTAGGGATTCCTATAGAAAAATAGATGGTGATGTTTTCTCATTTATATTCTTTTATTTATAATTGTTAGGTAATAACCTTAAATTAATGTCTCCATGACTTAACATTATGATATAATAAAATCTGAGAAACATAATTAAATATTCCCATTTATGTTGTCCCAACAGATGTACTTATTCACATTGTCCAATCGTTGATGGTATACCATTGTTTTCCTTCGGTTGTGGGTTCATAGAACATATAATTTTTGAATGTAACAAGTTGGTTCCCATTATGAGGAGTATCATTTTTTTAAAAATATATTAATATAATTCCCATGTTGTGATAAATCATGTTTAAATAAAAACCAAATATAAGTCTAAAACACAATGGATTCCAATACCTTTAATATTATACCCATATTATTAAGGAATCCTTACTTAAATAACTTTTTTCCTAATTAAATATAAAAAACCTAGGGTGTATTTCAATAAACGTCTCCCAAAATATCATTAATCATGATAAAAAATCATCACCTTACACCTAAATGGGGTTTCTAAGACATTGAATCGATAATAAACCTTATACTCCTAAACCCATGAAGGTATCCATTACACTTTAGTGAATCATACATGGATATATATGTTCTTCCAAAATTAGGACAATCTATAAATTTTTCATTAAATAAGATGTTATCTTATAAATAATAATTTATACAGATATATTGGTTTTATAATTGAAATTAAAGAATACAAAAATCAATTTCCTTATTCCATAACCCATTATGCGGTACTAAATGTTCATAAAGACATCAAATTTACCATAACGAGGAACAACAATATTTTCCTTGTGCTAATTCATAAAAAAATAAAACATGAAATAAACTTATAAAAAGAAAAATTTATGTTTCATATAATTAAAATGATTATTTTCAACTAATGTATTTTCATATTCATTCTAATTACCATTATCTTTATATGTGCTTGTGGATGATCATTATCATTAGCCCTCAAATTAGGGCGTTGATTCACAAAAATTCAGAAACTCCAAACACCAAAAACACCTATGTGGGGTTTTTTCATTATATGTAGAATTCAATTTTTTTGCATTATTAGATATTTTATTCCCCACATTTTGGCATTCAATTTCCCAAGGAACATTTTTTCAATAATGAAAACATTTAAATGTCCCATTAAAACAGTTCCCTCCATTATTCTTTCCATACATCAAGAATGAAAGAAATATAAACTTCTTCCCTCCATGGTTCGTAATGTTTCCATTAAAATATATATTACTTTAATTATAAAAAACACCATATTGATTCATAATTTCAATATATATATATATATATATTTAGGGAACATCAAATGATATTTCATATCTATCATTGTATTTCATGGATAACATTTTTCATTGAATTATTTTTCATCCACTAGTGAATTGATCAACCATACATTCATGATTGAAGATAATACTATAAGTTCACCTCACATTCTTTTAAAATGTTCTAAAAGGGTACCAATATATTCCTCCTCCACCATCTTTTTCTCAAGGAATCAATTCTCTATTTTTATAGGGATAATACAGGGGAGGTGCATTATAAAAATTATGTTCTTAATCCCAATCCAATCCATTGAATAAATTTATTCACATGGAAACATATTCATAATGACATTCAAAAATTGATCCACTTGAACTTCCAAATGATAGATATAATAAATTACTCTTTCATGCCCTTAATAATTGTGAAAAAATATATAATTTGTGATACTGATCTATTACTCCGCAACAAGAATATCGCTAGTATTTCTATAAAAATGTTGATGGTGGATCATGAATCACTCAATAGAATTTTTTCCTCTTATTCTCATTTAGAGGTTCCTCATGATTTATATCTTAATAAAATAGTGTGATCATGGAAAGTATATTTCTCATTATAGATCCCATAAAATTTGGTTTCTCTATAAGAGAATTACTACATTATACATTGAATTCAGTATGGACATGATTCCTTTATTTCCAACCATGGATCAAAACCAAAATCATATTGTTAGTAATAATACTAATAGTAGGAACTACATAATCTTGAATAATAACATATAGGGTGTATAAATGATTACACATTATTTATAATATATGTATCCAACCCTTATCATAATTCATTCATAGTCATTATCTTAATCCATCATGATGGATCCTATAGTGTTTTTTATTTTATAAAGAATATCAACAATGAGTGTCAAAATAGGTGTAACATAAGGGTTATTTTTGTAAACATAGTATTACTTGAGTCACGACTGGTGTGTATTTTCAAATATATCAATCCTAGGTACATTTCTTCCCAATACACATACACTTGTAGTATCATGGAATGAATATATTTATTATAAAATAATATCTCTATCCTTCACAAATATTCTAGAATATTTCCCTATACATAGAATTGTACATATACCCATCCTTAAACATAAAAAAGGGATAAAACTTGGATTTAATCATCATATTTTTCAAAGGATAACTAAACATAGCCTCAGATATAAACTTTAGTGACCTAGGATATTTTTACATAGATATTACATATATTATATGAATATTTATTACATTACAAAACCCATTCATGATGTTCATAAAGGAAAAGTCCCATTGAATGATGTTATTAACAAAAAATTAGTTCATAATAGTTCTATGTAATCTACCACTTAGTTAATCATAATGACTACCCTTAATAGAAATATCACACATAAAAACTATCATCATATCCCATTGAGAAAAAACATATGAAATGGTGAACTTAGATGATCTATAAGTAAAAAAATGGAAATTGGTGAACATAATGTGAGAATAGGTGTATAAGAACATGAAAATAACATTTGAATACCATACCATGTATATAAATGATCAAATCAAGAGTCGTGGCATAAATTTCAACATTTCCTAAGACATAAATCCCAAATGAATCAAAGGACATGATCCCTACAATGATAACATTGACATAAGACATGGAATTTAGGAATAAACATAAGTATAAAGAATCATTTACTTAACTAAAAAGGATACTTCTTTTGGAATGTCACTATAGAACTTGTTCATTCACCAAGATATGGAAGTAACCATGTTTCACTACCATGACTATCATATTTTACTTAGTTCACCCCCAAACTGTCATAATAGTAAGTGTTCACTACACTGAGAATAAAAATGGATAATGTCAAGTACTAAACATGGTTCATTCCCCATTACAGTCCTATTTATCAGCTGATATATCAATATATAGCAAAATTAGTTGTTTATAGATATACGTTTTACCTATCAAATAATTTTAGTTATACATACATGTGACATACGATCAAAATATTTACATAACATCCAAACCAAAAGGAATTTTTTTTCATAAATATTTCACCAAAGAATTTCCATTGAAAAATACACAGGTGTCATAATAATTTTTTTATTAAATAATCACAAAATATATGGAATATTAAGTGGGATTCATTAGAATAATTTATTCTCAATCATAAACCATTCATATAAATTATAAGAATGTTATATGCGGATGATTATCCTAGTAAAGAAAATGAAACATAAAAGGATATCATGTTAGATGTAAAATTATATTAAAAGGTACATTTGAGAATCTTAGGAGGAAAAGAATTTTTGCACTTTGAAAAAAACTATTTAAACCATAATAAATTTTTAATCTCATTTTAATTGAAAATAACCATTAATATTTACAAAGATGATTTAAAAATAATTTTAAAACAATTAATGATGAAAATGTCAAATAATTTTTTTTGTGAATTTTTTAATGTTGGGATGAATTTATATAATACATTTTTTGGGAAACGTTAAGAATATTTTGATAGAATTATTGGAAAATACATATAATGAAGAAAAATGGGTTTTAACCAAAGTGGGAATTAAAGATTATTTTTCTTAAACCATTTTTTTAACTCATGAGTATAAGAAGAGAGAAAGATGTTGGGAAACATGAATTTTAATGAAACAACCATTGGATAAAAAATATTTATGTGAATCCTGATATATGGATCATAATTTTTCTTCATTTGAAGCAGAAACATTATCAATCTTGATAAACTATGAGATAATATCTTAGAACCCTTACTATTATGGAAAAATTAAATCACTTGCCTGATAATAAAACCAAATGAAATTAAACATAAAATATCTTATGAATAAATAAATTCAAGATATTACATATCAAATTTACTGTATATACACGCCATAAAGAAATATAGGTACATATCATAATTGATGTCTACAAGAAGAAAAATTGAGGCATAAACCCCTTACCACTTTAGAATATTGAAAATCATAATGTCCATTAAAGGATAAATTTAAATGAATATTTAAATATATTTAAAAATTATATATTAATTATATTATAATTAAATGCGGAATTATATACACCCAATAAAGAAACGGTCGATGAATATGGAATATGTCCCATAGAAATAAAAGAGAGAGTAGTAATCACATTCATAAAGTATTGAATTCCCTTATACACATGCAACCATAATTTATAGAAAATATTGATTAAGTTTAGATATATAAACAAATTAATCCACAAAACATATATTATTTAATTATGAAATTTTATTTACCCAATTACAGGCAATTCCATGTTAATATCATGTTTAAAGTAATAACTTCTTTTTTTATTTATGTATCAATCAGTATTTTTAGTCAATTTATTTTGATCATGGGTCTCTAATCTCATTTTTTTAAACATGGTATATATATATTTTATTTAGTATATATGTGTTTATATATATATATATATCAATAAATGTTATATATAGAAAATAAAATACATCATTCAAGGAGATAATATGCCATACATACACAAGAACTCAATTTTTAATATGACTTTATAAAAAAAGGGAATGATATTTAAAAATTAGAAATCCATTATTATTACTTATATATTTCATATATTTACTGAATTTATCTATGTTACATTCCATGAAAATAATTGGTTAAAAACGAATCAGTTTACTACATGTGGTGGAAATCTATGGAACAAAAAACTGACATTATCATATCCCCCATGGAATAGAATGGAAGATGTTATTTTAGACCTGATAATTAAATAATATAATAATGATAAAAAAATAATATATATTTAATTAATATATTCCAATTACCATCTATGTAAAACATAAATTAGAAACACCTCATATCGGTTCATGATGCGGATGTCCACATACACATGAGCGACATTGTTATTTTTTGATGGGCTGGAAGGTAAGAATACATGACTGGTTGTATAAAATATTAATTATAAGAATATAAATAAAAATTTATAGTAAAATTATATATATATTTTTCTATTAATGTATTTTTATAAATGAGTGATATCAGGTCAAGAGGCAATAGTCTGTTGTAAACAAGATATATGGATTTATTTCAAATTAATGAAAAATGATATGGATATAGGTTATGAAATAAAAATAATTTTATAAAATTATATTTAATATTATTTTGTTATTATATAATACTATATTAGGAAAATTTTAATGCGTTAGAATATGATATAAAATAAAAATGTTTTTTTTAAAGATTATACCACTAATTCTTTGAACCTCATTTGGATTAATTATAAATCATAAATATGTAGGGTTAATAAAAAATAATGACAGTAGGATATGGTTATGGAATTAAAAAATATATTTGGGAAGTTCTTGGATAAACCCAATGGTTTTGGATGTGTCAAGAAGAGAGGAACGGTTGTTTCCTATAATAAGTGTTGGAGAGGGAACACATTGAAATTTTGAATAGATTGAAGTGCACTTACATTTTAAATGTTTTAAAAGGATAAAAAATTGAAAATTCCTAATAAAAATAGGTTATATGGTAGAAATATTTCCATTAAATGGGGTTTACCAAAAATTATATGTCATTTTACTCCTTATCATTTTTTTGTTTAACCATCAGTAAACCCGTGTTAACCTTAACAACAATTAATAATTTATAGTATTTGGAAAATTTATTTTAAAAAAATAATTCTTAATTAATATATAGTTTATATTATATTTTTCAAATATATGTACTCTATTTTTCAATTTTCAATTCTCTAATTTGGATGAATTTAATTTTTTAATAAACCCACATATATGACGAAAAATCTGTTTTCCAAAGAGAAAATGTTCAAAAGTTTAAAAATATTTTATATCAACATTAAATTTATTTAAATGAAATGACTTATATTAATAAATATTCAATTTATGTAATATATGTTTTAAAACCATATTTTATAATATATATTTTAGATTCATATAATGAAAAGGTGGTTTTTAAAAATAAGTTATTTTATCAGAATTAACCAAAAAAATAACTTTTTTTAAATTTCACTAAAAATATATCCATTATATTATAGAAATTATTATTTCAAAAATAAATTTATTTTTTAAATTTATTTTTATAATATTATTAATAAATATTATCAAAATAAAGTGAAAGTTGTGAATTTTTTTTTAAAAAAATATGAAAATGATAACTAATTTATTTCATAACTCCTGTATAGAAAACACATAATATGAATGTTAAATATTTGATAAATATATAATATACAAATTTCATTAATTAATTCACCAAAATTTATCAGTTCAATTTATTTAACTAAAATTAGATTTTGTATTGAAAAATGGTTTTCCCGAAAAAGGAATTTTTTATTTTCAAATGATTCATACATTAATTTATAATTAACTGGTCTCCATGGAAATAATTTTATATAAACATATAGACTATATACATTAATAATTTAGTTACTACTATCCATTACCTACATTCCAAATCTTATTTGATAACTACTATATTAAATAATAATATTTTAAAAGTATGTCACTGTTCGTTATAACTCTTTGTAGCATGTATCAAATGATATTGAATAATTTAATTTTAATTAAAAGATTAATAAATAATCATGTGTTACATACACATAATGTGAGGCCATCCTACTTTGTAAAATATTTTAAAGAATAATATAGACCGACCAATGACAATCCAGACAACATCCTTGGATAATCAAAACAAAAAACTGAATAGGAATACTCATATTTTCCTTTTTGTTAATTACCTAAAATGAATCATTGATAGTGAAATCCTAATAATCAGTAACACCCCAAAGTATTAAAAAAAATTGAAATGAATGAAAAATTATTTTACGTAGATTATTATAATCTATATACTAAAAATTATTTTTCTTTTTCTATGATATTAATTTCAAAAATGTGTCATCCATTTTTGAGATTAGTAAGTTATTCGGTGTCTGATAGAACCAACTTGTTATTTATTGAATAGATACATAACCCAATGAATAGTAATATTACCCTTGTGATTAATAAATTATTTTATTATTTTATTTTCTAAAGGATATATGAAAATAATATTTTGATTAATTTTTCATGGTAATACAAAAAGAGTTATTATTTTAAAATTTTTATTTTTTTTAAAAATTAATGATTTTAATAAAAAATGAAATTAATCATATTAATAATTTTTTTAAAATGGATTTATATTTTTAATTCTAGAAATAGAGAAATGGTTAGGGTGTTTTTTTGGTATTTTTTTGAGTTAGTTGAATTTATGGTGAATAGTAAAAAAAATTCAGTTTTATATTTTCATGTGTTTAATGACATAATAATGATGTAATTATGATGTAATAATTATGGTCGACTCTTGAGGATTAAAAAATGCTATTATATGTCTCAAATACCATAAAAAAACCTTGGTAAATCACAAGGTTTTTCAAATACCACTAATGAGGTGTCCTATGAAATTAATTTAAACCCCCCACTTACACTATAAATACCACCATGAACCCCCACTTACTCACACACCTCTCATGATTTTAAAAATGTCTATTTTCTTTCCAATTTCATTACCAATTATATTCCCCACACCTAAGTGCTTTTGGTCTCACCAAAAGGACAAAATCAAAGGCCTTAAAGAATATCTCAAGTGGAATAGATCAAGAGGCATAGATCCACTATCATTTTCTTGTGTTTCATAAAATTATTTTATATTCTTATAAACTATTTACCTAACCTAGTCCAAGAGGAAGGAAATATACATTATTATATTTATATTCTGAATTTTGATCCTATTTATGGAAATATTCATCATCATTCAACCCCTCCTCTTCCTCAAAATCATAAAAAAAGATCGTCTATAATGTGATGATTTACTAACATCATGGATGATGGGCCATAAATTTCCTATACATTATTAAAATATTATTGTAAATACATATTAATTTTTAAATAAAATTTTTACTTTAATGTTATGTCTTCTATTATGTTCTGTAATTAACTTATATGCAGAATATTTATGGTATATGATGAAACAAGTTTGTGATTATCAAAGAACCGAAAATATGATCTAAAAAAATATTAGAACTGATTTATTAATGATTCATCCTCAAACCATATTAAAAAATAATTTATGGAATCAATTAACATTCATGAATCATATTAATAACAACTGATTCTACCTAAAGAGTTCTTCTTCCTTTTAATATGAAAATCTTTTACGAACCGACCATTGATACCATGTAAAGAACACACCCGAAACAATGAAAATAAAAAATAATATTATTAAAAAATTGGTAGAATGGTTTTATAAAATGATTATATAAGGTAATATAATAACTAATTTTTTTGGAGAATATTAATAACACCCTTTCATCCATTATACACATCTTTTTATCAATTATGAAGTAATATAGACCTAAGGTAAATGAATTATTTACCTAGATTCAATTCATTGGGTTAACCTTCTGTTTCATTAATTATATTGTACTATGAATTTATGTGTAATGAATTTTATTCATAAAATTTATTATTGTGTATTTACAGAGTATACACATATTTCATTAAAAAAACTCATTAGAAATATATGTTATTTGTAAGGGACTTTTTTTCAAACAAATCTCTTATAAAATTCATTATTACAAAAATTAAAACGAACTGTTTTTATGAAATTATTCATGTTTTATGATTAAGTTATAGTTCATGGGAACTGTATATGAAGAATGTTGGGACCAATATCTCCCTCCAATGAATTGGGTATGTTTATGATGGAGGTCATTTGTATGGTTACTTCAAGTGTAACTTTGATGGTTACACTATAAGGTAGCTATGAGGTTTACATAGTAATGTAACTCTAAGGGATAAAAATCATAATGTAGTCATGAGTGTTACAATATATGTAATTAATTACCCAATATACATTTATGATTTTTTATATAATCTCTATTGTTATATATAATGATCATGTTTTAAAAATTCAGAATATATGTAATAATAAAGAGTCTTCCCATAATTCATATAAGTGTAATACATAGAAAAAATTACAAAAAAAATTATTAACAAAGTAATTCAAGATTAAATAATTTGTAACAAAATTATGAGGAATAATAAAAAATTATTAATAAATTATTTATAATAACAATAAAGTGTATATATTATTAAATTAGTAATTATAAAATACTACATTATATCTAATAATATAACTGAAAATACAATAAAATGTTTAAATTAAAATAAAATAATTTGAAATAAGTTGAGTAAAAAATGTAATTATCAAAGTAATGAAAAATAAGGAAATATAGGGGAATGATTGAATAACTAATCAATTTTCTAAAACAAGATCCCTATTATTTGGGGTGATAATGTGTCTCTATAAAATCAATATCCAATTAATCCATTTATTGGGTAGATATTATAGCCTATTATACATATTAGAAACATTGTATTTTACGATATACCTCTATGTGATCTCCATTGGCTAAATAATGAGTTGTGTTCAGAATATCTAGGCGATGTGAATATCATTTCTTATGAATATATTCTTGAAATTGATCCATTAATTTTACTTTGGACATCAAAAAAAAATCATGGGAACCTCTCCTACATTGAACATTTTTAATAAAGGTAGTTATATCATTATAGATATGCATAATATTTGGAATATGATATGTATTTGAGGTCATCAATGAGTAATAGTTTGACGAAGGGGATTTGCAGAAAACCCATCATTTTTATCCTCTTATTACAGAATGAGAGAGGATTTATATATTTTTTTACCATTTCAATTTATAATTCTTTTATATAGGACTTCTGAAGTGGATGTTCTAGGATGGTTGTAATTTTGAATATAACACATGCTATTTAGGGTGACGAGCCATCAACAACTATGTGGACATTGGTTAATTTTCTATACTTTATCCTTATTAAAGAGATGATATGGTAGTTAGAGATGATGTGATTATTTAGTAAATTGAGGATATTTGGAATCATAAATACTTTTTTGTCTTTATCATGTTATACCATAATATATTATTATTATCATCTCACAATTAATTATATTCTCATCAGACAAATAGTAATTTTCTTATTACTAATTGAATTTTGTGCTTATAATGTCATTAATTTTCTTGGCATAACAAAAGTGTAATACTATTATCATGTATGTAATCATATGTTGGAAATATAAGGAATCATAGTCTAATCAAAGAAGTTATCCCTTTCTCATATCATGATGCATACTATCCTCACCACCAAAAGCATAATATTCTCATAACTAGAGGTATAAAATGTATTTAACCATAATAATACATTGTTAATCATAGAAGGAATACTTTAATCATCAAATAATTCATCCTATAATCATTATATATGTTTTCCTATGATCATCACATGAGGAATTATATACTCATCACATAAGGATTCATATGCTCTTCACACATGAAATCTCAAGGTTATTATATGTGAAATACTATACATTTTACATAATTCATCATATTCTCATAACATTAGTAATCATATGCATCTTGCATCTGGGATACCATGCTCATCAAATGAGTAATACTATACCCGCCACAAAATGAATAAATTGATAAGAACTTATGTAAGGATGTTTTTTATATCCATATAGAGGAGATTATAATGCTCATGAAAAAGGGAATTAATTATTCCTTATAAAAATAAAGGGTCCTTATTGTCATTACATAACACTAGTTAATACGATTTCATATATAACATAATTGTGTTTGTTCTGATTATTCTACATGAATAAGGGAATTAATTCTTAATTTAATAACCATGTAAGTCTTTTTGACCATCTCATACAAATCATTTTAGGTTTGTAATATTATTTTTATTTTCCATTACATTCATCCAAATAGTTTTGAGATTCAATTGTAAGGAAAATTTCTATATATGGATTTTAATAACATAAATATTTTTAAGGATAGTTTGATTGTATATCGGTTACATATATAAGAGGTATATGATAAGTTCTTTATATAAAGTGGTATTGCATCTATTGAATCAATTATAAGGAAGAGGGATGTAAATTTCAAGTAAATATATTTATTATCCATGCTTATTAATAAAATAAGAGATCCCACATATTCTTAGATCTAAATATGTACCTTTGTATTTCAGACATCTGTGCTACTAGGATTCTGAATCTACTTCACCATAAAATGATACTATGGGACCATTTTTAAATTGTATCATATTTCATTATTATAATTTAGTTTTCTTGTCAATATGTTGGTATAACTACAATGAATATAAACTCTATCTTGATATATAAAATGTCACAAAATTATAGATTTTTTTCCAATGGATTATTAAAAAAAATTTAAGCCACATAAAATAATGTTTTCAATATAAATTACTTTGTTTTATCTTGTTTTCATGATTTATTATTTGTGTTAAATGTTGGAAAACATATTGTGGTTTTTTAGTGTTCATCAGTTTCCTAATTTTTTGTACACTATTCTTGGAGGAGGGGGTTTCTATTGTGTGTGACTCCTCGTTATTGGCATTTTGAAGGATTTTAGTATCATGGATCCAGTAATGTTAATTTAGGGGGATCTAATTTTTTTTAAATCTCAATCCTATATAAGATATATCTATGATCTTTTTCTATATTTTGGTACTCTCCCTACAAATATAGGTATATTCATTCACTATTTCCATGATATTATTTTCTTTTAATTTTGTGTATTATTTTTTAATGGAATAATATAAAATTATAGAATGGTATGGTTTGAAATGATAAATGGAATATAGCGTTTCATTTTAAGGATGAATATTGGAGATTATATCATTGAAAATAAACTCAAAGTTCTATTAACTAGATAAACTACAATGAATATAGAAAAAGTGTAATGTGTTTAGATGGATCATAATGAACTCAAAAAAATAAAGATTTCATTTTCTGGTTATTTCATTAATGTATCATGAATATAAAAATAAGAGGACTAGGTGAATAGCTTAACATGACTGTATAAAAAGTCTACTACATTGCATAATATTTTTATGATTCAAAATTTTCTCTCTTAGAGGTTGATGAAATGAAGGCTAACGATAATGTATAAACCAGTGTTTTTTATGAGGTTTGATTTTTTTCATTTAATTTAAATGATTTTTTAATACCTAATGTCAATACCCTTTGTGGTTTTTGGGGTATTAGAGGTGTTCAAGGCTTTTCTGGATCCTGGATCTGAACATCTTGGATTTTTTAGACAAATTTCATGTTTTGATGAAACCTTGTATGGATGGTCATAAAATTACTAATAATCATGTGAGGCTAGAATTTAGGGTGTTACAGGGTACATGGATTGTGTAAAATAGTTGGATTGAGGTGTGTTCTTGTGTGATAACCTCTTTTGTTTTTTTCTATGGGTTGAAACATGATTTACATATGTTTTGAAAAATGTACGCACTAACTATGAGAGGTTCTTTTCTATATAGTGAAAGAATCATATTATTTACACCATTTAGACAACCACTAGGTCAATCCATATGACCTAGTATTCTATGTAAATATATAATTTTGTTCAATTAAATATTTTTGAAAATTAAAACCATCTTTTTTTTTGTTTCTAGTGGATAATACATATGTAGGATAACTACATAAAGGCAAATTGTATGATTTTCTCAATTTAATCCATTTTATGATCTAATCGAGAATCGTCAGTGTCTTTTGATTCACATAAGTTAGTACTCAATTAATTTTGTGACATTATTCAATTTTTTAGGTATAAACTACAATATTTTGGTGCATTCTAATATACCCAATTTTATGATATTTCATCTTTTCGTTGTTCTTATCCCGATCTATGTTGAATTAGGATGTTATACTAGATGATAAATCGATTAAATTCATATGTTAGTGGGTATATAATTTTCTCATGTGTATTTTTATTGATATTGTTTCTATTGTGCCACCCACCAGACTTTTTAGCATGTCCAATGAAATAAATGAAATATTTAAATTGAACATAATAGATCCTATTGAGGATTTCCATGAGTTCCTTGAGACTAGTTAGAGGTTGTTTCCCCAAAACAATGTCACACAATGGGTGTGCCTTCAATATTTAACATTTTTATATCACCTTTGGGGGTGTATTAGAGCATTATATGTTATATTAAGACCTTTGATACAACTCTTTTCTACAACATGTTTATAAAATGGTCTTATCCCATCTTAATTATTGATCTATAATATTTTATATCAGTTTTTGAGGGTTTTGATTCCAATATTATTGGCATTCCACTATAATTACCTCTATTTTTATTATTGGAGATTTTCAAAAAAACATGCTTCAGAGGCAGTGGGCAATGGTCTACCAGTGGACCCTGCTATAGTTCCATCTCAGGAACGTACAATGGTTTTTGACATAGCTATTGAGCATAATTCTATGAGATATTTATAGTTATCATGTATACTTTATTGGGAGAACAATGTCTATCTTCATATTTGTATGAGCTAATATAAATATTCCATCAAATATAATACTGCCATGACTTTGAGGATTGAGGGTCCAAAAGTGAATATTTTATCTTGGGAAATCTCTATCAATACTCGAGCATCTAAAAAAACCTAATGATATGAGATTGAACCTCAGAACCTATATGCTTCAGGGTGAAAAATTTTTGGTTGGATGTTTTGAACCATGAGTATTCCCTATGTGACATGGTTTGGAGGGATTTCCAGTCCATATTTTAGGATTAATTTTTCCTTGATACCTTGAGAGTGGTGAGGGATAGTGATTTCATGTCTATAGAGCATGGTGTGAGGAAATCTATAGAGTATTTTTTATGAATTACAGAGATGCAATGTTTTTCACGGATATACCACCATGATAAGTAATCGAGGAAGATATTCTTTTAGGATTGTATCTGACATTATATTCAATCATAATCAATCCTATTTAGGTTGTTGAATATTACTGATATGGTGAATCAGGTGAAAATTACAGAGTGAAACCTGAGGGAAGTGGGGGGGGGGCAATGAGTAGATATGATACTAACTAAACCAATGGCTTGGAATCCTTAGTAATGATGTTCCAATTTGAGTCTTCCCATGAGATGAGTAATAACATTTTATTAATACTATTAGCTTAGTTTTCATTCATGACTGTGGAAGATAGAGCCATACAAGAAATCTGTGTGATCATAATCTAGTAAAAATTTTAGATTTCAGCAAGATGGTACACATGAAATGTTTCTATAGGACCATCCACATAGTAAAGAGTGAGAGGGGTTTTCTTTGACACTAAGTTTAAGAGAATGTTCTGTATCCCCATGGCAGTCACTGTGTTGTAGTTGTATAAGTTTATCATATCAATGGTGTTTCCATGGACTAGAAAACCATGAACTAGTTTCTACGCGACATGATAAATTAGACTACATCAGTTAGTAGGGTTTGGTAATAGTATTGTAGTTTTGGGTTGAATTATTTTTTATAGGGTAACTCTGATGAGAAAATAAACAGACCTTCTATGGTGAGAGTTAAAATTTTAGTACCCTCAAATCGTATTTTTGCTCTTTTTGGCATGGGTGCGTCGGATTTTTTCTTATATAAAAATGTTTTGGGAATCCTTTGGCTCATGTTTCATTTTTTGAAGTATTTATGATTATTAAAAATACATTAGAGAAAATTATGGATAGTGTATGTCAGTGCAGGTTGTTCCCCATTAACATTAGTGGGTGTCACATTGTCTGGAATCTTTTTGTCTACAAGAGGAATGTGATTGAAATTGTACTCATAATAGAACAGATGGTGGCTTATTGAGACCATGGTGACATGTATCACTAGAGGCTTAGTTTCACATCTACATAAAGAGTACTTTATATTAAAAATGATGAATGGGATTTCTAGGTAATTAGTGATGGACAACAACATCATGGGCTGTTTGGAATGATTACCAATATCTCTTATTTATTTCTTGATTGTTAGGGACAGTGTTAAAAGATTTCACTCTAGTGGATGATCATTACAGGGATTTATTACAGGATGAATTATTCAGTTTACCACCTAAGAGAGAGATAGATATAGAGGCAGAGTGGTTTTTTTCTCCATCATCTAGTTATAAAAGATACATTGACATACATTCCTCACTATAGGATCAATACAATGGAGTTGTAGTATCCCAAGAGTTAGTCAGAGGATTTTGATAAAAATGGGTATATATGACCCAATACAAATCTGTGGGGTTCTAAGGTCTATTCATAAAAAAGGAGGATGGTACCAATACTCTATATGTGGATTATAGAAAAATGAACCATCTAACAGTTAAGAACGAGTATCCATTTCGATGTATAGATGGCCTTCATGATCATCTTTGAGGAGGTAGAGTGTTCTAAAAATATTAATTGATATTTGAATACCATCATATGTGTGTTAGAACTGTATAGATATTTCATTCAACTTTTCTCATCATGTAATATTTATAAATTATTCTTATTTTGTCATTCGATATCACGTATGTGCCAAACGATTTCTTGGTGCTAATGAACTGAGTATTCCATCTTTATCTGGATTTTTTATTGGTTGTTATGATTGATGATGTATTATTTTACACTCCAAATTGAAATGAAAATTCTTATCATATTATAATTATTTTGGGTAAAATAAAGTATCAGTATATATATGATATGATAATATGGATCCACTTCAAAATGTATAAGATTAACTTGTAGGGTCATATTATCACTGAGATAGTAATTTCAGTTAATATAGATATGGTGAGAGATGTAGTTTTTTAGGAGTATCCAATGATTGTATTTGACATACATAGTTCATTGGGGATTGATGAATATTACATGAATTTAATTAATGACATATCATGCCTAGAGGAAACATTGACGTGATTGAATATGATGTTTTTGATGTTTTTATGGTTAGAAACACAAAAGAAGTATATTCAGTAGTTGAAAGAAATATTGACTTCATTAGTTTTCTATATTCTACCATATTGTTGTAGAAGCTACACTATATATTTTGATCCTTGTGGTTATGGGATATGAATAATGATAATGTATAGAGATTAATTCTTGGAATATGGGTCTTGAATGTTGGGGCCACATAAGAAGAAATTTCTGAAAAACGATCTCTAGTTAGTATTAAGAATTAATGATTTGTGTTATTGGAGAGGTTAAATACATGGAGAATGATTTGTGGTTTAGATGGACCAAAGAATCATAAACTATATATTTACACCTCACAATATGAATTTTAAGAAATGGAACATGGTTGAATACCTACAACAATTTGATTTTGATCTTTCCTACATGTGTGAATAGGGAAGTGTATTTGTAGATTAACTAAGTAGGATAACTCATATACATGATGTTTAGAAGGCAATTAACAAATGAAAAAACAAAGGTTTTATTCCAACATTAATGTGTAGGTGTATTATATTCAAGGGAAGCCATTTAATTCATCATTATGTGTATCCTATAACCTTTTGGATTGATTATGAATTAGGAAAATTGGATATTTATCAGGTTTAGTCCTATGAGAGTGTGTGGTAGTTTAGGACACACATCCAAGCTTGACATTAGGAAAGGATGGGATGTTTTTTATAGACATGTAGGGGTTATCATTGGAATATGTGATGTTATTATGTGGTTGTTAAAGACCTTATTTTTTGTAGTGAATCCCTACATTACCAAGATGTATCATGATTTAAATCATCAGTATTGGTGGCCGATTATGAATCCAATGTTAGCTAGTTTTATTTTGTGGTGTTCCACCAGTCTGAATGTGATGGTAGAACATTAGTGACCAACATTACTTTTATAGTAGTTAACAATTTGTAAGAGAAAATGGGGTGATATCATGATATTTTTCATGACCTATTTTTTGAGGATTCCTGATGGTTGTGATATTGTTTGCATTATTGTGGTAAGGCCTGCTAAGATTTCACATTTACATCCGATGAAAAAGACATTCAATGTTGATGAGTTGGGGAGGTCTTGTTTCAATGTGATATTGGACCTTAAAAACATTATGAACACTCTAATTTTGGATATTGTTTCTTAGATTACATATCATTTATAGATTTGTTTTCAGAGGGAATTGGGATTATATTTCATTCGGAGGACAATACACCACCCTTAGACTGATGGAATATTAGAGGAGATGATTTACGTGCTTGAGTACATTATACAAACATGCATATTAAATTTTTGGATCTATTTAGAGCATAATATACCCATAGTTTATTTTTCCTCCAATAAAACCAATCTAAAAACTATATGGATTGAAATTTATAAGTTTTTGTATAGAAGGACTTGTTGAATTCTCCATTGCTGGTTAGAGGTAGGTAATGTGGATTTACTAGAAAAATTAATAGGTTCTGAGAATTATTATAAGGTCTAGTTGATTAATATCTGCATGAAAGTGATAATTTCCAAAGAAATTTCTTATACTGATCATCATTGGTGATATATAGTCATTGATGTTGGGATCATCTGTTTTTACAAATCTCACTTAGGCTATGACACATGCAGATAAAGAGATATTGTAACCTTCCCCCAAGATATGTTAGGCCATTCATGATTCTACGGTGATTTAGCCTTTTATCTTATCTGTTTAAGTTACCTCAGAAGTAGAAGTTCATGAATAATATCAATAATTTGTCTCATATTTTTAATTATCACTCTAAATTGTCTCGTTTTATTAATCATTGAGAGGTGGAGATATTTGTTGATGTGGCATTTTATGATAACCATATTCATATCATTTACAAATGTACAAAGGATCTCTTAGCCCAATAGCCTCTCTTGTACAGGTTCTATGAAATTAGAAGTAATTACAAGACGAAACAAGGGAGTTGGAGACCAATGTATATGCTAATTGACTAGAGTTATTCTTAGATGAATCATGACCACAATTTATAGGGAAATTCAGTAAAGAATTTTTTAAAGGGGTAATATTGTATGACCCCATGTTTTTGAATGTGGTATGTATCTTCTTGATTTCAATTTAAATGAGCTTTAAGGAATAATGTAAACACACTTTATGTTCATGTGGGTATCAGAGGTGTTTAGGGATTTTTCAGATCCTGGAGGGTAGAGTTTTTTAAGATTTAGAAAGGCCACAGGGTCAGTATAAACCATGCAGGGTAGGTTGCATAGTTTCAACAATAAATGTGAGGCAAGACATGGGGGGTTCTACAGAATTTATGGTTTGAAAAAACAATGCAGATGGTTGAAAACTCTCATGTGATAGCCTCTAATTATTTTTGAAATGCTCTTGGACTTGATTTGTGAATGACTTCTCAAATATTTCACAATAACCATGGGAGGTTCCCCCCATAACATTAATGGGTATAAGACCAGGACATGATTTGGCCAACCATAAGACCAAACAATGAGTCCAATTATTCTAGAGAATAATGTTTTTTTTTCATAAAATATTTTTAACACTAAAATAATATTATCATTTGTTTATAGTAGACAAAATATATAAAGGATAAATCCTTAAATCCAAATTTAAGGATATTATACTATTTATTCATCTAAACATAGAATCGAGGGTCGTTGGTATCAATGGATCGTTGGTGGGTAGTACTAAATACTTTTTTAACTTTTATTCATTTTACTTGGTATTAGAAGTGATATTAAGTTTAATGATATTATGCCATATTTTTAGAGTTTTCATCCGTTCATTAGTTTTCCCTAAATTTTAGTTAAATCATGAGATACTACTATATAAGAAAACTTCAATATAACTACAATAGTTGGTATATATTTTTCGTAATTGGGTTGGTACTTCATATTTATATATACCATTTTTCTAAACACCTGATTTTTCTATATGGATTCAAAGAGGAATTGAATAATAGATTGTAATTCAATGGAAAATGTTAGGGATTCGTACTAGTTATTTGATACTTGTTAGAGGTTATTTCGCCAAACCAAGGTCACCCCTAATGTGTGAAATTGATATCTACCAATGTTATACCACCCATGGGATTTTTATATGATATTTCCTAGTTATAAGAATCAGATTGATAATAAAATATTACTAAATTGATCATTCTGCTTATATTTTAACAAATTTAGTGGATTTTTTGGGATGTGAAGAGTAATAACCCACTTCTTAAAATGGATGCCTCATTTTTATAATGATATCTAATCCATGAATAATGATTCATCATACCCCTAAAAATAAATTATGACATGATTTTCTGGTAGGATTAGTAAAAGAACATTGAATGATGATTATCTATCTACAATATATTTATTAATTATGCCATTAGTTGTTCTTAAAGATAACTCACACTGTATATATAGTAGTGATTTTTGAATAGTTCATATAAACATGAACGATATAAATGAATGTATAGAGCCAAGATGAAAATGTTTATTTTCTATTGTTGAATTGTTGTAATACGTACTTTTCATGACATCATTCTCATGATCCCCATACACATTAGTTATATTATATACCCATCCATTTTTCATAGATGGTTTTTACTATTTATTGTCTCAAAAAACAATACATTAGGGAATATAAGTTTATAATTCTAATTTTTATTGCAGGTTAAAAACTATAAAATAGGATGAGTATTAATATGATCATTCCCATATATCTATAAATTTATGGGATTACTCACAATCATTTTATAATTTTTTTTGCATATTTCCCCTATTTCCCTCATTTTAAACATCTTTTGATTCTATTTATATTGTTCTATGGATGGTTCTTCCTACAGTTTTAAAACATTATATGTTGGTGTTTTCATCATCCTAGGGATTTATCTATTAATCATAATATATTAAGAAACATTTATCCTTTTTTCCCAATACCACAAGAACATTAAGAGTCCCCAATCATCAACTCATCCTCAAGGGCACAATGGGAATTATTCTAAAGTATTTCATTATCTCAACTCACTATTGATTTTGTAGACATTAAAATGACCCACTAAATAAGTGATCCAAATTAATTTCAATGTTCAAGAAATATCCATAAACTTATATTGCATTCCTTGTAATGTTTTCCCTATTTTCTTTAATAGTATCACAATCATTTATCTTTATTCCATAGAAATCCCTCTCTATTTTATGATAGAGATTTTAAGGAAAATATTTACTGAAAAATATTTTCATCAATGTATCCAATTTGATAGTATAAAATTTTTCTATAGACTTGATGTGCATGATTAATTTCAAATAATGATTACTTTACACAATGAAATTAGAGACCAACATTACTACTTTCTTTTATTATATCCATTGGATGGTAGATGAGATATTTTAAATGGGGTTAATCCACTATTAATTAATGAGGGGATAAAAAAAATATGAGGCCTTTTTAACATAATTTATTTCTCCAGAACATGATAATTCTTAGGATATTGATGAAATTCAACAAAATTATAGTTATTATTAATAAAATTATTCATTTGAGATAGAACCATTAGGATGATTTAGTATCCATTTCTCATACAGCTAGGCATTCCATTTGGGAAATCATCAAATTTCTACAACATTTGTATTTAGAATGGGTAATCATATTTCGAACCATTTACAGAATAAATAATAATAAAATTACGAGGATTGAATACATAGATAATTAGTATATAAAATGATAACTAAGAACATAGAATGATAAAATTATAGATGCAAAATATGTCCAACTTATGATTCCAAAGGTTTCAATATAGTGTATCAATGGTGATATAATTATCCATGGGGTTCTTACAAGTGATTTATAGCCCTCATCCACAAAAAATTAGATTATGCATCTACTACACCATATTGGATCCCAATCCCTTTACAGTGACAATTAAATGATTTTAAAAACAAATATCCAATAAACAGAAATCAAGGACTGAAATGTCTACTTCATTTGGATGACGTGGTCAAAAATCAATATAAATTAAACTAGAATAATATATCTTTTAATTAATATTTGTAACATGAATTTAACTACCTTTTTTCATTTACAAATACATAGTATATCCTATAGAAATAAAGTGACAAAATGGATGACATAAATATCCTAGTAATGACATTAACCTGGGAATGAATCATATAACATGGATTAGTAAAATTAAAATGATAAAATAAAATTCTTGGATCATGAATTAATATACATTGGAATAACATATAGAATATTTAGTCACATTATATTAAAATAAAAGAATGTGGTATCATATAACATGATATATCCATGAGTTAGGGTTAATATCCAAGACTATTCCACATGGTGGAAATCCCAAGAATATATTATTTTTTACTTCCAAATCCCGAACATATTGTATACTGAGACAAAAACATTACCCATTACATTTTAGAAATATTTTGGATCTCCAATTATATCATGTAAATACATATGTCTTCAACTGAACGATATCAAATAAATGAATAAACATATTGGTAACCCATTGAAAGAAACAATATTCGAAATCATGTCAAAAGGCATAACCGAATGGTGTATAATATTTGTTTCAATAAAACAATGGATTTAAATTATTATTATACATTACTAATTTAAATTAAATAATTTATCATGAATAATAGAGTCCAATAGAAGAGAAAACATATAAAATAGTGGCTAAATTTTTTTGAAATGTAATGATCAAACATTGTTTTAGTGAAAATAATGGAGAGTTTTTAAAGAGTATAAATAAATAATTAGTTCATCACAGACATAAATAAACTAAAATGGTATTTTTATGTTAAAATTAGGGATTTTAGAAAACAATTATGGTGGATCAAATAATTATTTGTGTCGTACATGAATGGGAATATGAAAAAGAATAGTTTCTTTTTAATCAGTATTTCATATCTAGAGGAATTGAGAAAGAAACATTTTAAAATATAGATATTCTCATAAAATAAAGATTAATAGAGAAATATAAATGTGTTTGAAACATATATAAATTATAATAGAGTGTTATAAAATAATATTAAAAAATTATATTTGGGTGAATGAAGATAAATATTAACACATATTGAAAATGGAGTTTCAATGAGATCCCTTACGTTATATCAACCTGAATTCCCCGAAAGACATCTTTTTATTGATTTTTTCATTACCTCCTTTAAATGGATAAGGGGGAACCCTATCAAGTCCTCTAGTTTAAGTGATTAAATGTCCCACAGGTCATATGTAAATATACATACTATACTTAGATGGTATAGGTCATCCCCGACTTCTTTATCTTGATGTCAGCTCTCCACCTTCACATGGGTTGTTCGATTAGGCTTCTCAATCATGCACAGGCCGGTCCCAGTGGCAAATGAAATGACCTCTCTTTCTAAAAAAACACTTATATTTATTTTGGGTGAATGTTTCTGCTCTGAATCTTCATATAGATTCATCTCCATATAGATTCGGTCTAGTCATTAAGCACTAGTGGCCCGAAGTCCTTGAGGTGGCCAAAAGGCCATGAGTGGGTCCAAAATATTTACTGGCCTGAAGGCCTTGAATGAACTAAGGAAAAAAATGATGGTCTAAAATCTCAAACAGATGAATAGTTAGGGATTCTACTGTACCAAACCGTGATTTCTATGTTGCTTGAAATAGTAGTGATGCATTAGTAATACCGTAACCTAAAAATTAGGTCTCAACCTATTTTTTGAACTCATATCCCTAGGATGCACTTGGTGAGTACCCACGAACTGGGTTGAGGCTCTTGTGATCCCTTACCCTATAACCAATGGTATTCCACAAATTTATATAATTTCATAGATAATAAAATTTGATTCATTAATAATTTTTTAAAGAACCCATTATATATATATATGATTTTTTGTAACTTTAATAAGTTCATTTATGGAAATTTTGATAGGTAATAATGATCAATTTTGTTATTCCTTGTGCATTTATTTAATGATTTCATGGTCCATTATCTTTTTTATATTTATCAATGTTCTTGTCACATTTAAATAATTCAGTATAATAATTATTATACTATATTTGTTTAAAATATAATTTATAAATGGACTCATGTTACTTTTTTATGAAATATGAATGATTTATTTGATTAAATTCATATAGAAAATGTTAATTTTATTTTTGGGATTTTTATGACCATCATGAGATAATATCATTTTATGTAATATTGTATCTAAATATTAGTTCAATTCCCTGAAATAAGATATTATATATAAATTTAAATTTAATTTATCGAAAAAAATTTATTTCAAAACCATCATTGTGCAGCGTATTGGAAAAAAAATCATCATCCATGAAGGTGGGGAACCAAAATATTATGAACGAAGAATTTATTATTATAATAAAAATATGGAAGAATAGTTTTTGTAGCGGTGGGACCATGTAAACCTGATGTTGTTACATTATTTTAACACATTGGAATGATTACAAGATTGTCATATCCCGATGGAATGAATAGTTTAGTAGATATGGAAAGCTATATATATACATAAGTACAACATTACTACATGAAATTAAGAACATCCTAAATGTTCTACTAGGAACATAATCAACTCTAAGATTTTTCTGGCAAGTCAATCAATCAAAATATACATCTTCATGTCCTAGAAAAAAATGAAACATAATAAGCAGTGAGATTAGATACCCAGTGAGGGTAAACAATACAACGAATGATATCAATAACATAAAAATTATTCATTGTGAATAATTTATATCATATGTCTATAAAATAATAATAAACTTGAAGAAATTATAGAAGGAATATGATCTGGGTTGTATTTTTATAATGAAACATAATAATGGGAATTCTACAAGTAGAATAACCACATGAACTATGAATTTCTTACATCATAATGAGAGAAATACATTTTCTAGGAATTATATAATATATAGTCAAAGAATTAGCTAATACATATAAAAATTATTATGTTTTTCACCAAAACCATATGTCAAGATGGGAAATACCTCAGCCAAGACCACAATTATTGTCTCATGAGACATACGGATACATCAAGAGGTTATAGCAGGCCCCACATGTCACTTACTATATTCAATTCATTCCTTATAAAAATTTTCCGAACATTGTAAATATATAAATTTATATTGAAACTAACATATGAAATTTAAATAACATTCCCTAATAATTTAACCTAAACACAAAACATTTAGATTAATATAGTGTCTGATATCAAGAATGATCATCCACAATCAAACTAAACATAAGACCTTTAACAACATATTGTATATGATATAATATGAGATAAACCTCAATGAATTAAAATATTAAAAAATATATGTTTACATAGATAAAGACATATTTAAATGATACCATTGAAAATTTCATGAGGAAATATTCTTTAAACATTCCAATGTGTCCCATACCACATTAAAACATTAAAATCAGAATACCTTAAAATATATTATAATAATAAAAAGACTCCTCCTATGATATACTAAATAGAATTACATAAAAAAAATTAATAGAATGTGTGGTGAACCGGGCTGGTATTCCATAAATGTTATGGTGAAATGAGAAAAATCCTTTTTACTTTTCAAATATGAGTTCTTTCGGAAAATAATTTTTTACGTGAAATGATATTTTAATAATTTATATACTAGAATATAATACTCTAGGAAATTCAAATTATATTTGAGGAATAAATAACATCCCACTGAATTGAAATCATAAAAATAGTGTTCTTAACAACTTACAGAAAAAAACAAGTATGGAATTTGAAATAAATCATTAAAGAGAATTTTATTGAGGAAAGACATGTTTGTTTTAATAAAATCATAAATAAACCAACATAATTTTAAAAAATTGTTTTAAAATGTGTATCTCCCTATAAAATAAAGAATAAATTGGAATGATAAAATATATAAAACACTCAAATATATTTTATTGTTGTTACATGATAATACATAATAATTTCATTGAGGTATGTAGACAACAAAAAGTAACCCAAAGGAAAATAGAGGTTTAGGTGGAAAACGGTTACCACATTGTAATAATATTAACCATATTCTGCAAAACTAATAATCATAAAATGATACATTGAATAACATGAAATTAATGAAATTAATAATATTAAAAATCAATGTGAATTAAACTTACAACGTACTCTAGTAATAATTTTGAATAATTAATTTCTCAAAAAATGGTAGTGAGACCAAGAAACCCCTACCTTAAGTCTGATCGTGTTATTCACTTGATCATAGTATCATGGATAACCAAATTGTATTAATTAATTAATATTTATATAACCTATTATTTATGTTATTGATTTATTATAGACTTATTATATTCATTCATGACTTTCATGATGGGTTTAAGAGGATCAATTTCATTGTTCAGGAGTGTTATCATCCTTGGAATTAATGATCTATTCATTTATTTACATGTTAGGATAAATATATAATATGAGAATAGATGTCCAAAAAAGAAGTTATAAAAAATTTGATATCATCCATAACATTAATTTTTTATAAAATTTATTTGGTTATTTGAAGTAAATATGAATTATTATATAAATATTTAATGATAATTGTTTGGGTTAATTGGCGGGTTTTTATCACAACGAACTAATTTTAATTTATAAATTAATATCATGATTAAAAAGAACTCTAGAACATTACATAAGTGATAATACATATTTTATATTATATTTAAGCCTAAAAACAATTTCATTATAGACCTGAAGATGCTAATAGAAGTTTAAAACATATCATCCTTAAATGTGATAAATTAACACATATCGAATTGTGTTTTAATTTCTAGTATAAAAGATGGGGAAATGAGAGATGATAATAAATTATTCAATTATTTAAACAAAATTCAATAAATTTAATGATTATATATTTATCTTAAATTTTGGATGGATGGATGTTAGGAATGAAAAACAAAATAATGGAACTCGAAATAAAAGAAAAGTTGGGAAATACAATATAAAAATTCCGCAGCATAACAATGCCACATAAAAAATAATAAAGAAATATAATGAGAGAAAAATGGGTATATCATCATTAATAAATAATCATTAATGTAAGGGGGATATTTAATGGAATATCCCAAAATAATAAAATTGAAATTAAAAGAGAATAACATAATAAAAGTGCCTAAAATGGTGAGAGATTTGAGATGACCATTTTGCAGCGTAACAGCTATTGAACATGGTTTTAGAAAACATTAGAAAGAGAGAGTACATGGGTCACACATTCATAAAATACTAATAATAACGTTTAAGGACAATATAAAATTAAAATAAGAACATGTTATGGAAACAGGAAATACATACCATAAAGAAGAGAGCTAGAATGGAAAAAGAGTGTTAAAAATTCCCTTACCTTGTATACTAACTCCTAAAACACGAATGTTGGGACCTCAAGGAATTGAGAAAAACATTCAAGGATAGATATGTAGGTAAAAATACCATTTAATTAAGGATTATGAGTTTGGAATGAATTAAGACAATGAAATGGGTTGGTATTTTTAGTAAAAGAGTGAGTTTTTTATAAATTGAAAAGGACACCACATTAGTGGGTTTTTTTTCCAAACCATGGGATTTCCCATGGTATTTTCCACTTGGTAGACCTCATATAATATTTTAACGTACACTGGTAGACCATTATTTTATATTAATTATTAAATCCTCATGATTTCATTAAATATAATGAAAACTCAAAACTGTATTTTTATGATTTACGAAATATACAAGTATTTTAGAAAAATCCATAAATTTTATCCCAACCATTTCTTGACATGTAAAATTCAAAAATAGAATCTATTTTCATAATATAATACTCTAAAAAATTTTATTTAAAATTTTATTTAAAATTATAATTTATTCCCAAAAAATAAAATTAAAACTATATGTTCTTTTATAACACATTGATAAATTAATCACGGTAACATAAAATTATCTTATAAACATAAAACAATAAGGTAAGAATTTATTATTACATTTTATTAAAATATATTTCCATATTAAATTATTAAATTAATAATAAATTTTTAATTATAATATTTATGAAATACAAACATACTAATAATTATACTATGATCTTTTCCTCAATTATTAGATATCTATATTTAATTTATTCATTCATGGGTGAAGTTTATATATTTATTCTTATTTAGAATTCATTATAATTCAAAAGGGTACGTTACTATTCATAGTATTCTGTTACTAATCATTAAATATTATTTTTTTCCTTTCAGACTCTAAATGTCTTACTCAACAAAACCGAGTATATCAGTTTTTGGAAATTGAAATCAAAGAGGTGGAAAAATTATGTTTACTGGATATGTTATAACAATGCGATTCATTGTAGAGACTCAGTGTTTCATGGATTATGTATTAAATATATTTTATATATTCATTGGGTGTTATAGATTTGATGATGGAGATTCTATTATCACAATAAAACTATAGTTTATATATGAAATTTGTCTTAATATTTCACTTTTTATAGAGTTATAATGATAATGTTGAAGAAACAAAGGATTTAAAATTCAAAGATAGATGAATTTTTATAATGAATGTTCTATCCTTGAGAACCACCTTTTGGCATATGTAAAAGTAATTTTAATGATACTATAAGTAGTTGGACAATTCAAGAGTTTTAGGAGTGTAATTGTATAGAAGATTGGATATATTAAGGGATTATAATGTGTGATGAGAAGGGATGATGAGGGGTGATATTTATATTGTGTGGGAGTGTTTTTTATTATTAATTTCATTAATTTAAGGATTAGGTTCAAGAATATCGATAGTATTATTTCTTGTGACAATATAATGTAACTAGTGCATGATAATTTTAAGTAAACATTTATTAGATCATTCATAACTCAAAAAGTCATCTATTTGTATTAAAATTTCAAATACTATAAATTACCATATTTCATTATTTAGAAAAATATATACTATTTTATAAAAATATCCAAAATTCAAATCAACCATTTTTTAAAAGTATATTTTCAATATAGTTATCATTTTATAGAAATTACATTTTATATAATATAAATTTAATTTTTTTTATAAAATCATCTTTTATAAAAAGAATCCAATTTAAATATTATAATTTATTTTTTGATCTTTTTTACAATTATTTATGATCTCATATAATTAAGTTATCATTAAAATATAACATAATATTAGTTTATAAAACTGAAGATAATTTTAAATAATTATATTTATTATTAAAGTGTTATTAAAAACACTGTTTTTGAAATAAATATTTTTACCACATTTAATACATTTATTTACATGTACCACTGTATATTAAAAACATAATTTAATTTTTAATCTTTTATAAATATTAATTTACATTTACATAGGTGGGATTAATTATTCTAATGGTAATATTATGATTCTTTATGGTCATATTACATTTCCAATGGTCATGTTACTATTCAAATAGTCAGAATACTATTCGAATAGTCAAATTTATAAATTTTATATGGTTTTCCTACTTCATATGAATAATTGTTATACAACTATTCATTATTAATTAATTTAAACATTACCTCCCTATTATATATAAATTAAATTCTATAATTATTATTTTTATGTTAAAATTATGTTATATTTATACCACATTGTTTTTGAGTGCATCCGTTCTAATGGATCATGTATATATGAATTATCATATTATTGTTCTCTTATTTCCAATTTACTATTTCACTATTATATTTTTTTATTCTTATTGTGTAAAATTTATTACTAATGCACCATTAGTAATTTATAATAATAGTTTTCTTTTCATTACTAAATGTGATAAATGTGACTTATACTTCAAGACAAAATTATAAGAATGTAAATTTAGATGATAAAATTCCTAGTCATTGATCACATTGATTCTATAGAGACTGAAAATATCATAGTGATTCCCCCTGTATATAATTTTTTGAGAAATGGATTTGGAATAATTTCGTTATATATATGGAAAGATGATTAATGTAAAATAAATATAGCACATAATGTTCACCTAATTGATATGGTCTTATCAAAAGACTATATATTAGAGGAGGTGTAAGTTAATTTTATTGAATCAATTTGTAATATTAAATTTTCCTTGGATTAAATCCCTAAAGAAATTAATATTCTAGGCTTATCATACAGTGAAATTAATTGTTTATAAATTATACAACAGTAGGTATGTACATGAATTCTCATGGGGAGTGTTGGCATGATATAGATTATAGGAATATAAGACTATGTTGGTTTAAAATTTTTATGATATAGTACCAGATAAGTAATATTAAAAATATGAGTTATAAAGATTTTATCGATATATGAAATTATTATATATATTTTTTCATGATGAACACTACAAACATTAAACAAATAAGGAAGAACCTTAAAGCAAGGAATAAGTGGTTATCTTAAAATATAATATAATTTTGAAGTTCCTTATTAAATATTACCTAGTTTCATTACATGTATCAACCATGACCCCAGTATCCCAATGTCAGTTTATACATTATTAATTATAATAAGATATAAGTATCCAAATCATTAAAGACCAAATATCATTATATTATTATTAATCTATATACATATATGAAATTCACACTACATTTTAGAGCACCAAATACCGAAGTATTTCATTGAGAACTCCTTTATTCACTTTTTTCATACAACAAATATCACTAGAGATACAAAACCTACTATCTTGAGGAAATTAAAACAAATTAAAGTCGTGATAAAATACTATCAATATGGGTATGAATAAAACAGTTTCTATCATAGAAAGATAACCATAATTAATATGACCCGGTAAATAACTGAAACACCTATCATTTATCCAATAAAATAATAATAATATAGTATACATAAATGATGGTCAAATAAATCCATGAAAATAAACCCATGATATTGAAACATATCAATGGAAATTATAACAAATAGAACCATCAGATCGATATAAATAATTGATCTCATAATGAGGTGATACATAATTTTATAATCCTAAAACATACTATTAAGACCATACTCAAGAAATATTAATTATTGTGTTCAAATACTATTAAATTTTTCCAAATTTGATGTCTAAAGATATTAATCAATGTTTCTAGTTGATATCTATTACTATGATGTTTTTTAACCAAATAATACCATTTTATTCCATATATGACAGGGGTTAAAGATAATCAAAATAAACATTCGTATTGATATACTAACATAAGGAATATTAATACTTACGCCAATAAACAAAAAATAATCATAAACCATCCTGAATAAAATGATGAATGATAAAAAAATGTATATCTAAAGTCAAACTGTTCATAAATCATCATATGAAATAATAAGGATGTTATCATTTTAAAATTATAACTATTGGGGAATATGTAGAATCTGTTTTTTTATGAATATAAATTTAATTAAAACCTACCTCAAAATTTTTTTCATGAAAATAAACATTGATCATAAAAAATAAAATTCTAAAAAAGATGAATTTTTTTAAAATAATTTTCCTAATAATTAACTTTGAAATTTATAAAATAATATTTAAAATAATTATCTCTTATGAAGTAAGGAAATTTGATTCATGTTGTGCATGTTGAAACATATTTTTTCCATATAATTTCTTTAAATTAAAATTTATCTAGTTTTGAAGAAAACCTGAATATTTTATTAATTTTTTTAAAAAAAATAGGAAATATTTTTATTTAATAAATAGTTAAGAATTGTTCAATAAATTTGAAGATGTTTTTTATAAATCATATATTTTGATGAAAAAATTAATTTCAACTGAAGAGGGAAACAAATATAGGTATTCATTAAAACATATTGTGAATCGTTTTCAGTAAAAATGAGAAAACGTGGTATTATTAATTTTAAAATAATATGAATAAACTGATGAAGATTATTTTTATTGAGTTTATAATAAAAATATCGAATAATCCCCCAATGGGATACTTAAACAAAAATAATCCAAACCAGAGTTGATATTGTGAAATAAAACCTGACTAATTCGGTAACATTTGAATCACATGCCCCACAATATAAATAACATAAAACATAAAGTTTAATACAATTAAGATATATAGATATTCACGATATAACATATCAAAAGTGTCACGAACCAGCCCTGGTTGACCCTGAACCGGTCACCTGAGCCGGTCCGTGGCAAGTCTCGAGGAGCGTTCCCGATCCCCCCGGGATGGAAACAAGTACCGAGCATTTAAAATTTCAATCATTGGGAACTATTACAGCCCAAACTAAAAACAGGATCATAAGAAAGAATATAAACTAAACAATAGACAAACACTAAAGACATAAACAAAACTACACCACGACATACCTCCACGTGACCTCGCGGGTCACCACCGAACCACAACCAACGTTCTCCCTCACTGAGCGACTCAAGCCAGGAAAACCTGAACACAAGGAACCTGCAGCTGAAATGGTAAAAGATAGGCGTGAGCACAAAAAGTACTCAGTAGATGAGCCCCACAACAAAACCCAAAGCACTGCCAGTAAATAAAGAATCTACATATTCCGGGTTTGAACTAAAATATATAAAAGTAATATTTCATAATGTTTCACTTGAAAATCAAAACACGAGACATTCCTCTTATTCTTTTTCGAAATTTGGATTCCTTTAATTTGTTTTAATCTCATTCTAAAAGAAAAGAAGTGTTACATTTTCAAATCGTACACAAAGAGAATAATGTATTTTCATTTGAAAACCATTTTCCCAAAGTCTAACAGTATATTCTGTGAAGGATGACTGAAAGTAAACAAGCAGGGAAAACAAGTACAAGTAAAGAGAAACAAGAATGGAAAACCAAGGGCAAGCAAAAATAAACCAGAAGTTATCAGCAATAACCATGGGCGATCGTAAACATCCCTAGAAAACCCCTAGACATACTTGGGTTCAGACTACCTGCCGGTGTGGTACTCCATAGTCAATAACCAACTGGCCGCCCTAATAGCCAACCAGTGGCACATCCCTCCTGGCATGTCCACAACTCCATGGGGTACTAACCTGTCTAATCAGGGTTAGCAAGCAACCGTCACTCGATAATCTACAAGACACCCAGGAACCCATGGTGGTTTTATTAACACTGTGTAAGTGGGAGACTCTCGCACGCGTGACTCATCTCACCGCACTTGCCAACCCCTTACACGGACATCACTACACGACAACCCACGAAGGGATGTCCCCCCTGTAGAGATGCCCTCATAAGTGGGTATATATATAGATATATATGTATACTTCACATTTAATAAAGTTCCAATCGGGCCATCATATCATTTACATTTTGACCATTTAATACTAAATCATTTCTAAAGGGATATGACACACACCTTTTCATTGAAAACCAGAAACACACATAGAACTTCATTTAAGAAACCCAAATCAGCCTATTAACCTAGAAACACATTGGTTTCACAAGTAGAATCATTTTCCAAAATCCAAACGCACCCCACTTTTATCAATAGCCAAACGGGCCTTTAATCACTTTTTTGAAGGAACACAATTTCTCATATGAAATACAAACTTTTAATCATGCGTCAAGAAAACCATTTTCCAACAACCAAGAACCACACTTAAGCTTCCAAAAAAACATGTTTAAAGGTCACACGACATTTCCTCTAATCAAAGTTCTAAGAAAAACACCATTTTCCATAAACAATACACCTGCCATTTTACACAGACCAAAACCATTTCAAATCCCAATTCAGCATGATCTTCATATTTCATAATGAACTCATTTAGCAGTACTACCATGGAAGCATGCAATTAAATCCAAGAAGAACACTTTCAATGAAACACTAGAATTAAAAACAGCTTTTATCATCAACAGATCACCACACTATAAAAACTACTTAATATTACTCTTATATTTATTGAAATTCAATGAAAAGATAAGGAATAAATAAATTCTAAATTTAAAGGTGAGTGAAATGGGATATCTTCCTCAAGACGCAGTTCGGAACGAAAAACGACAAGGTGCAAAACTCTTGTTGCGTAATGGAGGTCCTAAAACAAAAGACTGTTAAACAGGCTCAATAATAATTATAACACACTAATAATAATAGTAATAACAATAATATTAACGTAAAAATAATAATGGTGATAACAATAACATAATAATAATAATAACATAATATAATAATAATAATAATGATATAATAATAATAACAATCATAATATGGCATAATTATAATCTTAACATAATCATAATAGCAATAATAATATAATATAATAATAATAATAGCATAACCATAATGTAATAATGATAATAATAATGTAATAATAATATTAATAACATAATAATAATAATAATGACAATAACAATAATAATCAAAATAATAACTTAATAACATGATAATAATAATAATAATAAAGTAGAAATAATAATAACATAATAATAATAATAATAATACAAATAGTATATTAATAATAATAATAATAATACAATATCAATAACATAATATAATAATAATAATAATAGCATAGTAGTATAATAATAATAGTAATAGGAAAATATTAACTTAATAATAAGAATAATAATAATAATAACAGTAATAATAATATAATCATAATATTATTGATATTTACATATTAATAATAAAAATTCTAACATAATAATAAATCAAGTATAATAATAATATAATAACAAAAAAACAATAAAATAAACACTGAAACTTATCGGGGCGCGGATGGCTGGTCGGGACGCGACCGAGCGGAGGGGAGAACGGGTCGGAGTGGACTGGCCGGAGGTCGGTCAGAGGTCGCCGGAGGTACTGGCCGGCAGTGGGGTCTCGCCGGAAGGGCTGGCAGGAGCGCCGGAAGGGGGCCGAGGGCCACTGGCCGGTAGGGGGGCTCGTCGGAGGTCGGTCGGAGGTCGCCGGAGTGGGTCGGGAACCGCCGGATGGCGGCGGGGCTTGCTGGAAAACGGCGGAGGCCAGGGGTGTAGATGGAGGCCGGAAAATGGCGCAGGGCGGGGGGTCTGGGCAGATGCAGGGGTGTGGGCCGCCGAAGGGAGGGGAGTCCGGCGGTCGGGCTGGCAGAGGCGGCAGGGGCACGAAAACGGGAATTTGGGGCCGGGACGGTGGCTGGGCGTGGAGGCAGGCGGCTTGGCACGGCGGGACGGCGAGCGAAACGTAGTGGGTCAGTGAGCGGGGCGCAGCGGTCGAGAGGGTTGGAGGTCGGTCGGGACGTCGGGAGGAGACCGGCGAAGGACGGGGTCGCGCGGAGGCCGGCCTGGGGGTGTCGGCGCGGGGTGGTGGCGCAGGGAACCAGAGTCGGGGAAGGGTGACGGTGAAGGGAAGCAGGAGGGGTGGGGGGGGGGGGGCTTGCGGCGCAAGAGGGAAAGAGAGAGGGGGGGGGGGGGGGGGTGTGCGGTGCTAGGGTTAGGGCTGGGTTATTTTCATTTCATTATAATAAAATAATAATATGAATAATAAAATAGTTAAACAGATAAATAAATAAAATAATATTAAGAAAATTTATTAGCAGTTAAGATATTAACAATAAGAATAATAATATTTATAATAATGAGTAATTTCACGTCACATGGACGAGTTGTGTGGATACCGCCAACCTTGCGGTGGTCGCGCTTGGGTCCGAAACAAACTAAAAACGTTAAACGTCAAAAATTTTAAATCGGGACTCAACCCAAAACTCTGTGCAATAACTCGAAACTAAGGAATAATAAATTAAAAATTAATTCAAAAAGTCGTGGTGCGACAATTCTCCCCACCACAGACACCTTCTTCCCCCAGAAAGTCACATAGTCGAAAACTAAACCAAACATGAAACCATGCCCGGTTGGAACTGAAAGAAACCACAATACAAGAGAACGGGAGAACCCTGAAGGATTCTCCCCACCACAGAACTCAACTAATGTGGAAATTTAATACTCAAACATACCACCCCGTGGGGGGGGGGTGACACAGGAACTCCCAACCGATCCAGGATAACCTCTAAATCACGAGTGAAACAACACCCCGGCTAAAACATGGAACTCCCGACTCAAACCAAAGAAAGCTCGAACACTAGAGAAAAACGTTCGAGCAGAACTTAACCCAAACAGAAAACCCGAGCATAATCACAAGCCTGGAATCCTCCCTAGGAACATACATCTTCAAACGAACACCGCTAAACCAATATTGACCCATACAAGGGTCACTCACTCTCTTAAAATAAAAAGGAAGACACAGTATAGAAAACCCTAACCCGATAACAAAACAGTTTAGATTACAATAGAGTATGTTCTTTATAACTCCACAGCGAAACAATGAACTTTCAACAACATCAAAACTTTAACAGCAGAAAAAGAAGGGATGAAAGGACTTTAAATGTTCCACTGCCAACACGAAACACAAAACCCATACCAAGGCTTGACACCCCCGTGAACTCCTGACTGTGCGCGAGCTTCACCCCAAGACCTTTGGTTGGGGCTCTGATGGCTGAAGCATGTTCTGCCTCACAGTCAGGTACTGACGTTCTCCCATCACAGAGTCCTCTTCGAGCGACGCGTCCTACAAAACTTCTCCAGATGACCCAGACAACCGCATCGATGACACGCCATCAGAGGGTTGCGACAAGAAGGCTTTAAATGGCCGAAACGACCACACTGATAGCACACCACTGAAAAATCTGGTGAACTGGAAGCTGGGACCAAGGGGGATAACTCCTTAGGAACAGGTATCTCTGGCGCCTTTTCCTCACCAGAGGGGGAACTCTTACAAACAACAGGGGATGCTGAAGTGTTAACCACCCGCACACCGGAAACCAACTCATCCAAGAATGCTTCCTCTACCAGCTTCTCGAAGCAAAGGTATTCAGAAGGGAGAACTCGCTCCTTGATCTCTGTACGAAGACCCCCGGTGAAAAGAGAGACCTTCACGAGCTCATGCGATGCTACCTCTGGAGAAAAGGAAATCAGTTCCTTGAAATGGTCAACATATGCCTTCACCGTCCGTCGGCCTTGTTGAATATGCACAAGCTCTCTCTTTTTCTCCAGCTTCACTTCCTCAGGTATAAACCATTGGATGAAAACAATTTCAAAGACATCCCACGTCATTTCACCTTGCGTTAATGGTGGGGTAACCATCTTCCACTGGTCCTGAGCTGGACCCTCAAACAACCCCATAATTGCACAAGCCTTTTCATTATCGGGAGTTCCCAACGTTCTAAAGATACACAACACTTCCTCGAGCCATTTAACTACTTCTAACGGACCCTGATCACCATGGAGAATAGGCAAAGTCTGAAGAGGATCAAAAACTGGGCATGACTTATCTGAATCCTTAGAGACCATTCTGGGCAGCATTTCCTGAGCAACATATAAAACACAAATCCAAAACCAACATCAAACTGAAGTAACATCAATAAAAGCGCCTTCATCAAAAACAATCAGCACAAAGACCAAACAAATGCTAACACAACCCAAAATAAAATCTCCTTTTTAAAATCCCCTTTTTATTTTAGACTTAAAAACCACCATCTTTCAAGACTTCTTTCCAAAACCAATCCATTTTCAAACCAAAAACATTCCAAAACTGTTTCCCCTTTAAAACCAGTTTAGAAAACAAGGTCAAGCCTTTAATTTCAGATACACACCCAGGTAATCTCATGAACTGTTGCACATTTCATCATCCACTGTCTAATAATACTCACACCAACACGCATTTTGCATGCATTCTCACACATGTGCAAACGTTCACAAAGAGGATCTGAGGTTTCCCCCCAAATCATTCTTAACCAATTTCAAGCAAACAACAGATTTCTAAATCAAGATATTTCAGTTTTAAAAAACCATTTCATACATTTAATGTCTTTTGAAAGAAACCAATCCAGTTTTTCAGAAACCTTTTTCATTTGTAACAACGTACTACACAGACCAAAACAAAAGCAGCATCCGAATTTACATCAACCACTGGAGTGAGGGACTAGTAGTCACGCTCAACCTAGCGACATGGTAGTGGGCCATGTCCCAAGTAAGCGTCAGCCACTAGGAGGAATTCAAACTGTGTACTCAGACTCCACATGGGTCACTACTCTAGGTGAAATCATGATGTAACGTCGGCTTATCTCCTTTGTCATCTCTCAATCCAAGAAAAACCAGAAAAGACAAAGACACAAGTCCAGGACTACCCCTAGTGACTCGAGGTGCGGAACGGGTGAGGGTTCATGACGTCCTCCCCGTACCTACCTCTCGAGTCCCGAAAGTCCTAATATCTACCTACCAGACAACCAAAATAACAAGAACCTCCCTTTGATACCATTTTGTCAAGAACCAGCCCGGGTTGACCTTGAACCGGTCACCCGAGCCGGTCCGCGGCATGTCCCAAGGAGCATTCCCGATCCCCCCGGGATGGCAACAAGTGTCGGGCATTTAAAATTTCAATCGTTGGGAATGATTTCAGACCAAACTAAAAACAGGATCATAAGAAAGAATATAAACTAAACAACAGACCGAAATTAACGACATAAACAAAACTACACCACGACATACCTCAACGTGACCTCGTGGGTCACCACCCAACCACAACCAACGTCACTCCCTTACTGAGAGACTCAAGCCAAGAAAACCTGAACATAAAGAACCTGCATCTGAAATAGTAAAAGATAGGCGTGAGCACAAAAAGTACTCAGTAGGTGATCCCCACAACAAATCCCAAAGCACTGCCAGTAAATAAAGAATCTACATATTCCTGTTTTGAACTAAAATATATAAAAGTAATCTTTCATAATGTTTCACTTGAAAATCAAAACACGAGACATTCCTTATATTCTTTTTCGAAATTTGGATTCCTTTCATTTGTTTTAAACTCATTCTAAAAGAAAAGAAGTGTTACATTTTCAAATCATACACAAAGAGAATAAATTATTTTCATTTGAAAACCATTTTCCCAAAGTCTAACAGTATAGGCTGTGAAGGATGGCTGAAAGTAAACAAGAAGGGAAAACAAGTGCAAGTAAAGAGAAACAAGCAAGGAAAACCAAGTGAAAGTAAAAATAAACCATAAGTTATCAGCAATAACCATGGGCGATCCTAAACATCTCTATAAAACCCCTAGACGTACTCGGGTTCAGACTACCTGCAAGCATGGTACTCCATAGTCAATAACCAACCGGCCGCCCTAATAGCCAACCAGTGGAACATCCCTCCTGGCCTGTCCACAACTCCAGGGGGTACTAACCCATCTAATTAGGGTTAGTAAGCAACCGTCACTCGATAATCTACAAGACGCCCAGGAACCCATGGTGGTTTTAGTGACACTGTGTAAGTGGGAGACCCTCGCACGCGTGACTCATCTCACCGCACTTGCCAACCCCTTACACGAACATTGCTACACGACAAACCTCGATGGGAAGTCCCCCTATAGAGATGCCTTCATAAGTACGTATATATATAGATATATATGTATACTTCACATTTAATAAAGTGCCAACCAGGCCGTCATATCATTTACATTTTGACCATTTAATACTAAAGCATTTCTAAGGGGATATGACACACGCCATTTCATTGAAAACCAGAAAAACACTTAGAACTTCATTTAAGAAACCCAAATAAGCGTATAAACCCTGAAACACATTGGTTTCACAAGTAGAATCATTTTCCAAAATCCAAATGCACCCCAATTTTATCAAGATCCAAACGGGCCTTTAATCACTTTTTGAAGGAACACTATTTCTCAAATGAAATCCAAACTTTTAATCACGCGTCAGGAAAACCATTTTCCAACTACCAAGAACCACACTTAAGCTTAAAAAAACAGGTTTAAAGGTCACACGACATTTCCTCTAATCAAAGTTCTAAGAAAAACACCATTTTCCATAAAAAATACACCTCCCATTTTACACACACCAAAACCGTTTCAAAACCCAATTCAACGTGATCTTCATTTTTCATAATGATTTGATTTAGCAGTACTACCATGGAAGCACGCAATTAAATCCAAGAAGAACACTTTCAATGAAACACTAGAATTAAAAACAGCTTTTATCATCAGCAGATCACCACACTATAAAAACAACTTAATATTACTCTTATATTTATAGAAATTCAATGAAAAGATAAGGAATAAATAAATTCTAAATTTAAAGGTGAGTGCAATGGGAGACCTACCTCAAGACGTAGTTCGGAACGAAAAACGACACGGCACAAAACTCCTGTTGCGTAATGGAGGTCCTAAAACAAAAGACCGTTAAAAAGGCTCAATAATAATTATAACACACTAATAATAATAGTAATAACAATAATATTAATGCAAAAATAATAATGGTGATAACAATAACCTAAAAATAATAATAACATAATATAATAATAATAATAATGATATAATAATAATAACAATCATAATATGGTATAATTATAATATTAACATAATCATAATAGAAATAATAATATAATATAATAATAATAATAGCATACCCATAATGTAAAAATGATAATAATAATGTAAAAATAATATTAAAAACATTATCATAATAATAATGACAATAACAATAATAATCAAAATAATAACATAATAACATGATAATAATAATAATAATAAAGTAGTAATAATAATAACATAATAATAATAATAATAATAATAATACAAATAATATATTAATAATAATAGTAATACAATATCAATAACATAATATACTAATAATAAAAATAACATAGTAGTATAATAATAATAGTAATAGAAAAATATTAACTTAATAATAATAATAATAATAATAATAATAATAATAATAATAATAACAATAGTAATAATATAATCATAATATTATTGATATTAATATATTAATAATAAAAATGCTAACATAACAATAAATCAAGTATAATAATAATATAATAAAAAATAATAATAAACACTGAAACTTACCGGGGCGCGGAAGGCTGGTGGGGACGCGGCCGAGCGGAGGGGAGAACGGGTCGGAGTGGGCTGGCTGGAGGTCGGTCGGAGGTCGCCGGAGGTACTGGCCGGCGGTGGGGTCTCGCCGGAAGGGATAGCAGGAGTTCCGGTAGGGGGCCGAGGGCCACTGGCCGGTTGGGGGGCTCGTCGGAGGTCGGTCGGAGGTCACCGGAGTGGGCCGGGAACCGCCGGCTGACGACGGGGCTTATCGGAAAACGGCGGGGGCCAGGGGGTGCAGATAGCGGCCGAAAAATGGCACAGGCCGGGGGGCCTGGGCGGAGGCAGGGATGCGGGCCGCCGGAGGGAGGGGAGGCCGGCGGTCAGGCTGGCAGAGGAGGCATGGGCACAACGACAGGAAGTCGGGGCCGGGACGGTGGCTGGGCGTGGAGGTCGGTGGCTAGGCACGGCGGGACGGCGAGCATAACGCAATGGGTCGGTGAGCAGGGCATAGTGGTCGGGATGGCCAGAGGCCGGTCGGGACATCGGGAGGAGACCGTCGAAGGCCGGGGTCGCGCGTAGGCCGACCTGGGGGTGTCGGCACGGGGTGGAGGCGTAGGGAACCGAGGTCGGGGAAGGGTGGGGGGGGGGGGGCTTGCGGCACAAGAGGGAAAGAGAGGGGGGCGTGCGACGATAGGGTTAGGGCTGGGTTTTTTTTATTTCATTATAATAAAATAATAATATAAATAACAAAATATTTAAATAGATAAATAAATAAAATAATATTAAGAAATTTTATTTGCAGTTAAGATAATAACAATTAGAATAATAATATTTATAATAATTAGTAATTGCACGTCACATGGACAAGTTGTGTGGCTACCGCCAACCATGCGGTGGTCGCGCACGGGTCCAAAACAAACTAAAAACGTTAAACGTCAAAATTTTTAAATCGGGACTCAACCCAAAACATGGCGCGATAACTCGAAACTAAGGAATAATAAATTAAAAATTAATTCAAAAAGTCGGGGTGCGACAAAGAGGATAAGACAACAAAACCGCACATGAGGTTTGAATTAATTAATATTTGTCAAAAAGTCATTTTTAATCAATGTTTCTTAATTATAAATATATTTAAGAAACATATTCATATATACCATACCATATATGATCATTTTATTTCAGTATAATAATATTTTGTCAATAATATTTCATTAGTTTCATTGTTTCTGGTATTAATTAACATGTATTTACTTGTGTGTTTTATAATGAAATATATAGTTACTTTTAAAATAATAGAGATAAACTATTAAACGAATTATATTAATTTTTTTAATAAATAATTAGGTATATCCTTATAACCATTTATTAAAATTGGACATATAATGTAACACCCCAAGCATCCATGGTACACTTCTTATTTAATAATAAAATATCTTGCACTGTATGCAACTATGAATTCTAAAACACGACGACCAATAAAACTAGACATTATGAATAGTAATACACATTTTTAATAAAATTTATAATTTTTTTTATTTTTAAATGGAATTCATTTTTGGTTTTAGAATATCAAAATTATTTTATGTTGATTTTTAGTTATTTTTATGAAATATTTTAATTTTTGATGAATAGATAAAAACATTGCGTTATTGTTTAAAGATGGAATTTATTTAAATAATATTTTTATTTAAATTTATATTAATGTAACAATATATACATAATACCTATATTAGTCCAATGTAATTCATTGGATTCATTTTATAATAAGATTAGATATATTAAATGTTATTGAACATTTTACTGTCTTTTACTTACCTTATGGGCACATTTAAAAATTTGCATAAAACCAAATTTTACCATTTTAATGATTTAAATTTCCAAAATCTTAGAGATAGAATCGGCATCATTAAATAAAATGGGGTTCAATGGAATGAAAATAATTTTTTGTGAATAGTAACAATTGAATTTTGTTTACAACGGTTACATACAAATAGGGTAATTGAAGGTAAAAATGATATTTTAATTACCCTAACACAGGTCCAAATTCTATTAGATAATTTTATTTCATCAAAAATAAACCATACTAATAAAATATTAACCTATTTGATCATCATGGATTTTATTAGGACATTTATTATTATTTTGTTAAAAGAAGAGTTAAAAGTGTTTACTTCAAATTTTAATAACTAATCGATTTTTAACATATGGTTATAAAAAATATAAATTAGACTATAAATATTATATAAAAACATGAAACTATTTCCAACATATTGGTATTTTATATACAATATTTAGACCTTATACAATAAAATTTATTTATGACACAATGATGATGCATTTATTATCTTATAAATGAAAGATTAAAATAATTGATATAATAAGTATCCAAATAAATGTAAATTGATACGTTTGATGTATTTCTCTAATTTTATAGGTTAATATGAAATGTAATTATTTATATAATGTATATTTTCTATGACTTCATGTTTTGTTTACATTCAAAAAAACCAAATACTAAATAGTGTCAAAAATTATTTTAATGAGTTATTAAAACATTACTATATTTTTAAATGATATAATATTACTAAAAATAAAAGGTTTGTCCAACGGACTTATATAAATATTGATATGTCATTAATGGAACACATTAGTTTCTATTTCTATTTTATTGTAATTTATAAACCATATTATATAAAAATACAAGAAGACATTGTAAAAGATAATCTATTTAACTAGGTGATAAATTTATAATATAAAATTAATATGATGTCACTAATTTTAGAAAAACTATTATTTGAGAGTATTTAATCCCATAACCACCTTATCATATAAATAAATTAATTTATATCCACTATAAACTGAAAATTATTTTATAATAAAATACTATTTTAATCTTTCGTAAAGTGACCCTCACCTATCTTATAAAAGTTTACTTCTTATTTTTTTTCAAAATAAGACTACCAAATACATTTGGATCGCCAAAAAACTACTCAAATATCTTCTCAACTACTCTAATTTCATCAAAGAGGCCATAAATATATCAAAAATCCATCCTAAAGAGATCTTTTGATCCAATCAACAGGAATAACCCATAGAATATGTAATAATTCGATCCCCTCTGTCAATGTTCTTTTCTTCTTCCACATACACTTTCATGGTTTTTTCAACACCAAAATAGTACATCCTGATACATCTGCATACTATGATGTTATAATAAATATGGTATAACCATATTCATTATTCTATCTATTTTATTAATGACAAAGCCAGCATATGTGTGTACGTACGGCTTACCATCACCACGTCGGGGTGTAATTTGTAATTAAACACATAATGATTTAGATGGGATTAATAATGAGTATAATTGATATAAATAATAAATATAACATGCTAATTATTCTTTATATCTAATAAACCTTTAAATTACATACGATTTCACCATCAGTAGAATGATATTGTCACTCATGCATACATACAGATTATAGTATAAACAAACATGATGATATTCATTCCCCATTATAACCATTCAAGAATAATTTTATGTTTATGATTTAAAATAATTTTTATGAACTTAATATCATTATGGATATGAATCAAATACATCTTTTCCATAAAAAAACATGAATTACATAACAAAACATATAAAGGGAAAAATATCAGTTAACACCCGAAACAGTTATACTACTGAAATATTATTAACAAATCCATACAAGAAGATCATATATGATATCATATTTTTGAATTTGGTTCATGTATAATTTAATATCAATTATTTAAATATTATACAAGAGTTTAATTTAACCTAGTCAAAGGAAATTTATACGGTAATGAATAATTTTACAATCTCTTTATTATCTGAGATTGTTTATAGGTAAGCATCTACTTGGAATTCATTATCATCAAGATCCATGTCTCTTAAAAAACTATTTCAATTTTTTTAGCTATTTTCTAGAATATAGGATAAAATAATTTATACCCCTATTTGACTTTTTAAAAAAATTGAAAGGAATCTTTCCATCATTTTCCATATAGGGTACTTTATGACATTTTCAACAAATTAAGGTAAGAATGTTTTTTAACTTATAAGGTGGGTGAATCAATATTCCACCATTATAACATGTTCGAAGCATTCTTTACATGCATAAAACTATATTTTAAAAATAAATGTATTCTTTACTTTTTAAATATTTCCATGTAGAAATAAATCATTAACTCAATTAGTTTTGTGATTGATTTCGTATATGTGAACATTCTTCATTGGATTTTAATTTTGTTTAAAGTTAGTTTATTATATTACATTCTTCAAAATTGTGTTGAATGTTTTATTATATGTTTGACTATAGATGCTCTATTTCTATACCATCCATGGTATAAATTAATGTATTGATATTTTTTATTATTGTTTTAATACAAATTTTTATATTATGTTTCAACATTTTCATACGAGGAATTCATTGTTCGTAGTAAGTAACAGGTGGAGCCTATTATAACTCCTCGATGCATTTGATGGTATCATGAGACAAACTACTATCATGGAACAAGGCCTTGAGGAAATATTATTTTTATTTTTAGAATGGGCCATTGACTACGTGGTTTTGATTTTTGGCATTATACATTCTTTCATTATGAAATTAGATATAGATATTACATGTAATTATATGACAAGTAGAATATCCATTTGAATAAGTAAATGGAATTATTTGATTTATCATTTTGATATTATATAGAAGTTTATTTCTAAAGGGCTTGTTTTATAGTCTTATATGTTGAATTAATGTTTATTTTTATTTCTGATAGTTTCTGGTATATTTTTATCATTACTAAGCATCAGAGCTCCCCTATTTCTTTTGTTTTCTTTTTCCCATTATGTGAAGAAATATATTATGATTGACCTATTGGGATAGGATAATATATATGAGTGTTTTCAAAAGGAACACAATTTTGATGTATTTTATTTCATAATGTAATAAAAATCTTATGTAAAAATTAAGTACAAACAAGGATACTAAACCGGTCAGTATTTTAGGATTTTTTCCCTTGTAATCATGCAAATGTTATGTAATAATGCCCCAAACTAGATACAAATAGGGCCAGAGAATTATAGTTGTTATCTGAGAAATTTTGAATAATCCTTGGAAACTAGATTTATGAAAACTCTGATTAGAAACATTAATCTATGATAGACATTGAGTATTAGTATAGATGAACATCCAAAAATTTTGGTAGTATAAATATTATATGGGTTTTACATGAAAATACATCCCTATCGGGATATGAGTAGGTAGATGTGGCTCTAGAAATCATGTACATAGTAGTGAAAACTCTGGAAAGGAGTTTTGGGATTGTCCTAGGGTTTCCTGATATAGGAAAATGGGCTATGATGCACTCTTGGTTACGAATCTTCTAGGGGATATACTTTGGATAATTCCCATTTTCATTACAAACCATAATGTAGGATTTATGAGTAAATAATTCCTCATCGAAAATATTTTTACTATAATTAATTATATTAATAATCTATTCAATATTTGTTTGGTATTTTACATTTTTAAAATTATGCATTGCAAATAAAAAACTAATTTTGTGTATAACATTATTTAGAAATGGTGCCTAGTGGAAGGAATGGAAAATGTATCAACACATGAAATCCATATAGGGATTTCCATCTTACTCATGATAATTATAGTAGAGCTGGTGATGCAACTGGTGCAGAACAAATTATAATCATACTGGGACAACTCACTCCAGTTATTAATAATAGCCTTACCCGTATGGAGCAGCTGGATCCAAAACGTGGAGGATCAATATTAGACCTCATCATGAGGAAACAACCACCAACATTGAATGTGACTAAAAATCCATTTGTAGCTGATAAATGTATAAGTTCCTTAGAAAAAATATTTCATTCTTTTGGGATTAGTTAAATGGATATGGTTTTCATGGAAGTTTATTGCCTCATAGGAGCTACAAATCAATGGTAGTCATTGATTCAAAACAAAAATGATGATGAAGAAGTATAAAATATGGAATAAAAGTAGTTTAATGATATTTTCATAGAAAAATACTGACCTCATGACCATAAATAGGATATGGAATGATAGTTTCTGAGTCCAAGTAAAAAATATGATGATAATGTCGCTATGTTTGAGGCCATCATAAAAGGATAGCAAGGCATGCAGTAGATTATACAATTGATCAATTATTTAATGGGTTAAAATTATATCTCCGTCACGAAAAATTCTCCAACTCCTTATCATCGTATGATGATATTGTGTCATGTTATATCAAGTTAAAAATATAATTATCTTTTTTATATGACTTTAATGAAATTATAGAAAAGATTTGATATTCTTAACACTATAGAAATGGAAATTAGGGAAAGAAGGGAAATGTTAAATTTCTATCCTACATTAAATATGGGAAGAAACACACTGATACTTGCCTGAGGGGAATTAGAGTATATTACAAGTGTGAAAAAATGGAAATAATGATCATGATTGAAAAGGGAGGAAAGAGGATATCAATGTTGAATGATTTAGTTGTAATGAAATGGGTATTATAAAAATGATTGTCCTATGCATCAGGGAGACTTATCTCAGAAAATAACAAGGTAAAAAGGCCAAGATTATGTGATCCCTACTGCTGAGGTTGAAGCTTCTAATGACGTGGTGGAATGTAATTAAATGGTTTTATCTAATTTATCCAATGCTTTATTTGATTCTGGATCATTACATTGCTTTATATCTTCACAGTTTTCAATTAAAATTAAATATTTCTAATTGGATTTAACAAGGGAATATTCAGTCAAAAACTCCAAAGGGATGAATCATTGCAACAATTTTTTGTGAATCAGTTCCCATTAGGGAATATAAAAATTCTTTATCTACTATATGGTCGTCATATCCATGATTGAATTAGATATAATCCTTGGTATGGATTAGATTGAAGACCATTATGCAAAAATTTATTGTAAGAAGATGGAGGATATTTTTTTGATGATGATAAATAATAACTTATCTTTAGAGCCAAAATGTCACCGTCTAATTCTTACCTAGATCCACTCCCATTAGCTCTACTAAATTTAATTTTTGGGGTGGAAGAGAGAGAAATAACTCTGGGTGATGAAAGTAATGATAAAATAGAGGACGTACCTATAGTTCAATAATATGTTGATATGCTTCCAGAGGATTTACCTAGACATCCTCGAGAATGTGAAATTATGTTTTACATTAATTTAATTCATGGCTCAAGGCCCATATCGATGCCCCCTTATAGAATGGACTCTATGGAATTAGTACAAATAAATAAAAAACTAGAGGAATTTTGAAATAAAGTATTTATTCTCCCTAGTGTTTCTCCATGGGGATCCCCTGTTCTTTTTGTTAAGAATAAAGATGGATCTTTGAGGTTGTGAATTAACTATAGGGGGATCAGTGCTATAACAATAAAGATCAAGTATCCACTACCTCACATTAATTAATTATTCAACCAACTTCATGGAGCTCAATATTTTTCAAATATTTACCTTTAATCTGGACATCATCAGTTGTGAGTGTAGAAGAATACATTCCAAATACATCATTTTGTACTATGTATGGGAATTACAAGTTCATAGTAATGCCTTTTGGACTAACTAATTCACCCTTGTTTTTCATAGATCAATATAATAGTTTTTTCAAGGAATATCATGGTTTCATTGTATTAGTATTTATTGATGATGTCTTGTAATACTCCAAAAGCTACTAAGATCATGAAAATAACTTGTGCACTGATCTAAAGACTCTTAGAATAAATATATAATATGGGATGTTTAAAAAATGAGTATTCTGGATTTAGGAGATTTTTTTTATTAGGAATATTGTCATTAAGGATGAAAACTATGTTTATCCTTCTATGAAATGATCAATAGAGCAATGGATATCTCTAAAATGTATAACTAATATATGAATTTGTTTTTGGTTTAGCAGGTTACTATCTGAATTTCTTTTAGAATTTTACACGATATGCTAACCCATTAACCAACCTCACATGTAAAGGTGTTAAATTTGTTTGTAAAAAAGAGTGTGATGATTATTTTGATAAAGTGAAGTGATGATTAGTCAATACTCAATTCATTACTCTACCATCAGTGAATGATGGGTTTGTTATTTATATTGATGCTTCAATGAACCGATTGGGCTGTTTTCTTTATGAAGAATGATAGGGTTATTGTAAATGAATCAAAATAGCTAAAAATGTATGAACAAAACTATCCCACTCATGATCATGAGTTAGAAGCGATAATATTTACTCTGAATATATAGAGACACTATCTCTATGGTTCGAAAATTGAGATTTATACAGATCACAAGAGTTTAAAGTATATTTTCTCACAAAAAAACTCAACATGCGGAAATTTTTTTGGCTTGAACTACACAAGGATGATAATTTCACTATACACTGCATCCCATGGAAGGAAAATAATGGGGTATCTTCTTTGAGTAGAATGTATCATGGTGGTTTGAACAAGATGATAGTTAAAATGGATCCTATGCACATAGATCTAGTAAAAATGGATATGGGTATAATCATGGAAGGTGAAACATTGATACTTTTTCAAATGGTTGCCAATCCATCATTACTAGAAAGGATAAAAAGTTCTCAGACTGATCATGAGGAGTTTCAAAAGAAAATTAACATTTTGAATTATGGGAGATTGATCGACATTGTATATGAAGATAGAATTTTGAAATTTGGGAAAAGACTTTGTTTTCCTATGATACTTGATCTAAAAAGGGATTTGTTAGATTATTCCCATACCTCCTATTTCTCTATACACCCTAGTAGCACTATGATTTATAGATAATTGGAAGAACATTTTTGGTGGGAAACTTGAAAATGGAGATTGCGAATTATGTGTTAACCTGTGTGGTCTGTCAACAGGTTATGGATGGGAGAAAACAACCTAGAAGAGACATGAAACCTATTCCAAAACCTGAATGTTAATGGGATGAAATTACGATGGACATCGTCATAAGGATACCAAATACTCCATGAATGAATGATAAAATATTTTTCATTATTCATCATCTTACTAATTCTACACATTTTTTTGATATAATAGGATATTTAACACTTTAATGTTTAGCATGACTATATATTAATGAAGTTGTATGACTTCATGGAGTACCCCTATTGATTTTTTCTGATCTTGATCCCCATTTCCCATCAATATTAGGGAAAAGAATTTAGAAATCACAAGATACTCATATTCATTTGAGCGCTGGATAAAACCATCAAATTGTCCTAGAATCAGTATAGACTATACAGACCTTAGAAAACATGTTGATGTCTTTATCACATGACATTCAAGGGTTATGGGATCAGTATTTACCTCTGGTAGAATTTTTCTATAACAATATCATCCATTAAAGTATTTAGACGGAACCATATTAATCATTATATTGAATGATATTTATCACACAAACATGTTGGGATGATGATGGCAAAAGAAAAATCATAGGCTCAGAAGTTGTTGAGGAAACAATGTAAAAGGTAAAGATAATCTAATCCCACATCAATGAAGCTAAAATTATGCAAAAGAGCTATGTCGATAACCGAAGGATGGATTTGGAATTTTTAGTAGGAGATAATTATTTTGTAATTGTATCTTCATGGAAGGGTGATATACGATTCAGTAAGTAGGGTAAATTAAGGCCTATGTACCTGAGACCTTTAAATATTCTAGAACAAATTGGAGTTATAGCTTACCCTGTGGCCATGCCAATATGTATCTTCAAAGTTCATGATGTGTTCCATGTATCGATATTGATAAAATATAGGCCTGAAACAACACATGTACTCACCCATGAAGAAATAGAACTAGAACCAGATTTTTTTCGAGTTGTGATAAACCTGTCAAGATTCTTGATAACAGAGAACAAGTGCTGAGAAACCAGATGAATCGTCTTGTAAAATAACTATGGAGAAACAATAAGACAGAAGTGGCAGTGTGGGATCTTGGGGAAATTATGTTGAAGATACAAATGAATATTGTTTTGCAGTAATAATCTAAATATTTGGAAGTAGAAATTATTTGAAAGAGGGAAGAATATAATAGCCCATGCTTCCACAGTATGCTTCTCTTTGAATAATACAATAGTTTTCACTGTATGCAACTTCGAGTTCTTGCACATCACGACTAATCAAACTTATGTTTATGAATAGTCATACCCACTTTTTGAGATTTTATAAATATTATTTTAAAAATTGGACTTCATTTTTGGATTTGGAATATTAATATTAGCATTGGTTGGATTTTTGGTATTTTTCAAAAAACATTATAATTTTAATGCATTGTAAAAAACACCAAGTTGTTGTTTAAAAATGACTTTTATTTAAAAATATTTTTTAAATTTATATTAAAGTCAAAATAGAAACCAAAAACCTATAACAGTCTGATGAAATTCATTGGATTAATTTTATATTAAGATTAAATATATAATGTTTTATTGATCTTTTTAACCTATTTTACCCACCTTCTAGGAAAATTTACAAATTCTCATAATATATAATTTTACCACTTCTGTGAATTAAATTTCTAAAATCTGAGAGAAAAAGTTGACATCAGTAAGTAAGGTATGAAAATTATTTTTGATGAATAGTAACTGTTCATTTTTTAACACAGTTAAAAGTAAATATGGTAATTAAAGGTAAAAATAATATAATAATTACCCTGACACATGTCTTTATTCTATTGGATAAATGTATTTTGACCAAAATAAACCTTAGGAATAAAATATGAACCTCTTTGATCTAATTGGATTAGGTTAAGTTATTTATTATTATTTTATTTAAATAATATTTAAAAGTGTTATGTTAAAATATCAGTAACAAAAATATTTTTAATATGGTGTTATACTATAGATAAATTCTACATAAAAAAATATTATAAAGATGAAAAGATTTCATAAATCATGGTATTTAATATTTAATTTTTATATATTATATATTTAAATTTATTTATGAAACAATGATGTTTCAATAATTATATTAATAATGGAAGATTAAAATAATTGATATTATAAATATTAAATGAAATTTAAATTGAATATTTTGATGCATCACACTAATTCTATAGGTTAATATGACAAGTTAGGAATGATTGGATGTATTTTTTCGAAGTAATAAATTTTTTTGACTTTCATTAAAACCAAATACTAAGAAGAGTCAAAATTGATATAAATATAATTTTAAAACAATTTCTATATTATTAAATGATATAATATTCCTAAAACAATAACGTTTATCCGAAAGACTTAAATAATGATAGATATTTCATTAATGATATTTTTAGGTTTTCTTGGCATATTATTGTATGTTTATTAATCATGTAATATAAAAATACAATAAAACATAATAAAAGTTAAACTTTTTTAACTATAAGATATATCTAAACGATAAGCTTGATATGGTAACCTGAACTTGTCTAAAAATATTGGTAGAGAGGATTTAGATCCATAACCACCTTAGCTTATAAATAAATCAATTTGAAGCCATTATAAACTGATTATGATTTTATAATAAAATAATATTTTAAATTTTTTCTAAAGTGACCCTCACCTCTCTTATAAAAGTGTACTTCAACTTTTCTCAAAATCATAGCTCCAATGTCCATTTGCTCATCCAAAACCTACTCTAACATCTTCCCAACAACCATAAAAACACACTAGAGGCTTTAATTTGATAAAAATGCCAATTTATGGAGCCTTTATGATCAAGTAAAATGAAATAACCTAATGAATAGATAGTAATTTCATCACCTCTTTCAATGATTCTTTCTACTTCCACTTCCTCTTTCATTATTGTTACTGTACATGCGTACATATTACTTACTGTCTCAACATCATGGTGTACTCTGTTATTAAAAAATTCATTATTTTTATGGGTATAATAATGAGTATAATTGATATAAATTATAAATGTAGCATGTTAATGATTCTATATTTTTAATATAACATACAATTATATAAGATATCACCATAAATAGAATGATATTTTCGCTCATGCGTGCAAATTAATTACCTTCCAAATGAACGTGATGAGATTCATTCCCCATGGTAACCATTCAAGAATAATTTTCTTTTAATGATTTAAAGTAATGTTTATGAACTAAATATCATTCTGGATATGATTCAAATACATCCTATCGATAAAAAACATGAATTATGTAAGAAATCATATAAAAGAAAATTAATCCGTTAAAACCCTAAATAGTGATACTTATAAAATAGCATTAACAATGAAATATTAGAATATCATATATGATATCATATTTATGTATGTAGTTATTTTATAATTAAATAAAAATGATTTAACTATTATACTTGAGGTTACTGTACCATAGACTAAGGAAATGTACAAGGTAAGAGATACTTTTTCAATCTCTTTATTAACTGAGGTTTTTTATACATAATCATATACTGAGAATTATTTAACATCCACATTTTTGTTTCATAAAAATGTATTTTAAAACATTTTTACTGTTTCCTAGAATATTGTTTTATGCCATGTATACACTTGTTTAACTTTTTATAAAATGTTTTGAAAGGAATATTTCTGCCATTTTCCAAACAAGGTACATTATGAACTTTTCAAAAAAATAATGCAAGAATGTTTTTTATGTTATATGGAAGGTGTTTCTATTTTATTACATTATAAAACCGTTTAATGTTCCCATAGAATATTATATGAATATTTTCAAAATAAATTTTTTCTTTACTTTTGTATGATTTCAACATAGAATGAAATAATTCACTCAAACAGTTTTTTGATTGATGACATCTATGTCAACATCCTTCATTGGATTTTCTATTTATTTGATTTTAATTTATTATGATACAATCTTCCATATTTTATTTTATTTTTTATGATATGTTTGATTATGGTATGCTATTTCTATATCATCCATGATTTATGGTTAAAGAATGAAACTTTTGTATGCTAGTTTTAATACAAATGTTTATATTATTTTTTAACGTATTCTTATAGGGAATGCATTAGACTTAGTAGGTGATGGGTGGAGAATGATATAGCTCCTTGATGCATTAGTAGGTCTCATGAGACAAACTAGTGTCTTTGAACAAGGCTTGACAATATTTTATCATTAGTCTTGGAATGAGGCCTTGACTATGTGGTTATGATGTCCGACATTATGCATTCCATCGTTAGGAAATTAGCTATTGATATTACATGTGATTAGTCGACTAGAAGAATTTCTATGTGAATTTGTAAAGGAATTATTTGATTTAACCTTTCCATATTATGCTGATGTTTATGTTTAAAAGGATTTTGTTTTAGTCTTATACATTACCTTAAATGTTTTTGATTATTTAGGATAGTTTCTTTTATGTCGTTTTCCTTACTGAGCATCCGACCTCACCACTTTCATGTGTTTTCTTTTTCCTAGGATGTGAAGAATTATATTATTATTGACATTCTTGGACAGGCTATGGGATATGAGTTTGTACAATTTAGACACAACGTTGTTGTTTTTTATTTCACAATGTAATGTAAAACATATGTATGTAGCTAGTACATCCAAGGATTCTATACTAATCGATTTTTCAGGATTTGACCACCTGTGATCATGACAATGTAATGTAATAGTGCATTGACTCTCAGTAACTTGGGTCGGGGCATTACATATAAAATGAACAGTATAACTTCATGGGGATGATAGGACAAACATACACATGAGTGAAACTATCATTCCCTTAAATGGTGAATGGGTAAAAAAGTGAATGATGTATTTATTAACTATTGTATAAATAATTTCATAGATATCACATTTTTCACCAAATATGATATTATTACTTTCCATTTTATGAATTATTGAAAAATGAAATACCTCATTTCATATTGGGTAATTCAGCTATATACACAGGTGATATTATAGAATTCTTAGAGGAATAAAAATTAATATGGATTATGTTAAATTATAATTATGAGGTATAATTTTTTAAAAAATATTATATATATACATTAAATCTATAATTATATCCAACTATAGGAAGTGTTTATATAAAATGAGTTTGATTAGTTCATGTGGTTGTAGTCCCCCTTAAATTTGATTAATGATATTATTTACAATATTATGGAATAAGAGATGGATAAATTTTATTAAATGAACATAATGAAATCATAATATATGGTAGATAAAATTTTTATTATATTAGATGTGTTAATACATAACTTAAGGGTTCAGAAATAAGAAAAATAAATTGAGAGATCATCTTTAAATTGAATAACTTCTCATGGATAGGCCACTATTGGATATCTTTTTATAGAAACTAGCATTGGAGTTAGAGAATAAAAAATATATATAATTTTTATAGATATGTTTTTGATATATTATATAATGTTTTGGTTAAACAAAATGGATTTAGAGATGCGAATTTGTTATGGGATAGAGTCCCTTTTTATAATTGAGGACGAGTGATATTATTTTAAATACCAAAAACAATAAAGTAATTTGAAGTCCACATCAACAAATATTCTAAATAAATTTATAAATAATTTATTATATGGTTGATATGTTCATGACACACCTCCACCACAAAAATCAAAATGTTTTATTATAACACCCAAAACTTATAATGTAAGAACCTGGTATTCAATAGCATCTATGACACATCACACCAACTGTATGAAAAGAAATAATACCCTTATTTATTAAAATATATTTATTATTTTATATATATTTGATATATTCTATGTTTATAAATTCACTCAAAAAAAATATAACATTCTTCACATGCAAGAGATACTTTATTTAAAATCATACATTGTAAAAAAACAGGTTTTTTCATACAATAATATATTATTATAATATTTTTATAACAATAAATAAACATGACACAAAATTTTTTGTAATAAAAAAGATTATTGAACTTATAAAAATCTATATCATACACAAATATATTATTAATTAAGATGTTACCCATTAATTAGAAATGAAAATATAAACCAAATCAATACTAAAGAAAATTTTATTATTTTATTACTCACATTGGTTTTTAGTCGTAAAAAATTAAAATAAATATCATAATTTAATGATATTAGTGAAATATATATGTTATATATTCAAAAAAATATTTTTGATAATCATCTAATAGAATTGATATACATAAGATAAGAATAAACTGAATATTGCACGAAAAACCCTACATTTTTTAATGGTAATTTTACTACCTTTTAATGGAGAAACAAATTTAAATATGAATTTTTACACATTAATTGATTTAATATTAAATAATTAAACTTTTAATGATAAAAAATATGAATTAGGTTATTTTTTTTTTGTATTTTTATAAAACATGTCATTTTTTATGAATAGTGATGAAAGTGAATTTTTGTTCAAAACTAACTTTTCATCCAATTATGTTTTGAGGATAAAATTGATTTTAAATTTTTTAAAAACATTAATTAGATAATTTTTTTACATTAATCCTATTATGTTAATTAAAATAAATTTCACATTGAAATTGACTAATAACACGTCGAAAACTTATAAATGTTTTAACATTAAATACACGCATTGTCGTCCCTTCTAGGAGATTTAGATTAAATAAATTTCTTCCAACTATGTGATATGAATATTGAAAAATGGAATTAATAGTTTGAATAAGAATTATCTATTATTATTAATAAAATCAACATTGGTTTAATCATAAATATTAGATAAAGTATTAATGATTATTTACAATGATTATGGTTAAAATAAGCTTAATAAAAGACTAAAACCCTAATTTTAAGGCCCAAGTCGACCTATAATCATTTCCAAAAACCATTTTATAGATATATTTAGACCCTATCCTCTATTGTATTTATGTTTTACCATTATTGATAAAAATTTAATTAAAAAACATGGGTGTGGTTTCTTTCTTTTAAAATAATACAAGAGTGCCACACCTCAAGTCTTAGAAAAGGCCCCCTTTAATATCAAATTCTCACATTTATAAATCCAAAAAGGTTCATCCAATATTTACATAGTTCACTCAAAAAAATAAATCAGATTCTCCTTGAAGCTTCCCTTTGGGCCTAATTCATAAAAATGAAATATTTTGGTACAAACCAAAAGAAGTTAGCTAATGAAGAGGTAACATCATCCCTCAAGATCCTTCATTTCATTTCCATTATCCAACCCCTAAATTATATTTATTACAAGATTATATTAAAACGTATCATAAATTTAATATTATGTTTTTATGAAAAAATTTATAACTAAAATCACACACACCTCCTTCTAATTGATAATAAACATACTGTTTCTGTGTACGGTAAGATATTATTTCACAAAACGATGATTCAATTGTCTTTTATGACCTATCAAGGGGGTAATGATGATAGAAATTGTGTTTATAAATTATATATATGATATTTATAGTATATTTATGGTTATTTAATTTTTCATTATCACATTTCTTTATTCTTTCAATATTGTTTATATATGATTATTTATTGTGACGAAGTCTGGACTACCTCTCTCTCAACTAAATATGATTAACTCATGCCATATATAGATTGTATAAAAGATATTTTTAATAAAAATATGTACCATATATAAAATAGATATTATAAAATTATTATAATATACATATATATCATTTACCATTTATTATTTTTATACAACAAAGAAATTAAAGTAAAATTCATGAACACATATGACATACTGTCTCCATGAACAGTGCACCTCCTTTTAAATAATCTAATGTTAAGTAAATATTTACATAAAAATAAAATATATATATGTGATCATTATGTCATGTATTATATTTTTTTAGATTACCAAATCATTATCTAATTAATATTAACAATAAATTACACGTTAAAACATACTTGAAAAAACTAGGATATTAACACCTGAAATTGTTAAATTCATGAAAGAGTGTTAATTAAAAAGTAAAAAAAATATTTTATGAAGTTTTTATAAGATATTCTTAACATTATTATTATTATTGTATTGGATTGTAACATATTTTTAACCAATATATATGAGGATAAATCCCACACAATGAATACTAGTATTTCCGAAATAGTTTATCATCTACCATATTGTGTTTACATTGGATGTTAATTTTCTAAATGTAGAAGTATTGATAAATGCATATTTTTCATTCAATAAGGTTATTTCATAATTAATATTTTTTATTTTTCTTAATTATTATTTTTAATTCATTGTATTCACAGTTTTGGGTGTAACCCTGACTTTATATAGCTCATCAATGTATCAACATGTTCTCAATAGATGAATTAGTTTGCCTAATAAAGTGGATTTATATATATAGTGTTATCCATATATTTAAGGTATTGATGGTATAGGTTTTCTAGGTCCCATATACATGAAATCAATTAAGATATCATTTTACACATTTAGATTTAGTTATAATTTATCAAATATATTTTGTTTTGACATATCAATGGAAGTAATTAATTCATAGTTTATTAATTTATGGAATACATATATAGTTATTACCATTCAATATTAACTATGAATTATATAGTTATGTAAAGGAAAATTGTGCTCAATTATTTACCCTATTATATATATTTATTCATTATTTATTCTATTGTATTTAATCATATGGATAATTTTAGAAAACCTCCATTATGTTTTATTTCTCGATGTTATAAAGAGGGAATATTTGAATAAAGTTTCAATGATGTATTTTATTTCATTTATAATGAATAATGATTGTAATTTAAAATTACCAAAGTATTATGGGGATTATGTTTGAAATATGGATTTTCAATAATGATATACTGATCAATCCATTGGGATTTGATTCCATGTATTCATTCTAATGTACCAAAATATTACACCAGATATTTGCATCTGGGGATGAGGTGTTACAGTAGGTATCAAAGGAGGTTTATAAATAACCATGAAAACATGATTTAGAAAAAATATATTTGGAAACATAACCCTATAATATAATTTTAGGGTTATTATAAATGAGTATCCTATACTATTGGAAATGTAGATATTATGTGGGAATTCCAGAATATACTTAGTTATATTTATAATTCATGTGGATGTGGTTATGAACTAGGATAAATAACTCTAATATGTTTTTTCATGCATGAATCAGGGTATCCTGGAACATGATAAAGGTCCTTAGTGTGCACTTGATTTGACACACTTTGGGGATATACTTAGGTTAATTCACATTTTATTTACCTTCCATTATAAAAGATTTATATTTAAGAATTCCTCCAAAGTTAAAAATGCGTATGAATTGATAATTTATGATGTATTAATTAATGTTATGTGTCATACCATAATTATTATTTTAAAAAGATCATAATTTTATGAGCTAATATAGTATATGAGATTTTCGAGATATGAAACCCGGATGGATGAAGTGTGTGAAAAATCAAAATTAATTTATGGGTTTTTTCTTTCTGAGAAAGTAATTGAATATCACATTATAAATGTGAAATTTATGGATTCATAATTGGATCATATTATATTTATGAAGAATAACCTTTCAGGAATAGATAAACTCATTCCATTGAGAGAATCTCTTATGTGGATTGTGTAATGTGAAAAACCCAAATCGTTTAATAGCGCAACTAATCCAATTTTAACTTAGATGTGGATTATTTCAATCAAAAAGATATTTATGTCCTTGAAATATAGTGAAAATAGAAATTATTCTCACAAAGTATAATTTTATGAAGTTAATGTTGATCTATGGTGGTCTCTGAACCAAACTATAATGGATGAATATGAAATTGAACTCATCAAATGAAAAATGTTTATGGGGACATTCATTGAAATATACATACCTAATGATAAAAAAAATGAGATTAATCAGATGTTCTTTAGCTTAATGAAAAAATAAAGATGATACTTTTTTAGTTTATATATACACCTTTACGAGGTCGGCTAGGTATGGTATAGATTATAAATGTAACCCTGATTGAAATGTTGACCACATCACTTATGTCATTAATACAAAATTTCAAACGGAAATGGTCTCCCAAGTATTTTTATAATATGGTAAAACAATATCACGTGTTAATAATATAATTAAAAAAATCAAAGTGGTATTGTTTTTAAGGGACACAAGGGATGAATAGGATGACTGAGAAAAACATGTACAAATGGAATAATAAAAATAAGGATTATCCCATGTGGGATTACATTTGAAAACATCACCATGGTAATGTACCCCAAATGATGTTATTTGATAATGGTCATGTTTTTATCCTATTGTAGATGAAGAGTAATTATTAATATTTTTATTCAATAATTGTGTCTTTTGAATATTTTATCACTAATGTACTAGTTATAATAATTATGAAATATATTATTATAGTACTATAGTCCCTTTTTATATCAATTTATGATCATATGATGAATGGAATGATGAAAATTTATTTAGCAGAAAGATAAAATTTTCTAAAAACACGTGATTATGGGAATGAAAAACCTTAATATGTTTTTGATCTTGATATAATGTTAATGAAACGATTTATTTGTATAAGTGTCGACTATAGTGGAACTGATTAATGACTTGTCGACAAGTGTCATATTCTATCACTAATGGACTTTGATAAACATTTTGATATAATGGATATATCCAGTAACATGTGTCTTACTTATAGAATAAGTAAGCCTTCGTGTTTCCAAAAGTTTTGTCTGGTAAATTATGATATTAGTATATTTTAAAAGGATTCATGATTATGTTATTCACATGTTTGGAGTGGGAAATTTTGAAATGCTTTAGGAAAATTAAATCATGTTGATGACTTCAACTTGGAATTTAAATGGCCTTATTTCTAATCTGTTTTATCATAATCTTTTTGAAACTTTATGAATTTATAAAATGGTTTAAGTTGATCATTGGATGAGATTTCAGATGTTAATGTGTTATATCACTATATGATGCATCATTTTTCAATGAGATAAAGTATAATTTGTTCAAGATGTAATAAAATAAAGAGATTATGTTTATAGAAATGATTATTTACATCTATAATATTGAGCGAATATATTACACAACTCTAGATTTATTGTTTAGAAAAAAAAACTGTGTATATATTATCATCATTTTTGATGATATCGAAGATCATTATTTATTACACTGAATTGTTGTTTTTTGGTGTAAAATTTTCATTTGAAAATTCTTTATAACACTCTATCAATACTTTATTGTTTGATTTATCTTCAGTATCAATGTTTACATTTCCCACCTATGTTCTCCTACTAGGTAACCTAGCGATGTGATAGTTGTACTTTTCTTTTTATGTTATTAATAATATGGGATATTTTCAATTTTTATAAGGAGGGTATTTCAATAGTAGTTTACATTCAATCCTTTATAAGAAATAATATGTTTAAATTATGAGGACATTATTTATTTATTTTGGGTCGAATGTAACACCCTGAAATTATTAACTAATAACAATATCTTTAATAGCATGTCTGACATGTGACACCAAGAGCATAAGAAGATATAATACCATGAAAATTTAATATATATTACTATTTTAATTAGATTTTATGAATTCTATATATTTAAATTAATGAAAAATTAATTTTGTTTGTGTTACATGTGAGAGAAGCATTATTCAAAATATTACATTACATGCCAGACCGAGTTTTACAAGACAATATTATATTTCTAAACTATCATAATAATAATCTATAAACTAGTCATTAAATTAATTTTTTTTGAAAATGTTTTATGAAATTATAATAATATATTGTTTTACAAAAGTATAAAATCAATCAATAGGTTACATATTAACTAGAAAATAAAATATAATCCAATTGAATATAAAGGAAATAATATAATTTAATTAATCGTAAAGAAGTCTTGTCTTAATAAATTAAATTAATTACAACAACTGAATGATATTAATGAAATATATATTTTATATAATCAATAAAATATTTTTTATAATAATAAATTCTATCTTATAGAATTAAGATTGGAAACAAATAAACATTACAAATAAAAACCAATATTTCTTAAAGTAAATCTTATAGCCTTTATAATGGATAACCCATTTTAAATATGAATTTTGATAAATTAATGGATTTAACATTAAAAAATAACATTAATATTTTAAATTTAAATATAATAACTAGTTTTGTGTGAATTAATTATATCATTCTAAAATATTTCATTTTCTAATTAATGGTGAAAAATATTGAATTTTAGTTCAAAACTATTAGTTAATCAAATTTATTTATAAGGATAAAATTTATTTTAAAATATGTAAAATCATTATTTAGATCATAGTTTTAGATTTTAATCCAATTAGGTTAATTGTAAACAATTTCACTCAGAAATTGACAATAAACACATTGAAATATTTTAGATGATTTACATCAAAACTCAGCATTGTCAAATAGTCTATGTGATTAAATTTAAATTAATTTCTACCTATTATATTATTGGAATATGAAAAAATGGATTCAATATTTGGAATAAAAATAATTAATAATTTCTAATATGGTCAACTTTTTTTTTGAAAAAAAATATTAGTGAAAGTAATTAAAATTAATTATAACAATTATGATTAAAATATGATTAATAAAGGCCTAACCCATAATCTTAAGGCCCAAATAAACCTATATACATGTCCAAAAGACATTTTATGGTATTATTTATCCCTATCCTTACTTTCATTGACATTGGACTATTATCTATCGACTAAAAATTTAGATTGGTGGGGTTCCTTTCTTTTACAATATTAGAAGAGTGTCACCCCTCATCCATAATACAAGGCATCATTTTCTCCCACTCACTCAATACTCTCAGACCACACATGTTCAACCATAATTCAAAAAATAAACTCCCAAATGCCCCTCCATTTCTCCTGGAATCGCCCATTTGGGCTGAAATCCATCCAATGAATATTTTTAGTACAAACCAAATGATTTTGCCTGATTAAGAAGTAACAACTTCTCTCATGATATCATGTTTATTTTCTTTTATCCTCCTCCAGAAATGTATTTATTCCTATATTATATAACAAAAACAAAATCCTAAATATAATAGTATATTTATGAAAATTGTAATAACTACACAATCACACACCTTTATCTCATTGGCAACGTACGTATTGTTTTTGTGTACGATACACTACTACCTCATCAAATGATGACCATTAAATTTTACTTTTCCACCTATCATGGTGAAAATTATTATAGAAACTATGTTTATATATGTTATATATGATATTTATAAATATTTTATGATTTTTTATGTTTTTGTACAATGTACATTATTCTTTTCATCTTCATAAATATGATAATTTCGTTTGAGGAACTGTGGAATACAGCCCCCTCAAAGAGATATGACGCATTCATTCCACATGTGGAACATATAAAGGATGGGTTTTATAAACCTATATATCATATATATCATATATATTATAATATAATTATAATATATAAAAATAACATTTATCTTTCACACTTTTAACACAAAAATGATATTAAATTGGCATTAATGTGTTTGTACAACCTACCATCTCCATGAATGGTGGACGTCATTTCAAATAATCAAATATTTATTTCTACTATAAATACATATATAGTGAATATGTAGGATAATTTTGTACTTTTTTACATTCTAGATATGATTTGATCAAAATCCAATTAATATGAATAAGAAATGACAATTAAAAACATACTATAAAAAACTAGACAATTTCCACACAAAATAGTTAATATAATGAAAGAGTTTTAACAAATAGCTAATAAAATATTATTTTAAGTTAATATATGATATTATTAACATTATTATAGTTTTTGTAAAATTTATTATCACATATTAAACCACTATAAATGAATATAATGTTGACAAAACGAAAATAATGTTCAGGTAATGGAATTTCATCTAAATTTATATTTCATTGAGTATTATTTATTATTATACCCAAATTAAATTTTATTTGGGGTACAAACTAATATTTTATTATTATATCTTTAATCCCATTATTTTAATTATATAATAAGATTCATTTTATGGCATACCCTTATGGATATTATTATTTAAATTTTTTTAAAGTTGTATCAGATGCTTTGGAATGTTTGTTGATTTTTATACTAAAAAAAATTCTTAATGATTATCTTTGAAATATTCACATACTATGGGGATTTTTATCTTTATCTCAGAAAATTAAATCCATTTAAATAATTTATCATTGAAAATTTAATTTTATATCAATATTCTCATTCAATGGATATTAGTATTGCCTATACCTTATATGATTTTTCTTTTGATTTTTACCTTGGTAGTTATTTGTTTAACTTCTAAATATTTGATAAATATGTATTTGTAATTTAGAATGGTTATTTGATAATTAAAACTATTTATTTTTATTATTCATTATATGGAATGATTTGGATTGGAAATTATGGGTAGATTTCAGTCCTTACATTACACCATGAAGAAACGATGGTTTCTCATGAGACAAATAATATTTATAAATTTAATAGGTTTAAATATGTAGTATTTACTATGTTATAAATGGTAATGACAATATAGGTTTTCCGGTACATTATAAATGACATCGATTAAGAAAGTATTTCATTTATTTAGATTAAATTAAAATTTATCATTAATATTTTGTGTCTCTATATCTATAAATTTAAATCATTATTAATTTATTGATTTATGGAATGAATTTCAGTTTCAAATGTGCTTATTAATTATTCCATATATAGGTAATATAAATGGAAATTTTTCCCAAATTTTTTCCTTCCATATAGATTGATTTATTTTTTCTTAAGTTTTATTTGTCCATATTATTCATTTGATCTCACCATTAGTATGATTCATTTATCTAGGTTATGAAGAATAAAATTTTGAATAAGATATAAAGGTTGCATTTTATTTTATTTTAGTATATTTAATGGTGGTAATTTCTATTTCCAAAAGTATTTTGGTTATCAAGAATGTAATCAAGATTTTAAAGACTATTAAAACAATCAGTCCTTCAGGATTTTTTCATTGTAATCAATACAATGTAATAAAATAATGAACTAGATATGGGCATCTCAAGTTAGGTCAATACATTTATCATATCTTTATCCTTTAGGTTTACCAAATTTTACAATTTTAGTTTTCATTATAGCTGTTAGTTTTTTAGCCTTTGAGTTTTTTACATTAATGTAAAAAATAAAGTGATGCATATGAGAAAAATGGTACCCATTGATGTTAAATATTATATAAAATTTATCAAATAAATTTATTTTGTGTGTATAATATTAATTTTAATACAAGAACATGTAATGAATGAAACCCCATTTTTCACATTAACCATGTAAATAAAATGATTATTTTTTACAAATTTTTATGAGCTAAAATTTTCATGACTTAATATAAAATAGTAATTATTATTTATAAAAATATTTAATCCTTTTTATAAAATTTTCCTCATTAGGGATAAAACATTTCATTAAATATTAAATACAAATTCGAGATGAAGAATCAAATTTTCCAAAGACAAAAATTAAAATGATTAAAAAGACATAATAGAGTTTGACATGAAATTGATTTTGATAAACTGATTTTTTTAAAATTTAATATAATTGAACTAATTTTATAGTAAAATTAATTTAATATAAAATTTTTATTTGTAAATAATTTGATTTAAAAGTTTATTTTCAATAGAATTCATTATTTTTCAATATTCATTAAATATTTTCGGAAAATTGTAACAAATTTTCCCTGAGATAATTCTAAATTTTTTATATAAATAATAAAGATTACTTTTAAAAAAATATTCCCTTACTACTAAAAATTCATTTAAATTTGGATATAGAATACACTACTAATCCGCCTTTGAAAAAATGTAGTATGTAAAAAATATATATTTCTCTGTCAAATTGTATTTATTTTATATATAATAAATATATTAAAATTTAATTTAATTTATATATGTTTAAAAAATATAATTTTAAAAATTTAGTAATTACTATACATAACCTACATCCTAAGGGTTATGATATATTGTTCATAGTAAAATAATAGTATTTTAATAGAGTATTTCATTTTTTTATGTGTGTAAGTTCATGCATCACAATCTTTTGAAGAGACTGACTTTACAAAAATACTTCATAGTGTATTATTGTGACATATTCTATTTTAATAAATGTGTTTCATGTCATACCAAAATTTTGATATTATCTTCTTCTTTTAATATAATTCGGTGTTAATTTATAACCCCATTAAATAAAGTGTTCCCTCACAATTTAATCTTCATCTCATTAATTATATGTTTGACATTCGAATATACCATACATGAAATCCAAAAACATTATATGGATTAATAATTTGTATTATAGATAAGAGTGAGAGGGATGTTTCAAGGTTATATACAATAATCAAAAAACATGGTATCCAATTAGGAGAACAATGGGGTGAATTTAAGACATCAATATCGATGAAAACATTGATGCTGAAACAATAATAAAAGATAGAGGTGTGATTGAGGTAATTTAAAAAATGATTAATCAATAGAATGTCAAGAACCATTAAACTATAAGAACATGTCTTTTTAGAGGACCATTGATTCATTAAATATGATTGTAAAAGAATAAGTCTTTTGTTTTAAGATCTGTTTCCTATTGATTAGGGTTTCATTTACAATTTAGAAATTGAAAATAATGAAATATAATTAATTTTCAGGTATAAATTAGTTATTTAATAATTTCCCTCACAACATCATCTTCTATCCTAACGATGAGTATTCAAGATGAAATTTTCATGCCTAATGCACTAAAAATAACATATAACAAATCATTAGCTGAATTAAGGAATGAAAATTCATCCCTAATATCAGGTGATATCATCAATAAAAAAATTGTAATCACATGTTATCCAATAACACCCAATCTATAACTAAATACATTACATAAATAGTTATCTATAAGAATTCCCAAAATATGTATCATAAAATTTAAAAGTAAGGTCCCAAAATCTACATAATATTACACAATATAGTATAATGTGTATATTATTATCATGACTTATATTTTCAAATATCGAGATCTCTATAAAGTATAAATTCCAACCTTATTTCTTCTAAAAATAAAATATTATGTTACAAAATATATTTCAAAAACCATGACAAGAAATAATATCTATCAATGAAAAAATTGACCATAAAATCACTATCCAATTTCATATTTATCAATATTATTCCATAAATATATCATTATTTTTATCATTATATACCCTCATATAAAGAGATATCTTCCATCAATTATATTTCATCCAAAAATAAAAATTTTCTACTAAATTAAATTACTTTTTCATCAATATCATTTAACATATGATCTCAAATACACGATAAAAAAGATATTCATTATAATACATGTACATTTTAAAATAGTTATAACGAGAATATTATTGATAATATACTCTTATAACATATATCATGAATCTAAATACATTAAAATTATTCTATACAATTTTCCTGTATTATGAATATTATGTTAATCTTGATCCCTTAACTTATTTTGAGGTAATATCCCTTGAATGATGGGGAATTCATTTACCTACCTTCCAATATCCTAATATTTAAATAGTTGAACATTTGAAATATTAATATTTCTCATGGAATGATGATAAATATTTCATTTCACTTAATTATTGTATAATACTCTAATTCCCGTGAAGAAATTACTAGGGTGTTTATTTAAAAAATTATGAGATGGTGTAAAATCCTTCTATCCCCTCCCACCATTATCCATATTTTTCTCTACCAACTTATTCTCTTATTTATTCCATTAAAATATCTAAGACCTGGAGAATAATATTTTTATCTTGATATCACATCATACTTTATCCTTAGATGATTGTAATGATTGGTATACAATTTCCCTTCATGGTATTGGATTAATAAAATCAATAAAATGGACATTCCAGCCCTTTGATTTATAAATGTATTTTCTATACGTCATTTTTATCATTGTAAATTTGGATTCACAAATAGAAATTTTTTCATCTTTATTTTTTATTATACTTATGAAATGTCTCCCCATATCCACTCATTGGTCATATGGAAAATAATTTTCCACGAATTGATCCTTAAAATCCATCCAATTTAAGAATCCATATTTCCACCACAACCTTAATGTTATGAATTAATTATACAAATTGATATGTATCCACATAGATAAAATTCTATCCCTTAAATTACATCCCCAAAAGAATAGATATATTCTCCAATGATATTATCAGTTTCTTTGTATCAAATGGATTTGTATCCCAGATTAATGATGGTGGTTTATAACTCATAAATTGGTCTAACATAGACAAAACCACATAGTGGGCTAGTATGATTCTACCTACATGCAAGGAATTTTTTTCCATAACCTGATCATATTTCTAAGTATGTTGATAATTTGATCATTTCAAGATATAACTGTAACACCTTCTTCATTAACATTCAATGGAGGGAAATACGTACATAGTGTAAATAAATTGACATTGTTTCCATTCCATCATCCAGGAACCATTAATAATCAATGGAATACAATATATAATATTAAAAAACTATGAAACATAATTTATAATCACAACACTAGGGAAAATATTACTATACGTTGAAACATTTAGGCATTCATTTTATCATAATCATAAACATGGTTTCCTTGGAAATGTTTTCAATTCATAAAAATATTTCCAAATCCATTATAGTGTGTCGTAAAGAAAATGGTAATTTTCCAAATAATATCACATGATATTTTTATACTAGCTATGGAGTAAGGTACATTATCATGTACTAGGTATTCCTGAGGATAATCACAACAAAAAAAATTCTATGTTAGTAACCCTAGGTACATATTTATATGAACCACATCCACATATTGTATCCAGAATGAGATGTATTTTAAAAAAACCACATACTATCCCCCATTAAAAAAATGGGATGTTAATATATACGTATCGTCAATGTATTTAAATGAATTATGATTCCTAATATATGTTTTCTTAAATCTATATCAAAATATTTCTACTATACTTAATATTTAAAAATTATAATGACCTTAATCAAAGTACCCTGAAGCCATGGTTTACATTATTACATAGGAATAATAATAAAAGAATAATATCATGATGGAATTATTATTTTATTAGTATTTTTAAATAAGATACATATATAAAATTTATATAATATTTTAAGACATCAAATAAAATAATGTTTTCATTGAGAATTCCATTTTTCTCAGTTTTCATATCTCTTCATTTGAATTAAAAAAATTAATTATAACTGAGAAAAAATAAAACATATGAAATAAGATATCTCATATGCTCAGTAAGTATAAGGGTACACTAGATTCTATAAAAAATACCTAAGAACAATAAATATAACTAAACAAATAACACAATAACCTTCCATTTAATCAAATAACTGATCATAATACTGTATATATAATTTATGATCAAATTAATACATATTAAAAACTCATGACAATGAATATTATCAGTCAATATTGAAAATAATTTATTAATAAAATATTCATAAATCACTAATTTCACAATTAGGTGATTCGTAAATCTAGACATAATTATTTTTTTCATGAAATTTAATATGAAGGTTTAAATATGTTTGTAGAAACAAAGAGAATCATTCCAAAAAAATGTTCTCCTGAAACATTTTAATTCATTGTAGGATCTAGATTATTTTTTTCCAGTGCAGTTCACCCCCTTGTCGATGATATGTGCTCTCCTTTAAACTTCGATGGGGTAGCCAAGTCTCTACACTGGTGCAACCATCTCAGCGGTGTGACAGAGCTCCAACTGCAAGGCTCATCCCCTTCCATCAACAACGAGGATCCATGCACACTCGACTCCATGGTACAGATCTGAAGTTGTTTCGTATGACTCCATCGGGATGCCATGTTTTCTCACAGAATTGAAGTGTACATGGCTCTACCAGCTTTTTTTGGTGGCCAAGGTTTCCAAACTCATCCAACGCAGTCAAATCCGGGTCTCTGGTCAGATATGCAGTTCTTTGGATGGAGGAGGTATTAGGTTGAAGATTCATTGAGTTATGTAGGTTTTTATTTTTTGTATGTTGTGATTTGTTTCTTATGACATTATTCTATTTTGGCCTTTCTGGTTTAACAACATTGTCTCTTCTCTTCCATTTACTCATGTATTCTCCTCTCTATGATGATTCATATCATGGTAAGGGTTCACACATGGTTATGATCGGAGTACACTCATGGCCAAAGCAGAGCTTCTATTTTTGGATTACCCTAACCCCAACATCAGTGGTGGTATCTTGTTATGGGGTAGGGCCACCCACTATTAGGTGACGATGGCCTGATCTCGTGCCACTTGGGTAGTCTTATGGGATTATGGGACTATGTTGGAAGCAATGTTAGAGGAGGGAAGCAGAGTTGGAGTAGGATTGCCATTGATGAAAGTGCATAGAATGGTCATTTCAGAAGGGAGACTAGTTTATATTGTTAGGTGTTTTGGTATAGTGATGTACACAAACTCAACCTATGGATAAGGACTGAGAAGTGGTTCCAGAGCTTCTTTTCATCATTGCAATAATTATAGGATTTTGAAGTTTGATAGGGTATGACATCTGTCATCAAATTGAGACTATTCTTTGAAATGAGACGCATGCTTATTTTTTAACCATGGAATATAGGAGTTCTTTTCTATGTTCATTTACTAAGGAGGGGTAGCTTCATGTTTCAGTTAGGTTTGTCTTCATATACCATCGATTCAGGTATTGTTTTAAGTCGATGATGGCTATAGGGATCCCCCTTCATCCAATAAAAGTGGGTTTTTATAGATAATAATAAAAATTTTAAAACATTTATGCCATTGGAGTAAAACTTATATTTAAAATGTTAATACTTTCACAAATCAAATAAACCAAATCCTAAACCTCCTAGAATGATATGGTGAATGTCAATAAAATTGCACATCCCAAGTATAATTGGTCATAAACCATCAATATAAATCTTAACTTTGGTACCATTATAACATGAACCTTGTTAATAACAAGGAGTATAGGTCAGTTTTTTGTTGATGAAAAAAATTCCATCAAAATATCTATTAAAATATTCATGAGGGAAAATCATCTCATTTTGAAAATATCCTTTTTAGATAAATATTTCACAAATTTTTTAAATTGTTTTCATTGAAAAAATTAATTTATGATTTTAAAATAATATTTAAAAAATATAATTTTCATGATAATAAAAAGTTTCATTTATTTTATTAATGTTAAAACAATGATTCCATTAACATTTTCATTATAAGCAAAAAGATAATTATTTTGAAAATAGAAATATTAATAATATTTGAATTTTTTTAAATAGAAAAAATAAAAAAAAATTAATATATCATTTTTAAAAGTCTAATACTTTATCGAAAACAGTTTTTACAAAACATTAATTTTTATAAAATAAAAATTTTGAACTATTAGAGAAATAATGTTATATTTTCATAATAAAATTTTATATATGATATTAAATAACAAATAGTGTGAAACTGGTACTTCTAATTGGAAAATATCATCAATTTTTATAGGATAATAAAATTTAATGAGTTTAAGAAAGATTTATAATATAATTTCTTAAATAGTGACTAAAACAAAAACAATCTCCAATAATGATGTGATTGTGAAAGAAATAATTACCAATTTGGTAGGTTTTGAATCATATGACCCATGAATGATATAAAATTAAATGAAATATTAAACCCAATAAGGATAAATAGATTTAGTATATGAAATATAAATTTGGAAAATATTTACAATACAAAAATAAATTTATGTTGAATATGGTTTGTGTCTCATTGAAGTAAAAGTGATATTAGAAACCATTACACATGGTTTGAATTCCACTTTATGTTTTTGATACTACATTATTATAAATATATATTATGTATAAATATATTAAAAAACACAACCATATATATCCTACCAGATTTGATCCTCTTATGACATTTTACCATCCTTTTTAATAATATCTCATTATTTTCCTTGATTTTGGTGTTAATTTCTTTGTATTTTCATGCCTTTTTTCATTAATATTACAACTTTTAAACATATAATATAGTCATATTATATCCATAATGATACTAATATTAGAAATAACGTTTTTTAATTAGATTCATCCTCAGATCCATTATTTATTAATGGACATAGAAAATGAATCCCATCACATTATAAAGATGACAGGTCATACGTAAGCATTAATGAGGGTACTTTTTTTAAAGGGTAAATGAGAAAGGAATTATATAATATATTTTAAGAAATAATTTCTATCATGATATATATTAATATTTGTTCCATATATTTATCCAAATTATTTACAATGTAAACCACAATTGAAAAAACAAATCACATTGCTTCACAAGGTGGTAGTCTATCATACACATGAAGGAAATTATAATATTTAAAAAGCATTATAATGTAAGATGGTATATGTAATATTATAAATACATAATCATATTTATATCATTAATATTATATATCAACACTAAATATATCAATATATCAAACACCAATATGTATTATAATAAAACATTTTACATGAGTTCACAATGATGTAATACTCTATACACATGATTGAAAATTTAATTTCCAATTTGATGGAAGTGGAGATGCATTAATATTTTGTAATAAAAATAAAAACATATAAATATATTATATATACATGTGTTATTATATAGTATGTTTGAATACATAAATGATGTTGGAAAACAATAAAAAAACGAGATAGAGCTTCCATAATGAGATTAGATTATCCAATAGAAAACTCTATTTGATATTATCTTAAGGTAATAAGGGTTGATATTTATCATAAATTAAATCTTTTATAATGTTTATATATATTATGGGGAGTTATTTTTATAAGTTTAGGTTTTTATATGTTTGAATAAGGTCCTGAAATGAGTGCACATTTATTTTTGAGGAGGAGTGTGTTTAATTTTTACCCCAATACTAATCTACAATGAAAGGTCACTCTATACACATGTGGACTCGAAGATGATATAAATATAATAGATTTAAGTAATGTTTGAGAAGAAACTCCAAAACCTAAAAAAACATTTTTTGAATAAGTAAATTTTGAGTAAGTATGTTTACTTAATTTTATCATTTTAAATTTCAAAATGTGAAGTATCATTTTTATCTTATGTAATTATACATAATTAAAACAATATAATAATCCATGTCAGATAAATTGGATCCATTAATTCCAAATATTGTGTAAAATTTATCAACTAAAAATTATATTTTTGAGGGATATTAATTTTAACACAAGAACATGTAACACGGAAAATCACATTATAACATTAATGTAATTAAATTATTTATTGTTCTTGTACAAATTAATATGAAAAAATAATAATTTGAACATATTACCTCATAATAATTTTTATTATTTCACATAAATATTCCATTTTATAATATTCATGCCACATATGGGGAAAAATTAAATTTACATTAAACACATACACACGACGAAAAAATGGTGTTTCCAATGAAAAACATTCAAATTTTTAAAAAGTTTTTACCTCATAATTCATACATAAATTGATTCCAATAATATAAATTATTCGAAATGTAATATATTTGAACATTTTATCATAAAAACAAATTTAAAAGATAATTTTACAATATCAATAATTTAAATTAAAAGAAAATTTTCAATAAAAATTATTCTTTTTCAATACTTATCAAAATAAAATTCATGCTAAAAATGTATAAATAAATCATTAAATGATAATTTGGACATGAATATTCAAAAATAAATTATTTTATCAAATGTATATTTTAAAAATTTGGTAAAAATTTATTTAAATATATGTTCTCAATATGGGAGATGTACTCATTTCAAAAAAAATATATGTTTTTTTGAAAACATTATTATCTCATTAAAATGGGTTTTCTTTTATTTGTATTCATTATATAAACTATTAATTTATAATATACATTTCTAAACTATGTAATATTGAAAAAATAGTTTTTTCAATTCATTTCTTCCTTTTTAATGACTAGGTTATAATGGTTATATTGAAATTATTATATCTATATAGACAACCATATTTCGTTTGGACAATTCGTTGCATTAATCAACGTATGGCGAAGATATTGAATTTAATGAAATACATTGTTAAGTAAAAGAGTATTATATTGTATTCTTATATTGTAATTTAATGAAATATAAATTATTGAACATTATGTTCGACTATTAATATCTTAGGGTTTTATATTACATTACAATGTATTCTAGGAGCTAAAGACATTACTACAATGGAATAATGTTCTTGAAAACAAGTTGGTTTTCAGATTTAAATTTAAAGGCAACCTAAGTGATATGAATAAATATTGGATTATTGTGAATGTATTCAAATTAAAATAACAGGAAATTTTATATAAGAATATATAAGTGTTGGTTAAGGATACTATTATCTATATCATGAAAAGTATTGTTTTTACTTATTATCTTTTTGTATGAATAAATAGATAGAATAACCACATTTATCAGGGTATTTTGGATGGTGAAATCGACCTAAATCAAAAAACCGTTTTACTATATTACTAGAATATGGACTTGGTGTGTGGTAAAATATAGAATTTATGGATTTCTAAAATCAGTATGGAAATGTATTTATAAGCATGATTCATTTATAGTTTTAAAGGATTTCATGGAAGGTAACTCAAACCACATTTTATATCCAAAAAGTTTTTAATATGTTTACATAATCATCAAACACATTTAATTTATTAAAATGATCATGGTTGAACACAACATTCAATGGATTATGGGGTTATAATATTTTCAATCACTATGTTTTAAAATAAAGGACCTATGAATAGTCAATAAAATTATTTTGAATGTGATTCTAGGAGATGTGAAATATATATGATAAAATATTTATTAAAAGGTTAATATTTAGAAGGTTGTCATTATATTATAAATTTTTATATATAATGAGGTTTTTATTCCTCTAACTGAAGACATTTAACTTTCAATGGGATATGCAATGAGATTATATGATTTGAAAAGATATATGATATACATATTTTCAAAAATAAAAAATAAAAAATATCATGAATATAAATTTTTTAATATTATCCAACATTTCATATATAGTTTTAGTTTAAATATTTTAGTTATACTTTTATGGGAGGGAATATTTGATATCATGTAGTGGATCCTTAAACATATTAAAGGTATAAAAGATACATAATTTTAGTTTTTTTACAAATCATTGAATGGGAATATAAATGTGTACATTAGGGGAGGATTTAATACTCAAAAGTGTATAACAAACTATGTGTTTATTATTAAATGGATCGTGATTATAAATATTTTAATTTTGTATCCAATGGTGAAATAACATGCACAATTGAGTAATATGTGGTTAAAATAGAATTAATGAAGGATTTGGTTTATTAAATCATTTTTTAATGGAATATTGAATGTGATTAAAAAGTGGGTTACTATAATCTTATAGATAGAGTATAAATAAATTTGTAAAATTCTCATTGTTCTAAATAAGGAATAAAGATATCAAAAAGATGTAACACTGAATTTATATGTTTTTGGAGGATATATAGTTATATTTAATCACGATGACAATGATAAAGAATATAGTGCATATGTAAAACTAGATATAGGCCCCAAACAATCCCATGGAAATATCAACCTATGGTTGAATAATGTGATTATATGTTGATGGATTGAACTAAAAGATATGAAATGAGAGTTTATTTCCAATCATGTTGATATTTTGGTAGATTTAATAGGGTTCTTGGAAAATACATGAATTATAAGAGTGATATTATTTTGGAGATTATTACATATTCTCTTTGATTAAACATGAACAAGAGTTAACAAGAGGATAAGTTGTAATTTGATATATGGATAAAAACAATGGATCTCTTAATAATTATATTTTTATCAGATGTTGGTTACATCCAAAGGGGGTGTTGTCACGACCCGCCTTCACGAAAAGGAGGGAAGGGTCAGCGGATTGCCAGGCCCATCCTTCTTTAAGTTGAAGGAGAGATAATGACCCCCGAAACCCGCCTTCAATAGGTCCCGGAGTGGCGACTAGCACCAAGGGTATAGAAAATTCTCGCAAATGGAAGGCATTACCCTTTTTATTATTTAGGATCGGGAAAAAGGACAAGTTGACCTCCCAAAAAGGAAAAGAAACAAGTTTATATAAATGAACCCAAATAAAGACCCCATGCATGTTTAAACAGTTTACAACAAGGTACAAGTACAAAAGAAAAAGAAAGATCTCAAGTACAATACCAAAAGAAAACAAAGATACGACAACAGCGACAACTCCAACTGTCCGACTAATAGGGTCTCGCGCAGCCCTGGTAGTCCTCCTGGAAACCTGAAAGTAAACGTAGGGTGAGCATACAAGTACACTCATTAGGGAAAACCAAGACTCTCGTGCACAAGTGGGGGAACGTACTAAAGTCCCGTGAGAAAAGAGTGAACCAAACAACTAACAAGGAAAACTATCCATCCCAGGCCTCACCAAGGCTCACTCCCCAAATAACGCAAGTCAAGTAATATATATAATAAGAGCACATCGATGTTTGGGTACCCCGTGCCACTTCCCCACTGGTTATTGAGACATCCTACGCATCGGACCAATCCCGCCATTCTCACCGCAGTCCCACTGCCACACCCGCCCGCACACACCTGGGCCACAACCACACGCAGTCCCACTGCCAAATCCCGCCCGCACACACCTGGGCCACAACCACACGCAGTCCCACTGCCAAATCCCGCCCGCACACACCTGGGCCTCAACTGTCACAAGTAACCATGCCTGCAAACACTAAGGCCAGAACAACCACCGCTACGCCCGAAGACACCTGGGCTAAAGGATCCACTGCCACGCCCGAAAACACCTAGGCCTCATCCCGAAGACACTTGGGAAACCACCTGCCGCACACACCTGGCCAACCACCACAACACCCTGCCCGATGGTTCTTGGGCTAATAATGGACTTCAGGCCATCACAGCCTGCCCGAAGGTACTTGGGCTATCCGGGAAAGGGAGCAGAAAAGGAGCTAACAACCATCCACTAAGTATAGTGTTGGGAAAAACACCCTTCCCCCATAAATGGGGGTGTTCGGCACTAAGTTCTCAACTTGGGTGGGGTGCGAATAAGAAACACAAAGCTACAAGTATAGATATAGGTAACAAACACTCACCCAAAACTTAGGTTTTCCTAGACAACCTACATAACACAATACCACAGCGTCCGAGTCACAATTCACGACCCTTTCCCACAAAACCATTTGTCCCATTCTTGTTTCACGTTCAGTCAAAATGTTCAATTAATTTTAAGCACTACTGGGCAACTACCATAAGCATAACCAAGGAAAACGTCAAGCATAGATCAACCAAAACACTCACACCCGGTTCTGCCAACAGAGGATCTCTCCCCAATTTGTGATAAAAACTCACAACCACTGAAACCATGCCAACAGGAGATCCCATCCCCCAAATTCACACAGCCACCGAGTGTATAAAAAGAACAGGGGATCCCATCCCCACCCCCATTTCCAGCAAACCGCCCGAAGGGAAAACAACCACTAACCACTACCAACACAAGTCAGGGATTTTCAGATTTAAACGATTTAACACACTCCATGATTTCAAATTCCCTGTGTTCTAACCGGGAGTTATCACAGAAGGGCCGATCCTGGTGCTTTCAATTATTCAGCCGGATATACGTGGTTAACCAATTTCACAGCAGGAGTTCACAATTTCAGCAACCTATTTAAAACATCATGAGGGGATTCAAGTGCACACACACGACCACCAACGACCTCAATTTTCAGAAAACATAAACCAGTACAACAAAAGGGATGATCAAAAGATAAAGCATAACAACGATCACAACCCCTTCCCCTTCTTCCTTTAGAACTTCATTTATTATCTTCATTAGGGTTTGGTTCAACCAATTCCATAGGAACAAAAGTAGCGCCCACCCCGCATGATACACAAAAGTGAGAGGCGAGAGAAATTCCCTACCTGTTGATAGATGATCGACGTTTAGGCCGGGGGCGCGGAACTTTATAGATAACGACGCGGCGGTCCCGATGTACCAGAAGAGCCACGATCGAAGAAGGGGGGAAACCACGGCCTAACCCTTAATTATAAGAACTGGGGACAGTTGAGATGAAACACAAAACCACGGAAGGCGAGGGAGTCGTGGGTTGACCACGTGGCTTGACTCATCATTAATGGCACTGGGTGGTTTTAACCGACCCATGAATTAATGAAGCATTTAATTAAAACCTTTGTGCACGTTTCGGATTCCCAAGACATTTTTAACAAGGCAGAATAGGGTTTAAAACCCTATTTGCGAAAAAGGAACGTTACTGGAACAACTTGGCAAGGCCGGCCGACGTCGGCCGGTCTCACCGATCAGTCTCACCGATCGGTCGCACCGATCGGTCTCACCGATCGGTCTCACCGATCGGTCTCACCGAACGATCTCACCGGTCGGTCTCACCGATCGGTGTCACCGATCGGTCTCACCGATCGGTACCCCGCAAGGAAACCGGATTTTTGGCAAAGGAAGGGACCAAGGGGGGTCTGGGTCATCACATCAGATACCTCTTAAACGATTATCGTCCCCGAGAATCAAAACAAACCAGAAGGAAAGAGAGGATCTGAACAACCATCTTCGAAGATACCTCTTAGGAGTGGACCCCCGCTAATTGAAAACACTCCCTGTCAAGAACCAAGAAACATACCACGCCAAACCGCCCGGTCATGTGGGTTTGGGGAGTTCCCCTCCCCCATGTCAAGATATTATCCGCTTTGGGAGGCACTGACTCGCCCGCACTGGTTTAATCGCATCCACCTTAATGCATCATGATTAGGGGTCGGGTTTCCCCTTCCCTTTAGCCGGGGCTTTCCACACATAACAGAGGAAAGGAACTAGCACATTTCATAGACAAAAAGGTCAAACGTTCTGTCACAACAGGTACCAAAGGTTCAAAGCTCAGAACAACTCGGGGTATTGGGAACGCATCTGTGCTTCCCTCTCCCACGTACTCTCTTCGAGGCCGCCATGTCTCCACAACACACGAACCAGGCCGACGGTTCGTCCACGGAGCACTTTCTCCTTGCGATCCTCGATTCTGACTGGCCGTTCCTCGAAGGTCGTGTCTCCTCCCACATCTAGCTCTCCCCAGTTGATGACATGAGAGTCATCATGTAAGTACTGACGAAGCTGGGAGACATGGAAGACGTCATGGACCCTCTCCAACTGAGGTGGTAGGGCCAGCTGATATGCTACCTCGCCAACTCGCCTCAGCACCTCGAAAGGTCTGATGAACCTAGGGGAGAGCTTACTCCCCTTCCCGAACCTCCGCTGCCCCCGTCGAGGGGAAACCTTCAAAAACACATGATCTCCCACCTCGAACTTCAGGGGCCTCCTCCGACGATCAGCATAAGATTTCTGCCGATCCTGAGCTGCTTTCATCCTCTCCCGCACTAGCTGGACTTTCTCCGTGGTGCTCTGCACTACTTCTGGTCCAGGAGTACCAGTCTCACCAACCTCTGCCCAACATAAGGGTGAACGACATGGTCTTCCATACAAAGCCTCAAAAGGAGCCATGACGATAATAGAGTGAAAATTGTTGTTGTAGGCAAACTCTACTAAAGGCAAGTGTCGTACCCATGATCCTCCGAAATCCAGAACACATGCTCGCAGCATGTCCTCCAAGGTCTGGATAGTCCGCTCTGTCTGCCCATCAGTCTGAGGGTGAAAAGCAGTGCTAAGGCGTAGTTGGGTGCCAAAAGCATGCTGTAACCCCTTCCAGACTCGTGAGGTGAATCGAGTGTCCCGATCTGAGATGATCGTTTTCGGAACTCCATGCAAACGCACCACCTCATCCACATACCTCTGTGCTAAGGTACTCACGGGTCCTGACTCCTTGATAGCCAAGAAGTGAGCAGATTTTGTCAATCGATCCACCACTACCCAGATAGCATCATGCCCGCCCTGAGCTCTGGGTAGTCCCGTGACGAAGTCCATCGAGACGTCGTCCCACTTCCACTCGAGAACATCTAGAGGATGCAACAGACCACCAGGAACACGGTGTTCAGCCTTCACCTACTGACACACCAGGCATTTAGCCACGAACTCTGCCACTGTCCGTTTCACCCCGGGCCACCAAAACTGTCCCCTCAGGCCTTTGTACATTTTCGAAACACCCGAATGTACTGCCAAGGCTGAGCTATGGAACTTACGAAGGACTTCATCACGCATCACCTCTGGAACAAACAACCTCCGATGAAAGAGCATCCGACGTCGGCTGTCCTCCGACCATCCTTCCGGGGCGTTCCCCTGATCGATACGATCCCGCAACACTTCCACCTCAGGATCTCCCCACTGAGACTCTTCCACTTGCTGCAACAAAGAGGACTGTACCGTCATCTGAAACAAACAGCCTCTAGTACCTTCCACCCTTGCATCCAAGTGCAAGGCAGCCAACTCCCCCATCGCCTTCCAAGCATCAGCAGATTCCCGAACCACCTCCTGATGCGGCTTCCTGCTCAGGGCATCAGCCACAACGTTTCCCTTACCTTCAGTGTATGAGATCTCAAAGTCGTAGTCCTGGAGAAACTCGACCCACCTCCGCTGTCGCAAGTTCAAGTCACGCTGGGAGAAGATATAGCGCAAGCTTTTGTGATCGGTGAAGACCAAAAAGCGCTCCCCAAAGAGGTAATGTCGCCACAGCTTTAATGCGAACACTACCGCTGCAAGCTCCAGGTCATGGGTGGCATAGTTCCGCTCATGGGGGCGTAGCTGCCTGGACCCGTAAGAGATCACCCCTTGTCGCTGCATCAATACGCACCCCAGGCCCTGTCCTGAAGCATCACAGAATACCTCATAGGCCATCCCTTCTTCTGGCAATCTCAACACTGGGGCACTAACCAGTTTTTCCTTTAGGTAGCTGAAGGACGACTCACACTGCTCGCTCCACATGAAAACCTGGTCCTTCTTGGTCAAAGCCGTCAAAGGGGTTGCTACCCGGGAGAAGTTGGGTACGAATCTCCGGTAGTAGCCTGTCAGTCCGAGGAAACTCCGAACTTCCACCACATTTTTGGGTGCTGCCCAAGAAACAATTGCCTCAACCTTTGATGGGTCGACTGCTACTCCCTGCTCAGACACTACATGTCCTAGGAAGTACACTTCTCGTGCCCAGAACTTGCACTTTGACAACTTCCCATAGAGCTGGTGATGTCGGAGGACCTCCAAAACCGTCCTCAGGTGCTCTGCATGGTCCTCTTCTGACTTTGAATAGATCAGGATATCGTCGATGAACACCACCACAAACCGATCCAGGTACTCCCGAAAGATGGAGTTCATAAGCCCCATGAACACGGTCGGGGCGTTCGTAACACCAAAGGGCATGACCACGAACTCGAAGTGCCCATACCTGCACCTGAACGCCGTCTTCGGGACGTCGCTATCCTTCACCCTCAGCTGGTGGTACCCGGATCGCAGGTCGATCTTCGAGAACCATCCTGCCCCCTTCAGCTGGTCGAAAAGATCATCTATCCTCAGAAGAGGGTAGCGGTTCTTGATCGTTACCTGATTCAGCCTCCTGTAATCGATGCACAACCTGAGGCCACCATCTGCCTTCTTTGAGAACAAGACTGGGGCACCCCATGGTGATGCACTTGGACGAACATAACCCCTCTTCATCAGATCGTCAATCTGTATCCGCAACTCCCGTAGCTCCGAAGGTGCCATCCGGTAAGGAGCCATCGAGATTGGTCGAGAGCCGGGCTGCAGGTCTATCCCGAACTCGATGTCACGTCGAGGGGGTAGAGTCGTCACCTCCTCAGGAAAGACGTCCATAAATTCACGAACGATCTCTGGTACTTCCACCATTTCCTCATCTGTTGATTCTATCGTCAGTTCGGTCAACAAGGAGAGGAGAGGTTCCTCCCTCCTGTTTCCCTTCGGACAGCTCCGCTCGCCGGTGAAAGTAACACGCTGGCCGTCCAAACCGGAGAACACCACCCTCCCTTGGAAACAGTCGATGACGGCGCACACAGAAAATAGCCAGTCGATGCCTAGGATGACATCGTACGGCCGAATCTGTAGCAGAAGGAGATCCTTAACCGACTGATGTGGCCCCTACATCAGTCTACATCCCCGACAAACGAACAGCAAGTCGGTTTGACCTCCAACTGGTGTGCTCAACACCAGGGGCACTGGAAGTCTCTTGGCATCTAGACCCAAGGCGCGGGCTAGACTGGGTGCAACAAAGGAGTGCGAAGCTCCGGTATCGAACAAAGCATAAGCAAGAGTGCTAAACACACTGATCGTACCTCGAACTACCTCTGACCCTGCTGGAACTGTTGCTTCTGCGGCGTGTAACTGTCCACGCCCAGCTCCCCTGCCCCTCAGATGTCGGCCACCTCCCCGACCACGCCCTGGTCGAGGTCCCTGGGGAGCGCCCTGAGGTCGGCCTCCCCCTCCTATGTCTGTCTGCGGAGGAGCGGGAGCTCGCTGTCCCTGCTGCTGCTGCTGGAAGGGTCTGGCTGGGAACTGCTGCTGCGGCGGACGCTGAGGATGACTGCCACTGCTTTACTGCACCCGATCGGGGCACTGACTCCGAAGATGTCCAGGGCTCCCGCAGATGAAGCACCGTGGCCCCGAGCCTGAAGGAAAAGAACGTGGGCCAGGAGATCAAAACTGAAACTGCTGCGGCCTGCTCCCTGCGGGTCGGAACCTGGAGGGTCCCGATGCCAGAGGCCTGGTGCTGACGGCCTTCCCCTTCGATGGTCCCAGCTGGATCCCTTCTCGTGACAGTCCGCCTAGAGCGTGCATCCTTTCCACCACTTCGGCCTTCTTCTGAACCTCTAAGTATGTCGGAAGGGTAAAGGGGGTAACAACATACTGGAGGGAGGGTCGGAGCGCCTCCTCCAAACGTCTGGCCCGAGACTCCTCATCGGGAAAGAGGTCCGGAGAAAAACGCAGGAGGTCCTTGAACTTGATTCCAAGTTCCCTCACGGACATGCTCCCCTGTTGGAGGGAGAGTAGCTCCTGCCTCTTCTCCGCCTTCATTGTCGAGGAGAGAAACTCCGCCCGGAACTCCTTCTCGAAGTCCGCCCAAGCAACCTCAGACTCTTTCCTACTCCCCAGGTGAAGCATACACCACTGACGTGCCGCTCCTCGCATCTGGCTAACAGCCAGAGGAACCCAGTACTCCTTCGGGGCCCGAATCAGGCCGAAGGCTATGACTAGCTCCTCCAGCCAGCCTTCCGTCTTCATGTCGGAGGTGCTGCCCTCATATTTCTCGAGGGCCTGTCGCTGAAAGGCTCAAAGAGTCTTCTGCCACTGGTCGTCCTCTTCCTCCCGACCAGCTCTCTGCCGATTGGCCAAAGTAGTCTCAGGAGTCTCGATCGCCTGTACCACACGTGGTCGCCTTCCAGGTGCCATAGCTGCAAGGTAAACAAGGAATGCCTAAGCCCAGTAGTGCATGGAAAACCGTTCTCAAAACTTATTAAGATTTAATTTATTCTTAATTTCCCAAGACATCCCAGAAACACAAAAACACAAGACATTTATGATGCATGTACCTTTCCTAGGGTCTCTACCCTGCAATCAGTGCGGCCTCACTTGGTCGTTCGGTAGGTCCAGAATCCTTGCATCGGATCACGGGGGGCCCTAAAATCCCGTGTCCTAGCCGGACCTCCCTGGCCTAATTAACGCACCAAGGTCACCCAACGCTGTTGCCTAACCATCCCATGCAATCCTTACTGTGCCTAACTCCAAACTCCGTCCTATCTCTCAACCTCACCTCTGATACCATTCTGTCACGACCCGCCTTCACCAAAAGGAGGGAAGGGTCAGCGGATTGCCAGGCCCTTCCTTCTTTAAGTTGAAGGAGAGATAATGACCCCCGAAACCCGCCTTCAATAGGTCCCGGAGTGGCGACTAGCACCAAGGGTATAGATAATTCTCGCAAATGGAAGGCATTACCCTTTTTATTATTTAGGATCGTGAAAAAGGACAAGTCGACCTCCCAAAAAGGAAAAAAAACAAGTTTATATAAATGATCCCAAATAAAGACCCCATGCATGTTTAAACAGTTTACAACAAGGTACAAGTACAAAAGAAAAAGAAAGCTCTCAAGTACAATACCAAAAGAAAACAAAGATATGACAACAGCGACAACTCCAACTGTCCGACTAATAGGGTCCCGCGCAGCCCTGGTAGTCCTCCTGGAAACCTGAAAGTAAACGTAGGGTGATCATACAAGTACACTCAGTAGGGAAAACCAAGACTCTCGTGCACATGTGGGGGAACGTACTAAAGTCCCGTGAGAAAAGAGTGAACCAAACAACTAACAAGGAAAACTATCCATCCCAGGCCTCACCAAGGCTCACTCCCCAAATAACGCAAGTCAAGTAATATATATAATAAGAGCACATCGATGTTTGGGTACCCCGCGCCACTTCCCCACTGGTTATTGAGACATCCTACGCATCAGACCAATCCCGCCATTCTCACCGCAGTCCCACTGCCACACCCGCCCGCACACACCTGGGCCACAACCACACGCAGTCCCACTGCCAAATCCCCCCCGCACACACCTGGGCCACAACCACACGCAGTCCCACTGCCAAATCCCGCCCGCACACACCTGGGCCACAACCACACGCAGTCCCACTGCCAAATCCCGCCCGCACACACCTGGGCCTCAACTGTCACAAGTAACCATGCCTGCAAACACCTAGGCCAGAACAACCACCGCTACGCCCGAACACACCTGGGCTAAAGGATCCACTGCCACGCCCGAAAACACCTGGGCCTCATCCCGAAGACACTTGGGAAACCACCTGCCGTACACACCTGCCCAACCACCACAACACCCTGCCCGATGGTTCTTGGGCTAATAATGGACTTCAGGCCATCACAGCCTGCCCGAAGGTACTTGGGCTATCCGGGAAAGGGAGCAGAAAAGGAGCTAATAACCAGCCACTAAATATAGTGTTGGGAAAAACACCCTTCCCCCATAAATGGGGGTGTTCGGCACTAAGTGCTCAACTTGGGTGGGGCGCGAATAAGAAACACAAAGCTACAAGTATAGATATAGGTAACAAACACTCACCCAAAACTTAGGTTTTCCTAGCCAACCTACAGAACACAATACCACAGCGTCCGAGTCACAATTCACGACCCTTGTCCACAAAACCATTTGTCTCATTCTTGTTTCACGTTCAGTCAAAATGTTCAATTAATTTTAAGCACTACTGGGCAACTACCATAAGCATAACCAAGGAAAACGTCAAGCATAGATCAACCAAAACACTCACACCTGGTTCTGCCAACAGAGGATCTCTCCCCAATTTGTGATAAAAACTCACAACCATTGAAACCATGCCAACAGGAGATCCCATCCCCCAAATTCACACAGCCACCGAGAGTATAAAAAGAACAGGGGATCCCATCCCCTCCCCCATTTCCAGCAAACGGCCCGAAGGGAAAACAACCAATAACCACTACCAACACAAGTCAGGGATTTTCAGATTTAAACGATTTAACACACTCCATGATTTCAAATTCCGTGTGTTCTAACCGGGAGTTATCACAGAAGGGCCGATCCTGGTGCTTTCAATTATTCAGCCGGATATACGTGGTTAACCAATTTCACAGCAGGAGTTCACAATTTCAGCAACCTATTTAAAACATCATGAGGGGATTCAAGTGCACACACACGACCACCAACGACCTCAATTTTCAGAAAACATAAACCAGTACAACAAAAGGGATGATCACAAGATAAAGCATAACAACGATCACAACCCCTTCCCCTTCTTCCTTTAGAACTTCGTTTATTATCTTCATTAGGGTTTGGTTCAACCAATTCCATAGGAACAAAAGTAGCGCCCACCCCGCATGATACACAAAAGTGAGAGGCGAGAGAAATTCCCTACCTGTTGATAGATGATCGACGTTTAGGCCGGGGGCGCGGAACTTTACGGATAACGACGCGGCGGTCCCGATGTACCAGAAGAGCCACGATCGAAGAAGGGGGGAAACCACGGCCTAACCCTTAATTATAAGAGCTGGGGACGGTTGAGATGAAACACAAAACCACGGAAGACGAGGGAGTCGTGGGTTGACCACGTGGCTTGACTCATCATTAATGGCACTGGGTGTTTTTAACCAACCCATGAATTAATGAAGCATTTAATTAAAACCTTGGTGCGCGTTTCGGATTCCCAAGAAATTTTTAACAAGGCATAATAGGGTTTAAAACCCTATTTGTGAAAAAGGAACGTTACTGGAACAACTTGGCAAGGTCGGCCGACGTCGGCTGGTCTCACCGATCCGTCTCACCGATCGGTCGCACCGATAGGTCTCACCGATCGGTATCACCGATCGGTCTCACCGATCGGTCTCACCGATCGGTCTCACCGGTCGGTCTCACCGATCGGTACCCCGCAAGGAAACCGGATTTTTGGCAAAGGAAGGGACCAAGGGGGGTCTGGGTCATCACAGGTGTTTCCTCTTATCATATCAACATAATGGATATGTGTGAGAATTTAAGATAGTTATAATGTAGGTTTTAATTTCATACACGAAAAATCTGTGTTCTTACTATAGAATGAAACTTGATACTGGTAATCATCACAGCTAACATTATAGCCCCCATCATTGAATGTGGTTTAATATTCATGGAGAATAATTGTACATCCCTTCAAATGATGTTTTGGGATATTATGAAAAATTTATCTATCTTCATTATGATCATTAAGGTTAGTTATAATAATGGAATTATAGTCAAAGTGATTGTAGTCTTATAGAAATAGTTTTCATTTTGGAGATTTGTAATATATAAGGGAATTTAATTTTAAATTAATTAAGGGATTAAATTTTCTAAGGGATTTAGGATTCTAATTTTGAAGGTAGAAGTAATTAAAAAGTTAAATTATTGATGTGGAGTGAGGCTCTTAGGGGAGTTGGGGTTCTCACCAGAGTGTTAGAGTTCAGGAGTTGACCATGATACCAAAACATTATATCCAAGAAAATATACAACTGGTGGTCTGCAACTAGCCTACTAGTAGTCTCTATATGTAGAAATTTCCATTTCCAATAGTCACCCACTAGATGGTGGGGGATTTAATTTTGGGGAAATTAAGAAATTTCTGACTCATGTGTCTCAGGGGGAACCTTTATCTTCTTATTTTGAGTGTCTAACTAGGATCATCAAATCCATTAGGTTTACATATTTTCAATTGATAAAGGTATTGATTTCACAATAATATTCATAGATTTATGTAACATCTTTTTAAATAGTGGGATTTTTATATCCTCTCCTTCACAATCATTAATTCTTGAGTTGCACATTTAGGGATTCAAGGATAATTTGGATAATTGAAAGTGAAATTGAAAGATTATTGTGAGGTTTTAATGATGTTTTCATATATAATATATCTTAATGATGTCCTTCAATCATTTCCCATTATTTTATTATGTTCTATTGTATCATAAATTTTTACAATGATTTTTATTTTTATTTCATTTATAATTTTATCCATTTTTTTAGTTATGATTTATAAAAAATATAGACTATAGAGCACAAAATTTAATTCAAAATCCTATTGTTTTGATTCATGTGCTGTGTGGTTGATCAGTTATATAAAAACTGTATATTTAATGGTATACAATTAAATCTGATCTATTCCATAGATTTTGATATAAGAGACCCCATGTATAAATAAGCTAATATTTGATATACTATTATTACATATATCATATATTTTTTAGAATTAATAGAAATAAAATTATATATAATTTATAATGGTTTTATATAATGAAAATATATTTCAATAATGCAATTATATCATTTAAAAATATGTTTTCCCCAAACATGGGGTTAATGTCATTATTTAGGAAAATAAAATAATTAATTTTTATTAGATTTTAATAATATATATGAAAATAGAGTGTAAATTGTGAAATAAAAATTTCCAAATTATCAAAGGGTTAATTTTTTATTATTTTTTTAAAATATTCATATTTTTATGAAGTGTTAAATATACATATTTTCTTTGAAAACCAACATTATTGGTTAGGTATTTTCAGAGATCCTAATTGTTTTAAAATATATATAAAAGAAGAAATTGTTCATTTAAATTATATATTATATAAAAAAATATAGTGGAGTTAATTTTATATTTTATTTTGTATATAATATTTTTATATATCCAAAAAACATTCATTCTAGAAAACATATATTCATATCATTTTCCTACATGAGTTTGTGATTAAATTCAATTAATATTATAATTTTAACCATAAAAAATGGAATCCATATAATTATTTATGAGGTATAAATTTTGTAAACAAGGTTTGTTTATTTTAGATCAATATAAATAGATACCATTACAAATTTTCGATTTAATTTTATTGGTAATATGGTTTAATTAGGGTAAAAAATGTAGCAAGGATTTATATTCAATAAATCCATTCCATTATCCTATCATATGAGTAATGTTCAGAAATTTATATCAACTTCACTAAAGTATATTGATTTTGTTCTATTTTTTTATTATGTCCATCGTATTATTTCAGGAAAAAATTAATACAAAATGCATGTCTCTTAAATTTAATAAATATGAAATTAATAAATAAGTATATAATCCGTAAATGTTAAGAAATAAATTTTTTATTTGAAATAATAATTATTTTTCAATTTTTATGTTTTTTTTAAATTTTTAGTGATTGAATAATTACATTTGATTATTACACTGATAAAACATTTTTTTTTAATTAATTTTTTAAAACAATTATTGAAAATATTAAAAGTGTAACATTTTTTTAAATATTAAATTCTAAGAAATAATAGAGAAATATAAAACATTAGAGTTTTGTAAATTTTTTATATTTTAATTACAATTTTTTTATATATTTTTCAAATTTAAATTATGTGAATAGTTATTAAAAGAAAATCAATTTTATAAGATGTTAATTATTTTTTATAAATTATGTAAAAATAAATAAAAATCTGAAAAAATGAAATATAAGCTGATAAATAGTGTAAAATTGCATTCATATTCTTTTTATGTTCCAATTATTACCTTATATGTAAAAAGTATACCATTTATTATTGAAAAATTCATTATAACAGTTTAGATTATTATTGGTTAACCAATGTGATACAATAAAAATGTTGGTTAAAAAGATATATAAAACTATCTAAATATTTTTTTGGGATTCTAATAATAATATATCTTCCTATCATCTAATCCTCATCATTTTTTGGGAATTTTACATTAGTTAAAAACATATTACACTATAATATTTCATGTTTTTCTAAAAATGACATTACTAATATTTATTAATAAACAATATTTTATTAAATAAGTTCAATATAAATAAAATCCAATTTTCACCATTGTAAATTATGTGTTGTAAAAACGTCCAATAATAGCCTATTTGTTGGTAAATTATTCGTTTATAGAAATTTTCCTGACCATCAAAGTGTAAGAATTTTTTGATATTGTATTAACAATGAAAATGGGATTCATACGGTTAAAATAAAGAGATAAGACTGAAAACATAACTTAAATTCCCCAAAATTATATTTCAGTATATTATTTAAAATCTTTCCAAAAATATCATAGAAATATTTCTATTTTGAGTACATTAATCATAAAATTAATAAATATTAATTTAATACTTCATGAAATTCTAGGTCTTCTCTAATAATTATTTATAATTGGAAAGTAATAATATAATTTCCTTACAGAAAGTATTTTATTATATCTCATTAAAAAATGATTAATTATATTTTATATTTCCTCGAACAATAATTAGATTTGATAGTATTTTTAATATACCAATACAATGGTATTAATGGAGGATCTAATATAGGGATACAAAAGAAGAGGTAATCATCTTACAAACAAAAGTTCCATTTATTTATTCATATATTACATATAAATACATGGTATTCAAAATGTAAAAATAAATTTATTTTTCAAATCATACTGAAATATTAATAATATTATTGATCTCCCAATATCCACACACTTATCAATCCAATCAGATGTGGGTGTATTTCTCATTATCATGTGGGGACATCCGCCTCCACATAAGTATACAATTTATATTCCATTAAAATATTTCATTGATGTTGATTATGATGAGTATAGAATATAGATATGATATTTCAGATATAATTATTCTTCTTAAATTATAATATGATATCAAACTTCTTAGATTCTCATCATTTTGAATGCATTTATGATGCTCATACATAGATGTGGTCTGAAACCTGTTGCAAGAATTGAGATCTATTTTCTGTTTCATATTTACATTTATCATAATAAGGATTTATATGATTAATATGTATGAGATAAAAACGATTATTAATAATATGAATATTATGGAACCATTTTCAAGGTATATGAATGGGGTATTTGAAAAAAATACATAAGAAACTATTTATCTATCACTAAAAACAATGATTTATATAATAATTGTTTTAATATTATGATAATATTTTATAATCAATCAAATGTGGTATGATATATTTTTTAATTATTTCATACAAATTTTACAATAAACTTATAATTAATGTATAAGAGTTTCAAATTCATTTGAAGAAATATGAAACTTGAGTTAAGAGATTTTTATATCACTTTTATTTCTATGAAACACAATCCACCTTCACCAATTTATTTATTTTAGGTGGTGTGTAAGGTATGTTTGAATTTTATTTTTGAGATTTATAATAAATTCATTATTTTCATATCTATCTAAGGATACCTGTTTGATTATGTATTTATATGAATGACACCAAAAATTATTTGATTTTTTTCAATTTGATTATAATATGGCATTTTATTTAGGAAGTTGAATTTTGCAAATTATATAATATTTTCTTAATAAATACATTTTATTTTTTATATCATATTCGTGTTGAAAATAATACATGTTTACCTTCCATTTTTTTCACTTTATGTACTCACAAGGCCATAAGATTGTTTTTAGAGACGCTGAATAAGATTTGAAATTCTAATGAAAATAATTTCTATGAATATAAATATTTTATATAAAAATATTTTCATGTATTATTATAACTATTATGAAAAGATTTTTAAATTCAATTTTTACACATGTTTTATTGTATGTAATTATTTTATCAAAGGATGTTTCATTTCATTTTAGGAGTGAGTAACTATTTATTTTTTACCATAAAATTTATAGGAGTATTTATTTTGTCATTCAAGATATGAATAGAGTTTCTAGGCATCATGACTGATCGATGTTTTGAAACATCCTTTAAATATTTACATGGTTCATTTTGAAAAAGTTTTTTTCAAAATATTTTATATATAATTAAAATTTATATAAGTTATTTCATTTTGAAAATTATATTTTTTTCATGAAATATTCCATATGTCCTTTTAAATATAATTTTATTTATAATAATATCCTTTGCTGTCAATTACGATATATTGGTAACATTATCTAATTATTTTATTCTTAATATTTATTAAACAGATTATGATTATGATGAAAGATGTCATTGAAACACATTCACATTCATTAGGTTATTCTATGATGACATTTTGAAATGATTTTCAAACCCATCATATTTACATTTTTATGTTATAATTATACGATTTTGGTTTTATGATCACGTGGAAGACATATGTATGATTTTTATAACGTGATGGGTTGGATCAAAAATATATATCCCTTTAATGAATTTAACAATGTTTCATATCTCATGAAATTATTATGGGATGCAATTTGATACTAATGAATGACTATTAGATGCATGTTTATATTCTTGATCCACTATGAGAAATAATAGATTATGCATGATAACTTTTGATATAAAAAAGTTGATGATGTATTATCCACTATGTCTCGATTATCTCAATAGTTATCCATTCAATATGAAAAGGATTATACACCAATGATAGTGAAACACACGTATAACTTGTTTTCATTCTTTTTATATATACATATGGTTCATGATTGATTTATGGAGATTCATAAATCATATTATTCATGTCCTTTTAAATGATAATGTTTTATATATTGACCCATGTTTTTGATCTATGATATATTTTATATGGCCATTGGTAGTTATGGTCTTTATCTAACATCATTACACTAATTTTATACCTTTATTTGATCGTCTGTTGATATCTCCCATGTTTATAATTAAAATGATTATATTATCACCCTATATAATGTTTCCATTACTCAGTTTATAATGAGTGGGTTTACATTATATTTTTCAAGAAGGGTATAATGTGAGAAAGATACCTTGAAAGTTGATAATAAATTTCGATAAATAACTTTTTTATATAATTGTATACAATTTCACTAAACCATTATAGTTGTAGAATGAATATTAATGTTACATATTAAGTATTAATATTAATAAATATAATATTTATCTATGAAAATCATGGGTTTAGGATGTTATAATAAATAGGGATTAACAAGTCATTAGAGATTAAAATTATCCAACATTAGTGAAAACATTGGGTATATGTATTATTATAGTATAGCATTCTAATGTTACTGTAATTACCATAAAAAATCGTGGTTAAACATTGAGTTATATCAATTGATAATGGGTTAAAATTTTGACATCATATAAATGGGATTTCAATATCGATAAATATGATTATAAATTCCTGATGTTCTTTATAAATATTTTGGTTTTTGAAATGGATTACCTCTTTATTGATGACATTGTGGTGGTGATAGGTGAACTCACATATTGAATTATATAATTCTTTACAAAACATAATAATCCTATAAGAATCTTATTTCTTATACAAAATAAATATATAATGATTTAGTAGTGAAAAAACATAATGTAATGTTGTTCACATGTCAAGTATATGTTCCCCTTCAGGAATAATTTGTTGGAATGATATTCCTAAAAAAATTTAGATTCCCCCTAGAGTAGAATAATACATTTTATGGAAATGGATGATTATTTTTGTATTGGTAAAATATAAATTTTGAAATATGCAAATTCGGGTTTGATATTATGTAAAATCCTATAATAATTTGTTGGTGTGTGGATGAATACAAAAATTCAATGGAAATTACTTTTATCTTGTGGATCCTAACTTATATCCATGATGTGTACTTATTTCAGAGGATGGGGATAAAAATATTATTGAAGGCCTGTTAATTACAAGGGTTTTTGATGATGTATTCATGATTATTTTATTTCTATTCGATGCAAACATATAATTTATTACTCAATTAAACCTATTAATTTTATTACACATATTAATAATACTCTTTATATAATTTCTCCACATGATTTGTAGGAGTTAAATAAGAAAATATTGGAAAATATGTTCAAGGTATTCATTCGGACATCAACATCACCATGGGGTGCACCAATTCTTTATTGTTCTGAATAAAGATGTATCAATATGTATTGAATAGAATATAAAAATATATAAATGATCACCATAATGTAAAGGTATCTTATACCCCATAATTTTGATTTTTGTGATCTACTAGAGAGATCCAAATACTTTTCCAAGATAGAAATTCATTTTGTATATCATCAAATGAGGTTCCTAAATGAGCATATACTGAATACAATATCTGGTACAAGGTATCAAAACTATGAATTTATAATTATCCCATATGATCAAAAAAATTCTCCTCGTATATTTATTTATTAAAAAAACTATGTCTTCAGAAATTTCTTTGATCCATTTGTGGTAGTCTATATAATTTTTATCTTTTTTATTCAATGCTCAAGGAAGAGAGGGAATATCATTTGAAAATTTTGTGGAGGATCATGAGGATGAATATTTTTTATGAAAATAATTCCATATAGGAATATTGGATTACAATTATTCATTATTGGGTTATATAATATAATGTAAGGGTACATCGATGGATTTAACAAAATATAATTTACTATGAAATGGACCGAGTTATCCATGGTAACCAACTACTCTATCATTATTTCGATAACAAGATACAATTTTTATTTTGTTGAATTTATATCATGAATATCTAATATACTCACCATGTTGAATTTAATACATGTTAATTTGTTGTGGATAGATTAAAGTGGTGATATTTTCAAGGACATAAATAGAATGTTGTTAGGTTCACATATACTCACACAACATTTTACTAGAGAAGGGTTTATAATATATTGTGATTCATCAAATAATTTACTTATATAATTCCCTATTAATAATAATATGGTGAAAGAAATACCACATCTTAATTGAAAATACATGAGAAATATTACCGAACTCATGATTTAGATATAGAAACAAAACATTTTTCATTGACGATATGGAAGAATTATAATTATTATTATTATAATGGAATATATGAATATAATAATAGTTATATATATATTCACACAAAAAGGGTTGAATATGTTATTAAGTAGACGTTAGGAATTTTTATTTATTATGACACAAAAATACAAAACCACCCAATGATGGGGATCACAGAGGATAATAATTTTATTTGGAAAAAGAAGATAATTTATTTTTGTTTATAATCAAAGGAGATCCTATTATTATTGACTTCAATTGATGTAACATTAAATCATTATGAAATTATTCATATCATATCATTATCATATTATTTTTAAATAGTCTATCCATGTAAATTCAAAATAAGGATATAGTGATGATGTATAATTTTAGATGAATCTAAGGTGTGTTCCATATTTCAACCATGATATTGATGGAATTCTAATGCTCTAAAATATTGTATATATCTCATCAAGAACAGATTCGATGAGGGGAATCTTATAAGAATCACATAGTTCATCATTCTATATTTATCATATATGTATAAATATGTATTGATATTTGGAAGGATATTTATAATGGGGAAAGAAAAAAATGGATACTGAGGATTTTGTTTTCTAGATTTCTTGTATGTTAGTTTGTTAAAGGTGAGATATAGATATCTATTGTGGTGTTACAACCATTATGAATAATTTAATAGAAATAATAATAAATCAAAATGGATTTAATATTAAAACTCCCCAAAAAATCAACTGGGAATATTGTTATATGGGTTGAACTCAAGTTCATTATTAAGAAAACCAACCTCATTATCATGGGACATGATTTTTCTTTTGACAATATTTTTATTTTATATATTAAGAAAGCATCAAGATTGCATAATGAACTATATTCTTTCGTATTTGATGAGGATTCTATTTTTACCATATATAAAAGGGAAGACATCAACAAGATACAGATTTAATTTTTTTTTCTCAAAATGATTACCATCTCAATTATATATACATTATTATAGAAATATTAAAACACTATAAATCATATAGTGAAATTATTCTCTTGATTTCCAAGGTAATTGGTATCAAAACATTCATACAGTTGGATATTTATATGAAAATATATTTCACTTTATAATCTAGACAGATCTATATATTTCTCTATTTGAAAAAAAGTGAAGAGATCCTCGGTGATGGGATGAATTTGGAAAAATAATTATTTTGAGAGAAGACATGGATGTTGAAATAACAGTAAAATATACTATGATGCAACAACATATCAGAGTAGCTGTTGTGTGTCAAAATGTTATATTGACATTAATTAGTTGTATATAGTGTATAAATTTGGTGAAAATGTATTCCATATGATTATATTTATTTAATATGGATATGTTATATTTAGTGAAATAAATTTTGATACCCAAATATATTATTTCCCTTTAAAATTATTGATCATATTGGGAAAATACCTTTACAATTGGAACATGAAAAAATCCACTGTCAGAATAACGATGTGTTCCTCATACCATTGATGACTAATTAAATTAATAATCATTAATATAAATAATTAGTGTTGGTAAAACTACATGAATTCCTCTATTATGAGGATAAAATGTTGGTGATTTTAGATATTCTACATAAAGTGCTACATTACAAGACTATCCACCAAGTCAATGTTTTATTAAGAAACCTAAAATTATCAGAATCCATGTTGGTACCTAAAGATATGATGAGTTATAAGTTTCCAAGATTTTTTATTGGAGTAATGAAATTATAATGGAAATAATCTTAAAATATGATTATAATGTAACGCCATGATATTTCTTAAAATATTAAAAATTTGCATATCATCGGTATCTTGCTATACATGAGGGAGAGATTTTAAATGAATCTCAATATATAATGGCCCAGACCCTCCTGTCCCATTACGTTACCAAAAGTGAGGCACCACCAAAAAGTGGCACCGTGAAGGTGACACCGTGACAGTGGCACTGTGAAGGTGACACCATGACGGTGGAACCGTGATGGTGGCACCGTGACGGTGGCACCGTGAGTGACACTGTGTCCCCCTTGCCGAGACTTTCGGTCTTCTTCCAGTACCTAACTTTTCCGATCCCACAACGTAAGTTTCGACGTAAATTATATCTTTTAATCCTTTTAAAACCATTTAAATCCCATAATTAATTCCTAAAAATCCTGAAAGACCTCGGTGTGTAACTGCCCAGCCGTGTGGTCAACCCACGACCCCCGCGCCTTAGGCGGATTCGCGTTCTCACCTCAACCGTCCGAAACTCTTATAAACTAAGGGTTATCCAAGGTTTCTCCTTTCCTCGATCACGGATTTTCCCAAATAGCTTTTCGTACATCGGGCGCGCCACATCGTTATCCGTAAAGTTCCGCGCCCGGCCTAAACGTCGATCATCTATCAACAAGTAGAAAATTTCTCATCGTCTCTCACTTTTGTGTATCATGCGGGGTGGGCATTCTTTTGTTTTTATAGAATTGGTTGGACCGAACCTTAATGAAGATAATAAAATAAGCCCTAAAGAATGAAGGGGAAGGGGTTGTAATCGTTGTTTCTGCTTTATATTGTGATTATCTTTCTGAGTTGTGCTGGCTTACTCCTTCTGAAAATTCACGGCTGTTGGTGGCCTTTCCCTGTGCACTAATGAACTTGTCGTGTTTTTTAAATGGCTTGTTTGTAATTGTGAACTACTACTGTGAAAAGTAAACTGGTTAATCACGTACACCTGGCTAAGTGAATTGAAAGCCCCAAGATCAATCTTTCTCTGATAACCCCCAGTTAAAACACATGGAAATTGAAATCATGGACTGTGTAAAAACTTTTAAATCTGAAAATACCGGCAAGGCCCTGCTTAGTGTTGGTGACATTGGTTTGGTTGTTTTCTTTCACAGGCCAGTTGATGGAGATGTGGGATGGGATGGGATCCCCTGTTCTTTTTATGGGTTTTGTGGTTATGATCTTTTGAGATCGGGTGGCTACCTTGTTTATATCATGAATCGGGGTGGGATCCTCTCTTGTTAAGAACCAGGTGTGGGTGTTATGGTTGATTCTTGACTGGTTACTTTCCTTGTTTATGCTTATGGTTTAGTTCCCCAGTAGTGCAGAAACTTATTTGAACATTATTACTGAACATGAAACAAGAATGGGATAAATGGGCTTTGGGTGACGTGAGTTGTGACTCAGACTTGAGTGTTGTCATGTTCTTAGGCTTTCCAAAGAAAAACCTAGGCTTTGGGTGAGTACTTGTTACCTATATCTATACTTGTAGTTTTGTGTTTCTTATTCACACCCCACCCAAGTTGAGAACTTAGAGCCAAACACCCCCATTTCATTGGGGGGGGGGTGTTTTTCCAAACAATATTCTTAGTGGCTGGTTATTAGCTCCTTTTATGCTCCCATTCCCAGATAGCCCAAGTATCTTTAGGCAAGCTGTGATGGCCTGAGGTCTATTATTAGCCCAAGAACCTTCAGTCATGGTAGTGTGGTGGTTGGCCAGGTGTGTGAAGCAGGTGGTTTCCCAAGTGTCTTCGGGATGAGGCCCAGGTGTCTTCGGGCATGACAATGGATTTTCTAGCCCAGGTGTCTTCAGGTGTGGTGGTGGTTGTTCTGTCTAGGGTGTTTGTAGGCGTGGTTACATGTGATAGTTGTGGCCCAGGTGTTTGTGGGTGGGATTCAGCTGTGGTACTGCGTGTGATAGTTGTGGCCCAGGTGTGTGCGGGCGGGTGTGGCAGTGGGACTGCGGTGAGAATGGTGGGATTGGTCCGATGCGTAGGATGTCTCAACAACTAGTGGGAACGTGGCGTGGGGTACCCAAACATAGATGTGCGATGATTATATATATTACTTGACTTGCTTTATTTGGGGAGTGTTCCTTGGTGAGGCCTGGGGTGGATAGTTTACCTTGATATGTTTTGGTTTACTATTTTTTTCTCACGGGACTTTAGTACGTTCCCTCAATTGTGCACGAGAGTCTTTGGTATTCCCTACTGAGTGTACTTGTATGCTCACCCTACGTATATAGAACTGCATTCAGGTTTCCAGGAGGACCTCGGGGATCACGCCGGACCATACTAGCTCGGACCATTGCGGCAGTGGCAGTTGTTTCTTTTCTTCTTTGGTACTTACATTTGTAGTCACCTTTTGTACTTTGTGGCTTTACTTTTGGAACATGCATGTGGGAATGGTTTACTTTTGACTTTACTTTTCTTTTACCTTGGTGTTGATGACTTTCATCATCCAATCTCTCGATCATAAAAAACAAAAAGTGGTAATGCCTTCCATTTCAGAGAAATTTCTATACCCTTGGTGCTAGTCGCCACTCCGGGATCTATTGAAGGCGAGTCTCGGGGGTCATTATATCTCCTTCAACATAAAGAAGGAAGGGCCTGGCAATCTTCTAACCCTTCCCTCCCTTTGGTGAAGGCAGGTCGTGACACAATAAAATACACCATTATAGTCATGAAGTAAATTTTTGAGAATTAATTTGAGTAAACACACTATGAAAGAACATGTAACAAGTTTTGAGATAAATAAAACACATTTTAGTAAACTCAATATGCTCTATTAAAATATAGTTTTACTAAAAAATGTGTTTTATTCTATTTTTTGAAGAAATAATATTATTGCCTATTACCACATTAAAAAAATTTATTTTAGTAATATAACATATATTGTTTGAAAATATTATGTAAAAAATATCATTCTTTTAATCTTTAAAATTTTTCAAAAAAATTGTTTTTTTGATGAAAAGTGAAAAATACTTATTTTTATATAAAACATCCACTTCCTTTGAGGATTTTAAAATGTCACATTTATTAAATAATTTTTTTAAAATAAATACTCACTCATTTATAATTTTATCATTCCAATTATTATCATTAGAAATAAATTAATGTATTATTTTTTTATAAAAACATTTTATATTTCAGAAAACATTTTTCACCTAGAAATCTTCTCATTATATTGCTTTCATGGTTTAATTTTCATTAATATTATACGACATATGTTAATTTAATATTGAAAATTGTATTCAATAATTTTAATTAAGAGGACTCAATTTGGTAAACTTGTTCCTTTTTGGTTTGTTCAATATAAATGTGAACCATAATAAATATTAATTGCCATTATAAAGGTAAAAAGTATTAATTATCATTAAGGCTATTTCAATATGGCATTAAATTAACGTAAACACATTATAATATTCTATTTTATGAGTGTATTTTGACCATTTAAATATATAAATGTTATAAATATACAACCACTTGGATAATTTTTTATTTTATTATAAACATTATATATTAATTTAATAAAAATATAAATAGAAAAGGTCAGTCAATTGAATTTAATATATCTATTATAATTATATATTTATAATAAGAGTAATATTTTTTTGTAAATTTAATTTTAGTGAATGGGAAATTTTTTTCATTTTCATTTATATTATTTATAAATATTAATATTCAATAATTAATCATTCGGCAAAAATATTTTATAAATTAATAGGAAAATTAAATAAATTATTAAAAATTAACATGTAAAAATATTTGGTCAATTAATTTATTTACATTTTTTATATAATAATTTTAACATTTAGATATATTTTAATGTTTTTATTAAAATTAATTTTATGTTTTATGTCATTCTAATTCAAATTATGTGAATAGTTATATAAATGACATTAATAGATTTTTTTAATAAATTATTAATAAAATTGAAAAAATATTGAAGAAAGGATTTTCAAATGATAAATTGCATAAAATTTCGTCCTAATAATTATTTATGTTCCAATAGATACGTTATTCCTAATATAATAACACTTTTATATTAAAAAGTTATTAAGACATATAATATTACATTTTTTCTAAATGGTTTTAAAAAATTAAATTTTAATAGAATATATATTGAAGTAGAAATTTTATTATAAATTATTAATATGATCATAACCAAATTATATCCTAATTCATATCATTTTTGTACCATTTTACATGGGTTAGAAACACATTATAATATAATTTTTTGTATATTTTCAAAAATGATAATAAATAAATTATAGGAAAAATATTTTAATATATGAATTAATATTCCTAAAAATATATATATTCATATATGTTAAATAAATATGATCATAAATATCAACCATGTTTTATTTAGGAAAAAATTTTCCATTAATTGTAACACCATTAGACCCTAATGTGATAAAAAATCAATGTTTTGATTATTATAAAAATTTGTTACAAGGGGGTTAATACAGAGAGATAATTGTGAAACAATTTCATAGAGTTTAAAAAAATTGAACTAGATAATTTATTCAAATACTATAAATACATTCAAAATATAACATTTGTTATCAAACATAATTAAAAAATTAAATTACAATAATTTAATACATAATGTAATTTCAAGAATTCCATTCCCATCACATATAAAAGTGATCCCCATCTATATTTTACATAGACCACATTGAGTAACAAAACTCATCCAAAACCATCCCGATTTAAATATAAACATCCATAGATACGATTGATTGGTAAATTTATTTTTCGAATACTATTCCATGTTTCCTTGTGAAATGATATAGAGGAGGCCAACCAATGAATTTACACTCATGTTATCTAACGTCCTATAATTTATTTATTCTTATTATACCTTTAAAAAATGGTGTTGAATATTAAATATTATGTTAAAAATAACTAATATACATAAATGTTATTATGATTATATAAACATTAATATACAATCTCAATTCCATCAAATGTGATTTTAATTTATTACCCATACATATTTGTAGACTATCGACTAAACATAGTGACCCAATTAGTTCTCCACCACCACATATTATTGATAACTTTTATTATGAGTATAATTTTTATATAAGATATTTTTTATCTAATTATGAATCCTGAATTATATTATGAGAAATACCTTATAACCTTTTAATCCATTATAAAATGCTAATGTTTCTCATGTGTATATGTGGACTACTCTACTAACAATGTGATGTGATTTGTTTTTATTTTTTAATTAAATAGATTGTAATAAAAATTTATATCATGAAAATATTATATATATATATATATTTATATATTTATAATGAACAAAATTCTCTAAATTATGGATATATGATCAATCTAGATGTTTCAATGCTAAATAAACAAATCATTCATTAAAAATAATTCATTAATCACTTATAAACATTATTTAAATAAATATTTACGAATAAACTAGTGAAATTATGTATCAATTAAACTAAAAATGGTATTATATTTATTAATAGTGTTTTCGGAGATTTTTTATAATAGATCTATATTATCAATAAAAGGTATTGTATTGTGTATGAATAAATACAACAATTGTGGTAATAGATTTCCATCTATCTTTTATTTCGATGAGAAATTTTCCATATTAAAATATTTTTCATTTAATTTGTCGTATATAATACCCATAAATGTAATTTTTGAAAATTATAATGAAATTTTTTGGTTTTTTCATATCCTCCTAAGATCATCTCTTTCATAAGGTACATATTTGAAGGATATCAATGTTGTAAAGGATTTATGATTCAATCTATGTTTTATCAATATTGTTAATTATTGAATATACATTGAGGAAAGTATATAATTTTTATATGATAAATTTTGTTAACATTTCTTTTCCCATTTTTATTTTTAGAAAATACATGTTTTCGTTTCATTTTTATCACATTAAGTTCATATGACGAAACATTATATTTTATAAGGAAAACTAACAATGTTTTACTATCCGGTTAGGAATAATTTTTATTTATCACCATAACTACATTAATATATTTTCAAAAATCATTTTAATTATTCTCAAATTAAATTTAATATTAATTTTAAACAATTTTTTATTTTCTATAAATAAATTTCATATGAATTTTCTAGTAATTTTATAATAATTTTACTAATGAATTGTTTTAAAAAAATTGAAAGGAATCTTTGTTTTCAATTATACATCAATAAAATTTCCTTCCATCATGAAGACTCAATGATTTGATGTAAATGTTATAATTTTACATGGTATTTATAATATTAATTTTTTCTATAATAATTTGAAAATTATTATATTATAAATTGGTTATCTCATAGCTAAAAAAGTATTTTCTTCAACAAAAATTCAATGTGAACTTTTAATGAATATTTCATCGATGACAATCTACATTTAAGTTAATTATTTTACTGTGGTGATATTATCTGATTTTAAAAACCTTATTATTCCTCAAAATTAATTATGATAATGATGATGAAATATTTTCAATTTTTTTTAATTTTTCAAGCTTTGTTACATGATAAAATAATAATTTTTTTATGAAACAATTATTTTTATATAAGGTATGTTATGATGATATAATTAATGTTTTCTGAAAGTATAGAAAAAGTATTTATGGAATTTATTTAGTGAAGGGTGGTCATTGAATTATGTAACCCTATAATTACATTTGTTTTTTATATCTTATGAAATAATAATGGTATAAATTTCGATATTCTTTAGTTATCATTGAATGCAATTTGACAGGATTTATCTACTATATGAAATGGTTGATGATGCATGATCTATCATGATATGGGATATAGTTTTCTATTCTTGATCCATTTAGATTTTATTGTCTTTTTATCTAAAATTTACATATGAAATTGTTTCAATACCTTGGATAGTACCACACTATTATTACATTTGTTTACACATATGATCCAAAATTTTCAATCATGGTTGATTTATGTTAATTCAAAAAATGTGATTTATGACTTTTGAAGTGACCAATTTTAATAACAAGAATAATTATTAAAATATATGATACATTTGGTATGAACATTGAAATTTATGGTCATGATCTATTTCACTTATGCATATCTTATCCATTCATATAGACCTCGATGAAAATATCCCATTCTAAGAAGTTCTGAGAATCCAAGATCATAATTTCTTACATTCCCTTTACTTATTTTATAATGAAATGATTTATTTAGTATATGTCCTGAAGTGTGAAAATTGATAATGGTACTATGAGAGATGACAAATAATGTAAATAAATAAGATGCCCAAATATATAGTATATTTGTACAATAAATTATTAGAGCTATAAATTAGATTTAATGTTTATTTATTTTATATTAAACAAAAAATATATAAAATTATTCTATAAAAATTATTGTTCACAATGGTATCCATTTGGTTATGAGATAATTGATTATACTAACAAGTTTTTATAAACCTTTATAAATAATTGGATAAATTATAGTAAAGGCAGGTGGTTCGTAAATTTGTCCCCTAGTCTAAAATTATTTTATCTAACTATGGGATGTAGTCATCTAATATTTATTTATAACCATTAATTTAATTAAATGATTTGTGTTTTTCTAACGTTGATTGAATTCATTTTTCATGCATTTCCATATAATGTTATTCCACTATATGTGTTCCTATGTAAAATATTTACTTTATTGTTGGAAAAAATAATTGTAAGGTATATATAATAAACATTTATTGGAAAAATATAAAATCATGACTATAATATGAATATTTTAATTGTTTTTAAATGATTAAAATATATTTATATAGGGTTTATATTAGTTACGTGGGAGAAAATGATTCTATAAGATAACAATAAATTATATTTTCACAATCATAAATATTATAACTGCTATTTGAAATGGTAAATTTCAATGGATTTGGGATGGTATGTTAAAATGGTACATTGGAATTGAAACTGAAAATGGTAATTAGAATTGATTTCAAAATTGAAATGTAAAATGGTATTGATAAAATCAATTATAATGTTTTATGTTATAAATATGATATTTATAGTGTGTCTTGATCTTCGAAAAAATGAACATGGATATTTTCAAATGAAAAATCATTGTATATATTCCTTTGATGAGAGAAAACCAACAATAGTGGTTTGTGTTACCTATTAGACTATATTATAGAAAATAAAACCTCTCTAGGAAGGTATGATTTACTATTCAGGGCTGGGGAAACACCTGTATTGGAGGTCCATATTACTCATTTGTAAATTTTTATTTGTAATTAGATTGTAATGGCCTAAATATTTATTACACTGAAACCAGAATTGGATAATTTATATATGATCTATCATTTCATAGTCAGTATTATTAATATTGGAATAACATTCCTCATGCTTCATTGAAAACAGGAAGCAGTAATGGTTATTTACTATTTTCTATATAGTTACTCAAAACATTGTTAAAAATTATGTTGAATTAAATTTGACTATTTATTATGCTTTTACTTTATCTTTTATCAATAGGATACTTCTAATTATTCTACATGTGTTGGACTAATAAGTTATATTCATATCATACTTAGACCACCATATAATTTGGGTACCTGATTATATATCTATACATGGTAATATGATTCAAAATTTGGGTAAGGAAAAATATTTCTAGTTATGGAAATGGATTCCTAGGATGGACTAGGATGATGAGAAAAAGCCAAACTCTAAGCTAGTTTCCTTAATTTTACTTTTTCCTTCTAGTAGATTTGTGTGTCATCTAAACATGGGGATATATAATTGAAGGTACAAAAAATTAAGCCATTTTATAATTCTATATTTCATTAATTTTTTTGGGAAAAATTTCATAGTTGTGATGTTTATCTGTGATATTTCTTAAATTGATATTATTTATTTTCTTATACTAGTTTGTAGAATCATATAATGAAGTCATAGTCTCAGCATGGTATCCTCATTGTCCGTTGAATGAATTCTATTGTATTTTATATATGGTCATTGATGAGGTATAGTGGAATAGAATAACTAGGAACCAATAAATTATATTAATTGAGGCATATATAAAACCACTTATTCCATGTTGAAAATAGATATATATTTACTATAATTTTCTCTTGATTATATAACAATTATTCAATAGAAAATTTAAAATGAAACAAAAATTTTCATTATAGGCTTTTCTAAAATTTTTATATTAATTTATTTGACTATGATATGATTGTGGAACTGCTGTATTGATTTAGGAAGAATAATTTTCTTAATTTTATTTAAACTAAGTTTTGTAGAAGATATGTTTTTTTGATCAGGAATATTGTTTGTTGATGTTCTGTGGGATTTATTTTTAATTAATATGTTGATGTTAATTTCTATATTTCTCAAGGATTCACTTACTCTATTACAAAAAAATATCATAAAATATTTTCATCTAATTATTCTTATCTTTTAAGTGTTTCGACAGTTTGAATTCTAGTTTCAATTATGATGGTTTAATGTATAATTGAAAGTCTATAAGTTATAGAATTTTATAGGATTATTATTTTCATAAGGAGGTTATACCTATTTATAAGGATATATTCCTATTGTTGTTTTCATATTTTTTAATGAAAACATGAATATTAGTCATATTTATATAATTAAAATATCAATCAAAACCCACATTGATTGAGTTTTTTAGTTTAGGTACACATAGAAGTATAGATACTGTAGGATTTATATCCAATTATAAGTACTTATTTTTAATAAATGGGTTGGATGTTGTGGACTTAATTTTTAAAAATTATGATTTACTGATGATAATAATAATCATTAATTATATATGAATGTATTGTACAATAGATTAATTACTTTTCATTGAAACAATAAGTATATGTGTTGGGATTACACATGTTTGAACATTCCCCTAACTATTGAAGAGATATTAAGAATAAATTTTCATGAATCCAATTTTACATAAATAACTTTAATGAATGGGATTAGATAATGATTATGTCATCTCCATGTTGTATTAACTCTTATAGAATATTCTCCCATACTAGTTGAACTGAATGATTGATTAAAAAATTATATAATGAAATAATAGGGTTTTGTAAAATATTGACATGCATGAGGATAAAATCCATTACATTAGGGGAGTTTTTCAATTAGTAGGCTTTATGAAAAATAAAATATTAATAATTATCTATTGAGTTGAATTATATCAATGATAAAATTTTCTTAGAGTTATCACCTAAAAGAGTATATGTTGGTTTCATGGATTGTTTCAATTATGGATGTTTAGGTTTTAGGAACTAGGAGATTTAGAACTTGAAAACCCAAAATAAAATTCTATACTATTAATATGGTGAGTATAGGTTTATTTATAAGAATCCTGCTCATAGAATGTAGATTATCACCAAAAAAACAACAAGCACTGAGAATTGGGGGTTTTCAAAATATTTTATATGTGATATCATAGATTTGTTTCATGTATATGGAACTAAAATTCTATACAAGACATAATTTTATAGACTAATACTATATTTGTGTGTTAATTGATTTTTACTATCCAAAATTACTTCATTTGGTGAATTTTTATCCTTGATTCACTTTTGTATCAATTTTTTTTGGAAAACAATAACATATTTGATTGTGGAATAAGAAAACAATTAATATCCTATAATACAAATTTAGTAAGTCATTAGATCAAATTTAATAATTAGGTAATCATATTACAACCATATTAAATAACATTTTATTCTGATAATGTGAAAATAAATAGTATACCATAGCATGGGGAGACCATTCAATTGTATTTTTGATGCACTCAGATATTTGAAAAATAATATGGGAATCATTTTGTACTATATATAGGTTTTTATATTTTTTTAATATGATATTACTTGTGTCATAGTAAATAATCCATGTTCGAAAAAACATATCTTCCGTAATTGAATTTGATTATTCTCACTTCAACTATCCAATCATAATTTTTATTTACAAATCACTTATTCATACAGTCCAGTTTTTTAGGATCTATATGTGTCATCCAAATGATATTGTCAAAATTTGGTGGGGGGTAGAATGTACAAAAAATGACTAATCCATAACTATTCATCATAACAAATATAATATTTTTTCATTAAATATATAGGAAAATTATTAAAACCACATTTAAATATTTGAAATATATTGCTTGTTTTTGAATGGGAAATGTTGTTTATTTTAACATTATTTGAATTACCACACGACAATACTTTGTATTTTCTTCAATGTTGGGTGTCAACCCATTGGTGACTCATTTTAAATATTACATTGACAAAAAAAATTCTATGTATAGATTCTTTTTCTTTTGCAAGAAACCTATATTCAAATAATCATACCATCATAAATAGCCAATATTATATCCTATGAATGATTTTTTTATCTCCAATGTAATGATATGAGAATTAATGGGTTTTTTATAGAACCCCGTGTAAAAATTGATGTTAATTCGATCAAATGATCATATAATTATTTTCAATCATTGGATAAAAATATCCCTAAGTTCATTTATATTAATAATGAAACACACTATTATCATGAAAAAGTCCAAAACCACTAGAGGAGTTGGTTCTATGGAAAATATGCTTCATTGACAATATTTGTCCTTAAACTAATTTTATAGCATTATTCTAGAAGTATGGTGGTGTCCTGTAAATACATAAATTTTTAATATTATACCTTTTTTATCCACAATATAATTGGCATGATATCTCAACCATTTATCCACGATTTCCATTATCTATTTATTTTTGACATAGTTTATTTCATTAAGGAATTTATCTTAATTAAAATCATACTATCTATTTATGATTTTTAATCAGAAGATGTCATTGGTTCACATTGATATAATTGGATGCTAAATAAACAAATAATTATCTTAGAGACTTAATAATGGCCCTAATATATCATAGATTTTTGGTTCCATGGTTTATATTATCTTTGATAATTTATTATAGAATAAGATTCAATGTATATAACATTGAAGTTTCAAAGTAACACTTAAATGATACTATATTCTTTCCAACCATTATGAATAAATACTCAAGAAAACTAAAATTCTAAATCCTATATTATTTTTATTACAACGAAAATTATATATTATATATTTTTTAATTTACATTCCATTCATATATGAATGGATAACTTTTCATTGATATTTTCATGATTTTGAAAAAATGTATAGTTTTATTCTCTGAATTCCTATACTACAGTGAAATACAAATTTTACAAAACATTTTATTTATAGTATTATCATATATAATTGGATAAGAAAATTTTAGTCATATCCTACCACTGTTAGATCAATGAATAATCTTTCGGTATAAAATAAATAGAATCTAGTAAAATCATTATGGATATCAAAAAATAGGACCCCTGAATTAATATTTATTACATTGATTAAAAGTTTATTTATTAACCAAATACAATAAATGAAATGAATAAAAAAATTATACATATAATTCTTCTGTAATGTAATTTACAAAATAAAATAATACGACTAAAAAAATTCATTGGGTTAATAGTATTCATTATAGTGATTGTTTGGTGAAAGGATATTTCATATATCTTTTTTTGTATCATTGGATGATATAAAAAAGAATCGTATTCATAATAAATTATTTCTATTTATTATAAAACCACTCTAGTCTTAGATATGTGATTATTCATTTTAAGATTCCAGATATTAGGAATGGATCTATTAGATAATTTAATTAGTATGATTGTATATTTTCAATGGGGATAAAATTTTTGGTTCCTATATCAACTCGTGATTATCTACCAAATGAATCTCTAAACCCAATATTTATAATATATACTCGAAATTAAATGTTCTATGTTCCATTATATTTAACATTCCAAATCTATGCTCCGTGACTGATGGGGCTTGGACGATTTAGTGGTCACCATGACTTCTCTATGATACCATCTTTGGATTTATATATAAGATAATATAGACACGAATCATGATAGTATGTGTTAAACAAATGATTATTTGAGTAATTAGAATCATTAATATCTGATGAAAATAACAAATTGATTCCAAAAAACACAAAACAACCCATTATGAGAGTTTCAACACAAACAATACGGTTAAAATGATGGAAGGTAATAAAATTTTGTTATTTCAATAGATACAACAATTCAATGACCCTTTAACAATATTATAATAATTACTAGGTTAATGAACCATCATAAAGTAGTAAGTCCAATAAATCGAGGTACACCATCTAGGATCCATGTTTATCCCCAGTGGGGCATTCACAATTTGTCTATAACAGTCCATGAACATCTCCTAGTGGATACCCATTTGATAACAAAAGTACACCAATACTATAACTATAATAATGTTAAAAATCAATTTACTAATTCATATGAATCCCAAATTATCCCATGTAAAGCTGAAACCGGTTCTACCAAAGTTAGATATGAAAATATATGAAGCATAGGAGTCCCATTTCATGATGGGATTTGACTAGGTTCCACATTCACCTTGGTCATAAACATGGGATCCTTTTTCACTAATGTAACCTAATTGGGAACCCACTCCCCCTGTTCTCCTACATTGGTAGCCATCCATTTAAGAATCTTATAATACATGAAAGGGTTATAAATGTCATATTTCACTACTATAATCATGAACTTCTCTGAGTATAACGATCAGGATTCTTAGAAGATTTCTTCCCATGGAATTAAACTCTCACTTAAAGGACCCTCAGAGTGTTAAAAAATAATATTACATAGAAAATGAGGTTCCCTGTTGTTAGTTGAGTGATGAATCATATCATAGATCAGTATTGTCCATAGAACCACCCAACATGACACATCTTTATTAATCTTATTTAGGTTAGGAGAATATATTTAAGGGAATTCTATTAAGTTAATGGACTTACAATATCAATACTGATGTTCTCAAACATGGTTTACTCAATTATCTATATATATAATGGACCTTTAGATTATTGTTAATTAAAAAACATAACATCACTATAGTCATATTTGATGGGGAAATATAATGTTCTTCACATTTTTAATTCCAACATGAAACTTTTATAAGATAATTTATATCTACAATTTGTACATCAATGAGTTTAAAATTCATATATATTTTTATTATATTTAATGTCCATCTAGTTTTTACCTTTACTTGATGCACAACCATAAAAATCAATGTAGTTAGTTATGGAAACATAGACTTAAATTGAACCATGATCAGCCTTTTCAAATCAATTTAAAAAATATATGTTTTCCAGTAAAGAAACACAGAGAATTTGGAGATATAATTACCTTCATATTGATATGGAGCATTTCCAAATATTATTTTTAATACAAACTACACAAAACCGTTCAACTCACAGAATAGAGAATAATATTATATGGACTAATATTTTCTTATTAATCCACAGTATAAACTATATTCCAGTGAAATATATTGAACTACTGATTTATGTAGATTTTCACATTTATGCATGATATTTATTGATCACTTATAAATGTTATAATCAAAAATTTGAATGTGAAGCATATCAGAGTTACATATTATATCTATAAGTGGGCATATTAATGGGATGTCAAATCCTCCATTATCTAAGGAAACTTATCCCCCACTAAACTATAATAGGATACCCCAAATTAGTGTCATGTACTGTTGACTCATACCGTTATAAGGTTGTAACATATAGAAAACATAATGTTCACATGTCATAAAGGGTCCTAGTGAATTGAAATTTTAAAACCAATTGAAATCCATTTTCCAAAAGAGAGGTTGATTGAGTATGAACCTTGGATTTATATGTTACAATAATGTGCATCATTTTAAATTTTTTCCATCTACTAAACTACCTTCAATTCAAATAGAAACACCACATATTTCTCTAAAAAATATACGATTACATATCCAAAACAAGAGCACTGATAAATCAATTAGGGTATATAGAAATTATCAATAGGCAATGAACCATAAATATTCCTCGCAAATGATTGATTCAATTTTCCTATATAATAATAGGTTATTATTTAATTCCATGTGAATCCAAAGCTATTTGGTAAATTATATTGTCTTATAAATTCTTAATAATGGATCTATCCCAACCTTGTTGGTTGAACATGATGTCATATAAGAGACGAATCCCCATGGATTATCCTACCATCTATGGGATTTAGAGATAGGTTTATACCCTATTTCCATATCCTACCAGTTTGTGATCCAATCCCAGGAGTCTAAAAATACATAAATGCTTTACCTTTAAAAGGAGGTGGAGTAAATGGACTCTATCACCACTACCAGTTAGGAGATTCCATGTATGAATCTTTATAACTTCTATATTTTTTATCATTTGTGTCCAAAACTACATGATATTATATATTGAAGGTCAATATTGGGATCTTGATACTGATAATAAAAACTAGAACACCCAGGAGGAGGTCCATCTTGGGGTATATTTCATAAGAATCATAGGAATGTCATCTGTTCATTGTTCAAACATATGAGGTCCATTGGCATATCCCAGTAATATGAAAACAAAATTCCCATATGAATGTTCATACTTATAATAATTCTAAACATATGTCTATAGTTTTCTGAGAGTATAATCATATTATTAATTATATATATGTGCCCTCAAATCGTATCCTAATAGAGAAAGGGTTTTGAGACCATATCAAATGTCAATATTAGGATGATCATCAATATATCCCAACAATAACATAGAAGAAATATAAAATCCCAATTCATAATTATCAGGTCCAGTTGTATATCCCAGTAACTACATTGGAGAAGGCACATATCCATATTTATATCTACGATATTATCTGGCATATCTAGGTGAAAACATATGATTAGGATGAAATGTCTATATTTAGTTTAGATTCTAATAATCATATCCTTGAAAAACTAAGAAGTATACTCATATCCCCAGTCAAAACTATGATTCCCTCCATTATATCATTCCAGAAGCTTTTGAGTTGTCACATAACCCTAATAAAATCATTGATTAATATTTGAATATTCTAGAAACAACCATAGAGTACAATATAGTAAATTGACTCCATAAAGGTTATCAACATAGTCATATCAAAACTGAAGAGATATTGAGGTCGGAACCAACCTATAATGTTCGTTTCCCACATTCCATAACCCAATCTATTATCAAGGATTAAAGAGTGAAATCTATAATGATAAAATCCATGAAAATGTATTATGGGGAATTATATGTACTATATTTTTTTATCAATTACCTTATTATCACATATATTACTATGGATAATCATAATTTCTGATAGTGGACAATAGATATTCAAACACACCATTAATTGTAAGAATCAATAATGACCATATAAGTCCTCATTTGGATATGATCATCAGCAACATTGGAGGTAATTTCTAGTTATTCATCTACAATAGTCCATCCCATTTCATATAATCCCCTAACATATTAAATCCCTTACTATATACCCCATGGTAGAGGTATTCCCCATGAATATATAAATTATTATCATGAAGGTATTCCTCTTTATAAAACTTCTAATGGTCCTCCTTATAGTCTGATGTTCATCGAAAACAAATTTCATCTCCTTATAAAATAAATAATAATAGGTACATGGAGAGTCACACCTTTTATAAACCAATAAAAACATTATATAGGCCCTTTATAATGCATGTTTTGGAAATATTATTTCAATAAAAAAAGTAAATAACTATCATAGAGACACACCATGAATGAAATTTTCAAATTATTGACCATATAGGCCCTCTACATGGAAACTAGTATAAAAACAATACATTTCCTCCATTAGGAGTATATTATGGTGTTCCTCCATATGAGAAAATCATAAGGATGAATATATAGCTTCTCTATAATAGAGAATAAAAAAAATAAATCATTGATGTCATCTTGATAGTCATAATTTTTGAGGAAGTCACTATAATATAATATATTCATAACATGAAGGTTCACATCCTGTTAAATACACTACGAGGTCAAAAACGTATCAATTGGTCCTTGATATATAGAGAAAATCAATATAAATTTCCTCATCATCAATTAGTGATTTATCATATGAATAAATTTGTTATTTTTCGATTCATTAATCATTAATAACACCCCCATACCAATTACAATATTATGAAACAAAGGAAATTCTTGATTATCCTAATCATATAAAATATTTAGTTGAAAATGAACCATCAATGTAAAATCATGTCAATGTACCAATCACAATGTATGAGGATAATTATTTGTTTGTGTGTAATGAACTAGACTAAGAATGAATATCAGCCATGTTCTATCCCATTTCTACTGAATAATATGAAATTATTGATGCATTTATAAAGGGGTATATATCTCGTTTCATTCATAAAATGGGTGTAAATATCTATTATCTCAGGTTTGGATACTTATCTAGTATAAATTACTATATCCACATAATGATAATAAATGATATCTAATTACTCATTGACATGAAAAAACTATTTGTATCTTGGTATAATAATTCAAAAAAATATATTGATATTAAGAATCATTCCTAGATCAAAAATATGTTTTAAAATATTATTATTATTTTAATTAATATAATGTTTTGGGTATATCAACATTGTGACAATTTTTGGTATGTTCCCCTAGTTGCTATTTATTTTAGTGACTGTTTACTCAGAATTAGGGGTGATGTTGTGGATACAGGATTAGAAAATTATAATGAGATATTGAGTCTTCCTTCTATGGATTCATCTATATAGTTGATTTAAATTTCTATAAATCCTATATATATTATATAAATATTCTAAAATACAATTAATATTGTCATGATATTGTGTACACTAGCCAATTACATAACATTATACCATAATCGAAAGAACACCATGTTTTTACAGATAAATAGTTCCCTAGACATGTTAAGAATGTTTCAATATCTTCCTCAAGACATGCCTTGAATGAATCCAATGTTCAGAACATAAGGTATCATTTGATCATATCCCAGTTAATCCCATATGTATCACACACAAAAAATGAATCTTTTTAATGAGGTATCAACTGCTTGTCACAATATAAAACATATTATTATCACCTATGAAAAATCATTGATGCCACTAGATGTATCTCTAGATTCTAACATAGGGCCTCATGGGAATATAACATTAGGAAAGAAATACTATTTCCATAAAGAAATAACAATATAATCAAATGAGTCATTACTGACACATCATCATGGAATAACATACATATAAAACAAGGTAAATTATTATAATCACATAAGATAATAATATTACGATTTTCAACTACGTAGATTATAGAACAAGTCTTTACTAAAAACATATTCTTCATTTTTATTTTTCACAAGTTATGTCATTCTCATCACATAAGGAATGAATCATATTTTTATCACATATTGAAAGGGATGAGAGATAAATTGTGATCCACCTATAATTTTTATGATTTTCATTTAATTCATATCATTATCATCAAACGATCTCTTATTTTTAGTCCCATCACATTAATAACTGTAGAAGGTATTGTATTCTTATCACTTAAGTGTTTTTTAATCACAAAAAATTATTCATCTGGATAATCAGATGTAGGAAGAATATTTAGATCAAAATATAATTAACGAGAGAATAAATAATATTCTCATCAAAAAGCATTGTTATTATTCTCATATATGGTACCCTAGGCTAGACACATTCTATTCGTCTTCTGATGCATCATGTGGAGTTTGTCTTAGGTGAATCACCTAGGAACTATGATGATATTCCAAAAAGGGAGGGATCCATGTATATTAATTATGTAATTGAGGTTCATTATCTAAAAACGTATGGGAATGTTTCTAAATATAATAATTAAGTATGGGTTATTCATAGGTTTTCATCTAATTTGTATAGACCCATGGGAAATCATTATATAATAGGAAGTATATGTTATCATCTATTGGAAAAAATACTATTGTTTATTGACCTTTGGAGAAATGTTTAAGGTTTTATAAGGGGTTTTGTATAATAATGAAATATTAATATGATTTTGATATAATTCCTCATGAGGGAATGATGGAATTATGGTTATGATTGGATGAAACCTAACATATGTCAATTATATATCTTTCTTGACCATGAATAAAAAAATTATTTTATATTTAATAGTCAACCATAATTTTATAAGACAATACATTTCAATTCAAAATCGTGATTGAAGGATGATCATGTTGCTAAAATAATGAAATCAATGGATATAGTGGGCCATGCACATCTTTTTTCCCAATTTCTACATAATAATTGAGAGAAAAGGATATGACTATACACCAATGTTCTAATAATGGGCCTATAACTAGGAGAAATAGGAACGCATATCGCATAACTACGGCATACTGAAAAGGATGTTGGGATTAGTGCTGATGATATCAGTTGTGTCAATGGATTTTGTATAATAGAAATATTATTGATTTGGTTGGGGGGGTCACAAGACATCTAAATTAATAAATGTATATTTCATGATGTGTGGAACTCTAGAAGATAAAAATTTAATAGTTTTTACATAATATAAGAGTATCCAAATTGAGTAACTTTCACAGATGATTTTTATTTATTGATATGTTTTTTTTCATTAAATGGTTTTTCATGAATGTATCATACAAAAAATACAATTAGTTGTCACTCTTATGTGTAGTAGTTGACAAAATATAATCACATATCGGAAGATATGATGGATTATAAATTTTTGAGATGCAAGAAATTATTAGAATGAATAAAAAACTAAGTATTTCTCCTTTTTAATGGAATTATTACTTATGGGACTCTATAGAAACACATATCACAAAATTTCAACCTTCATGATCATTTGTGAAGTAGTTGTATATCATCCTATTTCTATGGGATTTTTTTGGTGAAATATACCCCCATAAAGAATCCATTCAAAAAAAATACATGATGTCTTGAATGAACGAGTGATTTGGAATCAAAATTTAGGGAAATTATAAAAAATTTATATGATTGGTTCTAATGTTGATGAGGCTATTGAGGCATAATGATTAAGGAATATCATAATTCTATGATCATGTTAAAAACCAATATTGTTCCCAAAGAGAATGTTCTATGTAATTTTTTAATTCATTGAAAATGAATTACTCCATATTCTACATTATAAAATTATATTATGTTTTTAGGAAAAATGAAGTCAAAATAATAACTTACAGCCTAGATGGCCATCTCTATGAGTTTTTTAGTAACACAGTTTTCGTGATGTATAGTATTTTTACTAATTTTCATTCCAAAAGGGAAAACAACATAGTGGTGGGTCACATCCTTTTGAAACAGATCATGATAGCCAATGGTGAGATAAAAGTATTTGATACCTTTGTGTAAAATTATTCCATCATTATTTAGATAGGATTGAATGATTTCATATAAGGGTGCAATGGTTACAAAGTTCTCTATTTATGGGGAAAATTGGCATACAAGTTGTATTTGGCCTACATATCCCATTAGACCAATGAGGAGTTGAGAAAAATGCCTCTATGGAGTTTTAATTTATGAATCTGTATATGAGTCATAGTTTTAGTTCTAATAATAGTTATAATATATTATGGAGATGTTACAATGTTACCATGATACCATTAACTCCAATTTTTATCACAGTGTGGTGAAGATAAATTTCTTGTGTCCTCCAATGATTTGAGGGCACCAAAATCCTCAAAAAATATAATATTTTTTCCTTTTAATGGTGAATTATTTAGAAAACATAGTGGAAACAAATTTCATGACATTGTGAAATTAAGTGTTATCTTGATGGTGAGATATAAACATCCTCCTCTCCACCAAAATATAACAATCCATAAATGATTCTAGAATATCTTTTAACAGGTATTTGTCTCTTGTACCAGGAAGATTAATGAAATTCTTTGGGTTACATTAGTGTGGGAGACCTGAATCATAATAAATGATTTATAAAGAGGAATGGAATGTATAGTGTAGTTTCAAACTCATGGAAGGGTCCTCAAATTCTATGCATACTTTATTCCTAGAATCACTCCTCAGTGGATCGTTACTACCTGTAAGGTTTGAAAACAAGCGTGTTTGGAATATAATGTATCTCTTGAAATCCATTTGGGGAATTCCAAAAGAAAAAAAATTATACTAATGTTTTATAATTTTTTTATAATTTTAGATTAAATTGGTAGTGGATGTTAACATTTTTTGTTTAATGTACATCCCAAATTTTGTATAGATTGGTTATCATGACCATTGGTGGTAATGAGTACCAAAACATAATGAAATAAAAATAGAATTACTTTTATTTATCAATAATTTACATTTATGGGATCCTAATTCTATATCATCATAATATAATATTTATTTAAATTATTATATGGTATTAAATTTGAATTTTAAATCAGTTCCCAATATAAAACAGACATTTATGGATGACGACCTCAGACATGATGAACATTGTCTGTATCAAATGGTATAACTATTTGGGGGAAATGGAAATGTGTATTAATGGGAACATCATACAACATTTATACTCCATATATTTTTTCCTCACTACTTATATTTTTATAAAAAAATCATTCCTAAAGTTTATACTGAAGTGTTCGTTGAATTTCATCAATTTTTTCTTTGGATTATATAGTTAATTTTCATATTCAATGGTAATGAATATACAATTGATATATTAATGGATAATTCACTAGTTAATCTTATCATTTATATTATGCATATTTGTTTGAAAAAATAACTACAGAAACTACTAATACCATTAGTTTTCTATGTATACCCATTATTGGATGTATAATGAAGAAGAAGTAAGTGGAGTGTTACAATACGGCGACTACATCAACTAAAAGATAATCCCAATTGGTGGAAATAAAAACTATTGAGGATTCTTTAAGGCGCCCTACATTATATCATATGAGGATGCTAAATAGTTTCCTTTTGATGAAGGGGATCACATGTAATCTATTCTATGAGCCTAATAATGTTTTAATGATGGTCTATACTTCTCTGTTATTTCTCTATGGATGTTTCCATGAAAAAACACAAATCTATCAAAATCATGTGTATTCTTAGATGCATGAATAATCAATGAACACTAATAATTACAAAATAATAATTATTAACTATGGGTAATTTTTAAAAGAAAATGTTGAGCCTTGATAACATGAGGCATGCCATGGTTCACTTTTATCCAACATGAAAAAAATTCATGCGGTAAAAAACCTATATGTAAAAGTTTCATTAATAATTTCTGAACAAAAATTCTTAAGAATATCATCTAAGAGTTATTCTTTGCAAGGATACCCTTCGAGATCTTATAGGGAAATTATTATTCAAGGAATCATTTAGGGGTTTTTTAATAGAGGGAAATCATGGGAAAAACCCACATATCATTTGTAATAAAGGGAGGGAGATGTGATAGAACATAATGAAAACTCTAAATAGACACAAAATTGGAGGTAAAACCGTATAACTTCTGAGTAATCGATTTTAATAATGGGTCTCAAAAATTAATATCATGGAATCTATATTTTGATAATTTTTTAATAGTAAAGAAGTAAATGATGTCATTTTATGAAACATTAGAGAATAAAACTCATAGAAAGGATGAATAAAAACATATGACAATATTAAATGAAAACTAAATATCATATTAATACTATAAGCCTTTTATTTTCAATGAAAGATGTGTTATTCCCATCCAAGTCCACAATTCAACTACTATAGGTATCTATTGGAAACCATACACCTTCTAATTTTCATGTGTTTATATTTCTTCTCTTATCTAGGTTATTTATATTTATTTATATATTGTAATTCTAGTGTATCTGGTAGATAAAAATTATTAAAGGGTTATTAAGGTACCTACATACAATGAGAAAAATTCCAAGGTGGAAACTACCATTAGGGTCAAATAAATTATGAATGAAGTTATGGTGGATTCATTGTTTAAGGTGTTAAATACCATCATTACTATTGAAAATAGTTATGGAGTAAGCATATATTCATCATGTGAGATTCCTATTAGGAACTCATTTTAATGATTTAGTTTCACATGGAGGAATTAACTATTGTCTTTGAATTGATAATTTTCCCTATTTGTGAATTTACCATGAGAGGTAAGAATAATGAAACCTTGATAGAACCTCATGAATCTATCATTTACTTAATAGAGTATTTTAAAAATTATAATCTCATGTATTCTTGGATAGTGTGTGGGGTATTGCCTATAATTCATATTAAGTGAAAGGATCCTAAGAATTAACTACTCAAGATAATCCAAAAGTTACTCCCATTGATGAAATGAATTTATAGAATAGTTAGCCTAGGAGATGGAGATATTGGAGGAGAAAAAACATATCTACTACCTACAAAAGATTATGTTGACAAATGGATCCCTCCTCTCAACATGGATTCTAGTTCCTCAAAGAGGATTCTGAAGTTCTTCGCATCTATTATACTACTCTAGGATATCCACAAATGCATTCCTAGTCTTGATGAAATAAAATAATCAAAATCAATTGTTTCTAAAGATACATGTGTGATATAATATAGTTAATAGATAAATATTCAAAAAAATATATTATCCATGCATTTTGAAACAATTTATTGGTTAGGATAAGATTCCACCATCATTTTCTTGTGAACGTAGAGACACAAGGGGTATATTATCATTCATACCTCATATGTCATTAAAAAATCAAAGAACAAATAGATAATATTAAAAGTAAATTGTTTTATTCCTCTATATGTATGTTAATTTATAAGAGTGAACATTATATTTTGGATTCATAACTATAGATTTAACATCTGGAAGTGGATAAATTCTTTTAGTAATATGTCATTAAATTCATCGAGGAGTCTATTTGTTTACTAATGAAAAAATTAGTATTAGTAGTGACTAAGATGAAACAAGTGAAATACAATGTGGAAATGCATGAGATTTAAAAAGGAGGGATTTTCATGAACATGGTAAAGGTACACCAACAAGAAGAACAATAAATAGACAAAATTTCGCAAATACAATAATCTTTTTACTTGTCGCATAAATGGTTGGACATGCCTGAATAATCAATCACCCATTTATTGTAGTAGGGTCTATTTTGAAACTAATATGAGGAATATATATATATTTATATATATATATATATATTAAAAAAATCATATATATTACTAGAAATGAATGTTATACCATGTCTAAATTTTTTTTTTTGAAATTTGAATCATAATATAATTAACATAAATTTTAAATAAATATCTATATTTTTAAGTGAGTCATAATGAATATGAAACCATAAGATAAATAGAATATCATTAAATTACAAAATAGTGATAACATGGGTGTAATGGTCTAGATCAAAATGGTATGTTGATCACCAATTATAACCCATGGGGGTGGGGAATTTGGATAGTTCAATTAGAGGATTTTCATTCACTATCAATATGAATGATTCATAATTGTAAAAATGGAATGTGAAAAAAAATCAACTTCATTATGGAAATTTTTTAATAAATAATTATAACATGAATATTCTAAACTGATATCATAGTGAGGTAGTTTAGATGATTAATACTATTGGCCATATTTGTCTCCTATTTTACAAAACGATACTATTGATGAATTTTTTTAGTATTGTATACACTCAATTAGTCCTAAGTTTCCATAGAGTTATTCAATCACTGAATGTAGTTTCATAGAGAGAATTAAAATAGTTATTGTGGGTAATGTATTTTAGGCTATATTTGGGAATTTTTAGAACTATGTTATTATTGTAGAAAATTATATTTATACATGAAACTATATATTGATATCAATAAATATATGTATTGTATGTTTGAGAATGGGGATGATTTAAACAATGATCCTGATCATAATAAGAGATATATCAACATGAATTAAGAATGTTAATTGATCATATTAGAATGAGTGGAAAACATTCAATCTAACAATGTAGATTCAAAATATTTTAATTGGGGGATAAAAGAATAGTTTTTTAACATAATATAACTAAGAGATAACGGGGGATAAAGAGATTCTTATATTATGGTCACATATATGTAATTGATGATGATCCATATAGGATTATTAAACTTGGACCATAACTATATTTGTAGTTTATGGTCATGTAGTATGGATCATAGGGAGGTATATAACCTAATAATAACCAAAAATGTTCTTGGAAATAGCCTTATAAACTTTTAATCCATCTTTATATATGCTTGATGTGGGAAAAAGAAGTGCTATAAGACTAATAATGTCATTTGAGAGTGAAAAATAATGTATAATATGTCATGTTTAGAATTCTTCTCTGATTACCAATAATATTTTTTATGGTTATAAGTATTATACTGTGAGACTACTAAATTCTCAAGTCTAGTAGCATTGAATAAATGAAAATAATGTCTACCAATTATAGGAAAATAAAAAATATATTATTTTAAAATATTATTATAATCATGGCCAACCATTATGAAGGGTAAACAATATATGGTTATGTTTTTTTATCATTTGGGAGATCCTTTTAATCAGATAGATCCATTAAAAATGGGTTTCTAGATTATAATATTATAAAAATTTTATATGTTACTGCTATTTTTTTCGGTGATGTAACATTTAATGTATTATTAGAGAGAGATATTACCTAACATTTATATGGGTTATGTGGAGCTGGATGAAAAAAATATAAAACAAGACAATATGAGGGATAATATGTGGTTTGTATAAAGGATAATAATAAGTGTTATAGGATTAAATAAATGTATAATTTTATTGGAATCAATTATCTAATAGTTCTATGCATGATGTTCTTCCCTATATATTTTCCTAACAAATAATGAAAATATGAAATACCTTGGAGTGAAAGCGGACCAAATGTAAATTATGATTTTCCTCATACTAAGAACATCTTCAAAAATAGATTTAGATGTTCTATATAATACAGGGATAATACTATTAGGAATCACTATTTCTCTATAGTTAATGGGAATTGAGACATGTATTGTTTTTCAAAGGGAATGTAAGATATCCATCACTTAAAGTAGGTAATTTTTACACACTAGTAACATAAAGGGGGTTCCCAACCATGGATGTAACGATATACACCAAATTTATAATTAATGCTAAATTTAAAATATTATTTAGTTTAAAATCATACTCCAAATGTGTTAAAAAGTTTTATTTGAAATTTTGATGAAGAAAAGCATGTAGTCTATCATCATGTGGAATCAATATAGATTAGGTAGTTATATTTTATTTATGGTATGGTCTATAGGGATTATCTCAATTTAACTGATATAGGAACTAATCAAAAAATAAAAATCTCAAAGGCTTCATTCATGGTGTGGGAAACTAAGTAATATTGAAGGTAATTTGATCCACATGGGAGTACCAAAATTGTTGGATGAATGGGAGAAATAAATTACATTATCCAATTAATAAAAAAATAGCGATATTGGTATCACATGATGTCATAGGGGGAGGGGTGTTACGCTCCCCATATACAATTTGGGACTATAGTGAAACATCAATTGTTTTGGGACTCTTTTCAATTAAGTGGAGTTGAAGGATTAAAATTATGACTCATTGAGTCTGATGTAATGTATAAAGGATATAAACATTATTTGGGAAATGGTTGAACCCATTCTAAACATCACTTCCACTATAGTAATATTGAATATAATTTATTTAAACAGTTACCTAATTTGGATAAAGAACATTTTTGTGTTCGTTCACCACTATAGTTGAGTCCCCTCATTTTTATTGAAATTGGTTATAATGTGCATGAAACGTGGATATAATATTTTCCTTTACATCAAAAACCTTCATCATAAGGGATACAATTTGGAAATAAATGTTCAAGTTTATCTAAATAATGGGCCATGATATCTTGAGATAATGGAAGATCATTAGGTGTGTTCAAGCATCATGGGGGGTTATCTATATTGTGCTAGGAATATCAATATTGTGAACCCATATTGTTAGAGTGTTAAATAATGATGTGATAAAATAATTATTCTATCAAGACCTGCGGGGTTTTGTATTGGTCATTAACCATAGAGTCAAAATTTATCTAACTTGGTTGAGGGAGGAGGTAGTCTCCAAAGCATCATGAAATGAAACAAACTAACATGAATTGGAGAACCTAGTGCCATAATTGTAAAACATGAGTAGGAATGGTTAATATTTTATATACAATTCAGTCACACAAATTTTGTTAATGATTATTTTTATAAGTATTCAACATGATTTTTTCATAGTTTAGTGTTCTGGAATATGTATCAGGGTTCTAAGGTAGCGTGCATGGAACTATTTAAGGGTGATACATGATGTGAATAAGATATCCAAATTACTAAATAAACCAACACATGTAAAAATTATCATAATTTAAGGTTATGTTTATTGAATAAATGGAAGGGCCTTTGATGGTCATTTATCCAAAATCATAGTTATTTATTTCTAGGTCATATATCCATGACCATAGGGTAGGACCATCATAATACCTGATTGGGTCTAGGTGAAACTATTGTGCTCTAAAAATTTAAATGTAATTATGATTCAACTTTGAGGTATATGTAAATAGTTAAATTGTATCATGTACAAACTCAGAGATTTCATGTATGTTTCAATAAGGATTATCCAAATCTAACCAGATCTAGGAATCTAAAATTCTAGTCCAAACAATTCACATGAATAAATGAGCATGGTTTATGTAAATTATTCATTAATAAGATGTGATATTATCCATATTAAAATAAGGGTGAGGATACACCAATTTCAATGGGAAATACCAATTTATAACAAAAAATATAATATGTAATATGTGTACTCTATATTGTGTAGTGATGGGCGAATGAAGAGGTGAGTTGGTATGCATTGGAGTGGAAGTAAAAAATAACAATTTGGATTGATGATGTAAATCAATTATATAGAAATTGAAAAAAATACATAATTTTATTATCATGATAATTAGGTAACATGTATTTTACAAACCAATCATTTAGAGATAAAAGAGATATAATGTTTTCCCTTTTGTGGTATATTGGATGACCATGGTCGTCTCACTTGAACAGAATTCATGGATAAAGCATAGATTAATCATAATCAACTATAATTGAATTGTTTTATATAATTATTCAATGAAAATAAATTTTTTTCAAGGAATAAAAAACGGAAATAAAATTTATTATTTAATGAGACATGACTGAATGAATTTTCAAAGAGAAAATATATTCTCTTGAGATAATCACCCAAATAAAATATTTACTATTTTTATAATATATATAAATATATATAATTATTGTACATTATTTAATGTGAAAAATATATATCTCAATCGATATGAGTTAGAGTACTCCCATCATATAAATTGTATAATCACCTCATATATCATGGGAGAAATATAAATATGAAGCAACTAAAAACTATACAACTGAAGAAAACTATTTCCCTCGGTATAAATTATTCTATGAGTAATTTAAAAAAAATTGTAATTTTAAAACATGAATGTGAATGATAGGTTCTTGTAAACTATATTAATATGACATGGGAATCCATTGATCAGACACTGATTTTTCATTTTATCATATATTGAGAATTTTAATGGTGATGTATAATGATAGAATAAAATTAAAAAAATATAGTGAGAGATACATAATGAGATAAATTATGTGACTAAAATTAAATAAATAAGGAAATATTAGAAAATGCACAAATTTTTTTAGTATAGAGTAATAATCATAATTATAGTCAATTTATTCCTACATAAATTATTTAAACAACCATTACTTTTTGGATCATTAAATTTTATAAAATAAATTTTTTTTAAATTATTCTCTTTTCATGTTTCCTTATTTTTCTTCCTTATTCATAGATTATTTTTTATTTACTCTTATGAATCCCTTTAAGATATCAGGATTCCAAAATTCTATATCTGTTGTTTATAAAAATTTTATGCATGATTTGATAAATATAGAGTCCATGTATTTGTGGTATTATTGATGAGACAATGTTTAAATTTTTTGAACATTGTGAATGTGTGTCTCACAAAACCTTTATATGCACTTATAAATGTATTTTTTTGTAATGAAATGTATCCACAATGTGGTGAAAAATATTAAATATACAATTATTCTAAGATAATCTCTGATAGAAATGTTACCACATAATAAGCAAGTGAATGTGATGTTATAATATATTGTGTTTGATTGATTTGTTTTGTTGATAGTAAAAATAATCATGTGGTCGACCATTAAATGGATGATCAGATTGGACGTGCAGGCTATTGACTATGAAATTGTCATTAGAGAAAATAATTCGTTCATTTAATTTATCAACCTCATAGTAGAAACCATTTATATTCAATTTATCCTTTCATATGATTGATTTTGGAACGATCGATTGATCAACCCTATGGAAGGTTAGTTTTTTGAGTGAGTTTCAATATCAATTTGTTTGACGAATTTGTCATTTATCAATCCATGGTACGCTGGATAAAAATATTCAAGAAATAAAATATTAAGATAAATCATCATAGAGTTTCTCATATATAAAAATTTTAAGCTATAATAATAAAAAAAATACCTCAACTATTTTATTATTTAATATATCAATTCTATGGAATGTGTAATGTAATGAAAGACCTCAATTTAATTAATTTTTAAACTATGTCTTAAAAAATCATAAAATCTAGGCATGTGATACTATTTTTATAAATGTTGAAATTTTGTGGTTAAAATAAATTGAAATAGATTTAAAATATTTAATTTCTTTAATTTTATAAAATCTGAAAAAATTACAAATTACACGTTATGAAATTTTAATATACCATGTAAAAAAATACAAAAAAAATATTGATACCACCTTTAAATTCCGACATTAATATAATTATCATGCCTCATTATAGAATTTAATTCTCTCATTTAATACTAAAATTATAAAATAATGAATTATTATATTTATTATTAAGTACGTTTTGTGCGATACTCATAGGAAGAGTTTCCATCTTCATTAAATGGTATTTAATGTGGCACACTCTCATTCATAATATAATGCATGATTTATATAAGCTTGAAACCCCACAGGAATATTCACATCACATATTAATAAAATGTGTTAAATACTTATAATGTGTACCTGTGATTTTATGAGGCTCAAGGGTTGATTGGATTCACAGATAAATGGTTGAGGAATATATGATTGATTTTAGATATAAATTGAATTAAAATGAATAAAATAATTTGAACTAAATAACGGGCCCTTACTCATTCCTCGATTTTGTGGATATATTACCACCAAAATGATGTTGATTTTATTAGGCAGTCCATGAGATTCAATTTTTAGTATCAATTAGTATATTTTTTCTATATTATCCTATTTAGGGTATTTCTTTAGGAATTATTATGATGTGGATTTTTATTATAAATAAATTAATTGAGGGAAATAGAAGAAAAATTTGAAATCCAAACACTGGTAAACTACTGAGCTGATATTGAATAAAATGTTTATTCATAATCACTTATTTAGTACATGAATATAATGTTTGTTAAAAATTAGAAAAAGTTTACATATTTTCTTAATAAAATTTCCAAAATATTATTTCATGTATAAGAATATTTCATCCCAAACACTTGAGTTCAACCATATTCAAGAAATTGACTTATATTGTAGGTATATAAATTTATTTATTTGTTCTAATATGGATTCTTAATAAGGTTTCTCCTTGAGAAAATGGAATTGTTAAAAAGTTCATATGAAAGGGAAGGCTTGAAAGTAGATTTCAATATATATTTATACTTTCAAAATATGGAAAAAATTATATATAAAACATTAATGAAATCTAACAGGTTTGAATAATGGGTAAACAACAAATTATAAATTACATATCATTCCTAAATTCTATAATAAAATAGCGGTATTGAACAAATATTTCAAATGGACATGTATGATATATTGTAGTAGTGCACATTGAGTTTCAGATTTTATTAAACAACATTACTATAAATCATGTTGAAAAGAAATTTTTGTGAAAAAAATTCTTTTATTAAAAATTAAATCAATGATTATTTTCATAAATATTGATACATTCCAAGAATTCCATACATTTAATTAAAGTTCAACCTTCATAACTCTGCAAAAAATTTAAAACAGAAACAAAAACCAAAAAATCCTAAATAAGTTTGTACTATTAACTATAACATAAACTATCACAATCCTTTTTTATGTATACAAAAATAAATTTCTATTTTTATATAGAATATTTAATTGTACATGTTACAAATATGTAAATAATAGGAATAATAAAATATTATTAATGTGGAATAGTGGTATTTTTTTTGTTAAAATTCATATTTCTTCTCAATACAAAAATAAAATAAAATAACTAATATATAAGAAAATGAAATTTCTTAGATGTAAAATATATACAAATAGAAATATAAATGTATTGGAAAAAAAATTAAAATTTTTGGGATGTCCCTAATATATGCATTGGGATTTGAATACCCCTGGATTAAATCTTCCAGAAATTATCCTTGGATTGATAGTTAATCAATTTCTTTTTATAAACAACGACATAATTATAACACCCATATACACTAAAATATTAAATTTATGTTTGATAGAATAATCAAAACACAACATTGAGCTTAAAAGACCATAATACTATATAACAATTATAACCATTCTACTAAATTGGGGGGGTACGAATAATATTAACTAATTTATTAAATCTATTTATATATAAATTTTAAACTAAGTAAAAATTATTTATAAAATCGTAGTAAGTAATCAATATAATTTTCGTAAATAAATTTTATTCTTAAAGGAAATGTTTTATTCGAAAATTATTTTTATTACTATTTTTGAGAAAATATTATAATATTTTTTTGTAAATTACAAGAATGTTATTTTATATCATAAAATTCCTTCTTTAAATCATCATATCAATATTAACAAAGGGTTAAAATTTTGTATTTTAATTAAAATATTCAATTTTCAATGAGTAATGAAAATAATTTTTTTAAAAAAATATCCTATATTTTTTATAAATTAATTAATTTAAATGTCCCGTTATGTTTTGAATATTTTTTAAGTAACATAACAATTATTTACAATTCATTAGTTTATTTAAATTAATTTAAAAAAATCATTATTTTGGATTGTAGTAAATGTATATTTTTGTGGTTTAAAACAAGACATCAATTAGAAAAGTTTTAAAGTAAAAAATTATTATTTTATTTAAATTTTATAAAAATACTCACTATGAGGTTGATTTAAATGAAATTTATATAATATATTTAAATAAATTTTGTTTTTATTAATATGATTATTTTAATTTTTCAAATAGCTAAAAAAAATTAGCATTTTGATGAAAAATGAACTTCTTAAAAACCATATGTTTTATTGAAAATGTGTGTTTAATTTTATATTAAATGTTTCCCCATTATTGAATTTTGTTAGAAAAATTTGGTTTCGTATTATTAATCATAAAAATAAGTATTAGCTAATAAGTTCAAAATATTTTATTTGCACAATGAAAAGTGAGAACAGTGAAAATTAATTACCGTAGTCAGCGTGAAAAAGGGGTTTCAGGTGGTTAAACAAAAAACATAAGGGTTCAAATGAACAAAAGTAATGTATAAAATATTTATCATTACCATATTTCGACCATATCATGTATAAGTCTCATTAATAGTATATTTTAAAGAATTTATTTAAGATAAAAATGATCTCAAATCATTTTATTTTCAAATTTTACAACTGTTCCACTAACATCTCCTATAAAAGTCCATCTCCACTTCTCTCTTCTTCACACAATTAAATCACATTCAATCAATAAATAAACAAAAATTTCTTCAAAATTCCCCAATATATTTTATAAATCTTTTATTGTTATTATAAAACCATCATATGATGGCCTTGGGTGATAAGCTAATTTTGTTTTCTGAAAAAAGATGTATCATGTATTAATGAGAGTTATTATTTTATTTATCCTTAATACACCTATTTTTTTCATTTTCTCTAATAGAACCATAAAATTATCTCACATATATATTTTTTATTATTATAATTTCATATCCATAACAAATCTTATATTCTATTTAATAGTATAAAAAATCATCATTTATCTATACGGAGGAAAACTAACTCACGAACTTATGTGAATTGTTTTCCATAATAGAATATCAGGAAATATTATAAAAATATACAAGAAATATATAAATATATATATTTATATTATTGTAACTTATTTAATTCTACTCATATATTATATTCAACAAATCATTAAAATTTTCATTTTCTGTGGGATTCGATCACCTCACTCATGTTCATGGGAGACCACTGACTCATGATGCATTGTGATTCGTTTCTCTGTAACACATTCCATAGAAGGTAAAAAATTATATTTATTAAATGTTTTTTGAAATTATTTCATAATTACGATATAATTCATATATTTAACTTTATTATAATATAACATAAAATTTTATGTTTTTTGATTGAGAAGTGATAATATCGTACGCTTGTACATGTAGACTACAACCTCAATAAAGAAATGTAATTCATTTGTGATCACCAAATCACAATGAGTAAATATATAAATAAATATAATTAAAAATATAGTATTTATTATATTAACATATCAATGTAATGATAAAATATCACAGAACTATTGTCAATAATGATCATTGAAAAATAGAAATGTTACTCAAGTGTATGTATGGGCTACCATATTTGGTATCACAATATAGTTTATTTTTCGTAATCAGCCATAATGATTGGATTTAGTAGAAAAAATGATGTAAAATTTAAAATTATCCCAAGACTAATATTCATTATATATTAAAAAAAACACATTGACCATTTTTAATACACATAATCCATTTTGAAATAATGAAATGAATGTCCCCAAAACCCCCAATATGGACGTAACTGAATAATTATTTAAATATATAATTAAAAATAAGTAAAATTAATGAAAGAAGAATAGTCTATTAAAAATAAAAAATGTTATTATATAGTATAATAATTTATTTAATATCATTATATAAGAGTAGAGGGAGACACACCGCTTCTCTGGGCTTGATGTATGGGTTTCTTCTCTCACTACTTTGTTACGTGATGCATATTCCATTTTGAGAAATTTTTTATATTTTTATATATATAAAACCCCAGAATTTCTTTATGATTATTTTAAAAAAATATAATGGGATTTGTTAATACATTTTAGGTTATTTATTTCATGATATTTTCATGATGTTATTATAAAATTAGTAAGGGGGTTTCCCTCAAATTTCCTAAATTGAGTATTATTATAATATTATAAAGATAATTTCATTTACCTAAATTATATACAAATGATTTTTAATGAAATATAAATAATTATCTATAAATAATGATAATTTTAGATTCAATTTTCATTAAATTATTAATGGTTAATTGAATTGAATGTTTCCATATTATAAATAACATCATAAAAAATTTATATTTATTTGGTTTTATTACATCTTAATTGTCCTTTATATTCTAATATTATTTCTGAAATGAATTTTTACTATATTATGTTTTATATAATATAATTTCATTTTTAGGTACATTTGATACACATAATTAATTAAATTATTATTTCTAAATTCAATGTAATGATCATTGTCAGGGGTTTTCATCTCAATTTGAATTTTTTCATATTTGGTAAGTTATAATCCTTTCTTCTCTTATTAGGTGTATGAAATGTAAATTTGTTATTTTATATCATGAATTTAATTGTTTTAATGATAAATAAATAATCATTTTCTATTCAAATTTCTTGAGGCTTGTGACTACATATTTCCAAAGTGGAAAAGGCATTATGTTGCAAAATCTAATTTTATTAGGATTGTTTATTAATGAATTTAAATTGAAAGAAATTAATTTATCAGGGTCTAATAAACACATTTAATTATATTTTTCATTTTGATTCATTAAATATTTATGTAATATTTTTATTTTCTTTCTTTTATACCAAAAATTATTTAAGAATATTTTTTTTATGAAACTATACATCATTTCACTCTTCTAACAAAAATCATATTTCATCCAAATATTCTTTCACTAAATTTTTTAATGAAATTTATAATTTTTAATGAATATTTTTATTTTTTCCCAGAATTTTATTTTTATAGTTTTTTTAAATGAATATTTTTTTCAATTTTTTGAATGTGTTATATTTCATCTTTTTTTAAAATTGCGAACAAAATATTTTTTCTAATGTACACAATGTGAACCAAATTTTCCTCCATCAGGAACAAGAAATGTTCTAAATCAACATTTTTATTCACAATATGTTTTTTTCAATGATAAATCATTAATTTAATTTTTATACTGTTTTACATTTCAGATATTTTCCTTCATATTGGAATGGGTATTTACCTAAATAAAATTTCCAAGCGACCCTTCAAAATAAATTTCTATGTATGTTGAATTCCATTATCATTTCTCAAAATTATATTTTTTTCATTTAAAATTTATTAAATTGTAAATTTTTTTTTTATTTATAAATGTACAATTTTTAACTTATTCTTAAATATATATATTTTATAATGATTCAATCCCTAATCTGTCTTTTGATGCATTAAAATTGTTTCAAAAATATTGTCATTGAACCTATTTATTTTCTTTAGTTTAATCATCTTTTAAAGATATCATCACGAATCTTATTTATTCCTTGATTTAATCAGGGTTTAAATATTTTTCATTATACACCATTTCTTTTCCATGAGTTAATCTTTTCTCATTGGGATTTTCATGAGACTTGTTTCTTTTCTATAGGTTAAACGTGTTCTTTAAAAAAATAATACCTTTATAAGAATATATAATAAAAACAATGATATATATACCATATTAATGATATAGTTCTTCAAAAATATTTATTATATAGGGTTGTTTCATGATAAATCAAAGACAAGTTGTTATGTGGTTAACTGATGATGGGTGGGTTAGTGATAGCCCTCCAATATATTGGGTACTCTAAAGATAAAAGTTATCTATATTTTTTATTCCATATATATAAATGATTATAATTTTTTGTTATATGAAACATAAAAATATTATATATTAACATTATGGGTTCTAAATTTTTCATTTAATCATGATAAACAACAACATGGATCATTATTATTGACCACCACTAATCACCCTGCTTGTTCAATAATTATTCCATGCTATATATTTATCAGTCAATGTTTGTTTAGTATGTATTATATAATGTAATGCTCATTCATTTTAATTATTTCATCATACACTTATGAGTATCTTATTTTCCCTAATTAATGTCAAATTTTAATGCTTATGTTTATCCATAATGACTATTTGACATATCAATATTTATGTATCCTTTTCTCTATTTTATCATGAAATTTGATCAATGAATTACTTTTAAATGGAATTCATATGGATGATAATGATTATATAATTTTTGATAAAAAAAATTTGTCAATAGGAATAAATAACCTTTTAAGGACATTGTTATTACTGATTTATAAGTTTTCTGAATTCTCTGAAACCATACACCTAAAAGGTCCATGGGTACGTAAGTGACCCAATATTTCCTTTTAGTATAGTAATTTTTTTTTTGAAAATTAGGTCACCTTCATTAGTATCCAAGCGAGAAATGTGATTTTTTAGCACCGGATCTGGGTTTTCAGGTTTATGGATGATATAGTTGGTATCAAATGAGGGTTTGGATAACCATGGATATTAGAAATTTTTCTTATGAGGTTATAATGTTATTTATGGATACCATCATTGGTCAATAAAAATAAGGTTGATCATATTTCTATTATCATCAATACCATTATTTGGTTTTTTGGGATGAGGTATTGAAGATATTAATTACACTTAATAAGAAGTTTTATTTGGTTGAATTATATGTAAACATTAATTTATTACTAACAATTCATTTGAAATTACTAGACTGATGTTCTAAAATATTGATTATTCTATGATTTTATATTACTATTGTCATTTTAGTAATCTTGGGAACACAATTTTTATCATATAGATGACCATGTGATTGATAAAAAATTTGTGGTGTAAGTGATTAATGTTTTTTAGATAAAGATAAAAATATTTCTTATACAATAATAATAGAAATATTATATAAAATTGTAAGTTAAACCAGTTTAATGTGGAGGTAGTTATGTTTATTTGGAATATAGGTTCATTTAAAAATTTGATTAATTAGATGAAACATTTTTCAATACTACTAAGTTTTGGAGATAAATGTATTCATAATTCTAAGGTTGTTTTACTAATTTTTTTATATAAATAACATGGGATAAAAATTTTAAATTTTTTGACTATCTAAATACATGTGTAACAATGGTATTATCAGTATTTTGTAAATTAATTCCCCTAACAGTTTATTTCAATGTTTTTAAAAAAATGTTCATCTTTACTACTCAGAGTTTGGAGGAAAAGATGATATTTTCATGGAAATTAAAAAAACGATGAAATTATACACATAATGTAAGAATATTTCATTATTTTATTACTATATAAAATAATGAATTCCTTATCTTAAGAAAAATGATCAGTAAGAAAAATGTTGTCACATTACCACAATTTCTGATTAAATCTATGAATTTTTTCACACATACTTGTATAATGGTTTAGGGGTCGATGACATTATCATGAACATTGCGTTTATTTTTATTAATTGTATCTATAAATATCCCTAATTATATAGAATTTATGTTTTTCTTCTATGTCCAAATATTTATTTCCCACTTTTTTCTCATACATGGAAACCTATAATGTGTAACACTTGATGACCTTTTTATTTCCTTTTATATGATATCAATACAATTATTATGATCCCTTTTAAAAATGTGGATTATTACAATGTTATATTTATATTTACAAAAATTTAATAACTAGATCATGATATAATTTTGAGGTAAACTTTACTAAATTGGGGATGAAGAAATAACATGAGATTTCAATGGAATAACATTTTGTCCAATAGAGTATTCATCACAAAACACCAAGATAAAATGAACTGATAAAAGTATAGCCATTAAAAACTAATTTTTAAATTGGAATATATGAATATTATTATATATATATATATATACAATTTTCTGAAAAGTATAAATTATTTATAAATTATCAACGAATAATCAATCCGTTTTTAGTAATGTAATTTTATTAGTCGAATATATGTTTTCTTCAAGAGTCCTTTTTTATTTATTTTAAAAAGAAAATATTATAATTAACATTTAAAAAATATGGAAGCTATATATTATAAATGTTACATTATTTTTTAAATCATAATATTTAAAATAACTTAAGGGAAATTTTTGTATTTTTATAGAAAATACTAATATTAATGTGAAATGTCCAGAATACCAATTTATTTAAACTATTGGTTACTTTATATAAATTAATTTTTAAATATAACATTTTTTCAAATATGATTGAAAGAAAATTAATTATTATTATTGATATTTTATTCACATAAATAAATTTCAATCATCTAAAGATTATTTTTTAGTAGATGGTTATTTTTCGGTTTAAAAATAATATTCTTCTAGAAACTATTGATAAGTGTATAAGTTTAATTAATTTTTATAAACGAAAAAAATAATGATGAAATATATAAATAAAATTTAAAGATTATTTATAAATGAAGAAAAATTATAATTCATTCAACTAATATTATTTGTAATAGATTTAATATAAAATAAACTTTTTCTTGAAATATACACTTATAAAAAGCCCATTTTGACTAATGTTTATGAGTTTAATTTTCAATTTATATTTTATAAAATGATGAATTTATTTTGATATAATTGGTTTCATTTTATTAGTTATATTATTTTAATTATATAGTATGGCCAAAAATAATTTTTTACTATACTGAATTGTGGAATAATAAAAACTAAATTACCATGGTTACGGTGAAATCATTATCGGTGGTTAAAATAAAATGATTACAATTAATGCCAAAAAATTTCATTAATAAAATCTTTTTTATATTCTTATTAATACATTATAATGTCAATTTATTGGTAATAGTTTATTTATTATCCTTCCAGCATGAAAAAAACGTGGTTACACCTCTTTCATTTCCCGAATTAACAATGTTCCACCCTCCTCATCTATAGAAGACCACCACTATCCAATTTTATTAACAGTATAAAATTTATTATTATATTAATATACCTTATTAAATACCATCATAACATTTGTAAACATGAACTAGAGACCATTTTTTGATTATAAATATATCAAATGAAATATTTTGATGCTTACATGAGGAGGTTGTCTGAAGAAGATGTGTCGTGCTTAACCAAGAATTTTTATATTATTTTTCCTTCCACATATATAGAATATTATTCCCTTATTATTTTAAAATATAAAAGGGATATTTCCTTTAATTATATATTATTATGGTGATGTAACAACTTAAATCAGTCCTCTCTTCATTCACGTGTGATAGGAAATCGTTATTCCAGTGTAAGGTAGACTACCGTCTGGCAAACCACTTTCATTCATTTTCCATCATCGCCTCTCAAGGGATGATATAAAATTGGATATAAAGTATATATAATTATTTTTAATATAGTTATACTTATTTATTTATGATATCAGATATAACATCATGCATTTCAATGCGTTTGTGATATAATAACATTTATCATGTGTACATTGGACTACCACCATTTGAAATGATGTGATACTTTTTTCACTAATGATATACATGGATGAAAATAAATGTAAATATAAAGAATATATATGATATACATTAAATAAATATTACATTAATTAAATTTATATCATTTATAGAATTCTATATATCATTTTCATTCTTACAATAAAAATAGATAAAATTGATCATGTGTATCTGTAGACTACTACCTCTACAAAGAGATGTTACATTTTTTCATCACTAAATAAAATGGATAATATATTTATTTATATTTGGATAAAAAATATGAAAAAAATATGATATTAATATCAATTTATAATTTGGAAGTAATAATTCCCATTTTTTATAATGATCATTGAAAATTAGAAATGGTACTCATTCGTACGTATGACCTACAGTCTCCCTGATTGTAATGTAGTTAATTTATCGTAACCATATTTCATAATATATATTAAATTTGTAAATTATGTTTAAATATCATATATTATTTTTTATTATTCAATATATATTTAAATACTGACATAATTTACAATGTTCAAAACAATGAATTTGTCTTGAAATAATGACATGATCATCCTAAAAAAATTGGCATTAAAATATCTGAATAAATATATAAATATTTTTTTAAAAATATATAATATACATAACATATGTATATGTATATAATAAATGACAAAGATTTGATGAAATAAAGATATTAATATGAAATTATTATATTGGAGTTGAAGGACACACATGGAATATCTGGACTCAAGGATTAGATTTCTCAATTAAATTTATAATTATTTGATACATTTTCCATAATAAATACTTATTTTTATTATGTGGTTTATATACATCCCATTAATGTATTTTTTGATTCATTTCATTAATTTAATTTGGATTTATGAATCTATATGGGTTTCTCTGTTACAAACCAGCCTAGGTAATCTGGCATCCCGATAACCGAGCCGACCCAAACATAGACCAATGGGTGTTCCCAATCACCACGAGGTAGTGAATAGAAACTGACATCATACAATATACAAGTGGGAACAATTTTTGAACAATAATATGAATGAAAAAGAAAACAAAGCAGTATCAATAACATAAAACTCCACTAGGAGTGATGTACCATAATACAACATAGTTTAAAATGGAAAAAGTACTAATACAGAAGTGCTAAAATAGGAAATACAACCCCAAGGAATATAAAGACACAAATCACCATGCCAAAATCTCAACAGGTAGATCCATCTCTATGAGATCCATTCCCTTTTCCCGAACTCAAGAGAAGAATGTATACAAACACCAGAAAGAAAAAAGTATAGTGTGATTATAATCCCAATAGGACACCACTAAATATTCAATAGAAGATTATAAATATAGATTATACAAAGAAAATATTTTTGTTTTTTAGTAATCAAGTTAGGAAATTAAAAAGAATATTTAAACTAAACATGATATACATTTTTAATATGATTGAAAAATACTTATAATAAAGGATTTACAAATGATGGAATACTTCTAAACCAATGTTTTAAATAAAATTGTCACATAAAAAAGTTTATGTAAATTCTAAAGAGTTATGTAATGAATTTTCACAACATTGACAAACATTTATATCTCATATATAAATAAATAATCAAGAGACAAGGTCATCTTAAAAAAGGTACGATATTATTAAACAACTATAGGATTCTATAAATTATTTGTGAACTCAAAATAGTGTGTATACACACATCCCCATGACACTAGCCAAAGGAGGCTCATCACAATATTGTCTAGGATGTGACCCGCTGCATGATTTTATATAATGTTTTCATAGCATAGAGTGTATGAAAATAATTCACTTACAACTTAATTATTACATATTCTCTTACATTAATTGTGAACTATTTTTAGAATGCTTAAATTATTATCAATCCCATTATTCCATTTCAAAAGATCCTATTTTATTCCATTAAAAACCAAAACATGTTTTATTAAAAAACATGTGTTTTTTCACAATATAAAAACACTAGGTTTTCATCAAATTAATTTAAACAATTTCCTTCTATTTGAAGTACATTCAATGCAAATTCCATCATTACACAATTTATCTCTACAATTAAATTTAACAATTTAATTGAAATCATTTCCATCATATCTAAAATTTAAATTAAACAATTTAAATCATCCAATTTCCATTAACATACCCAATTAAATATGATTTGGGTTTTTTTAAATATCTATTCCAAAAATGATTTGAAATATCTTGATTCACTATAATCACATTTTTATCTATATAATTGAATGAAAATTTAAGTAAATTAATTTAAATCAAAAATTTAAATAAACAAACCAATAAATGGATAATAAATTAGGCTAATCGTAATGAAACCACATACCCCCAAGGAAATTATTGTTAGCGGTAAAGATAATCCAACCATTTTGGTTTAATCCACCTCCTCACGACGTTTTTATCATAATCATCGACACACCATTTCTTAATGGTCATCAATGGATCCTAGTACTAGAACCAAATATTTTAATTTAAAAGGGAAAAAATATCACATGTGATGATAACTTCTTTATCCTGGATAATTTTCAAAATTATAAAATAAAATATTACACGAGATAATATTTTATCCCTGTTAGATAATATCAAATTATAAATTAAAAGGTTAAATGTGATAATATTTTATATCTCTTGGATAAATTCTGAATTATCATTTTATAATTATAATAATTATCCTTTGAAAAAATACATGATTATCCCATGATAATATTGGTATAATTTTCACATGTTAATTAGCTTAATATTATCACATAAAAAAATAAATAAAACTACCTTGATAAATTCATGAAATTATACTTAAATAATTATTTATAATAATTTATCAAAAATTTGTTATAATTATCAATTGATAATTTTCTTTATAATCTCTTTCTAATAATATTTTTCAATTATCCCCATAAAAATTCATACAGATTTCTCTTTATGATTTTTAAAAAATATCATTTGAGGAATCACGTAAATTATAGTTTTTCAATTTCATTAAATTATCAGTTGATAATCACATGTAATTATCATTTTATAAAACAAATATCACCTTTTGATAATTTTTTTCAATAACATTTTGACAGTAATTATCAATAAGACGTGCAATTTTCCTTTCATAATTTATAGAAATTATCAAAATAAAATATTATAATCTATCTCTAGATAAACCCATGTAATTATTCTCTTAAAATTATTTGAATATTTATATTTTTATGATACACATAATCATCCTATGATAATCTATTTAAAATAATACATTTAAACTATGAAATATAATATTGAACAATACATTGGTTCCTTGAAATTAAAAATATGATTTAGATCCTTCTTGTCGATACAAAACAAATGAAGTAGATGGTGGATATATTTGGTCAAAAAAAATAGAAGGTATTAAATTTAGAAGATTCACAGAGTAATAAATGAAAATAAAATAAAATGAAACTCATTATCTTAATAAAATACACAACCTGATAATATTGTTCCCAAAAAAATGCACGAATGAAAATATGAACCCTAACCGGGATTGCGTACTGCATGAAGATTAGATCAGAGGTTTCTAAGACTCATCTGGATTAACTAAACTGAATAAAAATTATTCATTTATATATTTATTAATTTAAAGACACATGGGTTTCATCCTCTCAAAACCCTCGACCAAGAACCAGTTTAAATGTTTGATTCAATGTATTATTTATTTTTAATATATGAATAAACTAATTTATGATGTTTGTTGAATTAATTGGGTAAAAACAGTTAAAAAATGGTGTTTTAGAAACCTCCGGTTATCAAAAATGGTGGTTAAAAATTAAAGAAGATTAATGAATAGTAACATCCAATCTTTCAGAATTATATTATTAATCTAATTTAATTATAAAATATATTCATTTAATACAATTATAAATAACTACATTTAAAAATAATAAATACAAAATGCCCATTAAAGATGAATGTTATACCAAATCTAGGGTAAAAACCCCATTACCCACACAACTTTGGTCTCTAATTTCTCAAAATACGAACCTTTTGAGAGATAATATTCATTTATTAACTAAAAATTGGAACAATTAATTAATTAAAATAAAAATGATCATTCTTGCGAGCGAGGAATCTAAATTCTTAACACTGACAAGTGTTATACCTCATCTAGGGTAAACCTTTCATTCTTGACCCTTTGGTAGTCTTAGATTTCCTATACAATGCAACATTTGAGATATATTTAGTTATTTGTAAATAATATATTGAATATTATTTAATAACATTATCTCACATGCAAGAAATCCAAATTTCTAGAGCCTTTGAATGTTATACACCTCCTAGATAAAACACCATATTTAGGATGTAACAGTGGTCATAGATTTATGAAATGACACATAGTTTTGTATTTTTTTTCAAATATGTTGAATAAAAAGTGCACACATAATATATTCTTTTTTATTAATTTCATTCACTCTTCGCTGATATTTTATGGGCCTCATAAACTTATACTTACTCAGTGTTTAACTATGAAAATATATAATTGAAAATTATGGAGTGTTAATTTGCTGTTTTACCATTCCATGATGTGTTTTATAAAAACCAAACTTTTCACTACTAATCCATTTTTTACATTTAACATAATAATAATTCGAAAGAATATTGTTTATAATGACCTAAAACTGTACTGGGATGTTACAACCTCCAAACCATCAGAACTTTTTATCCCCAAAATGCCTACGAAGAACCTATCAAAAATACAAAGCCACTATTCTATCATCAATGAATTCCTCTATTACATATCATGATAATTAGGACTATGATTCCATATCATACGGACATGAGGTATTATCCTCCCATGATGTACATTGGTCTGAGAATCAAAAACCATGATCGGTTATTCAATTATTGATAAAAACAGGTTCCAAATAAAGGTCACACCATCTCAGAACATGAAATGGATTAGATTACGGTGTTCGTTGTTGAGATACGTGAAACACTTTATGTATCATCTTCAAATTTGGTGGTAGTTCTAAATGGTAAACTATATTCTCCTACTAATAAATAACCTCAAAAGATCCTGAAAAACAAGGAGCATTCTTCAATTCCCTCCCATGCAATCGATGGACCAACCAGGGAGACACATTCAAGAACACATGGTAACAAAACATTGTACATCATGTCATAGAACTAATTTGTTCATCTTAGTTTCACAACCTATTGGAAAATATGGGAATCCCCCATTATTCTGTTCTTTTTCGCTAACAATAAAAGATAACTGTCTTAATTACCTAGAACACCCTATTTGGAGAGAAACCACAAGGCATCAGTCTCCCCAGCATAAAGAAGGTCTCAAATACATTCAGAATTATTAAAAAATCTTATATTCATGATGAATAATCTAGATAAGAGAATATTTCATAGAACCATCAGCTTCTATGGTGGATAATACTGGAGTTTCCCAAGGTGGCACACTTGGGTGAATAAAAGCTTTCTCAAGAAGATCGTCCAACTAGGATATTAGTTCCTTTAGTTTAGTTGGTGCAATTTGGTAAGTGGGAAAAGAAAATAGTTGATTATTGAGAATCAAGTCAATCTAAAACTCAACATCTCTTACCAGTGGTAAACCAAAAAAATCAAAATAAAAACCAATGGTAAGCTCGATGACAACTTGATGCAAATCACTAATCCCAATCAGAAGAAAACACTAATGTAACATTCCCTAAATCAAGATAATAAGGTCTATCCATGCACGACCTTGGGTCTCAATCTCTATAAAGTACAAGATGCACACCACTGGTTGGGGTAATGTAGACCCATCAATGATAATAATCTATCCACAATTTATTGGCAACGATCCAATCCATCCCGATTATGATGTCAAGAGATATATTATTGTGTACCAGAATACATTAATAATGGTTTACATATAATAAAGGGAAGACAAAATATGGACTATGGAGACCCTACTCTCTCATCTCGATAAGGGTTGTAGTATTATCAATTACACAAGATAACAAATCCATAGAATGGTTAAAAAGATTAACTGCATGGGTTGGAAAAAAAATTAGTCAGATGCGCCGGTATCAAATAGAGTAGTCACTAAAGGAAAAGCTACAGAAATGATACTTATCATGGTCGATGGACCGGTATCAGCTACTTCTAGTGACTCTTTCACTACGTGAAGAAGCTTCATTCTATATTCTTATAGAGAATACTCTTTTCAATGTGAAGCATTTGACTGCCCTATAGTTTTTGAATTTTCTGATGATCATGTACCATTACGTGGAGTGGAAATGTTGTAGAAGAACTACTTCATGTGCCCTAAACATATATTGGAGCCACATTTCTTTCAGCCTTCTCAAGCTTGAAAAACTCCACAGCCTTGGCCACCACCAATGACATTAGATTGAAATGTACCTTGAAAAGAACCGTGAATTCCTTCATCTCTATGCCCCCATGTTTACGTTATTTCACAATCATATTCCACCATCACCTTCTTGGTCCATCCAACACAAAGGTGGAATACATGACCATGATCCTGTCCAGTCACTCCAATAACTCAAAAAGATATTCAATCCCGCCCAACCATTCATCAACATGTTGAGGATTAGTAGAGCCCTTGAAAACTGGTGATTTCTAGTGAATGAACTTTTGGTAAAAATTTTAAAGATAATCCCCCCATGAGGATCCACAACTAGAGCCGGAATAGGGATAATACGTGATGCATATCCCAGTGTGTGGAAGGTGTGCATAACCATCCCAACTAGGATCAGGTCTATAGGAGGATTCACCCGCTGAGGATCTACAGTAGCCCCTCACTATGTCTGATTTTCATGTCTTCTTGGTGGCATGACGCAACAAAACCTTATAATAAAATAAGAACGACATTAGATAATGATCGTTCATTTGAACTAGGGAAAAACTAACCCACCTAGTAGAACATAAAAGATTTGGATTTCACATTATCCAAATATAAATAGTGAAAATACTCGAAAAAATCCACAATACGTATTTCCCTAACCTCCCCTGGTGACATATGGTTCACTGTGGTGAGGGATAGTGAGGAACTCAATCTCAACAACCTCCTAATTCCGGATATAATTTCACAAATTCATTCTCACATCAAGAAAAAATCCCAACATTCCTTTGATTCCATTTAGTCACGAACCAGCCTAGATACCCTGGAAACCCAATAATCATGTCGGCCCTAGGAAATCCGGAAGGGCGTCCCTGATCCACATGGGTCAGTGACTAGCACCTCACATCATACGACCTACAAGTGGGAATTATTTTTTGATAAGAATGTAGAACAAAAATAAAGCAAAATAGTATGTAAAACATTGGATAGAGTAGAGTACTCAAGATGAGGTGAACTGATTATCTATAAAAAAATTTATTGAAATGTTTTTTTAAAATAATCCCCTATAGATATATATAAATCCTTGCAAATAAAGGTAATAAAGTTCTAAAATATTGAATTTTAAAATAACCTCTTGGATGATTGGTTAATTATAAGTAATATCAGTATGTGATATTGGTACTACTTTTGAATCTATACTAATAAGGAAAAACAATTATAACATCTATCAAATATTAACTATCAAAGTAAATCAGGTGATTTCTGAATTATACAATAAAAATTATAGGTACTAATTTAAACAAAAAAATTGATAAAATAGGTGATTTATTGTCAGGATGAGACCTAATTTACTCTTCATGGTGTTCATGTGCCACCAAATAGTTAATATTAATAAACTTGATATGCACGCGGGATCGGGGTAAACAGTAGTGCAAAGGACTGTCCAGGTCACATGACATCAACCATAGTTCTTCTTGGTTATAAACTACCATGTCATACAAGTACCTATTCCACCAATATAAATGGGAGTAAAAATGTGTAAAAATATATTATAGTGTGGATATATTGTATCCATTAAATTAGTGCAATATATAGTGTATTTATTTTTAAAAGACAACCACACACTTCTAGAATGATTAAAGACAATACAATAGAGCAAAGATGATGAGATATGGGTAGAAGTGATCTGAGTGTTATTCAATGCAGATCTGGACTTCTAGGCTGAAGCGGATTCATGTTGAGAGTCCTCTAGGGAAAAATTGTGTATCATAAGTCTCATGCACTAGTTTATATTTAGATCTAGCTCGTGTTCTTCATGGAGTAGGTGTTGCAATGATTTTTTGATCTGATATGCAATATTACAACTTTTTTATTTGATAATAGTATGTGCATTATTCAGATGTATCATGTTGCACATATCAGTTCACTTAAAAATAATGCTTGTGATCCTTCTATACACTATTTATCCTCACTTGTTCCAAGGCCAGTCATGTCTTTTTAAACATGGAATTCAAATGTTTGAGCCAACAAGATACCTTTATCTGGAACCTCATACCTCGTACTATCAGATTACATGTTTACCATTAAATATTAATTATGTTAGTAAATTTAAAAGAATCAAATAAGACAATTATAAATTAATTTCAAAATGACCAAAAGATTAAATAAAGGTGGAACAGTCTATCTATCAACGGTGCCAGATAGAAATGCTGTCCCCATGAAATGGAGTCTTTAACTTGCATTTATGTGGTGATATGGTCATGATGGCATATTTATTTTAAGACAAGAAATAAATAGTAGTGATGTGTTGATATTATCATGGTTCTTAGTCCTTTTCCAAACTTCTAATGATGTCTAAGAAAGGAACCAATTTCACAAATTACATGAGATTTGAAACTGGTTATGATGTCGGGTCACGGTGTCTTGGTCACAATGTATGGGCCATGGTGTCTGGTTACAGTTTCTGGGTCATGGTTTCTGGGTCACGGTGTCTTGTCATGGTGTTTGGGTCACGTTTCTTGGGTCACGGTGTCTGTGACCTTTTCCATAAAACCAATAATTATGGAAGACTCATGGTTTCTCAGAAATAGCCAAATATTTTTATATTGAATTAATAAGTAATATTCACAAAATTCAATAGACTACATCATTCTTAAAATAATATCATTATAAAACAAATAAATTATAGTTTTCAATTATCAAACATTATTTATTGAAATTAAGATCATGGGAAGGTTTATTAAAAGAAAAAAAAATATTTCAACCATATCAACACATGATTTTTAATAGATTAGGTTGGAGTAATAGGATTTACAAGATGTACATGATTTGTGATCATTAAAATAGGATTAATCAATCATGAGTCAAATAATATCCCACTTTTTATGATAAAAAATTATATGAGTGAGATATATATTCTTATTGTGATGTCTCACCCATAGTGTATGTGTATCTCCCCCTTTTGGGATTATCAAAAAGATTAAAAAGTAAAAAATATAATATACAATGAGAGTTCACAGTGCATTAGATAGATAAAGATGTCGCATTAAACACAATTGAGAAAAAAAATTAAAAATATCCCTTTCAAATGATAGTGTTGACTTTTCCTCATCAATGGATGTCTTATCATTTCCAAGGGCAGCAACATCTAGAGGATCCACAAGAGAAATGGTAGAAGTTCAATAAGGGAGTTAATAAACTAAGAAAGAAAGAAGAGGGGGCTCTTCAAAAATATAGGATGCCAAGGTAACATTGGAGGAAGAATGAGGTAATTGTTTTTTCAGGATAACAGGTGTGATCTATCTTAGAGCATTAGTGACAGATATTAAGTTAGAGGTAATGGAAGTGGATGAGGATGGATCAATCCATAATGCATGGGTGAAGCTGCAGGAGCCACAATACTAGTTATCTAAACATGAAGAAAATGCCTCAAAAAATTGATGATGTTAGCAATAACTTGACCACCATACTACCTCGCTTTCACAAATTCTTTTTTGTTATCCATGAACATTTCCAACAAAGGAGTGAAATCGTTCATCATTTGAACTTGATATTTTAATGCTTGAGTGACAGGAGGAATTTCCAAGTTCACTACAAGGTACATGAAAAGATTTCTCAAATCATGCATAAAGAAAAATGTATTGAAGTAGAAATCCATCTTCCTAGTAATTTCTTCATGGGAATCATTTGAAATATTTGAATTAATACTTACCAAATCAAGGACTCAGGTTCCAAATTTGAAAACCATAGATAGACACTCCTTGTCAAAACCACTTAGCACTGATTGATGTTCCTCTTAGCAATAGTTTTTATCAGATCACATTCAAATGGTTGAGATGACTATTCAGAGGTACTAGAGGCCGTAAAAACTGTAGAGAAGGAATTTTGTTGATTCAAAACGTTTTTAGTACTCCCTTATACTCATTAGTCATCTTGTTCAGACCAATAATAAGACTTGAATTTCGTGAACTATATTCTTTTTTCTCTCAGCCACCATGTCAGAAAATAATGTTTGTTTTTGTTGAATCTGAGAGGAATCTTCTTGGGGAATATGACCACTAACATCCTTAAAATGATGAGAAACAATACATTTTATTTTATTTCAACAAATTCTTCAAAACTTCAACCATATCTCTAAGAGACTTCACTTCATCACATAGTTATTTGTTCTCAATTCTGACCACTTGAATTTCATTAAGTATTTTAGGCGGAATCTGTCTTATGATATTCTCTAATAGTAGGGAATCATCACTTTCACACAATTTGTCACAGGAGTAGGTTGTGTGTTCATGATAATTTCAACTCCAGCCGATAAACTAGTTCCAAATGCTTTCATATCATTCTGACTTATAGGGGAAAGAAGACCTTATGAAGGTTCAAGAAGTGGAGCTGAGAAAAGATCAGGTTCCTTTATTGAGATTTAATCAATTTCAAAGACCGGTATCAACTAAAATACAGTAGATAGGTCTATACCTTTAACTAATGCTTACTAGGTATCATTCACATATAATTATCTAGGGAACTTATTCTATTTATTTATTGTGCATTGATAAAATGTATTAGAAATTTCCACACTTTCTAGTCTAGGGTGATGCTTCGTCTTAATAAGTGCATCTCTCATAGGACTAGGAGATTCAGTTCTTTGATCTATATACAAAATTTCCTCTGCAACAGCTTCACCTATTTCTTTTCTAGAAAACGTTATGGCAGGCCCCATTTATTCATCATCGGATTGAATAATCCCAGGGCCAACTTGTTCTTCTACGTGTTCCTCAAAATAAGATTCTTCTTTAAGATAATGTTTTTTCTAGATTTTCTTCAAGAATATACTTTTCCATTACATTAAAACATACTCTTTCCTATAATCAGGTTATTCTACTTAATCAATAGTTTCTTCATGAACAAGTACTTCTTTCTCAACTATTTCTTGAGGAACAGGTCCACTATCTTCCTAATCAAGGAAAATTTATTCTGTTGGTGAAATGACTGCTTCTTCTTCATCTTCAACTGGATATACAACAATTTCATTTGGTTCCAAACAAGGATTACAAATTTACACATGTCATTTAGAATGCTCAAAAGGATTATACTTTTCATATACCCTTTAAGTATCTTCCACCCAAGCCATTCTACAAGGATTCAAAATAATTTTCTTTCTTTTGACTGTAACCTTTGAGATACAGAATTCACAATCAATAGTGACTTGTTCATTTGGTCCAACCAATCCTTCAGAATATTGAATATCAAATACTAACCTTGAGTATAACAATGAGGTATAGATTGAGTATTCCTTAATCAAACCACACATATGATGTATTACATACATTCTTAAGTTGATCTGGTGTCCATACATCAATATATTTATCAAAATTACATCATGATACATGAGGGTAGAAAAATAACCTTTTTGACTAATTAGAATCTATGTAAAATTAAATAACAATCTGGTTTTTCCATCAAACTCAGCAGCAATAGAACTTCTCTTTGTTTTATTTCCAGTCATGCTTCTCTAGGATTCTTCCTAAAAAAAGATATCACAAGGAGGAGGATGACCTTTATAGTAGTCCTTAAAAATTCCTTCATGGGGTATCTATTAGAAATAATCTCATAAACTCGATGGAAAGTTAGAAATTTGGCCACTGACCTAGATTTTTTACAACAAAATAATCTTCTCTATCAAATGAGAATTGAAAAAACTCATATAACTAAAAAATTAGCTTTGAGTAAATCAGCCTTTTCACTTTTCTGAACAAGGCCAGCTATCCTTGCACTTTCAGTATTTTCAACACTAAATAATTTCATGAAAACAAACACTTAGGGAAGATATCCTTTTCTGGAAACACTATTCAATCAACATGATTCATATTCAATGAACCTTTAGATGTTATCTTCCATTATCTTTTTATTTTCTTCTTTGATCACTTATCATGAGTTGATGATGTTAGGCATTTCATTCTATGAATTTAACGAAGTTTCAAGAGAGATAAAGAGAGATAAAAAGCTAATGGGTTGAAGGAATTATGATTTGAGAGATGAGAGCTCCATTAATGAAATGGGTAAAGGATATTTCGTTTTTATCATTTAAGGATATCAAGAATCGCACATTCAAAAGAGAGAGAAAGAAAGCATATAAAATAACAAATATCAGTGACACATGTAATAATACATAAATAGAAGGAAATTTTTTAATTATGGTGAGACCGTAACAAGCTTTCATAGTGAGACCATAACTGACATTCACAATGAGAAACTAAAATTTTTTAACGATGTCATATCTACTGTGTGTCTTCAAAATGGGGTGACTATGTTCTCTGAAATAGTTTGTGCAAAACATAAACCAAGAGATTGTAATCATGACATAATAAACATGAGATTGCATAATTAAGACAGTAACTTGCAGAACTGTGAGAGTGAGATAGTACTTCTGAGACAGTGACTCGTGAAATCATAAATTTAAAAACAGAAAGCTGTGAAATATTATGTTTTGAAATCAATAAACTTTCTACCTATGATTTATCATTCTTAAATAATGTATGATGTAATTTATTATTTTATAATTTAATGGTTTGGTGAATATATCAACAAGCTGATATTTAGTTCCATTGAATTCCAAAGTAATATAACCATGTTGACACTGGTCTCTCAAAATGTGATGTCTTACATAAATTTGTTTTTTCCTAGAGTGTAAAACATGATTTTTTGAGATGTTAAGAATAGTTGTATAATCAAAATTTGTTGGTACATTCCATAATTTATATACATAGTCTATTAACATGTGTTTCATTCAAAAATGTTGTGAACAACAACTACATGCAGCTTGTATTCTGGTTTAGCAGTGGGTAATACATCATCGTTTTGTTTCTTACTACACCATATACTACAGACATTCCTAAAAGGTGACATGCTCCATAGGTGCTTTTTCTATATAATTTACAACCACCAAAATTAGCATCAGCATAGCTAACTAACTCAATTTATTGACCTTTGGGATAGAACATTCATAGATTTGGTGTATGTTTGAGGTATTTTATAATACTTTAAACAGAAATTAAATGATATTTTTTAGTGTTTTCTTGAAAACGATCACAACTACATACTCCAAATATAATATTAGGTCAACTAGAAGTTATGTAGTGTAAGGATTGAATCATTTCTCTGTATGTGGTTTGATCAACAAGTTTTACATCTTCATCATGACCCAACTTACAAGTAGTACTCATTAGGGTATCACTACTTTAAGTACCATCCAAGCCAAAAAAAATTAGATGATCATTAATATATTTTATTTGGTTGATTATAATACCATTATTATTTTTAATGATTTAACTTCAAAGAAAGAATTTTAGTTTACACATTAAACTCATTTCAAATTCATTTTTAATCATTTTAGAAAACTCAAAACCTAAATATTTTCTTGAAGGTCCAAAAATAAAATCATCAACATAATTTTTAACAAATAAAACATAATTGGAAATTTGTTTTATAAAAATGATTGGATCAACTATTCCTTTTATAAAAATATGAGAAATTATAAATGTACTTAATCTATTATACCAAGCTCTTGATGATTTTTCTAAACCATATAACGTTATTGATAACATAAAAACATGATTTGATAAGCGAGTATTTGTGAAACTAGTGGGTTATTCAACAAATAAATCCTCAACTATATATATATTTAGAAATGGAAACTTGACATCTATTTGATGTAGTTTGAAATTTAGTGGGGCATCATAAGCAAGAAGTATTATGATATCTTCATGTATAGCTACATGTGAAAAGGTCTCCTCATAGTCAATTTCATCTTATTGAATATAGCCTTATGCCACCAATCTAGCCTTGTTTCTAACAAGTTCACCTTCTTCATAAACCTTATTTCTAAACAGCCACTTAGTGACTGTGGTAAATGTGTCTTTAGTTCTGTCAAAAAGTATCCAAAAAAGTTTCCAATTTAAGTGATTATTTTTTTATTGAATATCCATCACCCAAAATTCATCAATATTACCATCATCGATGATTTTAGGTTCAAGATGTGACAAGAAAACTTGTTTCTCAAGCTGATTTCTATGATAATTTCTAATTTTTGTTCCTTTATCGATGTCTCATAAAACGTCATCTAATAAATGGTTTGTAAGGGTTCTAACAACTCTAGAAATATATGGACTAGAAATTTCAGGTTCAATAATATGTTCGAGTTCATTCTGACTTGAATTTAGAGTCTTTCCATAACTGGATGTTTTCACAGATTACATTACATGATGGTTACGGTGGTTTTCATTGATTTCCAGATTAGACATATCATCCTCCAGGTTCTCTAAAGTGGTCTTAGGTTTGTGTTTATATGTCTCATTAAACATGACATTGGTATATTCTTTAGCACATTTATGTTTTTTTGTTAAACACTCTATAGTCTTTACTCGAGATTTAATATCCTAGAATGATTCCTTCATCACTCTTGGATGAAATTTTTTCATGATTTTACTTACTATTATGGATATAAAATTTGAAACCAAAAAATTTGAAGTAGCTTACTTTAGGTTTTATATTTTTCAATAACTCATGTGGAGTACATTTTAGAATGGGTATAATAAACACACTATTAATAATACATCATGTTGTATTCACAACATCATCCCAGAAATAGAGAGGTATGTGATATTCCCTAAGCATGGTTCATAAAAATTATTGCACAATCCAATTTCTTCTTTCTATAACTCCATTTTGTTAAGGTGTCCTAGGGGAATAGAAATATTGACTATAGAAATTTTGTGAATAAAAGGATTCAAACTCATTATTTTCAACCTAAAGACCATTATTACATCTTAAGGATATAATTCTATGTCCACTATGAACTTCTATAGTTTTAGCATATTTGGGGAAATGGGAGAAGGCTAAAATTTTGTGTGGGAAAACAGTCCAAGTATATATAGAAAAGTCATATATAATAAAATAAACATAATGTTTCCATTTTAAACAATAAACACTAGATAGTCCAAACAAATATATGTGAACCAATTCGACAGGTTGATAACTTGACACTTCGTTATTTTGTTTGAAGGAAATTTTGAGTTTCATTTTTTTGACAAGGATAACATACTTTATCATTTAGAAACTCATGTTTGGGTAGGTATTTAACTAATATTTTTTTATTAATCATTATAAGGGAGTGAATATTAAAATGTATTAGTCTGATATTAAAAATCCATGACTCTGTGAAATACACTTAAACACGAAGCATTTTGAGAAACTAAAGAATCTATGTTAACATAGTATACATTTTCATTTTTCAATGAAGAAAACACTATTAAATTTTTACAATTTAAAACATTTGTAGCATAATTATAAAATTTAACATGAAATCCATCTTCACATAGTTGTGAAATACTAATATGATAATATTTCAATCCATCAACAAAAAGTAATTTGGAAATTAAAACTGAGTTAGTGTCACCGAATTAGACAAGGCCAATGATTTATCATTTGGAATTGTCATCAAAAGTGACATGTCATCCATAAAATTTTATTAAGTTATGTAGAATAAATAGTTGCCTATCAGGTTTCTTGATCACCCACTGTCCAAATACCATAAACATTTATAAGATCTTATTAATCAAGTTTCTTACAAAATAGTCCAATAAAAACAGACTTTTGTACCCATATTGGTTTTGGGTCAAATAATATTTGTGACTAGTGATTTAGGAACCCACATCTTTTTTATAGAATACCAATAATCATTATTTAAGGTGTATGAAAAATAAACTCTATTTGGTCCAGAATATATTGAAAGAGTACAGATTGTATAATAATTTGAACTAATGAATGTTTTCTAGAACAAGGAGTATAATAGTATGTCATATATTTGGAAAAAATGGTTTTCTATAATTTATTTTACTAGTTTGATAACCAATACTATTAATATATTTATGATCAATGTGTTTACCTAGAATTTGAACTGATGTTTCATTACCATTAGTAAAACATTCTAGGCTCTTTTTATATTTATTATCAAATAACATTAGTCCACTATTTTTTTTGATTAAGAGGTCATTTTTCTCTAATTCTATAGTATGTAACGATTTAACAGTTGAGGTATGAGAATGTTTTTTAAATTGTATTTATATTTTAGTTCATTACATGCTTCTTTATGAATGTTTCAACACATAAAAAATAGGCATATTTCCAAAATCACTTTCATATCTATAATAATACAAATTTTGTACAAGAAATACTGAGGTTTCCTCAGATGTGTTTTTCATGTAACCCATATTTGCTTTATTATCCTGTTCATCAATTGAAGACTCAGAGTTACTTCAACTGTCCAAAAAACACTCCATGTTGCTTTCAATTCCTTTGTATAATTTATGTCTTTTTCGTCATATTTCATTTTATACATGATATAGGGATAGTAATAATTTATATGTTACATTCGCTTATATTCATTTTATACTATATCATCAAACTATTCAATTCTTTTCCAATCATTCTTCAGTCTTCCCTTTTGATCGTATCTTTCTTTAAAGATTGGCTTTCTAAAAAATTTCTTCCTCTTGTAATATTTCATAAACCAAATAGCTAATTGGGTCATCTTTTCATCACTATCAGGTGATGATTGTTCACTGCTAGATATTTCTACAAAGAAATTCAATTTCCCCTTTTCTTTGTGTTTAGAGGTGGTGCTCTTAGATGCAACAAATTTCCTCTTGGGTTCATCCTCCAATTCATTGTTGCCTTTTTACTCCTTTTCATTCATCCGTAGTTTCCCAATGAGATCATTGATAGGTAATTTGCTGATGTCACATGAATCTCTAATAGAAATAGAAGGTCATGCCCATCTATTGGGTATGCATCTGAGAACCACCCTGATTTGTTCTTTAAAAGTATCTTCTCTTCCATGGGAAATAATTATGTTGAATATTTCATTGAAGCCGATATTCATCTCAGAAATATGCTCATAAAGTTTCATTTTAATATTATAATATTTAATTGTATAAGTATTAAGTCACATTTATTTCTCTATATATTTTATTTCTTTTAAAATAGACAAAGTATCCCAAATTTCATGGGTAGTATTACATGCAGATATTATGTTAATTTTTGAATCTCCAAGAGAGAAATATATAGCATTCATTTCTTTTTAATTGTTATTGTATGTAGTATTTGTTGGGTTTTCCCAACTATTTTAATCTGTATCAGGAATCATATACTCATCTATAATTGAAGACCAAATTTTAAATACCATAATTTTTATATGAATTCTCATTATAATGTTCCATTGTGCATAATCAGTTCCATTAAAGAATGCTGGTCTCTTTTTTGTAGAACATTCTACTCTATTATACCTAATAAAGAAATACTTTTAATGATCTAGAAATTTAGAAATAATAAAATTTACTTATCATTAATGTATATATAAAATCATAGTTGAATAGTTTCAAAAACAGAGTCCTAATAATCTCCATTGATACCAAATTTTGGTCGGAGTAGAATACAAAGGGGGGATGAATTGATTATCTATAAAAATTTCATCTAAAATGTATTTTTGAAATAGTTCCCCAATAAAAATAAATACGGCGCAATAATTCAAGGTAATAAATTTATAAATATTTGACTGTTCGAATAACTTATCAGAATATTAATTAAATCTTGGTAATATCAGTTTGATTTATTGATACTACTTTTGAAGATATTTTAAATAATAAAAACAAATATAACTTATATCCATGATTAACTATCAATGTAAATATAGTAATTTCTTATTTATATAGTAAAACAACGAAAGTCTAAATTAAACAACATAGCGGATAAAAAAATTGGTTCAGTATCAATCTGAGAGCTAAACCACTACACTTGGTTATCACCTACCACAAAGAAGATTATATTAGAAAACGTGAACTGCACCCTTGATCATGGTAAAAAATAATACACATGATTTTCCATGTCTTGTCACCTTTTTAATAGTTTTTTGTGGGTATAATATACCAGGTCACATATTGACCGCTTTCACCCTTATCCGTGGGAATAAACAAGTGTTTATATATATGAGAGGAAGGATATCATTCATCCTTCAGTTTAGTGAAGGAGACAATGTGTATATTTTGAACATACAAACACACACTACTAGAAAGAATAAAAAAAATACACACCACAGAAAAGATGATGAGATATGGATATAAGTTCTCCGAGTGTTATTATATTGAGCTATGGACTTCTCGGATGATGCCGATTCACGTTGATATTCCGCATGTGAAAAAAAGTATTAAATGTTTGGTGTTCTGGTTTCCAGTTAGATCTAGCTCGTTTTATTTGTTGAGTGAGAATTTCAATGATGTTTTCATTCAAAAATGTGATATTCTTTCTTTTCGATTCGATAATTCTTTGTGTGTTCTTTAGATGTATCTTATTTCATGTATCAAATCTCTTATAAAATAATTATTCTACTAATAAAATACACTACTTCTCATCACTTGTTTCCAGGCCACAATTTTCTTTTTATTCTTGGAGTGCATATGTTGTAACCGACATGATGCTTATATCCTCCACCTCGTACCATGTACTATCAGGTGACCTGTATATAATTACATATTTATTATTTAAGTACATTTAAAAGACTCAAATATGAGCATTATAAATTAAATTGAAAATAAAAAAATATATTAATGAACGGTGTCACAGTATGTCTGGAAATGATGTCACGGGGAAACGATGTCACTATGAAATGGTTTCTTTGTCTTTTACTTTGAGTAGTGAGACAGTCATGATGGCATAACTTTATTGATATCAAGACCCAATATCACATAGGTGGTGTTAGGAACGTATTGAATAGGCCTTTTCTAAACTTTAAATGATGCCTTATCAAGGAACCAGTGTCACAGAATTCAAGAGATCTAAAACTGGTTATGGAGTCTTGTCACGGTGTCTAGGTCACTATTTCTAGGTCATAGTGTTTGTGTCCTTTTCCATTAATCCAAAACTAGATGAAGACTCATGGTTTCTTAAATGTATCCAAATATCTATATATAGACATAAGCAGCAATATTTACCTAATGAATGATACTAAATCATTCATATAATTTTTTTTATAAAACTAATTAAATATAGATTATTATAATCAAACCTGATTTATTGAAATTAAGATAATGGGTAGGTTTATATAAATAATAATGAAACCAACCATCTTTATTCATTATTTGAAAAATATTAAACATGAGTAACAATATTTACATTATATATAGGATTTTTAATCATTAAAACAGTATTAAAACTAGAGGAGTCCAATGCGTAACAAAAGATACTCCCATGGGAGTGATCTACCAGAATACGACATGGTTTAAAAATCCCGTTATACTACAACCCAATTATTAACATGTGAAAAACAACCCCATGGTCCCTAAGAACACAACACCCCATGACCAAAACTCAATAGCTGGATCAAATTTCAAGAGATCCCTTCCATTTTCTCGAACCAAGATGAAGAAAGTACAAAAACACCTGAATGAAAAAGAAGGGTGACTTCGTAAGAATAGTTGGATACCACCAAAATTTCCATAACAAATTCCAAATATATATTATTAAAAGAAAATCATTAATTTATAAGTAAACATGTTTTGTAATTCAAAATCATATTTAATCCAAACAAGCTATACATTTTCAATATTATGGAATAATACTTTATGCAAAGGTATTAAAAATGATTAAAGATTTATAAAATAATGGATTAAATAAAATAATAACATATAATTGTTCATATATATTCATAAGAGGCATGTAAACCAGTTTTACAATGTTGGCATACACTTATATCTCTTATATAAATAAACAAGTGAGAAACATGGTAATATTATAAAAGCTATTATAGTAAAAAATAGCTATTGGTTTCCACACAAATTATCTGAACTCAAGAAAATGTTTATACACATGTCTCTATGACACTGGCCAAAATAGATGCATCATCATACCATTGGGGATGTGACCCTCCATAAGTGTGTTTTAGACCATTGTCGTAGCGTAGAGTGTATCAAAATAACTCACTAACTACTTAAGGCTTGTGTACACACTTACCTGATGGGTGAAGTATTTTAATAATTATTAAAAATATGATCAATCCAATTCATCAATATCAAAATTTCCTATTTCATTTCATTTAAAACTAAAATCAGTTTTATTCAAAAAATGATTTTTTCACACGAAAAATCAACTGGGTTTCTATCAACTCCATTTAATCCATATTCACTTTTTTAAACTTATTTAATTTCCAATTCCATCATTTCACAATTTATTTCCATAATTAAATTAAAAAATTTAATGGAAATCATTTCCATCAAATCGAAAATTTAAATTCAACAATTTAAATCATCCAATTTCCATAAACACACCCATGATAATGGAATTGGGTTTTTTTTTCAAATTTATATTCTAAAACCATTTCAAATATCTAAATTAACTTGAATCAGGTTATTATTAATTTAATTGAATGAAAATATGAGAAAATGTTTTTAAATCAACAATTGAAATAAATTAAGAAATACGAGGAAAATAAATTTGGTGAATTAGAACGGAACCACCGACCACAAGGTCGATGATGTCAGCAAAAATGATATTCCACAAATTGTTGTTTAATACACCTCCTCGTGAAATTTTTATTTTATGTGTTGACACAACAATGATCAACACTCATCAAGGGTTCCTATAATATGACCTATATATATTATATTTATAATGGAAATAAACTATCACATATGATGATAGTTTCTCTTTCCAAAATAATTCTCAAAATTATCAAATAAAATATTTCATGAGATAATATTTTATTTCATTTAGATATTTTCAAATTTTAAAATAAATTATCCAATTCTATAATAATTTATCCCTCATAGATAATTTCAAAATTATAATTTTTTAATTACAATAAGTATCATTTCAAAAAAAAAATTATTATCCCATGATAATTTTGATAAAAGTATCACGTGGTAATTACCTCCTAAATATCTTTTAAAATTTTTGAATTAAATTATCTCCATAAATTCATGAAATTATCCTTAGATTTTTCTTTATAACTATATTTCGATAATTTGATGAAATTATCAATTGATATTTTTTTATTATAATCACCTTCCAATAATCTTGTTCAATTATCCTTATTAAATTTTATGTAAATATCCTTTTAAAATTTTGGGAAAATAACCTTCAAAAAATAATTGAAATTATAATTTTCAAAATTTATTTAATTATACCTTGATAATCCCTTGTGATTATAATTTCATAAAAAAATAATATCTTTCGATTATTTTGTGACCTTATGTTGTGATAATTATAATTAATATGACGTGAATTGTCCTTCAATAATTCAAAGCAATTATCATAAGAAAATTTTATAAACTATCATTAGATAAAACCACATGATTATCCTATTAAAATTATTTTTATAATTATTTATTTATAATATACATAATCATACAATTATAATGTATTTAAAATAATCCATTTTAATTGTGAAAAAACATTGAGCAATACATTTGTTCCTTCAAATTAAAAATATGATTTAGATCTTTCTTGTCGATACAAAACCCACGAATATGACGGTGCGTAAATCCTATAAACTACATATAATATATTCAATTTAGTAGATTGAATGATTAATAAATAAAAATTAAATAAAAATAAACTTAGTACCTAAATAAAATTCACAACTGAAGAATATTGGACACAGACCAAATGTGCAGATCAATATCTAAACCACAACCGCATTCGGCTACCGCATGAAAATTAAATCAAGGGTTGCAAAGACTCATTGGGATTAACCACACTAGAATAACTGATTGATTTGGCTATTTAATAATGCCAATATGCGTGGGATTCATTATCTCCAAACTCTTCATCAAGAACCGGTTTAAAAGTTTGATTCAATCTAAAATTGATTGTAAATCTATTAATTCACTCATTTATGATGATTGTTGGATTAAATGGGTGAAATAGGTTAAAATGGAGTTTCAAAAACCTTCAGAAATCAAAAATTGGGGTTATCTATTAAAAAAGATGAATAAATAGTAAAATCAGATTTTTATGAATTAAATTAATAATTAAATTGAAATAATAAATATAATTATTTAATACAAATATAAATAACAAAATTTTAAAAACAGACAGACCAAAGGACCATTGTGGATGAAATTTACACCCTTTCCAGGTTAAATATCTCATTCATGACAGAACAGTTGTCCCAGATTTCTTAAATGATAAAGAATGTGGGAGATATTAATGAATTATTGATTATAAATTAGAATAATCAAATAATTAATATAAAATGGTATATTCATGAGAGTGAGGAATCCAAATATCTGATGCTGAAAAATGTTATACATCCTCTAGGGTAAACCCCTCATTTAGAACCCATCCATGGTCTCATATTTCCCAAAAAATTCACCATTTGAGATATATTTAATTATATTTAATAAATAGTATATCTAATATTATATAATAACTTCATCTCACTCAAGAAACATCAAATGACTAGATCTTTCTAATGTTATTCCTCTTCTAGGGTAAATATGTAACGCCCCACCCCCAGTTACCCAAATTCGGTACATTGTTATATAACATTGGCATGATCACCAGGAAATCATGTCCCAAAAGAACATATAGTTTAGTATTATTGGAAACAATATTTATATATAATTTCAATATTAAAAGTTGAAAATAAATTCAACACTAAATTATTCCATTAGAAACAGTCAAGCCTCATAGATTATGCTTTCATGTCACTCATAATCAACATCTTAATATCCTAGGAAAATGAAACATAAGAAAGTGGTGAGCTTAAATGCTTAGTATAGGTAAGCAATATAGCAGAAGATAAAATAAATATTAAGTATGATGCATAATGTAAAACACACACCTTTACCAATAGTAAACATGAACACTTTTATAGCAGAAATATGAGCTAAGTAAATAATTCTATATTAAAAGATAATAATGGGTATTATACTAGTCGAATGACCACATGAACCATCAATATTATTTTCAAAATGAGTGAATGTATATTTATGGATATTTTGAAACATTTTGTTAAGGCCTCAACAATGATGTCTAAAAATGATTCAGGGCTTGACGAAAACTATATATCAAATTGGGAAAGGCCTCAGCCAATTTTATGTCTAGTTGTCTCATGAGACTTACTGATGCATCTAGGAGCTAGAGCATGCTCCACCTGTCACTTACTATGTCCAATACATTCCTCATATGAGAAGGTAGAAATATAACATAAACATTCTAATTAAAACTAGCATAGGGAATGTCAACAATTTAACCATAAACCATTAATGGTATAAAAATAACACATCCACAGTCAAACATATCTCAAATCCTTCAACACAATACGTATGATTTGTATCATAACGAATCATCTAAAAAAAATATAAAATCCATCAAAAGATGTTAACATAGATGAAATAAAAACTATTTGAATTAAATATCCCTTTTTTGAAATCATTTAAAGATACATATTTATAAAAGAAAACATTTATTTTGAAAATATTCTTATATTATTGTAAGGGAAGATTAGACAATGTTATAATGGCAGAGAATAACCTCACCCTCCATATATGTTAAAAAAGTCATTCTAACCTTAATTTTTCGAAGAGGTCAAAAATTACCTTGTTTGGAAAATGAATGAAATATTCTTGTCAAAAAATATAAGTTAAAATAATAGTATAAATGACTTTAACCCATTGTCTAGTAAATAGTAATTTTTTTAAATAAATTTTTATGAAACATGGATGTGGATGATAAAGAGCTCCCAGTAGACACTTACGTAAAAACAACCTTGAATAATAAAGAGATTATAGAATTAACCCTTACCTTGAACTATCCCTTGGTTTAGGGTAAGTTAACCTCTTGTATATTGGTTAAATAATTTATATTAAATTATAAATTAACCGTATACATTAATATGATATAATATATTATCTTTTAATATTTCATTTTAAAAAAATTTAGTATTATCATCATTTCAGGTGTTAACTGATTCATTTTCCATTAATTTTATTTATGTAAGTAATGTTTTTATCGATAAGATGTATCATATTCATATTCCAAATGATATTAAGTCTTTAAAAATTATTTTTAATCTTCAAAAAAAATTATTCTTGAATGGATACAATGGGGAATGAATCTTATCATGTTCGTGGAGAAGGTAATTTGTACGTACACACGAGCGATAATACCATTATTTTGATATTATAATTTTATATAATTGGGTGGTATATAATATATACATAATCATTATCATGTTATATTTATTATTTACATCAATTATACATCATTATTATACCCATACAAATAATAATGTATTGAATGACAACTACACCACGACGTGGCGACGGTAAGGCGTACGTACGCACGTATGGTGACGTGTCTCTCAAAGGATGGACAGAATAATGAATATGGTTGAACCATATATATAATAACATCACAGTATATAGAAGATACTGGAAATATTATTTTATAATGTAAACAACAATGAAATAAGAAGTGGGAGAAGAAAAAACATGAAAGAGGTGATGGAATATTTACCTCTACTTTGGGATCATCATTTTAATTTGATCAAAAGGGCTCCATAGAATGGCTTCTGACTAAAGGGAAGAATCTAGGATAATGTTCGGATAGTCAAGATAATATTTCGGCAGTGTTTGGCTGAGCCAAATGTCTTTGAAGGTGTGAATTTGAGAGAAGTGTAACATCCCTTTTATAAGAGGGGCGAGGGGCACCTTAGGAAATGATTGAAATATTATTTTATAATAAACATATTTTTTTTGTTTCTAATGTCTCCAAAATTATTTATTTCGTGTATAAGGTGGGTATGGGTCAAAATTTACTCAACATATATTATTTACACAAGCTTATGTTACCATTTGAACCTTATCATTTATATTTAACTATTAGTTAAATAGTTTGACATTTAACATGTCTTTTTTGTATTTTTATATTATATGGTTAATAAACATTTTATAAACATCCAAAAAATCCCTCAAGTGGTACATTATTAATATATAAAACCTTGTCAATTTAATTTTTCTGAACAATAGATTTTTAGGATCATTATATCAATTAATAATATAATATTTTTTTAAAAAAAAATCATTTATCTCAATTTGACACTATTTTGTATTCTGTTTTTGATAAATTCATAAAAACGTTATTACTTCTATAAAAATTAATTTAATAAATACTAACATGTAATATTAAGCTATAAAATTAGTGAAATTAATTAATGTCTCAAATTACATTTATTTGGGTATTTATAATATCAATTATTTTTATATTTTATTAATAATGTAATTACTACATCATCATTGGGTCATAAATAAATTAAATTATTTAATATATAAAATTTATAAACAAAATATAATTATGTAGGATATATTTTTAGCTTTATAATTAATATTTATAGTCGAATTTATCTTTTGTATAACACTATATTAATAATGGTTTAGTAATTAAACTTCAATTTTAACACTTTAAACAATTCATTGAATTTGATAATAATAAAATTTACTAATATAATCCAAGTAGACCTTAAGGATCATATTTTATTCATAAGTTGTTTTTGGTCTAATAATATTTATCCAATAGAATTAGGACATGAGTTAAGATAATAATAATATCATTTTTACCCAAAATTATCCTATTTACTTTTAAGCATGGTAAATAAAAGTCAAAAGTTACTTTTCACCAAAAATTATTTTCATCTTATTGAACCACATTTTACATACTCATATAAACCATTTCTATCAAATTTTTTATATTAAATTTACATAAGCGGTATAATTACGTTTTATGAAAATCTGCAAATGTTCTTAGGAGGTGGGTAAAAGACGATAAAAAGTTTGATAAAATTTTTATATATCTAAAATTATTACAAACTGACTCCAATGATTTACATGAAAATTTTATAGGTATTATGTTTCTATTTTTATCTAAAAAAATTAAATAATATAAATAATTATTTAAATAAAATGTTTGTTTTAAACAAAAAACTCAGTGTTTTTCACTATTCATCAAAAATAGAATGTTTTCAAAAAAATACAAAAATATCACCCTAATCTAATTTTGATATTCCAAATCCAAAAATGATGTCCATTTTGAAAAATAAAATTTATAAAATTTCCAAAAGTGGGTATTTATATTCATAACGACTAGTTTGATTGATAATGGCATGTTAGAATCTTGAAGTTGCATACAATGCACGTTATTGCATTATTTAAAGAGAAACATACCGTAGAAGCTTGGGGTTTTACAAAACACCATTTTTAGGACATAAAAGTGGTCTTAGATTTATCAAACAATGCATCGTTTGGATGTTATTCAATTAACTTGAATAAATAGTATGCCCTTAATATATTTTGTTTTAATAATTTCTTATCATACTTCATTGGGATTTTTCTAGCCTCTGAAACTTATACTTACTCAATGTTTAACTCAAAAAATATTAAATTTAATATTATGCGGTGTTAATTGTTCATTTTACCATTATACAACGTGATTGAAAAAAATGAAACTTTTCACTAAGAAACCATTTTTTCCATTTAATATAATAATAATTTAACAAAAGATGGTTTATGAATACCTGAAACATTAACGAGATGTTACAACCTCCTGACTATAGGAATTTTTTATCCCTAGAAAGCCTATGAAGTACCACATCATAAATGATAATTCCAATGTTCTCTCATCAGTGCCTACCTCCCTAAGTCTCCTTAGAATTTGAACTATGAAACTATATCATTCAGACATGAGGTATCATCCTTTTTATGATGTAACATGGTCTTAGAATCAACAACCATGATTAGTAGTTCAATCACATACAAAATAGGTTCCCCTCAAGATAACCCCAACTCATAACATGAGTTGGGTCAGACAAATGCTTTCAATGTTGAGGTACATTAAAACCATTACGTATCGACGTCCATTTTGGAGGATGTGATAAATCGTAAACAATGTTCCCCACATAATAAACAACCTCAAAAGATCACAAAAAACAATGAGAAAGCTTCCCTTTCCACCCAAGCAATAGATGACCCAACCAGGGTGTAACCTTCAATAACACATGGTCACCAAAACATCTACATCATGTCACAGAACATCTTAGTTCATACTAGGTGAAAAACCTTTTGGAAAATATAGAAATCCCCCATTATATAATTTATTATCGCTAATGGTGTCACAAAATAGTTCCGATAACTAAGAACATCCACCTTGGAGAAAAACCACTGGGAATCAGTCTCCCAAGCATAAATAGTGTCTCTTATTCATATGGAATTCATCAACATGCTTCAATTCATGAATAATCATCTCAAGAAGAGAAGATGTCAAAGATCCATCAACTTTCAGGGTTGATAAAACTGGCACCACCCAAGGTGACACAAATATATGAATAAAGGCTTTCTAAAGTAGATATACCAACTGGGACATTAGTAATTTTAGTTCAGATGGGTCCATTTTGTAAGAGGGAAAATAAATTGTTTGAGTACGTGACATCACGTCAATGGAAAACTCAACCATCTTATGAGTGGTAAACAATAAAAATCAGAAGGAAACACGAAGGGAATCATGACGAAAATTTGTGGGATATCACTACTCCCAATTAGAGGAAAACACTAATATTTATTTCCCTTACTCTTGATAAGAAGGTATGTCCCTGCTCGACCATGGGTATCGTTATGTTTAAAAGAAAAGAGACACCGCTCTGGGTGTGGTAAGGTAGACCCATCAAAGATAAAATCAGTCCAGAATTTATTTCCAATGACCCAATAAATGTCGAATATGATGTCAATAAATTTCATGTCGATTACCAGAAAACACCCGTCAAGTATGACATGTGATAGAGAGATGACACACGCTAGACTATGAAGACGCTTCTCTCTCATTATGACAACATGAATTAGTAATATCTATTGCACAAAAAATACCCATAGAATGATTAAAACAATTAACGACATGAATTGGAAAAAATGAGTGAGATGCACCAGTACCAAATAGATAAGTTTTTAAAGATGAATATATTGTAACAATTCATATCACGTTTGCTGGAACTATATCAGATTCCTTTGGAGACTCTTATACTGCATGAAGAAGCATCATTCAGGATTCCTTTGGATGGAACTCTTTTGTACGTGATTAATTTTATTTCCCCATTGTTTTTTATTTTCTTCATGATCTCATACAATTATGTGCTGTGAAAAGGTTGTGGAAGTACTTATGCACGTTCCCTAAACATCTGTATTGCAATAGTTCTATCAGCATGCTCAAGCGTGAAAACTTCACAGCCTTGGTGAACACCATTGACTCTATATAGAAGTCCCCAGTGAAAACAACCATGATGTCCTTAAACTCTAGTGCCCCATGTTTCATTTCCATCACTTTTATATCCCACCATCTCCAACTTGGTCCCTCCCATACGAAGGTGGAACAATTCCCCATGATATTGTATGGTGTCTCCAAGAACTCAAACAGATGTTAAATCATGACCAACCATTCCTCAGCATGTCGAGGATCACTGGTACCTATGAAAACTGTTAGTTTATAGTGAAAGAACATTGATGAATAATTTAAAAGAGCATCCCACCAATGGATTCATAGGTGAAGCCGAAACATCGAAAGGATGTGGTGCACATTCCCAAGCTTGTACAGTGTGAAAAATCACCCCAACTGAGCTCTGGTCCATGGGAGGATTCACTCACTAAGGATCAGTAGTAGCCACTTCCTGGATCTGATTCATACGTCTTCATGGAGTTATGATTCTAGAAAACAACAATATACAACAAGGAAGACATTTGATAATGGAAATACATATGAAAAGGTGGAAATATGATCCAAAATTGTATAAAATAAATCATTTGTATTTCAATCTATCCATATCAAAATATGGAAACGAATAGAAATAATCCAATAAACATATTTCCCTTACCACCCCTGGTGACATAAGGATCATTGTGGTGATAGATGGCCAGGGAAGAAATCTCAACAACCTCCTAAATCCTTATATGAGTTCTCAAATGTATACTCACTTGAAGAAAAAATCTCAAACTTCCTTTTATTCCATTTTTTAATGAACCATCCTAGGTACCCTGGAAACCCAATGGCTGAGTCAGCACTGGAATATCCTGATTGGTGTAACCAATACCTACGAATCAATGACTAGCACCAGATATCATAAAACATACATATGTGAATGATTTTTTAGACGAATTTGGAAGAAAAAGAAAACAAAGAAGTTTTTATAACATAAGAAACTCCACTAGGAGTGATGTACCTGAATACAACATGGTATAAAAATCCCAAAGTACTACAACCAAAGTTCTAAAATGAAAAAAACAACCCCAATTCCCCTAAGGACACAACTCACAATGAGAAAAGCTCATCATCTGGATCCACCTCTAATAGATCCCATACTTTTTCTCTAATATAGAAGAATATTGTCTACAAACTCATAATGGAAAATATATGGTGTGATCTTATGACTATTTAGAAACCACCAAACATTCCATAACTGATTTCAAATCTAGGTTATCAAAATAAAATTATTCAATTTGAAAGTAAATAGGTTTGGTAATCAAAAAAGAAAAATTAAACAAAACATGCAATACATTTTCAAAATGAAGGAAAAATTCTTTAAGAAACGGCATTAAAAATGATGGTATATTTAAAAAACAATGACTTAAATAAGAAAATTTTTAAAATAGTTTATCTTAATACAGAAGAGGCGTGTTAATATGGTTTAAAACACTAAAATACATTTATAAATCATATCTAAATAAATAACCAAGGAACATGGTCATCTTCTAAAAGGTAAGATAGTATTAATAGAATATAGGATTTCACACTCTTTATGTGAACTTATCAATGTTTATATACACACATCCCTACAACACTAGACAAAAGAGGCTTATCACCAACACAGTAGGGATATGACACACTGCAAGTATGTTTTAGAACATTGTCATAATGTAGAGTGTATCCAAATGACTCACTAACTACCTAAATCATGCATGTGTTCTTACACGAATGGAAAGTTGGGTTTTCCCAACACTTATATACCAAAAGTTCATTAAAACCATTGGTATAAGTGTTCTTTACCAACATTTTGTAAAAACCACTGGTATATCCTAGTTTTGTGAAGGCGTTCCCAACAACTTGAAGAAACTGTAGGAAAATCAAAAATATTTGCACCGTTTAACATAGATTTATAGAAAACTGTTGGTAAAGAAATTCTTTCCCAATGGATTTTACAACCCATTGGGAAATGTCATGATTTCCCAACGGTTTCTACAAAACGTTGGGAAAGTTTTCCTCAAATACTCTTAATTTCTAGAAGCCCCTACCGCACAACACATAACGCGTTTCCCCCAATTTCCAAAATCCTCGACACACAGGTGAAACCTAACCCGAGTTCTTCCATCCGATCAGCTACAACTACCAGATCCATGATAGACCCATTAATCCTCTCCCCAAATAAAAACTTATAATACCTCTTCCTCTGATTTCTACATTTATATCAATATCTATAATGATGATGTCATTTTTTCCTACTTTAGGGATTCTGGAAAATTTTATGATTCAGACTATTTGATATTGAATAAATTTGTAATACATGATTGGTATATGTCTGTTAGTATATAAAACATGGTTTATAAAAAATCCCTTAAAAGTATGACTGTTTTGTGTTCATTAGGATGTGTATAGTATCATTGAAATACTTTATTATTAATTTGAAATTTAAAAATAAAAGTTTATATCTATACTTTATGAAATTAAACATCCTTATGATCCACGAATAACCTATTAGTGTATAAGCCTAAACATTATCCACCAATGGTGTGTGCTTCACTAGGATATATTTTCCCCCAAATACCCAGCACCCCAACTCTTAGTAGTTTCAATTGCAGACCTAATCTAGACCTCCTCTTGACGTATTCTCGGCCGCGATATACCTTCCAGCTGAAGATCCTTCTTCAATTGAACAAATTTTAATTTATACTCTTCAAATTAGTAAGTTTAACTTAGTTTAAGTGTTCTTAATCTTTTTATTTTATGTTCTATGATTTGATTTTGGATAAATTAGAGTTATAGTTGTTGGAGTACCAATGTATTTTATTGTTTTATTTTTATTTCTTTGACACTTCTTACATTAAAAACGTTATTTTTTGTGGGGTTTGTTTAGTGCATGGGGTTAGGGGTTTGTTTTATCTTTTCGGTTTGGTTGGGGGTTGGCTGTCCAGGTGAGGGGGTTTGGGGCGTCCAAGGGGGTGTGGGTGGCCTGTCATGGACACCTCGTACCCCCGGACACCCCCACCAATCATGGAATGAAACCCCACCCCATGGACCCCCTACCCCCTGGACAGCCTCGCCACCCCCGTAGATAGCCCGCTCACCCCCTGGACACCCAATACCCCCTAGACTGCCACCCACACCTTTATGGACTGCCCGCCCACCCCCTGGACATCTCGTACCCCCATGGACATCCCCAACACCATCGTTGATAGCCCACCCACCCACCCCATACCCCCTGGACATCCCCACCCACCCCGTGGACACCCCTCCCCCAGTGGACTACCCCAACCCCTAAGGACAGCCCTCCCACCCTGTGGACACACTATACCCCCTGGACAGCCCCACCACCCCTGCAACTCCCTAGACACCTCGCCCACCTCTGGACACCTCGTACCCCTGGACAACCCCCACCCACATGAAATCCCCCCACCCCCTAGATAACCACGACCCCCCTAGACAGCCTCGCCACCCCCGTGGACAGCCCGCCTAGCCCCCTTGGATAGCTCGTGCCCCCTGGACATCCCCCTATTGACAGACCATCCACCCCACCCCCGGACACATGCCCACCACCCATCAGACACCCCCATCACCCCATATGTCCCACCCCTGAAATACCCCTCCACCCCCTTGACACCCTCGACCCCACTGGATAGCACCGCCACCCCCGTGGACAGCCCGACCACCCCCCGTGGACAGCCTGACCACCCCACCTGGACAGCCCGCCGACCTCCCCTGGACGGTACGCCCACCCCCTGGACGCCCAGACCCAATGGACTGCCCCTGCACACCCATGGGCAGCCTTCCCACCCCCCGGGACACCACGTCCCCCCCTGGACAGCCCCACCCACCCCGGGGAAACCCGCTAACCTCCTTGGACAGCCCTCCCACCCCCTGGACTCCCCTACCCCCTGGACATCCTGACCACCCCCGTGGATAGCACATCCAACTAGAAACCCCGACACCCCTAAACATCCCCCACATCCAGGACACCTCTGACCCCATGGATGGCCCCACCACCCCCATGGACACCCCGCACCCCTGGACAACCCACACCCACCTTGAACAGACCCACCACTCCCATAATCCTCATCTTACTCCTCATCCTGATATCCCTGAAGAAGTTAATGTATAAAATCATGTACTCTCAACAAGACCCTTAAGGATTATGTATTCCTTGATACACATCAAATATCTTACTAGGAAGTCTATGAATATAGGCATTACAAATTCTATATCTTATTTTGTTATATAAATTTTATTTTTTTATTTCTTAATATTATTCATATATAGAGTAATGTGTCTGTTATGATTTTATTTCAAGTAAACAATTTTCATTTACCTAAATATTTTTTTTATTGAACATCAATATTATTGAATTTCTTTGAAATGAATTAATGCAATTTTTTATAGAACGGAGAGAAGTTGGATGTAGAAAACTGATTGGATTTCAAAAGATTTTCAAAATAATTTGAACAGCTATCTAGATTTATCATTCGACAAGGCTTCAGATTGTGGTCGCATACACTGCCCATGTTTTAATTGTGTTGGAAGACCTTGGTTGAGTCATGAAATAGTTATCTATAATATAAAAAAATATGGATTCCATACAAAGTATTATGTATGGTATGGAAACAGAGAGAAAATGGAATCTCAAAATGTTGATGATCAAAATGATAGGACTAAATTGGAGAGTATGATATATGATCAGTTTCCATTTATTCTTAATCATGAGAAGGAAAGAGTGTCCAACCAACATGATTTTGGTATAATCACACATGATGCATCAATGAAAATGATGATTTTGATAGGGTGAAAAAATTGAATGATGCTGCAACGACTCCAATATATCATCAAAGTGGTAAAATGAAAATTTTAGAATTTTTATCCGATTGTTTCACGAGAAAACTATGTATGTGATTTCAAATACTTCAATTGTTTACCTTATTACCTTCTTGAATGAGATACTTCTATATTATGCATTTATTCCCTTAAACAACTATATGGACTAGATGTTAGTTGATAAACTTGTAATCTCAAAAAAAACATGCTTTCCCGAATGATTGAAATTTATTTTGGGAAGAAACTACTGAATGAAATGATTTTATTAAATGTGGCACCTCCCTTTGGAAGCCAAAATATTATGGAACACTCTCTCATGTTCCATAAAAATTATTGTGGCACTTTACATTGATCATAAGATTACATAACCTTTTCATGTATGATGAAATATTAGTAAAAATGTGATGGAATGACACCGAGAGAAAAAAGAATAATGAAGTGTTGGTTCACCCTACAGATGAATTTTCATTGCTAAGATTTGATGATCGATATACTTAATTTTCATTTGATGTGCGTAATGTGAGATTGGGTCTTTCTTGTGAAATTTTTAATCCATTTGGATAGATTCTTACTTCGCACAACACATGGCTAGTTTTCATACACATTTATATCCTTCCCCCATGGTTGTGTATGAAAGATCCTTACACTTTCTTGAGTATACTGATATCTGTCCCTTATGATCCTAGCAATGATATATATGTATACATGAATGCTTAAATAATAGTGTTGAAAATTCTTTGGGATGTGGGTGTGCCCACATATGATGCATGTTTGAAAGACATATTTCATATGCGGGTTGCGCTTATGTGGACGATCAATGATTTTCCTGCTTACGAAATGGTGTATCGATGTAACACAAAAGGGAAATTGTCATGTCCTATTTTTATGAAGAATAATCGATCGAGTAGACTGAAATATCATTGTAGTTTTAGTTTTATGTGACATTGACAATTATTTCCAATGAACCATCAATATAGAAACAATCGTCGACCATTTGACAATACAATGGAGACTGACGATCCACCTCAGCGTATGTTTGGAACTAACGTGTTAATGAATTTAAAAATTGCAGTTATTCATTTGGGAAGGGTTTAATGAATTCTATTATGAGGAAAAAAGTTTCCTATGATACATGTTACAATTCGAAAAATGAGATTATATTCTTTGAGTTGTTGTATTAGTGAACAAACTTGTTACGCCATTGCTTATACGTAATGAACATTGAAAAGAATATATGTGAAATGATGATTTTGATTCTTCTAAATGTAAGGGGAAGACAAAAGATGATTTACGATCTCGGTGTGACTTGGTAGATTGGGGGATCAGACCCGAATTGCGTCCTATCTGTTTCCGTGAAAATAAATGGCAAGTTCCATGTGCTTGTTATGTGATGACACCTGCTGAAAAAAAAATCAATTTATTGAAGTTCTAGAGACTATTAATGTTTGTGATGTCTATTAATGAAATATATCATAATGGGACAATAGAAAAGAGTTTAATATGAAATCATTGAACACTCATTATTATCATGTCCTTTTTTATGAGTTGATTCCAATAGCAATATGCCATCTCTTGCCCAATAATGTAAGCGTATCGGTTATTCGGATATGATATTTGTTTAGAGATAATTGTGCTAAGAGGTTTTCCAAATCCTTCTTGCAAAAAGTATTGGCAGAGACACCATTAAATTTGTCTGAGATAGGGAAAATATTCCCTCCAACATTTTTTACATGCATGTTGCATCTGACTGTCCATCTTCCGACCAAAATACTTCTTGGAGGACCAGTTTCATTCCATTGGATATATACAAATAAAATAAACATGTTAAAATTGAAATAATATGTTATGAATAGGAATTATCCCGAAGGTTATATTGTGAAAAGTAATTTGGCTCAAGAATGTTTGGATTTCTGATCAATGTATTTGTCTGATCTTACTATAATAATAAAGAAACCAATGAGAAATGAAGATGAATAGTATGGGAAAATTAATCCTAGTTTTCCATCAATTACATACACAAGAGGAATTACAGGATCATATACATTGATGACCTTAATCCTTGAAGAGCGAGAGATGGCACATCGCACAGTGTTGTTCAATTGTGATTTGTTCGATGAGTATATCAAGTATGTATATTTTAAATGCATCTCTTATATTATCTCTTGTAATTTTAAATATATGTTAAATTATTATTATTTTTATCTTTAAAGAACATACAAAAATGATATATATAAAGAATCTTTGTTTATCTTTGAGAAGGAAAGATACTTTTCATAAGAAAGGGTTTTCTACTTTGTTGAAATTGATGTTAAAAATATTTCCGTTATATCACAATAAAAATAATATTTAATTATGTTTACTATTTGTTTATATTTCATGTATCGATTTTGCCTACAGACTCTATTTTTGTGGAAATATGAGCTTTGTCATTTGGTCCTAGAACCGTGTTTAGTTCTTGTAAATCACTTGTGATTAATGGATACAAATTTATTATCACTAAACAAGCAAGAAACATGAGAAAAAAACATGATGGTGTTATGATAACTTTCACAACAGACTGTTATTCTATTTCATCGGATAATAGACCTCGTTTTGAAAATGTAGCTTATTATGGATTCATGGATAAAATAATAATTTTTCATTATTACTCACATGGTCATGTCACAATGATGAAATGTCAATGGTTTGATTCAAAGAAAAGGCCAAGAAGCTTTATTGATGATTGTGGATTTCTAGTTATTGACATGACTAACACTCTTTCCACTGATGAACGATATGTATTAGCATCAATGGTGAAAAAGTTTTTTTTATGTCAAAGATCATCGTCATCCTAAATTTGGTGTAATTTTTGAAGTAAATCCAAGAATAGTTTTTGATAGTGGTGATGATAATGTTGACATTATCCCTTTAGAAATTGGAAACAATTCGTTAATTATTTATGTTGACTCCAATAGGTCAATTGTTAGAGTTGATTGTGAACCTGATGTTGTGGTGGGAAATATATATAATCATACATTCGTGTTCTCACCTACATGCATCACTTATATAATTCATAGTTTTTATCCTTGTACATACCTTCAATCCACCATAAATCTATTGTTTTGATTATGTTTTTTCATCAGAATGGTTTTTCATTATTTTGATTTTTGGGTTACACATTAGTTATCTGATTCTAATTATATCCATATATGGTTTCTTTTCAAGAAATGAAAACCATTAAAGGGATGTGGTGGACAAAGATGATAGAAAACAACCCTCGCATGGCACAGATGGGCGTTCATACACTTATACCTATTGTGAGTATTTTATGTAAAATATATATATTTCAATAGATTATAATATCATGTGTTTACTTTTATGTTAAATGATTATTCAGGATACACCCCCTTGATGAGAGATATCTGATGAGGAGCCTGATATTACTCCCTGTACAGATGCTGGTGTTGGGATGGGGGGTGCTGTCAAAGATTGATGATCCTCTGGTGGTCCCGGTACTGAGGCCGATGGTACAAGGGCTCATGGTGTGAATGTTAGACGATTCGATGGTCGTACCCAATTAGATTATTCCCCTACCACAGACGTATATTTTACACCCCATTTTGATCTTGGGGTGTCATTAGGGACACAAGGGATATTTAGGCCTCTGATGATTACACTTCAAGTTGGAAATATGTCTGTGCCATCATCTTTTACTTCTTGTTCATCATCTCCGGGATATTATATTCCACCTTCTTCGACTCCTGATCTAACACATTATGTGGCTGAGGAGCATACACTATGGGTCACTCCAACTATATAGGATATTCCTTCAGCTTCTGCACATCCATTGATGCCCATTGATCAGACTGCCATAGGTATATTTATATAACTCTACCAAATTTTAATACGAAAATTTAATTTAATTATATCTTGTACTGATATTTTTTTCTTTAATAACATATTCATCTACTGATAGAAGGAATGGGAGGGGGCGTACTCGCTTGCGTGTTTTATGGAACCTCTAGACCCAGTTGATGGTTGAATACAAAGATGATGGTTAGATGATTGATATATCTAGGTAGGAATGTCGGGGTTTTTTGGTGATGCTAGACAAATACTCCGACAACATTCTGGTCAGCCCTCTCTCTTGGAGAAATCTACCACACGATGTCGTGCATAATGTGTGGGAACAGATATGGGTAAAAATTATATTGGATTTAATGTATTATTTTTTTTGTATTTATATGAATTATTATATTGGGTTTCATCTTTGGTATAATTTCCCTGATGGCGAAGGTGTACGACCAGTGCATTTAAAGGTGCTAGGAGAGCATTAGAGAGCTTATAAGAAGGAGCTATATGTTGGATGGTGTGATGAAATGGGCATAGAGTTGGATACATTACCTATCGTGGATGACTTCCCGATAGAGAAATATCACCAAATTATTACCCATTGGGGGACTGCCAAATTTTAGGTATTAATCCCATTTGAAGTATTTAAATGTATATTTTCATATTATACATTATTATTATTTAATTTATTATTAAAAATTATTTAGTAGTATTCTGAAAAAAACAAAAAAAACTATCATTCAAAGCAATACCTCCACACATTGGGGCGCAGTACTATGTCAGATCACAAGAGGCACCTAGTACGATACAGTTGTTTATAATATTAATTTTAGACTTGGGATTTCTATTTTTCCCTACATAAATTATGTGATTTATTTAATATTTAATATATGATTATAGTTGAACTTTATATTGGTCCAATGTCATTATAGAAGCACAAATTGAATATTGAAGGATGTATCCCTCGATCAAAATTATTTTTCTCGAGTAGAAAGAAAAAAGATGGAACTACGGTTAATGAACTGACAGAAGAAATTATTTTATGTTTTAATATTTTTATTTCAATGTTTTGTATCTATTTTGAAATTAATAATCTACTAATATTTTTAACATGATGCTTTAGAGGTCCTTGATGCCTAAGAGCCTGACAATTTTGGGCCACATGATCATTTATATCAGGTTTTAGGAGATGACCACTCTGGTCGAGTACGCTGTAGACCTGTAAGAATATCGTCCCAATGAGGTATTGGTCCTCTCTAGGTATCCATTCTAGTACCACTGAGTTGGAACAGGTCAAGGAGCATGCAAGACAGCCTGATAAAAGGGCCACCGAGTTGGAAGTACATGTTCAAACGAGGGACAAATAATTTATGAAACTGATGAATGATTTATCTTCATCACATCCACCAGAGGCTTGCATATCTTTTCAGTCATTTATGTCATCAATTGGTGACTTATCCAATGCATGAAGCTTCAGTTCTAGTGGCGGTCAAGATGATGACATTCCAGGTGATGATGAGGTTGCTGAAGAGGATGACGACGAGGATGATGTTGAGAATGAGGGTGAGTATGGGACCGAGGGCGAGGATGTTGGAGAGGAGGAGCATGTGGAAAATGATGAGGACGTTGATGATGACCGAGATGTCAGCGAGGATGAGGCCAATGATGATAGTTGTGTTGGTGATGGTGATCAGGGCCAGATTGATCCATTTCATTTTTGAATTCTGTATAACTTTTTATTTTTGAACCTGGTTTGTCGCTCTGGTATGGATATTTTTGAATTCATTATAACTAATTATTTATTACCAAATATGGAAGGCTCCTCAATTTAAGAATGCTTTAAATTGAATTTATCTACTTTCTTAATTATTCTTAATTATATTGAATTGCATATCTGAAAATGTTTTCTTTAATATAATTGTATCATTTGATAAATAAAGTCATGTTTTTATAAAAAAACTCCCAACAGAGGTGCGCTATCTGGGAAAACTTAGAGTGTTAGTTCAGGGTGTGATAATTTGACTCTTAATTAGTACTTTCAACTACCTAGTACCACTTTTAAAAACAAAGAATATAATATATATCTTTATCATACCAAAATCCTGAAACCTGAGTCTTTTTTTATAACATAAGATCAGTTTCTATAATGTGAAGGACAACTACATAAGATTTATATGGAATCATGGAAGGAAGATGCTGCCCCACAGATGTCGCTCGACTGGTCCAACACACCGCAGTCACATCGTGGTCACGCCGTGGTCACGTCACAGTCACGCCGCAGTCACCCCACGGTCACGCCATAGTAAGGTCGTGATTTGGCCCTACTCCAAGAGGACAACCCACAGTGGTTCGTAGTCCTGTCATAATTTGATGTATGATACATAGATAGAGTATTAGACACATTTACCACCATTTTTATTGGACAGTCCCCCACCCGCCTCAATACGAGCCACGATGTGGCCGGTACCACTCAAAGTGTATTTATTTTGTTTAAAATGGATAATCATTTAAGTAAAAATAAATTGCATACGAAAAACCAACCAAACACATTCATATTGTGTTGATACTATAGGAAAACAATCCATGGGTCAGTTGTGATGTGTATGAGTCAACCCCGCCTTAATTAGAGGTGCGGTGTTGCCAGCACCACTCAAATTGTCTCACATTTATTTGAAATGGACAATTTTTTAAGTGAAAACAACACCTGGCATACTGAAAACTAACCAAATGCATTCATATTGTTTTGATTCTTCATCACAACGATCCATGGGTGAATTTTAAAATGTTTTGTTAGAAAGCACGTTAATCGGAGGTGTCGTGTGACTTCGCTGGCCGAAAACGCACTCCATGTGTCGTAAATGGACAAAACATGGGTTTTACGGTCACATGCATGAAGAACAACATTGGAGTGACATTAAATCATATGAAAACACCCTAATTATTATTCATGATGTGTACAAGGAGACATCATGTCATTCAGACGTGTAGTTTGCGCGGCATGACTGAATATGTGTTTTTAGGTTTTAGATGTGATTGAAAATCATGCGTGGGGTGGTCAAAATCGGCCGAATGACCAGAGAATTCCATTAAATTGGATGAAAACAATGAGTGGGTGAATTTTGAAATGGTGGGCTAGGCATCATGTCAATCGGAGGCGTTTTCTCACCATGCTGGCTGAAAATGCTCTCCTCATGTCGAAAATGGCCAAAACATGAGTTTAATGGTCAAATTCATGCCGAACGACATCCTAATGACGTGAAATCACACAAAAAAACACTAATTATTATTTGTGAGGTGTAAAAGGAGACGACACGTCAGTCAGATGAATAGTTTGCACGGCACGCATGAATATGTGTTTTTTAGATGTTTGGCACGCTTGAAAAGCATGCATGGGGTGGTCGAAACCAGACGAACATCCTCATAATTTCATGAAATCAGACGACAAAAAAGGGTGGGTGAATTTTGAAATGGTACACCAGATGGCATGTCCATCGGAGGGGTTGTGTGACCGTGCTGCCCAAAAATGCTCCTCGTGTGTCGTAAATGGCCAAAACATGTGTTTAATTATCAAGGGCATGCCGGAAAACATAATAATGACCGTAAATCACAAGAAAACATCCTAATTATTATTTGCGAGTTGAACGAGGAGACGACACAACAATCAAACGTGTGTTTTTCACGGCACGACTGAATATGACTTTTTTAGGTGTTTGGAGCGCGTTAAAAACGTGTGTGGGGTGGTCAAAATCAGTCGAATGACCTTATAATTCCATGAAATAAGACAAAAACAAAGGTTGGGTGATCTTTTAAATGGTTGGCCAAACAACACATCAATCGAAGGTGTCCTGTGACCGCAATGGCTGAAAACTCACTCCCCGTGTCGTAAATGGCCAAAACATGCATTTAACTGTAAAATGCATGAAGAATGACATCAGAATTACCATAAATCACACAACACACCCTAATTATTATTCTTGAGTTGTACGAAGTGACGAAGCCTCATTTAGACTTGCGGTTTTCGTGGCACGACTGAATATGTGGTTTTTAAGTGTTTGGCACGCTTGAAAAGAGTGTGTGGGGTGGTCAAAACCGACTGAATTAATTGGGAATGCCCTAAAATCAGACGAAAACAATGGGTGGGTGAATTGTGAAATGGTCATCTAGACGACACATCAATCGGAGGTGTCGTGTGACCGCGCTGGCTGAAAACGCTCTTCACGTGTCGTAAATGGCCAAAACATGCATTTAATGGTCAAATGCATTCCTAACAACATTAGAATGACATTAAATCACATTGAAACACCATAATTATTATTCGTGATTTGTATGAAGAGACAACACGTCATTCGGATGTGGGGTTTGCACGACACGACCAATTATGTGTTTTTTAAGTGTTTGGCATGCTTGAAAAGAGTGTGTGGGGTGGTCGAAACATACCGAACGACCTCAGAATTCCATGAAATTAGATGAAAACAAAGGTTGGGTGAATTTTGAAATGGTTGTCTAGACGACACATCAATCGGAGGTGTCATGTGACCGTGTTGGCCGAAAACGCACTCTGCATGTCGTAAATGGCCAAAACATGCATTTAATGGTCAAATGCATGCTGCACAACATTATAATGACTTGAAATCACACGAAAACACCCTAATTATTATTCGTGAGGTGTATGAGTAGACTAAATGTCATTAGGATGCACGGTTTGCGCGACACGACTGAATATATGTTTTTAGGTGTTTGGCGCTCTTGAAAAATGTGTGTGGGGTGGTCAAAACCGGCCAAACGACATCAGAATACCATGAAATATGACGAAAACAGGGGGTGGGTGAATTTTGAAATGATCGTACTTGCATCACATCAATCGGAAGTGTCTTGTGACCGCATATTCCGAAAACACACTCGATGTCATTTGGATGTGCAGTTAGCGCGGCACGCCGAATATGTGTTTTTTAGGTGTTTGGCTCACGTGAAAAGCATGTGTGAGGTGGTCAAAACAGGCCGAACGACCTCAAAATTCCATGAAATTGGATGACAACAAAGGGTGGATGAATTGTGAAATGTTTAGCTGGACGTCACGTCAATCAGAGGTGTCGTGTTACCACGTTGGCCCAAAACCCACTCGACATGTCGTAAATGGACAAAACTTGCGTTTAACGGTAAAATGCAAGGATAACGACATCTGAATGACTTGAAATCATAGGGAATCACCAAAATTATTATTCTTGAGGTGTACGAGGAGACGAAACATCATTCAAACATCTGGTTTGTGCGGTAGAGCTGAATATGTGTTTTTAAGGTGTTTGGTGCCCTTGAAAAGTGTGAGTGGGGTGGTCAAAACAAGCCGAACAACCTCAGAATTTCATGAAATCAGACGAAAACATAGGGTTGGTGATTTTGGAAATGTTCAACCAAAAGGAACGTCAATCAGAGGTTTTGTGTGATCGTGCTAGCTAAAAACTCACTCCATGTATCATAAATGGCCAAAACATGCGTTTAACGGTGAAATGCAAGGCGAAAGACATCAAAATGACTTGAAATCACATAGAAACACCCGAATTATTATTTGGGAGGTGTACAAGGAGACTCCAAATCATTCAGACGTTCAGTTTGTCCGGAAAAGAGGTATATGTGTTTTTTAGGTGTTTGGCGTGCTTGAAAAGCATGCACGGGGTGGTCGAAATAGGCCGAAGGACCTTAGAATGCCATTAAATTATACGAAAACAAAGGGTGGGTGAATTGTGAAATTGTCGGCCAGATGGCACATCAATCAGAGGTGTCAGGGTACTACACTTGACGAAAATGTACTTTGCATGTCTTAAATGGACAAAACATGCATTTAACTGTCAAATGCATTCTGAACGATATCAAAATTACTTGAAATCACGTTAAAACACCATAATTATTATTGGTGAGGTGTACGAGGAGACGCCACATCATTTAGACGTGTGGTTTGTGCATCACAGCTGAATGTGTGTTTTTAGGTATTTGGTGTGCTTGAAAAACAAGCGTGGGGTGGTCGAATCTGGCTGTATGACCTCGAAATACCATAGAATCGAACGACAACAAAGGGTCGGTGAATTGTGAAATTTTCGAAAATACAACACGTCAATCTGAGGTGTCGTGTGACCGCGTTGGCTGAAAACTCACTCCGCATGTCTTAAATGGCCAAAACATGCATTTAACGGTCAAATGCACACATAAGAACATCATAATGAATTAGAATCACATGAAAACACCCAAAATATTATTCTTGAGGTGTACGTGGAGATGGAATGTCATTCGGACGCGGGGTTTGCGCGGCACGAATGAATATGTGTTTTTAGGTGTTTGGCGCACTTGGAAAACATGTGTGGGGTGGTCAAAAATGGCTAAACGACCTTGAAATTCCATTAAAATCAGACTACATCAACGGGTGGGTGGTTTGTGAAATGGTCGACCAGACGACACGTCAATCGGTGGTGTCGTGTGACCGCACTGGATGAAAATGTACTCCGCTAGTCGTAAATGGACAAAACATGCATTTAACATTCAAATGAATTCCGAACGAAATTATAATAACTTAAAATCACACAAAAACCACCTAATTATTATTATTAAGGTTTACGAGGAGACTACACGTCATTCGGATGCGCAATTTGCACGGAACATCAGAATATGTGTTTTTTGGTCTTTGGTGTGCTTGAATAGCATGCATGGGGTTGTTGGAACCGGCCGAATAACATCAGAATGCAATGAAATCAGACGACAACAAAGGGTGGGTGAATTGTGAAATGGTTGGCTAGACGGCATGTCAATCAGAGGGGTCATGTGACCACGCTGGCCCAAAACACACTTCGTGTTTCGTAAATGGCCAAAACATGCATTTAATGGTGAAATGCATGCCGAACGACATCGGAATTACATGAAATCACACGAAAACAACCTAATTATTATTCGTGAGGTGTAGGAGGAGACATTACATCATTAAAATGTTTGGTTTGCACGGCATGGCTGAATATGTGTTTTTAGGCGTTTTGGCGCGATTGAAATGCGTGTGTGGGGTGGTCGAAACAGGCCGAATGAATTTGTATTGTGTTGATAGTTTTTAAAAATGATACATGGGTCATTTATGATGTGTAAGATTCAACCTCTACTCAATCTGGGGCATTGTGTGGCCGGCACCACTCAAACTGTCTCTCTTTTGTTTCAAAATGACATCATTTTAAGTGAATACAACAACTAACATACGGAAAACCAACCAAATGCATTCCGATTCTATTGAAAATTTAGGACTATGATCCATGGGTCATATGTGACGTGTATGAGTAAACATAACCTCAATCCGAGTGGGGGTGTGGCTGGAACCACTCAAAGAGTTTCTCTTTTGTTTTAAATGGACATGATTTTAAGTGAAAACAACAACTGGCTTACTTAAAACCAACCAAACACATTCAGATAGTGTGGATTTTTTACGAAAACGATACATGGGTCATTTTTGACGCGTATGAGTCATCCTTGCCTCAATATGAGGTGCGGTGTGGATGACACCACTCAAAATGTCCCGCTTTTTTTTTTTAAATGGACATCATTTTATGTGAAAACAAAAACTGGCATATAGAAAACTGACCAAATGCATTCAGAATATGTTGAAACTTTGGAAAACGATCCATGGGGAATTTTTGATGTGTACAAGTCAACCCCATCTCAATTCGAGGCATAGTGTGGCTGACACCACTCAATGTGTCTCATGTTTCTTTGAAATGTACAACATTTTAAGTGAAAACAACAACTTACAAATGGAAAACAGACCAAACACATTCAGATTCTGTTGATACGTTAGGGCAATGATCCATGGTTCATTTTTGGCGTTTATGAGTCAACCTCGTATCAATACAAGGAATGGTGTGGCCGGTACCAATCAAAGTGTCATTCTTTTGTTTAAAATTGATATGCTTTTAAGTCAAAACATCTAGCATACATAAATCGACCAAACACATTCATATTGGGATGATACTTTAAGAAAATGATCCATGGATCATTTGTGACGTGTACTAGTCAACCCTACCTTAATACGAGGTCTGGTGCAGCCAACACCACTCAAAGTGTCTCTCTTTTTTTCAAAAGGATTCCATTTTAATTGAATAAAACAAATGAAATTTACAATCATCAACAATAGTCGCACACTTTTTTTCATTAGTTGGGTAGTTTCACTCATGAGGTCATAAGTGATGATACTGCTAATAAAATACATTTTCACCATCTATTATAAAAAATAAATGTTCAATGAAAAATTCATCACAAATCATTACGTACCCAAATCTTGGATCAGAAAAAATTAGGATTTGAGCCAATTTCAAATTCTTATTCAACTCTAATAATTATTTCTGAGACTATTCTACCTATTAGAATTTGATGGGGAGGTGGGGGGCTGTGCTAGTTGGGGGGTTGTGTAGTGGTGAGGTGAATTACTACTGGATGTGTGGTTGTCATATGAATATTTAAATTGGTTTAATTAATGTTTGAGTTATTGAAACTCTACTGGATGATTATTTTCATATGAATATTGAAATAGGGAATTGTAGTGCATGATATGGTTTGAAGAGTTTGATGGTTTTATGTGTCTTTTTGTCCTATTTTAGGTGTTTTTGTGATGTTTTTGATATTTTTTATGTAGGTGTATACAAGAGGGGATACTGGAGGGATGGTGTGCAACAGTTCAAGAATTAAACAATACCAACGGTTTTAAACCATTGGTATAATAGTTCTGGAAAAACACAATACAAACGATTTTAAATGGTTGGTATACTTTGAGAGAAATTTAAAAACTATACCAATGGTTTTAAAACCATCGGTATAGACTTTAGTATTCAATATATACAAACGGTTTCTAGAAACTGTTGGAAAAATATCATACAAACATATACCAATGGATAGCCTACATCTATTGGCCTATAAATAAATACAGTGGGTATACCAATTTTTTAGATCAAACCATTGGTATAGGTCTTTCTTCAAGTCTTTCTACCCTACGGTTTGGAAAACTATTGGTATAGGCTATAGCAACGATTTTCCAGCCTATACCAACAGTTTAAAACTGTTGGTATAACCTTTATTTCCAGTAGTTTTACATGATGGGTGAACTATTTTTTGAATACTTAAAAATACTACCAATCTAATTCATCCATTTCAAAAGATCCAGTTTTTCCATTTAAAACCAAAGTATGTTTTATTCAAAAATATTACTTTTTAACAAGATAAAACCAATGTTTTTCTATCAAATCATTTTAAGTCATTTCACTGTTGAAAAATTCATTGAAATCCAATACCATCATTACATAATTTATTTACACAATTAAATTTCAACAATTTAATTGAAATTATTTCCATTAAATACACAATTTAAAATAAACAATTCAAGTCAGCTAATTTCCATAAACACACAAAATTCAATGTAATTGGGGTTTTCCAAATTTCCATGCCAAAACCATTTCAAAAATATCAATTAACTGGAATCCGGTTTTTATTAATTTAATTGAATGTAAATTTTTGTAAATGATTTTAAATAAAAAATTCAAATAAATTAAGTAATAAAAGGATAATAATGTTGGATAATATGAATAGAATAATCTACATCAAGGTCAATGATGTCAAGAATATAAAATAATCCATCCATTGTGGTTTAATACACATCATCATGAAATATTTATCATTAGCATCGAAAAACCAATGCTCAACAATTTTCAAAGGATCCAAAAAACTGAACAATATATTTTATTTAAAAATGATATAAAATATCACATTCTATGTTAGTTTCTCTCTTCTGAATAATTCTAAAAATTATCGATTAATATATTACATGTGATAATATTTTATATCTCTTAGATAATTTAAAAATATCAATTAAAATATTAAATGAAATTTTATTTTATCTCACTTGGATAATTTCAAAATTATCATTTTATTGTTATAATAAGTATCATTTGACAAAATAAAATATTATCCCATGATAATTTTGATAAAATTGTCACATGATAATTGCCTCTTAATTATCCTTTAAAAATTTTACTTAAATTTTCTTCATAAATTATTGAAATTATCCATAGATAAATCATTATAGCTACATTTTGATAATTTGATGAAATTGTCAATAGATAGTTTTCACTATAATCACCTTACAATAATCTAGTTCAATTATACTCATAATATTTGTTGCAAATATCCGACAATACTAATGAAAAAAATACCCTTCGATAAATCATTGAAATTTTTATTTTCCTATTTCATTTCATAATACCTTTATAATCACTTGTTATTATCATTTCAAAAAACAAATATTATCTTTTGATAATTTTGAGAAATTTGGTTTTGATTATTATTTTCAATAAGGCATGTAATTGTCCTTTAATAATTCTAAGAAATTATCATAAGAATATTTTATAAATTTTCAAAAGATAAAACCATGCGATTATTCAATTAAAATTAATATAATAATTATACTCTGATGATACACATAATCATCCTATGACACTCTATTAAAAAAAATCCATTTAAAATGTGAAAAATCAGATTGAATAATAAATTGGTTCCTTCAAATAAAAAATATTATTTAGATCTTTCTTGTCGATATAAAACCAACGTAATTGATAGTGCATAGATCTGATCAACAACATAAAAGATGTTCAATTTAGAATAATAGAAGAGTAATAAAAAAATTTAAATAAAAAAACTCATTACCTATATAAAACACAAAGACAAAGAAAATTGTTCATGGACCAAAGGCATGGAGGAAAATAAACACCACAAATGGATTCACCTAACACATACAAATTAGACTAGAGTTTTCAAAGACTCATCCAGATTAATAACACTGGGAAAACTAATTAATTTGGATATTTAATATACCCAAGCCACATGGGATTCATATGCTCAAAACCATCCATAAGGAATCGATTTAAATTATTGATTCAATCTAAAATAGATTTTGTATATATTAATTCACTCACTTATGATGATTTTTGAATTAATTGGGTGAAAAAGTTTGAAAAGTATTGTTTCTGAAACAATCAGTCTTCAAAAATCAGGTTAACAAAATAAGGAGGACAAATGAACAATAACATTTTATTTTTATAAAATAAATAATTAATTAAATTGAAATAATAAATTTATTCATTTAATATAATTATAAATAACTAAATTTAAAATGTATTCATACCAAATGTCTATTTCAAATGAATGTTTTACCCAGTTTAAAGTAAACACCAAGTTCTGTACCCAATGGTGGTCTCGAATTTCTCAAAGGATGAACCATATCAGAGATATTAAATATTTATTAATTAAAAATTGGAACAATTAATTAATTAAAATTAAATTTGTTATTCTTCATAGCGAGACATCCAAACGCCTGACATTGAAAAATGTTATACCTCATCAAAGGTAAAACACTCATTATGGATCCATCAGTCGTCTCAAATTTCCCATTAGATTTACTGTTTAAGAGATATTTAATTATTTTTACTAAGTAATATATTAAATATTACTTAATATATTTATCTCACAAGTGAGAAATTAAAATTTATGGCATCATGTAATGTTATACCCCTCTTTTGGTAAATACCAAATTTGGGACATAATAGTGGTATCTCATTTCTCAAACGACGCATCATTTTGGATTTATTCAAATATTTTGAATAAAAAGTGTGCACTTAATATATTTTTTTAATAATTTTATTCCATATTCTCTATGCTTTTTTGGGCATATGAAACCCATACATTATCTATATTTAACTTATAATATATTTAATTGAATATTATGTAATGTTAATGGGTGTTTTACCATTCAGTGATGTTTTTAACAAAAAATCTGTTCAATAATAAATCATTTTTACCCAATTAATGTAATAATAATTTGACTCAAAATTGTTTAGGAATACCTGAATTTGTAACGAGATGTCAAATTCTCCCATTAATTATTTTCACATCCCGATATTACCAAAATAAGGGCATCAAATAAATTTTCTTTTTATTTATCCTTCTTTTATTATTACTCACTTATTTTCATTTAAATAGTGTATATACTGAACATTTTACATCTAATACAATGAATAAATCATACATTAGGGTATTTTTTGGTTTATCTTTTAATTAATTTATCAAATTTGATTTTACATATATTTACCTTGTGGTAATGAATTTCATTTCTAAAATTATTTTTTTAATGGGTTATATGTCTTCCTTATTTTCAATGATATTATAACATTTTGTGTGTAGTGAATTATGAATATCTTAATTTTTAATTACAATTTTTTTGGATATATATTTGATATTTATAATTTAATTTTTGATCAATTAACACTTCAACATTATGGTCTTTAATATTCTTTCTCCTTTAAAATTTTCTTTTTTGACAAATATGTTATATTATAAACCTATAATCATTTTTTATGCTTTGGTTATTCATTTTTTTTCAGGTTATATGATCATTCACCATTCATTTTCACTTAAAATTATTTAAGAAAATGTTTTTTATAAAAAATATCCCCATTCCAATATACCATCAAAACCCCAATTTCTTCTAGGTTCATGTTTCTAAAAAAATTCCAAGTAATTTATTCCAATTAATGATTCATTAAAATATTCCACTAATTTTAATTTTAATTTTTTTAAAAGGGATGTTCTTATAATTATCTAAACGAGGACCATTATGATTATTACCCAAAATATGAAAGGAATCATTATTTTAATGTACGTGTAACGAACTATATTTTTTATTTTCATAACTACTAATGTTTTAATGAGTAAAATTATTTTTCAAAGGTTATTTTCAATAAATAATAACTCATTAATTAATTTGTAATTTGAAATATATTAAAAAATAATTGTAAAAATTGAACAACATTTTCCACAAGAAATGTTCCTTGTTATATTTCAAAATAATTTTCTATCTTAGATTAAATCCCTTGATGTAAGAAAAAATGAAAAGAATATTTTTCTAAAAATTAAATTTAATGATATTTAAATTGTATTTCCATTAATAAATATAAAAAAACATTTTGTTTCTCTTTTTTTAATAGAGATATTTTGTAACAATACCATCTTTATTCTATCTTTATATGGATTAATATTGTTTCAAAGATATTTTAATAGAATCCATTTATATTACATTGGTTAATTATGGTTCATTGTGATTTTTATGGAACTATATTATTTTACATTTATTAATAATGATTAAAATAGAGTTTTATGGAACCCATTTCATTTCTATAGAACAATCATGATTGAAATATCTTATCTTTTAAACCATTTATTTTCCATGGGTTAATCTTGTTTTGAAAAGATTAAATGTTTTTTTGATGATTTTTTGATGGTGCTAATTCAACAGGTATCTTATTCATGATAAGGATGTTAAAAATTATTTCTCATCAAATCTCATTCCGTTATAAACAATTTAAAGTCGATAAATATATTATCAAAGGACAAGAACCACCGTGGTAAACCAAATAAGGTTGGTTTATAGTTAAGACAATGATGGGTGGGTCTATGATAGCACTACATTAGATTTGTTAATATAGATATGAAGGTTTAACATTTTGGGTTTTCAATTTATAATCCTAATATGTTATTTATTTTTGTAGATATATATTTTTTTTATTATTTTAACATGTACTAAACATTTACATTGATAAATAATAACATAACATGGAACATGATTTTTGACTTCACTGAATCCCACCATTTTTAATTCTTTTTTTTCAACAACATATTTTTTATCCATGTTAGATGTGTATGAGTTCTCATTTTTTTTTCCAATGAACATTGATTATGTCATTATACCATTATTCTAATCTTATTATCAATATTGAAATTCATTCGTTAATGCGTATGTTTTTTCCAAACATTAATTTTACCTCACATTTATTATAGTCCCTTTTCCCAAAGTGACCAGGAATGAAGTTGAATGAATAATTTATAGAAAGGTTTCATATGGATTATTATTATCACATAATAGGAAATAGAAAACTATGGGTTATATGAGAGAAATGATGTTTTAAAATTGTTATATTTGTAAATGAATATTTTTTTCAAAGTTCTGTAAAACATTAAACCTAAAATCTCCTTGGGTATATAAGAATAACAATATTTTCATTTCATACTTTTTGTTTTAGATGTTTAAAATTTGGTCACCTTTATCATTATACTATATAAAAATGTGACATTTATGTTTGGAAAACCAGATCCAAGGGTGAAAGTTCGAGGAAAATATAATAACATTATATTTAGTTTTAATCATATTTTTTTAGAGGATAACATGGATATATTAAACAAGGTCAATACACATGGAAGTTTGATATATGATTCATTATGTGTGTAGGATAATGTATAGTTCTACATTACTAGGATTGGTAATAACTTCATTAGCCTCTTTCATCATGTCGAGGTATATTAAAAGGTGTGATGCATTAAAAAATATATAATGATAATATTTGAGAAAAATCGTACAATAATGAAATTGAAATAGAGTGAACATAAAAAAATCCAAAAAAATTAACATAAAATGTTATTTTACCATATATACCCTCAGAATTATATATATATACGTTCTATAAATATATTAAATTATCTTGAGGAACTCTATCTCTTCCTTAATAAGTGAATATTCATTTTATCATTCTTACTCTAATGAAAATCATGTTTTAGCTGAATGCGGAAAACTAAATCAATGTTTGTTAATTATAAACCATAGTTTTAACATTATTATGGAATTGTTTTTCAAGAACAGAAAATATACTAGAGATCATTTTTATTAAAATCCACCTTCATTGGAATGTATAGTTGTTGTAGATTATGTCAGGTAGTAAAAATCCACTATATCCCTTTAAAATTACACTATTCGGTTATTTACATGGGTAGATAATGATATAGTAGTGTTAATTCATATTTATCTACAGTGCCAATTTCATTTTATTGGTTAGATTCTATAATGAATTTCTAGGGCACTTCATTTACAAATTGATCCACTCTATGTGTGTCAATATTAATATGATCATTAGACTTTACCTCCACACATGGGAGAGTACAAGATGAGAATAATAAATCTCTATGTAACTCATTTTCTTCCAAAATTAGTAATTTATATAAAATTATTAGTTTATTGTTATCCACCACTGCTTCTGGGATTTTTTTGTATTTTCTCTATGTGAAAATAATGAAGTATTTTCAGATATTCATCTACTTTAAGTCATCATTCTTATATTTCCTCTCTATGTTCCTATAATTGGTATTTTAATTATATTTATTTTTCCTCTTATAAAAGATACACATATGATTATTTATCCCATTGATAATAATTTCAATTGTATTATTTCTTATAAAATAATATCATTTTTTATTATATAATTAATGAACTAAAATATATTTACAATGTGTAAATGAGAATAGTGATTTAATTCCCCATAGAAACCTAGGAATTAAATGAAATTATCTAGTGTTAATCATAGTGTTTTATAAAATCATTACTTTTTTTTACCTAGTGTACAAAATTTGTTGGATATATTTATATAACTTTTGGATCATTTCTAGTATATTTAATCACTAATTCAAAATGACATTTATTATTATTTATTATTATTAAATCAGTGAATTTTAATTTTAGATTTTGTAAATGGAATCAAAACTAATAATAAATATGATATTTTGATAGAAATGGAATGATTATACGTTATAGATAGTGGATAAAAATAATATATAGAATTTCAAACATGAATCGTGTGAAATCAGTTTTCAATTAGAGGTGGTAAAAATATTTTTAACATTATTTATTTGATAATTATAATTACAATTTTTTTTAGTTTTATCATTAATTATAACAATAATAAACAATAAAAATATATTGTAATGTTTTATTAGGGTCAATTATTTACTTAAAATACCTTAAATTATTTTACAAAAAAATACGATATTATAATTCCCAATCTTTTATTAAAATCATTTAGTACAATATATTTAATGTTTTTTATTTCAATAACCTAAAATTAAAAATTAAACATAGAAATACGAATTTAATTTTATGACATCATGGGGATATAATTAACCATTCAATACTATAAATTCACCCTTTAAAATAAGAAGATTTATATTTTTTAAATATTTATAAAATTTTAATTACAACCAATAAATATATCACAGAAGAAAATATCTCACCAACTATTCTGTCAAAAATTCGTTCTATCCCTCATAAATTGGATTCTGCCTTTAAAATTTTCATTTTTAATTCTATTATTCACTGGTTTAATAAAATTAAACACTATATATTCATTTTATATATGGATTCCATGATTATATTAAGTTAAATGATAAAGAAATTTGTTTTAATTTTTGTATTTATCTGGGAAAATTTCAAAGAGTTGAAATCTATTAAATGATATCAATTATTCTAATTTAATTTTTATGATATTATACAAAAAATTTGTTTATTATAATAATGAAATCAGTAAACAACTGTTAAAAATTTTCATCTTTATAATTTTAAATTATTTATTTTATCATGTGAAACTACATTTCCTCACATTTAATTCTTAAATCAACTATGTGAAATTCATAAGGATTTTAAATATTTTTTTTTCAAATAAGTGATTCTAAAAGTGAATGAGAAAGTGATCATTAATGTTGAATTTTAAAAACCCGCACAAAAATATGTTTTTATTCTATCTATCATAAAATGATGTTAAAGATAAATTTTCTTGTCAATTTTTAAAAAATGTAATGTAATAATTTTTTGTATTTATTTTTATTATAAGTTTAAATAAAATACCTCAGAAATATGTTATCTAAATCTGATTCAGTGATTTCTCCAAAAAATGATAAAAATTTCAGTTTTTGTACATGTATACATTCACAAATTAGAACAACCAAGTGTAGAATGTTAATTTCAATTTATAAGTTACATAATTACATAATTATCATATCATATTCAACATAAAAAAATTCTTCTACAAGAGATTCTAGATTATAGTGAACACATCATGTAGATTACACACTCACCACTTCCATCGGTGGAGGAATGTATTGATGAAGAAGGTAAACATTAGATAATTACAATAATGTTTATTGTCAATACAGATCATCCTTACAGTAATTAAAACAATGTAAGAAACATAATAAAATAATGTATGAATACTTGGCTTTGAACATGATATTACTCCCCCAGAAGAGTTATATGGTTAGTTACTAATGAATTTCATCATCAATGATTATAGTTGAGAATTATTAGAAAGAAAAAGGTATGTTAAATTAAAATATGACACAATGAGTTATAAAATAAATGAAACTAATCTATAATAATTACATTAAATATATATTATTATTAGAAATATGGAATGTTTTGTAATTTTACTTGTTGATCCCATTCATAGTATGAGAATTATCTAATGTTTATATGGTAGGTACTTTATAGAAATATTAAAACACCCATTTTGTATTTGATAAAAACAACCATGATTTACTCTTTTTAAACACGTCTTCATTCCCATTTCCCCATGAATCCTTTTTCATCACAATTTCAAATCCCTAATAAATCCATTAGATTAGTATTTCATTATTTTTAGTTATTGAAATATTTTTCATGATTAATTCAATGTCAAATCTTTTTATTCAAGGAATTATTATGGTGTGCCCTCCAAATGTTATGATTCAATGTGAAAGTGAGTCTCATGATGTTTTTATATAACATTTAATTTTTTTTGATTAATGAATGGGTTAATCATTGAGTTGAAACATAATTTTCATAAAGCATCCTAGAGGGTCCCATACTACGACTCCCTGAGGCTTCCACCAGTTGATCATGTTATACAAAAATGTTATGAGTATCCATATCACTATCATGGGAGGCCTTATAATATGCACATGAATACACAAACATCTCTAATCCTATGCAATTTTGAAATGTAACAAAACTGAACTGTCATGAATAAATTAATCTCAATCTCACAACTAGAGTGGAATAAGAAGTAACAAAATATAAATATGTCTAATTACAATCCCACCACAATTAATATAAAAAACAAGTCCATCCAGAATGTAAACCGGAAAATACTATCAAAATACATAGGAAAAAAATTCAGTCTGTATAGTCTCATGAAACACATATAATAAAATAACCAAATATACTGAAGAAAGACTCATAGACTAAATGTATGTAGAAACTATATTACGAAAACCTAGTTTTATTTCTCAATGGTTCCATACAGAACTCCATCAAGAAAACACACTATAGATAATGATGACACTAATGATTTTAGTCTGATAGGTAAATTTTTTTACCTTTTCTTTTTATGTATACACTATAATTATGAAGTTATATCATACAGTGATGATTATTACACCCAATTTCATTTTTATATCAACAACTCAATCTAAATTAATAGGCTAAAAAGATTATTAGTGCACAAAATGTGTTGTTAACGATGATACCAAGAGTTCAACTAAGGGCATGAATATGAATTTAGTATCTCAACTGGGCCTTATGGAAGGATTCAAAAAATAATATACAAGATGTCCCCTTGAATGTATAATTTTCATATGCAGAGGAGGACATTTCATACGTTCCATGAGGCTATGGATATAGGTAACACACCTTAATGAAAATTTTCCAAGATACTGAAAAAAATTATCTTATAAAAGTTTTAAAATGTGAAAAATGTGTAAAACCATTGTAGATCATCTCCCTTGAACATAAGTACTACCTATGTAAATAGACTTTGTCATATGCCAATGTTTCTGTAACTATATGCGACATGTCAGCTGACTATTTACTACTTCCATGTAATAGTAAATGGATTAGGCAGTGTACATTATTTGATGTTGCATCCCTGAAGGGGTGTACACAAGGTGCTCATTCCCTTGTACTCTATCCCCTGTTCATTTACACTTAGAGTTACAGAACGAGTTCATAAAATTTGATTCCATTTCATGTGACATGGTCACATAGAGTGTGATATTATCTCCATCCCTTGACCCTAGATTCTACTAGATGGGGACCACATGGTGTACAACTCTATGATACTTGCTGAGAAGTTTGTAAAATTCAATATTTGTAGATATGACCCCATGATTGTCAAATATTATTATGAAAGTAATATCCAACACTACTGCCACCAATCACACTTGTAGGAATCTAATCTGGGACAACTTAGACATATCCTTGTTGTAAAATAAATTTAAGATGAACTCAATAATTCAGATATCATACAAATGAACCATAATCTAAAAAATCCATAGACCCCATATTTTAATGCCAATTTGGTACTGATCCACTCTCTGTTATAGTTTTTATATTATCTTTGTTCCTTGTTTATTTTAGATAAAATATATTAATTTTTCACACCATGAAACTTGTGTGAAACATTTGATTCCTTGATATTTGGATCAAATAACTAGCAAAATAATACCATAATGATGAACACATTTAGAATAATTTGATAAATACTTGAATCATGTAAAATAGGTATGAAACTCAACCTTTTAGGTTATCCTCGATTCATTTCCCTTAAAAGGATGAACATCAAACCATAAAAAAAACCCTTTACATATCCATGAAATAAAAATCATACCATAATACGCATGATTTTTGTATGAATATGTCAATCGATTGATTCACATTTGTCATAGAAATTAATAATGGATAAATAATCTAATCAAAAAAACATCATATCTCAATTTGGATATGTTAGTAATTAATATAAAGGTAGCATCGTAGTCATTTTGAGATAACTTGAATCCGTTGTACATATATCTTTGATCTAATGTCCGGTAGAAGTTCTTCTAAGAGAAATGGTCTAAATAACATATTATAAAACTCTAGGTTTATGAGTCAAATCATATAATTTTATTATAGTAGTGTAACTAACGAATTTATAAACACCATGCCAATGAAATTGAAATAACATAATTTATTGCATTATTTAATCCTTTTCGTTGCCTAAGAGAACATTTCCTGAAATGACCAATGATGAAATTGGTTCTGTCGCCTATAGGGTAAAATGAATTTTCTGAACTCAATGGTGTCCTCAAATTTTTGATATTTTCCATTGTTTATGTGTTCTTCTAATTTTTTAGGAAAACTATGCATGAATTATATTAAATAAATTAAATACATTTCATCATATTATTCTAGAAACATCTAACTTCAAAATCACGCACTGTCCCAATGCATGGTATGAAAAATATTACATAAAACAAAAAAAAATTAAAAGGTTGATCCGAGTCATTTCACTATCCCCATACTAGGAATTTACATCTTGAAAATCCAAATAAAGGGATACCCAAAGAGATGTGGGCACTGACCATGAATCTGAGCTTTCTATTCCCATGTTCTCTCTTATTGATTTTCATGATGTTACAAGAAATTAACTAAAGTTATCACTTACCGATGATTCATCCTCTAATAATGAGCCTTGATCTCCATTGGGTAGTCAAAAAATGTATTTGAATCCATTATGACTATCTTAGCGTATTCAATAATGTGTGTTCAGTTAGGAACATACATATTTAGCTGCAACATGCCAAATGTGTTTTGTACAAGGTATAATTGTATAGGTAGAGCTATATTGTAAAAAACCTCGGCAATGGAATGTAGTATCTGGAAAAGGAAAAAAATATCAAATATATAATTTAGACCTAGAAATATCTCTGTAATCCATGCTGAGGTGAAACCCATAAGACCATATGGCCTCCTTACTCAAGCTCCAAAGGCCTATATACTCTATCTTCATAATACTTATGAAGGCTCTATGCAGTATTCATCTCCTCCTATATGATCTTCACCTACTCATCACTTTATCACATCATCTCCAGTCCCCTAAGTACCAACTATCTAAATTAATTCAAGAAAATTTCTTACCTACAAGGTCGACTATATAAATTATCGAATGGTGCCAAAGTCATTCTGTTATGGTTTTTATTTTTTTCTCAAACCCAACTAGTGGTAGTTTACTATCCCTACTAAGAGCAATGTATAACCTTAAATCCAACTACATGTTCTATAATTCATGAATGGTCTGATATATATAGCAGTCAGTTTTAGTATGAAATTATATGCTCAAGCTTAATAGAGTCCCAAATGACACATGAAAACCCTTCCACAACCAGGATGTGAAGCTAGTGTCACAGTCAAAATAATCAATGATGAAGAAGTATAGAGTCAAACTGTATCGTACAATTGACAGAGACCCATGCTTTCTACTGAACATGTCTCCCTAATTTCTTAGATGTTGGCTAACCTTGTTATTCGTTCTAAAATTACCCATATGGAATCATGTCCTCGAGATGTATGTGGTAATACAATCAAAATATCCATGGATCTCTGTAACGACCCAAAGAATGTCAATGTAAATTTCCTTCTTATATTTATAAAAACACAAAATAATGAACTACTAAGTGATAAGTGACCTTTAAACATAATTTTGTCACCCCATATGTTTGGAATTTTCAAAATCTGACATACACAGTTGTGTTCAAGATAGTTTTTGGAGTCTAATGAAACAAAAATAATTTTTACTGAATAGTAACCTACCCTTATGAATAGTAACCGACCCTTATGAATAGTAATATGACCCTTATGAATAGTAAATAAGAGTAACATTACCTATGAATAATAAAATTAAATTTAGACATCTTAGAAAGTGATAATTTGACCTTAGTAAACGTTTTTGGTATTTTATAAGTCATAAATAATTAATTATAATTTATTAATTAATTTAAAGGAATATATATTTTCCTAAAATATATTCATAAATTATTGAGTCAATGTCTAATAGTTTTTAGATAATTTCATAAGACCCTACGAAATTTTTGAAAGAACTGCAAAATCAGTTTTAATATTTAAAAACTTTTTTTAAGTAAATTATTATTTTAATTAAATAATAAATTAATAATATTTAGAAAATTATTTCTGGAAAATGGTCATCATTTATGGGTTCTACACGTCGAAAAATGGTAGGGGTAAATTTTTGGGTTTATTCTGAAATACTTCAATTTTCTGGTGAATAGTAAAAAAATACAGTTTTTTCGCATAATCGGTGTACACTAAAGTGCATCATTAATGATGTACGGATGAAATAAACATTCCAGAACTTTAGTTTCGGCCAAAACCTATTAAATTTTATAAATTATTCATTTAAATAAAAGAAATCCAATTCTCATACCTAAAAAAAACTTTCCAAAGCCTAAAGTCAAAAGGTGATTTCTTAAAGTGTCTTTTTCTCTTTCTTTCTCTTTCCTTTTAATAAATTAATGAATTAGAATTATAAAGAAGATTTAAAGCCTAAAACGAAATATATTATATTGATATATGATTTATGATGTCAAAAAACTACTATTACAAGTCTAACTCTTGATATATTATTTTATTTAATATTTTATGCCAAAAACACCTCCCTTCTCATGTATAAATAAGCCCTCCCCCTACTCTTGCCAAACCACACCATTCAAGCTTCAAGAATTGTCTAAGCTCTGCCCAATAATATTCTCTAGACTCTTCCCCACGTCCAAGAGCTTCTGGTCTCATCAAAAGACCAAGCTTAGGCCCTTAAGGAGGTTCTCAAGTGAAGGATCCAAAAGGTGATTTCTCTCCCTCTTCTCCTTTAATTTCCTTTCAAGTTCAAGTTCCTTTCTTGATATCTCCCTACCTATCTTCATCCAAATTGTTTTTAACTCCATTATTATACATATAATGTAATCTTATGATTCTATTTGTATATTATATCACCCAACACCCTTTACCTCTTCCTTTTATTTTATTAAAGAGAACGTTGATCATGTGGTGATAATTTATCACCTTCAAAAACGACATGTTTTCTTCTTCCATTTCTACCTTCAATGTTGTCATGAAACCATTTTTATGGTTGAACCAGAATATGTTATATTTATTATGTTCTATTTTATGTTCTGTAAATAACCTATGGCCATATTCCTAAGTGAAAAGTTAAAATGTGTTCGTTGTGATCCAAAAACAGCCCAAATTAACCCAAATAACAATCATTAAATTTTTATCTAATGATTCGTCCACTTGGATCTAATATAACTCATTATAAAATCATTAATGCTTCTATAATATCATTAATTACATGTAATATCTTTTCTGGATGTTTACCCATGATCTACCAAAACATCAATATAAGAATACAAGTGAACCACTCAAGAAAACAATGAAAATGAACATCCACGATCAATGTTTTTAAACTCTATAAGTCATCCAAAGGAACATAATATAACATAATGAAACCAGAATGAACCCTATTAATGTACACATGGTTCTGGATTTCTAATTAATTAATATAATGTCATTATAAAAGAAAATTAAAGAGAAGGAGGCATTCGAGTACAAGGTAAGGGGAAATCTCGAACCCAATTTTCTTCCTTCGGGTTCTCCCTATTTCACTCCATTTTTGATATGGTTACTCCTAAAATATCATTTTTTCATCATTTAATTTACTTTTCAAGGATATACATGTTTGTCACTGGTTTTTATGTCCATCAAAATGTTTTCCAAAATAACTCTTCTTTCAAGATCTCACCTTTTACTTCTCATTCAAGGTTGATGGTTCTTTTATCATGTAAGTTGTTCCCTCTTTCTTTTGGGAACCCAAAGCTTATGAATGTGTTATTAAGAGATGAAACCCATTCCTTTCCATGGGTTGTTTATTTACATGTTTGATATGTGTTCTTTGTGGCAATCATGATAATGATAATGTTATGATGTGACGGGTGCGCCTGGAATTATATAGCGCTCCAATGCATTGGGTAAGGTGATGAATCTCATGAGTAAATGTGAAATGATGTGTGAACATGATGCTAGATTTGTTCACAAGCATGTTTGGTAGTTAACCACTAAGACATGATGTTTCATTTTTATGCATTCCCACATTTCATGTCTTTTACTTATGCTCCCCTCATTTTCATGATCTTTTGCCTATGTTATGATTATGCTCACCCCATGATGTATTGTTCTTATCTATCCTCTTACTAGGCTTTTAGCTCACCCCTTTCGATGTATATCCTCAGGTGGCTACATGTACTAAGTGTTTAGTCAATAAGGTTTTCCTTATGACTTTTCCATTCCTTCTTATTTTGAAAATCCCAAACACCTTATCTTTAGGAAAATTGCTTTTATAAGGAAAATTGCTTTTATAAGAAAAATTGATTTTATATGGAAAAATCTCTTTTATAAGGAAAATCTCTTTTATAAGAAAAATTATCCTTATCATATTTTCATATTTTTTTTCTTAAGTATGAGATTCAGATTAATTTCTATTTTCTCGGAATCGTTGAAACATTGATATGAAGCATTCTGTTTTAGGATCCGAATTCTAGATAAGAACTGTAAGGAAGCTTCATTCTGAATTCCGGATACGAAATCTGATTAAGTTCTACTCCAGTTTCAGGATAACGAATTCTAATGAAGTTTGATGATGAATTCTCATTACGAATTCTAATAAAGAATTCTCATTACGAATTCTTGATGACGAATTCTCATTACGAATACTGATGAAGAATTCTCATTACAAATTCTGATGACGAATTCTCATTCCGAATTCTCATTCCGAATTCACCTATGAAACAGAATCTGATCATCTTTGTTTTTTACTCTCCGTATTTATTTACACTTCGAACTTTCACTCTGAAGTTTTCATTCCGAACATTTGAGTTAGTTTTTAAACGGTGTCGTACATTCTGTTAAACATGTTTTGTAATAAAACAATGTCATCTATTTTGTCATAAACTAAACGTTGTCTATGTGACACGTGTACAGGTCCCCCCAATTTTTTAAAAAAATATGACCGTTGGGAAGGAGGCCGACCTTACCTATAAATAGGAGCTCATTTTAAAGAGCTCGATACTGAACGCAGCTGAAGGTGCTGAAACGCTGACAGATCTTTAACTCATGTGATTACATGCTTGAAGTGATTTCTAGAGAGAGAGGCTCTTATTAACTCTCAAAGCTTCGTGAGACTCCGAATGTTTGTGATTACATTTGAGGTCTTCCGGGGATAGGAAGACCGAGGTTCTGACTACCTTAAATTTCGAGGGCTTCCTTGATGAGGAAGACAGAGGTTGCCAACTACCTTGAAGTTGAGGGCTTGCGGGGATAGCAAGACAGAGACTCCAATATTCGTATCGAGGTCTTACCCTGGTGTGGGTAAGACATACTTGCTTGAAAGTATAAATCAAGGGACCTTTATCCAAGGTTGTTGGATACCCTTATCTTTGGGTTAAAAGACTTATATCTCGTTACTTGTAGTTCTACAACTTGTTTATATTCCGCTGCATATTGTATTGTAAGGAATGTATAACTTTCTTATACTTCTTTATCTGTACTCTATTTCATTTAGATTATATACGCTTTAGGGTAGAATCTCATATTGTAATCTTTTGTTCAGTTTCAATTTCCGGAACTAAATTTCAGGAACCTACTTTTGGAATCTTTTTCCAAGTTTTGTTTGGTATTAGAGGTGTTGTGAATTTTTTTAAGTTTAACTTTGTTAAACTTAGCCCTTTCCTTTTCATAAGGTAAACATATCTATTCTTAACTAACATTAAAGGTTCCAAAGGAATTTTTAAAGTGTACAATTCACCCCCCCCCCCCTTTGTAAATTGAGCATCTACATCACTATTTAGATCCTACAATTGGTAACAGAGCATGTCTCTGAAATACTTATACTCACGAATAAGTTTTTCTTGCTCATTTTATCATTCCAAACTTTCTCATTCTGAACTTTCCCATTCCGAACTTTGTTGTTACGATCTTTTTCTACTAACAAGTTTATGTGCAAAGTTATAGTCTAAAGTCTATGGGAGAGAAAGGTCTAGATGATGAAGCTCTTGTGGATAAGATAATTGATATTATGCCCAATGAGTGGGATTCCAAGAGAACAGCTATAGATGAGAACAGGAAGGTCACTCAAATTACTCTTGATGAGCTATTTGGAACTCTTCTACAACATGAAACAAGAATGAAGAGAGATGCTGACAATATCAAGAACAAGAATGGAAATAGTACTGTTGCTTTTACAGTAACATCAAATACGATGAAAGCTAAGACTCCTGAGAGAGTAACCAGATCCAAGTCTAAGAAATTTATTTTCCAATCCGAATCTAGTGTGAGTGAAGTCTCAGAAAATGAACTAGAAAATCTTGCTGAAAGAATGAACAAGATAGCTGGACAGAGAAATTTTCAATCTAAGTATAAGAAAAAGGAAAGGAAAGATAAGAATGATAGAGAAGTTACTTGTTACGAATGCAAGAGATCTGGACATATTAGACCAGATTTCCCTTTGCTCAGAAAGAAAGAAAGGAAAGAAAGGCATTCAGAAAGGAACAGAAAGAAGTATTATACAGCCAATGCTTAGAAAGCTCTGAAAGCTAATGACAGCTGGAGTGCCACTGGTGGTGACTCTTCAGATGAATCTTCTGATTCTGAATCTTCAGGATAGAAGAATATTGGTCTTATAGCTAGATTACCTATCGATAATCATTGTTTTATGGCTAAGGTATGAAATGCTGAATCATTGACCAATTTTTCTTTAAATTCTAATGATAGTAAGTATTATAACTCTTCTGATGAATAATCTTCTTCTGATGATGAAAATACTTTACCTACTTATGAAGAAGTCTCTAGGTTTGCTGAACATCTTGAAATTGATAATTCCAAACTCAACAAGAAACTTGATAAAGCAAACACTAGGAATTCTATTCTTACGAAAAAGATACCAGATCGTTCAAATGATCTTGATAAGAAAAATGGTGATTTTGAAATTATTTCAAAAAATCTTGAGGAAGTATGTTATGAGAAGAAAAAAACATTCTAAAGAATTAGAAAAAATAATCTCTAAGAAAAATGTTTTCAAGCCTAACTCTAGTTCAAAAACTTAATATTTTTAGTATAAAAACTTGGTTGTAAAACTCAAGTCCAAAATTTTTTCTTTAAAGAAGTGTTTATCAAACTTTACCCATGGTAAGGAAAATTTTGATAGGATGTATTCCCAAACACGACATCTAGGAAAGAAATATGGATTTGGTTATACCCATGCAAAACAAATTTTTAGTAACAATTATTTTGTTCCTCAAAGTGCCCCATTTTGTACTAAATGTAAATGTGGTGGTCACTGGGCAAAGAATTGTTCCTTAAGCAAAACCCAATCTTTAGGATTTCACAATGCTTATTTTTCTAAGAAGATGTGGTTTCCTAAAATTTTATTGTCTGGAAATCTCGGATCAAAGAATGATTGGATTTTGAAAGTCTAATTCTTTTCTTGATTTTAGGAAAATAAAGAGAGTACCAGCAACAATACATGTTACATGGATAGTGGACGTTCCCGGCACATGAATGGTAACAAAAGCTATTTTGAAAAGATTATCAAAATGAAAGGAGGAAAAGTAACTTTCGGAGATAATTCTAAGGGAGAGATTATTGGTATTGGTAATATTGTTCTTCTTGGTAAAACCTTGATTTCAAATGTTCTTTTTGTTAAGGGTCTTAAGCATAACCTCATTATCATAAGTCAGTTATGTGATGAAGGTTACCTTGTGAATTTTAGGAATGATAAGTGTTTAGTTCACAATTCCAAGGAAGAATTTATTCTCTCAGCCAATAGGCAAGAGAATGTCTACACATTGAACCTAGTAGACCTCAGGAGTCATGATTTACCTTGCCTAAGTGCAATGGAAGATCATTCCTGGTTATGGCATAGAATATTAGGACACTGTAATCTTAGAAACCTATGTAAAATTTCTATGAAGAATCTAGTTAAGGATCTACCGGAGCTTAGATTTGATTATTCTAAAGTTTGTGATCCTTGTCAATATGGAAAGCAACATAAATCTAGTTTTATGTCAATCGGTGAAGTCTCAACAACCGATGCATTACAGTTAGTGCACATGGATCTTTTTTGTCCAACACAAACTAGAAGTATTGGAGGCAAATATTATGTGTTTTTTCTAGTTGATGATTAAACTAGATTTACTTGGGTCTATTTTCTAGCAAATAAAACTGAAGCTTTTTCCTATTTCAAATGTTTTAGGGCTCAAGTTAAAAATGAGAAAAACCTTCCATTGAAAACTATTCATAGTGATCATGGAGGAGAATTTCAAAATTCTGATTTTCAAACTTTTTTTAGCAAGAAAGGTATTACTCACAATTTTTCAGCACCTAGAACTCCTCAACAGAGTGGTGTAGTGGAAATAAGAAATAGAATTCTTCAAGAGATAACTAGAACCATGTTGAGTGAATATTCTATAGCTAGAAATTTCTGGGCTGAAGCTGTAAGTACTACTTGTTATACTACAAATCGAGTTTTAATTAGACCTTTTCATAATTAAACTCCTTATGAGTTATGGAATGGCAGAAAACCAAGACTATCTTACTTCAAGGTTTTTGGTTTTAAGGTATTCATTTTTAATACTAAAGATAACCTACAAAAATTCGCACCAAAATCTGATGAAGGGATTTTCATAGGCTATTCCTCAACCTCTAAGGCTTATAGAGTTTTTAATAAAAATAATTGAACTGTTGAGGAAATAGTACATGTAAAATTTTATTAGTCAGATCCTTTTGTTTTTAAACCATTCCAGCCTATATCTTCAGATGTGTTTTCAAAAACTAATTACCAACCTTTGATAGAAGAACCTTCTGATAAGGATAATGTTCTAGAAGATACTTCTGAAACATTTACCCCAGAATACTCTCTACCCTATGTTGATGAATAGGTTTTACAAAACCCAAATCAAGTGTTTCTTAAGAATCATCCCAGTGATAGTATCATTGGTGATGTAAATCAACCTGTAAGGATTAGACGTTCCTTACGAAATTAAGTAGAACATCTAGCATTTCTTTCCCAATTAGAACCAAAAAGCACTGATGAAGCTTTAGGTGATGATGATTGGATCAAAGCAATGCAAGATGAACTAAATGAATTCCAAAGGAATAAAGTCTGGACCTTGGTTGAAAGACCTAAGGAAACATCTGTTATTGGAGTAAAATGGGATTTCAGAAATAAATGTGATGAAAATGGAGTCATTGTTAGAAATAAAGCTAGACTTGTTGCTAAAGGCTATAATCAGTAAGAGGGAATAGACTACGAAGAAACCTATTCTCCACTAGCTAGACTTGAATCTATTTGTATTTTACTAGCTTTTGTAGCATTCTTTAATTTCAAACATTTTCAAATGGATGTGAAATGTGCTTTTCTTAACGCTTATGTTCAAGAGGATGTTTTTGTTGAACAAACTCCTGGATTTGAAGATACAAAACATCCAGATTATTTTTTAGACTTACCAAAGCTTTGTATGGTCTTAAACAAGCCCCACGAGCATGGTAAGATAGACACACTAGATTTTTGCTTCAAAATAACTATGTTATGGGAAATGCAGATCCAACCCTTTTTATAAAGAAAGATAAGAAAAATGTTTTGATTGTTCAAATTTATGTTGATGACATTATATTTGGTTCAACTCATCAATTTTTGGCTGACTCGTTTGCTAGCCTAATGAAATCTGAGTTTGAAATGAGTATGATGGGTGAGTTAACATTTTTCCTTGGTTTTCAAATCTCTCAAAAACCAGAAGGAACCTACATATCTCAACATAAGTATATTAACGATCTTCTTAAAAAGTATGGTTATGACAACACTAAGAGTATAAGTACTCCCATTGGTACCTCAAACTCTTTAGATCATGATGAAGCTGGGAGACCAGTAGATCAAACATCTTTTAGAGGTATGATAGGAAGTCTACTATACTTAACAGCTAGTCGACCAGACTTAATGTTTTCAGTATGCTTATGTGCAAGATATCAATCCAATCCTAAGGAATCTCACTTAAAGGCAGTAAAAATAATTTTTCGCTACCTTAAGGGAACCATGGATCTAGGATTATTTTATACTTCTGGAAATGATTTTGTTTTAAAAATATTTTCTGATGTTGACTTTGGTGGATGTAGAATGTATAGAAAAAGTACAACCGGAACCTATCATTTCTTAGGAGATTCGTTAGTTTATTGGTCCTACAAGAAGCAACATTCTGTAGCACTTTCCACTGTTGAAGCTGAATATATAGCAGTTGGAAGTTGTTGTGCTCAAGTGTTGTGGATGCAACACACACTCACAGACTATGGCTTGAGTTTTACTAAAACTCAAATTTTTTGTGACAACACAAGTTCCATTGCCCTTAGTAATAACCCTGCACATCACTCCCATGAAAAACACATAGATATTAGGCATCACTTTCTTAGGGATCACACACTTAAAGGAGATATTATTCTTCAGTTTATTGGAATGCAAGATCAACATGCTGATATTTTCACAAAATCTTTGCCTTCTGATAGATTTGAATATATTAAACAGAAGTTAGGAATGATAACTGTAAGGTAATCCTCCTTAATTAACATTCTGTTGAAAAAGTCTCCTTACATTAATACACTCTTTTTCATAGGGGGAGTACATTTGTTTGATAGAATAGAAATTTTTTTCAAAATTTGTTTTCAAACTTTTCAGAACAAATATTTCCGGAATGGAATTTCCAGAACTACAATTTTTCAGAATGGAAATTCTCGTACCGAATACTTCTGGAATAGAAGTATTCATATTGAAAAACATCCAGAATAGAAAATTTTCGTACTGAGTGTTTCGTACTGAGTGTTTCGTACTGAGTGTTTCGTACTGAGTTTTTCGTAATGTGTTTTTCGTACTGAGTTTGTTTTCCTTAGTAATGTTTTTTCGAACTTTGTTTATTCATAATAAAATTTTTTTCGTAGTCATTTTTATATTACCCATTACAAATAATCCTCCTCAGCCAATCCGAAAGGTATGATTTCCTTACTCACTTTTTCGTAGTTATGTTTTTCTTGCTGGCATTTTCTTGTATTATGTTTTCAGATTATAGTTTTCTTAATTCTTTGTTTTAATAAAAACCTCAAAAAGATCGGATTCAAGTTTTCTTGAGAATTCGTTTTCAACCGTCAGATCTGATCTCAGCTTATCACAACTGTTCGATCAACCGAGGAATTTGAACCGTCGTTTCATTGCCAATATAAAGGGGACCCAAATACTTGTCCGACATCGGTTTTCAAGCTCTCGCGTCCCGAATCTCTGCTTCTTTATTTTAAAGACGTTCCGAAATTTAGTTTTCTCCATTTCAATCTTCTCAGAGGTCTTCAAATCCAAATGTCTTTGGAAGTATCTCTTCAAGACATGTCTTCTTTTAAGCCGATTTAGAAGTGGTTAGTATACAGAGAGAGGCTAGTTCATCCGGATTTCTTCAATAACTATGATTCTCTTATTTCCAAAAATATCAAGCTTAATGGTTTGGAAGATGTTGCGGTTTCATAACCCAGGAACCAAGATGAAGTGTATTCATATTTTCTTATCGAATTCTATGAAACAGTTTCCTTTCTTAAGGAAGATGGAAGGGAGAAGTTGTCTTTTAAGTCTTATGGTAAGACTTATAAACTTTCATATGCAAAGGCAGCCTGCTTGGTAGTGCTGAATAATGAAGGTGAAGCTGAGTTTATTTCTCATGTGTTGCCGGATTCTAAGGGTAGCTTTGACAAGGAAAAAGCCTTACAAACTCTCGGACTGGGTGATGACAAGGCTCCGAAGATTGCTAGTTTATCTACAAATTTCCGGATTCTGGAGTTGTGGGTTCAAGGTCTTATCGTACCGGGGAAGGGTGACAAAGACATCTTGATGAAGAGTGAGATCTACATCCTAGATTTTCTGATAAATCTGAGGAAATTTAACTTGATTAAGCACATTCTTATCACTCTTGATAATTTTATGAAAGGAAATCTGAGAGCTCAGATTATTATGTATCCAGCAATCCTCTCCAAGTTGATAGTTTGGTGGCTTGAGTATTTCAAGGAGGATTTCAAATCTAAGCCAAGAGTTTGCAAGATTATGCTGGTGAGCGATGGTACTCTTAAGAGAATGGATGTAGCCTTTGACAAGGATTCTGGACAGTTTATTGATCTACCTGCTCAAGGAGAAGCAGTTCCGAATGATGTTGATCCGGAATCCTCTAAGCCAGTAAGGAAGAGAAATCTGAAAGAAGTGGAAGTAGAAGTAGTGAATCCCAAGTCGAAGGAAGTCCATTCCGCACCTCCAAAACCGAAGAAGAAGAAAGCATACCCAGATGAGGTAGTTGCTAAATGGATGGAGATGAAAGAGTAGAGAGTGCAAGGGGAGCCTCAGTTCGGCTTGGACCCTGCGGAGGCTAAGGCCTTGAAGGGGAGAACTGTGGATGAACTAGAAAAACAAGAAAAAGAAAAGAAGCTCAAGAAAAAGATGTATGAGGCTGAGGTAGCTCAGGATTTGTTGAAATTCAATGAGATGGTTTCTGCAAATATTCCTATTCTGAGATCTTTTTCATTGGAATATCTTCTTGAGACTCCAAGAAGAAATTTAGTTGGTCCGGAAGAATCAGTTGCTAAGACTGCTTAGGAAGTAGAGCAAGTTGAGCAAGTGGAAGAAGAAGAACATGCTGATGAAGGAAGTGGTGAAATTAGAGATGTGTTGAAACAAGTAGATGATTATAAAGGGACACCTTCAGAACACTTATCGCTCCGAACATCAGAAGCTGAATCTTTGAAGCTAGTTACTCCAGCAATGGAAGAAGAGAAAGGAGAAGAATAAGTAGCTTATCATGGAGAGGAAGAACAACATCTACATGATATTGCTCAGATGGAAAACATAGAGGTTGGTGCTCAAGAAGTTCCTAATGAGGAAGATATTGTTGTCCAAGTTTCTGATAGTGAAAAGAGAACTCTGGAGTAGGATTCTATTCCGAAAAAAGACAAGGGAAAGAAAATTCTTGCTGATACTCCGAGCTCAGAAGTGAGGAAGAGAAAGGAAGTTGGTAGTTCTTCAAAGATAAATCTTGAACTAATTGAAGAAGAAAATTATCCAAGAATAGTCTCGGATTCAAAGTCATCCTCCTTGGGACATGACTTTGTTGTTCAGTCTTTAATGAATTTGGTGGGAACCATTCTGACTTTCTCATGTATTGACTCAAGATGTCAAATGCTCCAACATGCTTTAAATCAGAAATCAGACTTCGTATCTATGGTTATGGATAAGTGCGTTGAGATTGAGGCTCAGTTCAAAACTTTTTTTGTTGGCTACGAAGCTCATATAAAATCTTTCAAGAGAATGAAAAACTGGTCGAGGAAGAATGTAAAAGAAATGAGGAAATTTGATGAATTCCAAGACAATGTCAAGGATGCTTTTAAGACTGAGGACAGAAAGATAAATGAGCTAACTTCTTCCTTTGAAGAGAAGCTGACAGATGATAAGAACTTCTGGATTCAACAAGTCAGATATCTGAATGGGAAGTTGAATTCTGTTTCTCAAAACTGGAAATTTGAAATAGATCATCGGATTGAGTTTGAAGAGATGTTGAAGGCTCAGTAAGAAAAGATCAAAGCTCATGAAGAAAATCTTCAAGCCCAGGAAGAAATAAATGAAGCTCAAAGTGCATGAATAGTGGTCTTAGAGAAGCAAGCTGAAGAAGATCATAAAGACTTGAAGAAGATCAAGACTATTCTTAAAGGGATCATGTCGAAGGAAAAAAATCTGAAATAACTAAATCCGATCTTTTTGTTGTATCTAATTTTCTTTGCTGCTGACATTTAAAACTTAATGAAAATTGTGCATCTCGTTTCTATTTTTTTTATTACTAATTTTTCAGGTACTTTGTTATTTCATCAATTCCCTCGAATTCTTTTTGAAAATCACAATGGGGGAGAAGGAAAAAATCCTTAAGAAAACGAAGAACTCTAATAAGAGTTTATCTAAGGGGGAGAAGGAAAAGATCCTTAAGGAAAAAGAACTCTAATAGGAGTTTATCTAAGGGGGAGTTTTTCATTAAAGAAGAAATTCTTATTCATAAATGAAATATCACTCCGGAAATCTAGTATACGATCATTAGAGTTTCAAAGCCTAAGGGGGAGTTAGTCGTATTCATCTATATTCTTAAAACAAGGGAGATAAGCATTTTTTCTTCTTAGAATTTCTTTTTCGTAAGGATATTTGTGCTTTCCAAAAAGGGCAGATTGTTTATTCAATAAGGTTTTCCTTATGACTTTTCCATTCCTTCATATTCTGAAAATCACAAACACCTTATCTTTAGGAAAATTTCTTTTATAAGGAAAATTGATTTTATAAGGAAATTTGCTTTTATAAGGAAAATTACTTTTATAAGGAAAATTTCATTTATAAGGAAAAATCGCTTTTATAAAGAAAATCACTTTTATAAGAATAATTATCCTTATCATATTTTCATATATTTGTTTCCCTAAGTATGAGATTCAGATTCATTTCTATTTTATAGGAATCGTTGAAACTTTGATATGAAGCATTCTGTTTTAGGATCCGAATACTGGATAAGTACTGTAAGGAAGTTTCCTTCCGAATTCCGGATACAAACTCTGATTAATTTCTACTCCAGTTTCAGGATAAATAATTCTTATGAAGTTCGATGATGAATTCTCATTACGAATTATAATGAATAATTCTCATTACGAATTCTGATGATGAATTCTCATTCCGAATACTGATGAAGAATTCTCATTACGAATTCTGATGAGGAATTCTCATTCCGAATTCACCTGTGAAACAGAATCTGATCATCTTTGTTTTGTACACTCCGTATATATTTACACTCCGAACATTCACTCCGAAGTTTTCATTCTGATCTTTTGAGTTAGTTTTTAAACAGTTTCGTACATTCTGTTACACTTGTTTTGTTATAAAATGATGTTGTCTATTTTGTTATAAACTAACCGTTGTCTAAGTGAAACGTGTACAGGTCCCTCCGATTTTTAAGGAAAATATGACCGTTGGGAAGGAGGCCGACCTTACCTATAAATAGGAGCTCATTTGAAAGAGCTTGATACTGAACGCAGCTGAAGGTGCTGAAAAGCTGACAAATCTTCAACTCATGTGATTACATGCTTGAAGTGATTTCTAGAGAGATAGGTTCTTATTAACTCTCAAAGTTTTCTGCGACTCCAAATGTTGGTGATTACATTCGAGGGCTTCCGAGGATAGGAAGACAGAGGTGCCGACTACCCTAATGTTCAAGGTCTTCCTTGCTGAGGAAGACAGAGGTTGCCAACTACCGTGAAGTTGAGGGCTTGCGGGGATATCAAGACAGAGACTCCGATCTTCGTATCAAGGTCTTACCCTGGTGTGGGTAAGATAGACTTGCTTGAAAGTATAAATCAAGGGACCTTTATCCAAGGTTGTTGGATACCCTTCTCTTTGGGTTAAAATACTTATATCTCGTTACTTGTAGTTCTACTACTTGTTTATATTCCGCTGCATATTGTATTGTAAGGAATCTATAACTTTCTTATACATCCTTATTTTTACTCTGTTTCATTAAGATTTTATACGCTTTATGGTAGAATCTCATATTGTAATATTTTGTTAAGTTTCGATTTCCAGAACCATATTTCCGGAACCTACTTTTGGAATCTCTTTCCAAGTTTTGTTTGGTATTAGAGGTGTTGTGAATTTGCTTAAGTTTAACTTTGTTAAACTTAGCCCTTTTCTTTTTCTTAAGGTAAACATAGTTATTCTTAACTAACATTAAAGGTTCCAATTTTTTTAAAGTGTACAATTCACCCACCTCTTGTAAATTGAGCATCTACATCACTATTTCAATCCTACACTAAGGAGAGGACAAGTGCTACTAAGAAGCTATAGAATAAGAAATTAAATAAATGTTTATGGTTGATGTCGTATTTGTTATGTATAGTCCTAGATTGCCCAAGACACTAAACCTTTGGATCCTCCATGTGTAATACTATTATGTTGTTTATCTTTGAAATGACGTAATAGTAATGTAAGAAAAGGCCGTGTCGCTATAGTTGGTATCAGAGGAAAGGTTTAGTTAATTTAGGAATTAGGATTAGTAATCCCTAGAGAAAACCTCTAGCATGAGAATAAGTACAAATACGTACACAAGAATATTTACCTAGGGATCCCATATGTTATGTTTTTGGTATAATTTTTTAAATGAATAAGTTATTCATGACTTGTTTACTTATTTTTTGTTCAATGATTTTCTATTTTAGAAAATGGTGTGAACTAGGAGAAATCATGCCAACAACACTTTTGAGGGCCAATGCAACTATTTCCCAAACGACATCCCCAATGATTTTGCAGGTGGAGTTCAAAACTTCATGGCGATTCTTACCCAAATATCTCAGGTTATGAATAATAACCATAATAATGGGGAACTTCCTCCTTCACCAAAGAGGGATCAACTAGTTATCGAATGTTTTATGCGTCAACGACCACCGACGTTTTGTGGATCTTCTGATCCACTAGTTGCGGAATAGTGGGTCAACTGCATGGAGAAGATATTTTTTGTTCTTCACTGTTCCAAGACGGAGATGGTGACTCTAGCCGTTTATCATCTAGATGGAGAAGTTGTTCAATGGTGTTCTTTGATTAAGAACACCAAGACCAGGGAGGAAATTGATGAGATGGAATGGGAATACTTTAATATAATGTTTCTCAATAAGTACATCCCACGAACTCTTTGCACGAAGATGAAGATAGAATTCATAGAGCTCAAGCAAAAAGAAGGAGAATCTATCACAACTTATGAAGAAAATTTCACAAGGCTCATAAGGTATACATAGGGTTTTGTTATCAACAATGATAGAAAAATTGATAGATTCTTTAGTGTATTATAACCACATCATCGAAAGGCTCTTGCAATTTGAGACTTTTGGAGTTATGAAGAAGTTTTTTTGGTGTGCTCTCAAAGTGGAGATGGAGTTTCGAGAATCGTCCCATGGCTATGGTGATAAGAAAATAAAGATGTAGTTTCAAGCTAGTGGATCTAGTGATAAAGATGGGATGAAAGCACAACGATCCACATGCCAAAAATATGGAATGTTGCACCATGGGAACTGCCGCAAAGGTACGACGAAATGCTTTAAGTGTGGGAAGGAAGGAAATCAAGCTCACTAGTGTCGAAAAAACATGAAAAGGAAGGATAACATAGCCGATGAAAGCATAGAACCACTCGTGGTTCAATGATACAACTGTAGGGAGCTAGGGCACTATTCAGACTAGTGCACTAAACCTCGAGCTCTCGAGGGTAATCAGCGCCAACAACCACCAAAGCCAAAGGAACAAGGGAAGGCTTATTCCATCACTACAACGGAGTTGGAACATGATAATGAAGTCGTACAAGGTAAACTTCCTATTCACTCATGAATGGAAAAAGCCTTATTTGATTCTGGTTCTATGCATTCCTTTATATCTTGCATGTTTGCTAGAACTATAGAATCGAAGCCCCGAAACCTTGAAGTAGATATATCTGTAAAAACAACAAGGGGTGCAATCATTTCAACCCAATTGTTTGATTCTTCTCTTGTTGACGTATGTGGGGAGATTGTTTTGGAAAATCTCATAATACTTTCCTTGGTGGAATTCGAGGCTATAATGGGAATGGATTGGCTCTCGTTATATAGAACACATATCAACTCTTGGGAAAAGGAAATATATTTTCATATTCCAAACCATCCCATGCTCTTTTACAATTTCATGGAAGACCATGATTATCCTTTGAAAAATCCTTCAATGGTGTGGGTGTTGATTCCATATGAAGAAGCATACCTCGCCCAAAAGATTAAGTCGAAGGAAAGTTCCAAACTTGAGGAAATGCCCATCGTAAGGGAATACGGTGATGTATTTCCCGAAGAGTTACCCCGAATTCCCCCGGATCGTGAGGTAGAGTTCTCAATTGAACTCTTACCCAGATCTACTCCTATCTCGATGTTCCCCTATAGGATGGCTCCCATCGATCTAGAGGAGTTAAAGAAGCTACTACAAGAGCATCTGGACAAAGGGTTTATATTCCCTAGTGCATCACCTTGGGGTGCAACAGTGCTCTTTGTAAAGAAGAAGGATGGAACCATGCGGCTGTGTATCGATTATCGGGAACTCAACAAGATCACCATAAAGAACATGTATCCTCTCCCAAGGACTGATGACTTGTTCGATCAGTTAAGTGGAGCTCAATACTTCTCAAAGGTGGATCTTCGTTCTGGATATCATCATGTAAAGGTGAATAACGAAGATATTCATAAGACTGCCTTCCGTACAAGGTATGGGCACTATGAGTTTTTGGTGATGCCCTTCGGACTTACTAATTCCCATGAAATCATCATGGATTTGATGAATAAAGTCTTTAAACATTACCTTGACAAATTTTTGGTAGTGTTTATTGATTATATTCTCATCTACTCCAAGAGAAAAGAGGAACATGAAGAACATCTAAGACTTGTGTTGGAGAAATTGAGAAATGTGAAGTTGTACGCCAAGATCAGCAAGTGTGACTTTTGGATGAATCAAGTCACATTCTTGGGACATGTGATCACAAGAGAGGGAATTTTTGTGGACCATTCAAAGACAAAGGCGATTGAGGAATGGCCCATGACCTCTAGTGTCATAGAAATCCGTAGTTTAATTGGATTAGCTGGGTACTATCGATGTTTTGTGAAAAACTTCTCACGATAGTCAAACCCACTAACTAAATTAACAAGGAAAGAGGTAAAGTATGTATGGATGGAAGAATGTGAGGGAAGCATCAAGGAGCTAAAGAGAAGGTTGATCACTACACCTGTACTCACAGTACCGAAAATTGGAGAATGTTTTGTGATGTACAGTGATGCATCAATAAAAGGATTGGGTTGTGTACTCATGAAAAATGACAATGTGATAGCCTATGCCTCCCGACAGTTGGAGATCCATGAGCAGAACTACCCGATGCATGATCTAGAGCTGTCAGCCGTGTTTTTTGCCTTGAAAATCTGTCAGCACTACATTTATGGTGAGAAGTGTGACATATAAACCAACCACAAGAGCCTAATGTATATATTCACACAAAAGGAGCTCAACATGCATCAATGGAGATGGTTTGAGCTAATCAAGGATTATGATTGCTCTATTCACTCTCATCCTGGGAAGGCGAACAAGGTAGCTGATGCTCTATGTAGAAAAAAACCTGCTACTCTATCCATGTTGAGGATTGAGAAAGACCCTATATTCTTGGATTTTCAAAGTATGGATTTGGGAATCGTAAGGGTAGGGGATACATCCTACATTGCCCAAATGAATGCACAAACATCCATCCAATAGAAGATTAAGGAATCACATAGGGATGATGTGGAGATACAAAAGATGGTGAATGCAGTAAAGAAAGGTAAGGTGCAAGAGTTCCATATCGATGGTTATGGTGTGATTCGGTTTGGAACACGACTTTGTGTGCCTTTATCTCCCGGGATAAAGAAGGAGCTATTGGATAATGCACATAGCTCAACTTTCTCTATACATCCTGGAAGTACCAAGATGTATCGTGATCTCTGAGAAAACTTCTGCTGGGATAACATGAAGAAGGAGATTGCAGAATATATATCAAGGTGCTTGTTATGTTAACAAGTTAAAGATGAGCAACAAAAGTCCAAAGGTATGATGCATCCATTGCATATACCCATGTGGAAATGGGAAAATGTTACTATGGACTTTGTCATGGGTCTCCCGAAGATGTCAAATTGAAATAATGAGATATGGGTTGTGGTTGATCATCTCACCAAGACTGCCCATTTTATCGCTATTCGGGAAGACCTCTCACTTGAACAGCTTGCAAGGATATATGTGAAGGAAGTAGTGAGATTGCACGGTGTTCCAATCTCAATTGTCTCTGACCGTGATCCAAGGTTAACATCTAAATTCTGGAGGAGCCTTCAACATGCTTTGAGTACTAAATTAAATTTCAGCACGGCCTATCACCCCCAAACTGATGGCCAGTCTGAAAGGACTATTCATATGCTTGAAGATATGCTAAGAGCCTTCTCTCTTGAATTTAAATGTGGTTGGGATGAGCACCTCCCATTGGTTGAGTTATCATACAACAATAGATTCCACTAGAGTATTCAGATGGCTCCGTAAGAAGCTCTTTATGGGAAGTGATGTAGAACTCCAACCTGTTGGGATGAAGTTGGTGAAAAAAGCAACATGGACTTGATATTGTGCAGGAGATGACTGAGAAGTTTCAAGTCATCCAAAAACACATCAATGCTACTCAAAGTTGGCAAAAGAGCTATGCTAACAATCGTCTAAGGGACTTGGATTTCAACATCGGAGATAAAGTCTTCCTTCGAATATCTCCATGGAAGAGAGTCATGAGATTTGGGAAGAAAGGGAAGCTAATAGAAAGGTACATTGGCCCCTTTGAGATCCTTGATCTTATAGGATCTATGGCCTATCGTCTGACACTTCCACCGAATATGGCTCAAGTTCGTGATGTGTTTCATGTATCACTACTGAGGAAGTACATACCAGACACCTCACATGTAATAAACTCAGAGGTGGTACAGCTGGATGATGATCTCTCCCATGAGGAGTAGTAGGTAAAAATTTTGGGCCAAAGTGATAAGGTTCTACGCAACAAGACAACCCGCCTTGTCAAAGTGTTGTGGAGGAACCATATGTTTGAGGAAGAAACTTGGGAACCAGAAGAGGAAATGAAGGAGAAGTACCCACACCAGTTTGTGTAAAGTAAATTTTCGGGGGCGAAATTTCTTAAGGGGGGAAAAATGTAACGACCCAAAGTATTTCAATGGAAAATTCCATTATTATATTTATAAATGCACAAAATAATGAACTAATAAGTCCTAATTGACCTTTAAACATAATTTTGTCACACCCTATGTTTGGAATTTTAAAAATCCAACATACACGGTTGCGTTCAAGATAGTTTTTGGAGTCTAATGAAACAAAAATAATTTTTGGTGAATAGTAACCTACCCTTATGAATAGTAACCCACCCTTAAGAATAGTAATATGAACCTTATGAATATTAAATTAGAGTAACATTACCTATGAATAACAAAATAAAATTTAGACATCTTAGAAAGTGATAATTTGACCTTAGTAAACGTTTTTGGTATTTTATAAGTCATACATAATTAATTATAATTAATTAATTAATTTAAATGAATATTTATTTTCCTGAAATATATTCATAAATTATTGAATCAATGTCTAATAGTTTTTAGATAATTTTACAAGACCCTACGTAATTTTTGAAAGAATTGCAAAATCAGTTTTAATTTTTAAAAAATGTTTTTAAGTAAATTATGATTTTAATTAAATAATAAATTAATAATATTTAAAAAATTATTTTTGAAAAATGGAAATCATTTTTGGATTCTACACGTCGAAAAATGGTAGGGTAATTTTTGGGTTTATTATGAAATACTTCAATTTTATGTTGAATAGTAAAAAAATACAGTTTTTAGCATAATCGGTGTACACAAAATTTCATTGTAATGGCCCGGTCATCTCCGGTCCATTACATTGTGAAATGTTGGTATTGGAGGTGTTCTGGGAGGTCAAGGGGACTTATCCCCAACACTTTGCCAATTTTCCGGTTCTGTGAACAGTGTTTCCAGTTTTATGAACTGTAACAGATCAGTGAGACAGATCAGTTTCACAGATCGGTGAGACAGATCAGTTTCACAGATCGGTGAGACAGATCGGTTTCACAGATCGGTGAGACAGATCGGTGAGACAGATCGGTGAGACAGATCGGTGAGACAGATCGGTGAGACAGATCGGTGAGACAGATCGGTCTCACAGATCGGCGAGACAGATCGGTGTCACAGATCAGTTTCACAGATCGGTGAGACAGATCGGTGAGACAGATCGGTGAGACAGATCGGTGTGACAGATCGGTGAGACAGATCGGTGAGACAGATCGGTGTGACAGATCGGTGAGACAGATCGGTGAGACAGATCAGTGAGACAGATCGGTGAGACAGATCGGTGTGACAGATCGGTGAGACAGATCGGTGAGACAGATCGGTGTGACAGATCCGTTTCACAGATCAGATTCATAGATCAGTGTGACAGATCAGTTTCACAGATCAGTTTCACAGATCGGTGTGACAGATCAGTTTCATGTACAGTAACGGTGGGTGAACAGTGTTTCCAGACTCCTACAGTTTTGCCCCTTTTGACGTTTCCTTTGACGTAAAATACATTTAAAGCCTTATTTTAAGGGCTCTTAAGGCAGATTCAAATGCCATAAATCCTATATTAATTATTCCTAAGGCTTGGAATGTTTTACTTGGTCAAACCGCGTGGTTAATGCGATCCGTTTTTAATGGAGAATTAACCGGATCTTAAACCGTCGCCCCATTAAATCTTAAAAAGGGACGTGATATCATTCTTCCTTGTTGATTCCCTTTGTTCTCGACTAAGAGGTGCTAGAACCTTTCAATCCTTTCCGTAGGAGTTGCGCAAACAACCCTTACTCCTAGGATCATTCCCGCTCTGTTGGATGCAACCAAGCTGTGTCGATCATTCTTCCACATATGTTGTCGCGAGGGGAGGATCGTGACCTGCTGTGTGGATAAAGGACTTCAAGAACTCTTCGAGGTAGGGGATTCATGGCTTCTCTAATTATATATGTGCAATCGTAGAATTAGCATGATTTATTCCTTTGGATCACAATGAAATTGACCTAATTAAATACTTGAACCGGATTAAAAGAATTGGTTGATCGCATGCTGTTGCTTTATACCGTGATAATGGTTTGCCTCGTGTTTTCCTAGATATAGTGATATCTATGTTTTCTTTGATTTATTGTTCGTTCATGATTGAAATTGATAATGAACGTAAAGCCGGAATTAATTGTTGATTAATTGGATAAAGATAAAGAGGCATGTAAATTAATCTGGTTATTGTCGCTATTGTAGTTGTTCTAATTTGAGGATAATCAAATTAGGGAAGCAAGCTTGGTTATTTAATTATGATAGCTTACTTATTAGGTATCCATGATTGGAGCCTACGAATAAAAAAATCTGTTAATCCAATATGGATTAGAGAACAGATTATGTGGGAATTCCAAAAAGGGTTCTGAGTTACCCTCTTGTTTGTTAACGAGCCGAGAGCCCATTTTGTGATGTTTGTTTTCCTACTGCTTGTGCTGTGATGTGAGCCTGGATGGCTGTTGTGATATGTGGAGGCATGGAGACTTGTGGTTGTGGCAGCGGATGACGCCTAGTGTAGAGACCCGTATCCTGACGTACATGGACATTACATTACATTTGCGGAATACTTAGTACATAACAAAAACACACACTAAAGGATCGTAATAGTTTAGTGTCTTTGGAAACTCGGAACATAATCTTCTAATCCTGGTGAAAGATATTCAATATCTCCCGTAAAGATCTTCCATTTTTTTTACCTAAAACCTTTCTCTATATCCTGGGGAAAAGAAAACATAAAAGGGTGAGCTCAAATGCTCAGTAAGGGTATACAAAAAAAATAAAAATCATATCATATCTTTTTGAAAATCACAACCTACAAAAGAGATCATAATATCTTAACATGGAACAAATCATAGAAGTGAAAATGAGATCCCCATAATCATAACATGAAACTTGAAACTTTGTGGCATGCACACATAATCATGTAAAATCATTTCTTGTTAGTCATGACTCATTGCCAAGACTATCTTAGTGGACAAAGTCCCTTTCTGAACCGAGTTCACTCCTCGTTTCAGTCCTGTATCACTGAACCGAAATAACCTTCCGTTCCAGCCATGTCTATCTCATGAGATATAAAATCATTACCCAATGCATTGGAGGGAGATATAGGTCCCACCCATCTTATAATGAATCCTTTCTTATGTGTGCCACATAATCATAAAACATACATCATCGCATAACACATATAACAAAAATGGGATTCTTGTAACATCATGACATCATAAATCAATTCATATATGATAAAGGAATTCATAAACATAATTCCATCACAACATAGTTAAACCAATGTAAAAATATGGATAGAAACAGAACCCTTTATTATCTTAGATGGAAAATAATTTTGATAAAACACTTGAATTGAATTCTTGAGGAAAATATCCTTTCTTCTTCAAAAACATTTTTCCTTTCATAACATGTCATACAACTTTAAAATAAAAGAAGTTGATTAAAAATAAACTTGAAAACTTGTAAAGGAAGCTTCTTTGAAGTAATGTTTTAAAAATCCATTCATGCCGTATAAGTTAAAAAAACATTCTTCGTACTTTTGTCGGAAAAGTCAAAAAGTACCTCGTACGAAAAACGAAAAAAGATTCCTTTCATATCCTTTACTAAAAACTCATAGAAGGGTAAAATTGGATTTAATCAATTGTAGGTGGATGGAAATAATATTACATATTGAGGGAACATGGATGTGGATGATAAAATACACCCCAGTAAATACTTACGAATAAACAATCTCGGATAAAAATGAGATTGTGATATTTCCCTTACCTTAGGTCCGATTAGCTTTGTACGTGTCCAAAGCTCCTGTATAATGGTTTAAATAATGTTATTGACTTATTCCAGAATCATACATATTGATATGATATCATATATGGTCATATTATTAGCTTCTTGTTAGTAATATTTCATTGTTACTTGTTACTCGGGTCTTTATAACTTTTTGTTCTTATGCGTGTTTTGTCGAATAAATTCTTATTCTTATATTTAGGTTATAGATAATTCATTTCCAGAATGGTATTAGTGTAGTATATACCATATTCATTCATTCAATTCATTTATATAATCATTATGAAATGAAGATCATGTAGAACGAGTCGCATCACATCGTGGAGACGGTATTCCGTACGTACGCACGAGTGATGATATCGTTCCTATGATCGTGGAATTGTATTGGAGTATATATATATTATTTCATTATCAATATTACTTCATAATAATCATATGTAGTTACTCATTACACCATTATACCCATCCTTGTAAGGTGATGGTGGAAAATAGATTACACCACGGCGTGGAGACGGTATTCCGTACGTACGCACGCGCGGTGATTTCATTTTTCCATAGGATGGATAGAAGGTGAATTAGGGTTGTTTCATATTTATAATAACATATCAGTATGTAAGTAATACTGATGTTATTACTTTATCATGAAACAACTAAAGAAGAAGATGTTGAAGAAGAAAGAAATTGAAAAGATCGGTAATGGATATTACCTCTTCTTTGGAACGCCTCTTTGAATCCTCCACTTAAGGAACTAAGATTGGTCTTTGGAGAAGACCAGAACCTCTAGGATTATTCTAGGAAAGTGGAGAGGAGAAAATGGCAGGGGTTGGCCGAGCTTGAGTGCTCAAAATTGGTGTGAGGAGGAGGGGGAGGAGGTGCCCTTTTATAAGGGAGGAGAGGGGCACCTTAGGAATTCTTAAAAATATTAATTTATAATAAATCTAACCCCACTTAAAAACCTCCAAAAATGACTCATATTCAAAGATTAGATGAGATAGGGTTGTAATCTCATCAACCAATCAAATTTAGACATGTTTGGATATTATTTTAAACCTTATCAATTATATTTAACTCTAAGTTAAATAATTTAACTTTTACCGTGTCTTTTTGTTTTCTTTCACTATATGGTTAATAAACTTACAATAACATGCCAAACGAACCACAAATTGTTTATTATTAATATATATATCCTTATCTAAGTCATTTTGCCGAACCTTAGATTTTTAGGAATAAAATAACAATTAATAATATAATATTTGATTTAAAAACTATTTTGTGTCAATTTTGACACTATTTGATATATGATTTTTGTGAAAGTCATAACAGAATTATATGTTCGAAAAAAGTTGATTAAATCAACATTAATATATCATAGTAACCTAGAAAATTAGTGGAATTCATAAAAAATCTCAAATTACATTTATTTTGGTGTTTATAACATCAATTATGACAATATTTCATTAATAAGATAATTACTGCATCATCGTTGTGTCATAAATAAATTAAATTATTTGATGTCTAAAAATTACAAATAAAATACCATCATGTAGGAAATCTTTTTAGATTTCTAATGAATATTTACAATCGAATTTATCTTATGTATAACCCCATATTAAAAATGATTTACTTATTAAACTTTGATTTTAACTATTTTAACCCTTCTTTAAATAAATTCATAATAAATGTCCTAATCTAATCCAAGTGGGCCTAAATGGTCATATTTTATTCCTAAGTTTGTTTTTGGTCGAATTACACTTGTCCAATAGAATTAGGACATGTGTTAGGGTAATAGTAATATCATATTTACCCTTAGTTACCCTATTTACTATTAACCGCGGTAAAAAAAAAGTAAAAAGTTACTATTCACCAAAAATTATTTTCATCTCATTGAACCACATTTTAGTCCTTGATATTAACCGTGTCTCTCGGATTTTCGAAATTCCATTCACAGAAGTGGTAAAATTAAGTTTTATGCAAAATTCAGTTTTTAACCTACCACTTAGTGGTTTCACTATTCATCAAAAATTGAAAGTTTTCAGAAAAATGCCAAAATTTCATCCTAAGCTATATTTCATATTCCGAATTCAAAAATGAAGTCTATTTTACCAAATTCATAACATAGAAGTTGAATTAATTAATTTTATAATTAAATCCCGCTATTAAAACAAATACCGTGTTTTTACGAAACAATATCTATCAAAAGATTGACACTTGTTTATGTCAGGTTTAAATGTGAAATTACGTCCAATGACCAACATTGTATTAAATTGTAAAAATATATTCTAAATATACTTTAAAACCACTCAAATTAATAATTTATCACTATTAATTATTTAGATTAAAAAAGTTGTTTTTAATTATAATTTAGTAATTTTCACTATTCATTAGAATATGAAAGTTATCCGAAATGTACCAAAATTTCACCTTAGGCTAAATTCGATACTCCGAATCCAAAAATGAAATCCATTTTGAAAAATAAAATTTACAAAATTTCAAAAAGTGGTTATTACTATTCATAACGGCTAGTTTTAATAGCATATCGTTGTTTAGTGAAACTCGTTATTGCGTACTACACACACTATCGAGGAAGGTTGCGATTGCGTGCAATGCAAGGCAAGTCAAGGATGCGTGTTGTGCAAGCTCCTTTTGGTGTAGCGTACAACACAAGACATTAATAAAATTAAAAAGAATATTTTTCATAAAATCTTGGGCTGTTACATTCTACCCCCCTTAAAATGAATTTCGCCCTCGAAATTCGTCGGGGTTATAAATTGTTTTCTATTCGAAAGTTTCCCACATCGTAAAAAGGAATACCAAAACTTGGCTTTAAAAACTAAAGTATGAAATGTAACGATTACCCAAATAAACTAATTGTTGGGTTTCCACATAGGTAAAAATATGGATATGGAAGAAAAAATCTAACCATCATGTTCTGATGGAGAGTGGTAGAGAACATGGCTATGGAAAAGCCAAAAATCACAAATCCATAAATTTGTGATGATATAAGGTACCATCTGATTCCTCAGGTATAAGATCACTAGGACAACATTTTTGGTTTTCAAGATCATTTCCCTAAAGTTGAAAATTTGAATTAGAATAAATACTTACTTTATTTTGGTACAATCTCACTGTTGTTCGTGCATTGAACAATTTCCACTTCATCTCTTAAATAAATGAAGTTGAATTTGTTATTCGTGAAGTGTTAGCAGATAATGTGATAGAATGACGGGTCATTCCATCTGTCTCAAACAAAAGGTTAGCAAAAATTATATGCATAAATCGATCTATAGTGAGATTAATCATATATGGTTCTTAAAATGGACTTATACATCATATATCATACTGCTTAATATAATAAAACTAGTTTCTACTAAATAGGGACTTCCTGTAGGTCAGTGGTAGGCGATAAAGGCCAGTCGCACTTCGGTTGTGGGTTCGATTCCTACAACCTTGTCCGAAGCGATGGGCTATCGCCCGTCCTGCAGGTTGTCCTTTTTCTAAAACTATATTACTATAACATCCCATCAATAATATCGAGAAAACTTAGATCCTTAAACAATACTCACTTATGTCCAACATAATCCATTTCAATCTTTAGGCTTATCCATAATACTGCAGTCCACTCTCATAATATAGTGACAACGATTACCAGAGATTTAATACTGTCGTTGATCCCCACATATCATAAGATATGTTTTGTTGGTCACATTCTAAACATTCAAAGTCCTTAATCATGTATTCTCTTGAATACCTTAGTGAAAACATGAATGCAGTTAAAAGTTAACACTTTCCACATACCAAAATCCTCAAAATTCTATATACTCAATCCATGATATCACTTAGTCCTTATATCAATCATGAGCTCATGAATATTGTTAAACATTTCATTTTCTTATTTTCCCTTCATTATGCGCATATCATCTTATTTCCAAAAATATCTCAATCACTTTGAATACCACATTAAACCAATACATAAATATTCCAATACTCCATGATACAACATTATTTTGGAATCCCATTACATAAACACTTAATCATTCCACCACATCGTTATCATATTCAACATTGCCAATAGTGATCGCATGTGATTTCCCTTTGTCCTTTGCCTTCAGTGGTTGCTCATGTTGATCATCACTAACCCTTGGATTAGGGCAATTATTAGCATAATGCCCCATTTCCTTGCACTTGAAGCATTGAAGTGTTGGCGGTGCGTTCTCTGCAGTGTTTGCTTTATTCACATCATTAGAAACCCTTTTTCCATTACTTCGACACTCAGCTGCTCGATGACCTTCTTTTCCACACTTAAAACATTTTCTAGTTCCTTTAAGACAATCTCCACCATGCTTCTTTCCACACTTTGTGCATAAGGAAACATTCATCTTCTTTTCACCATTATTATGAGATTTCTCCTTGAACTCCATCTTTCGTTTCTTGTCAAAACCATGAGATGGATATGTAACACCAACTTCCATTTCTACCTTGATAGCACAACGCACAATTTCTTCATAGCTACTGAAGTCTCTTATAGCTAATGCCCTTCGAAGACTTGGTTTTAAGCCACTGAAAAATCGATCAACTTTACTTTCAGGTTGGATGATAATGCCAGATGCATACCTTGCAAGTCTTGTAAAATTCGCTTCATATATACCAACAGATTCATCATCCTTCTGCTTCAGCTCAATAAACTCCTTTTCCATCTTTTTTCGAAGAATACGAGGGAAGTACTTACTGAAAAACAAGTTCTTGAACTCGTCCCATTCCATGGACTCAATTTCATCCCTTGGCCTCGTATTCTTGATAAGATTCCACCATTGATCAACTTCACCTTCCAAACGATATACTGCTAAGATGACTTTATCATGTTCAGAACATTGAAGAACTGAAAATATCTTTTCAGTGGTACTGATCCATTGTTCAGCAACAAGTGGATCGGAAGTCCCACTGAAAGAAGGTGGACGTTGCCTCATGAAGGACTCAATAGAATATTGTTCCCTTCTCTGCTCATTTGGAAGTCCAGAATGATTCATAGCTTGTGTAAGTATAGCAATAAGATTTTGCACTCCATCTCCCATAACATTTGTTTGTTCAGGAGGGAAATCATTGCATTTTCCATTGCATTGATCAACACGGTTCCTTCGGGTTCCAGCCATCGTCTAAAACCCAAAAAGAATAGTGTGAGAGGCAAAAATCATGCTAGGGAAAACAACATAATAAAGGGGGAGTACCTTCAATATCCAACATCTTAGGTTTAATTCTATGATCGTTAGCGTAATTCTATTACTATAACCTCTACGTATACTTATCCCTAGGGACATCCCTAGACATACCTTAGAAATATCTCTAGGGATCTCACTAACGTTTTCGCATCCTAGTTTCCAAAGGTTGACTAAACCTTTCCTCTGATACCAACTGTAGAGACCCGTATCCTGACGTACATGGACATTACATTACATTTGCGGAATACTTAGTACATAACAAAAACACACACTAAAGGATCGTAATAGTTTAGTGTCTTTGGAAACTCGGAACATAATCTTCTAATCCTGGTGAAAGATCTTCAATATCTCCCGTAAAGATCTTCCATTTTTTTTACCTAAAACCTTTCTTTATATCTTGGGGAAAAGAAAACAAAAAAGGGTGAGCTCAAATGCTCAGTAAGGGTATACAAAAGAAATAAAAATCATATCATATCTTTTTGAAAATCACAACCTGCAAAAGAGATCATAATATCTTAACATGGAACAAATCATAGAAGTGAAAATGAGATCCCCATAATCATAACATGAAACTTAAAACTTTGTGGCATGCACACATAATCATGGAAAATCATTTCTTGTTAGTCATGACTCATTGCCAAGACTATCTTAGTGGACAAAGTCCCTTTCTGAACCGAGTTCACTCCTCGTTTCAGTCCTGTATCACTGAACCGAAATAACCTTCTGTTCCATCCATGTCTATCTCATGAGATATAAAATCATTACCCAATGCATTGGAGGGAGATATAGGTCCCACCCATCTTATAATGAATCCTTTCTTATGTGTTCCACATAATCATAAAACATACATCATCGCATAACACATATAACAAAAATGGGATTCTTGAAACATCATGACATCATAAATCAATTCATATATGATAAAGGAATTCATAAACATAATTCCATCACAACATAGTCAAACCAATGTAAAAATATGGATAGAAACAGAACCCTTTATTATCTTAGATGGAAAATAATTTTGATAAAACACATGAATTGAATTCTTGAGGAAAATATCCTTTCTTCTTCAAAAACATTTTTCCTTTCATAACATGTCATACAACTTTAAAATAAAAGAAGTTGATTAAAAATAAACTTGAAAACTTGTAAAGTAAGCTTCTTTGAAGTAATGTTTTAAAAATCCATTCATGCCGTATAAGTTAAAAAAAACATTCTTCGTACTTTTGTCAGAAAAGTCAAAAAGTACCTCGTACGAAAAACGAAAAAAGATTCCTTTAATATCCTTTACTAAAAACTCATAGAAGGGTAAAATTGGATTTAAACAATTGTAGGTGGATTGAAATAATATTACATATTGAGGGATCATGGATGTGGATGATAAAATACACCCCAGTAAATACTTACGAATAAACAATCTCGGATAAAAATGAGATTGTGATATTTCCCTTACCTTAGGTCCGATTAGCTTTGTACGTGTCTGAAGCTCCTGTATAATGGTTTAAATAATGTTATTGACTTATTCCAGAATCATACATATTGATATGATATCATATATGGTCATATTATTAGCTTCTTGTTAGTAATATTTCATTGTTACTTGTTACTCGGGTCTTTATAACTTTTTGTTCTTATGCGTGTTTTGTCGAATAAATTCTTATTCTTATCTTTAGGTTATAGATAATTCATTTCCAGAATGGTATTAGTGTAGTATATACCATATTCATTCATTCAATTCATTTATATAATCATTATGAAATGAAGATCATGTAGAACGAGTCGCATCACATCGTGGAGACGGTATTCCGTACGTACGCACGAGTGATGATATCATTCCTATGATCGTGGAATTGTATTGGAGTATATATATATTATTTCAGTATCAATATTACTTCATAATAATCATATGTAGTTACTCATTACACCATTATACCCATCCTTGTAAGGTGATGGTGGAAAATAGATTACACCACGGCGTGGAGACGGTATTCCGTACGTACGCACGCGCGGTGATTTCATTTTTCCGTAGGATGGATAGAAGGTGAATTAGGGTTGTTTCATATTTATAATAACATATCAGTATGTAAGTAATACTTATGTTATTACTTTATCATGAAACAACTAAAGAAGAAGAAGTTGAAGAAGAAAGAAATTGAAAAGATCGGTAATGGATATTACCTCTTCTTTGGAACGCCTCTTTGAATCCTCCACTTAAGGAACTAAGATTGGTCTTTGGAGAAGACCAGAACCTCTAGGATTATTCTAGGAAAGTGGAGAGGAGAAAATGGCAGGGGTTGGCCGAGCTTGAGTGCTCAAAATTGGTGTGAGGAGGAGGGGGAGGAGGTGCCCTTTTATAAGGGAGGAGAGGGGCACCTTAGGAATTCTTAAAAATATTAATTTATAATAAATCTAAACCCACTTAAAAACCTCCAAAAATGACTCATATTCGAATATTAGATGAGATAGGGTTTTAATCTCATCAACTAATCAAATTTAGACATGTTTGGATATTATTTTAAACCTTATCAATTATATTTAACTCTAAGTTAAATAATTTAACTTTTACCGTGTCTTTTTGTTTTCTTTCACTATATGGTTAATAAACTTACTATAACATGCCAAACGAACCACAAATTGTTTATTATTAATATATATATCCTTATCTAAGTCATGTGGCCGAACCTTAGATTTTTAGGAATAAAATAACAATTAATAATATAATATTTTATTTAAAAACTATTTTGTGTCAATTTTGACACTATTTGATATATGATTTTTGTGAAAGTCATAACAGAATTATATGTTCGAACCAAGTTGATTAAATCAACATTAATATATCATAGTAACCTAGAAAATTAGTGGAATTCATAAAAAATCTCAAATTACATTTATTTTGGTGTTTATAACATCAATTATGTCAATATTTCATTAATAAGATAATTACTGCATCATCGTTGTGTCATAAATAAATTAAATTATTTGATGTCTAAAAATTACAAATAAAATACCATCTTGTAGGAAATCGTTTTAGATTTCTAATGAATATTTACAATCGAATTTATCTTATGTATAACCCCATATTAAAAATGATTTACTTATTAAACTTTGATTTTAACTATTTTAACCCTTCTTTAAATAAATTCATAATAAATGTCCTAATCTAATCCAAGTGGGCCTAAATGGTCATATTTTATTCCTAAGTTTGTTTTTGGTCGAATTACACTTGTCCAATAGAATTAGGACATGTGTTAGGGTAATAGTAATATCATATTTACCCTTAGTTACCCTATTTACTATTAACCGCGGTAAAAAAAAGTAAAAAGTTACTATTCACCAAAAATTATTTTCATCTCATTGAACCACATTTTAGTCCTTGATATTAACCGTGTCTCTCGGATTTTCGAAATTCTATTCACAGAAGTGGTAAAATTAAGTTTTATGCAAAATTCAGTTTTTAACCTACCACTTAGTGGTTTCACTATTCATCAAAAATTGAAAGTTTTCAGAAAAATGCCAAAATTTCATCCTAAGCTATATTTCATATTCCGAATTCAAAAATGAAGTCTATTTTACCAAATTCATAACATAGAAGTTGAATTAATTAATTTTATAATTAAATCCCGCTATTAAAACAAATAGCGTGTTTTTACGAAACAATATCTATCAAAAGATTGACACTTGTTTATGTCAGGTTTAAATGTGAAATTACGTCCAATGACCAACATTGTATTAAATTGTAAAAATATATTCTAAATATACTTTAAACCCACTCAAATTAATAATTTATCACTATTAATTATTTCGATTAAAAAAGTTGTTTTTAATTATAATTTAGTAATTTTCACTATTCATCAGAATATGAAAGTTATCCGAAATGTACCAAAATTTCACCTTAGGCTAAATTCGATACTCCGAATCCAAAAATGAAATCCATTTTGAAAAATAAAATTTACAAAATTTCAACAAGTGGTTATTACTATTCATAACGGCTAGTTTTAATAGCATATCGCTGTTTAGTGAAACTCGTTATTGCGTACTACACACACTATCGAGGAAGGTTGCGATTGCGTGTAATGCAAGGCAAGTCAAGGATGCGTGTTGTGCAAGATCCTTTTGGTGTAGCGTACAACACAAGACATTAATAAAATTAAAAAGAATATTTTTCATAAAATCTTGGGCTGTTACACCTAGTGTGGCGAGATGCATTGGTTTATGCATATGGGTGTCGGGGAGGACACCAAGGGTGATGGTATGTGATGAATGTGACGGTTTGATGTTGGTGGTTTGGTCTGGTTGCTTATCTGCTTTACTTTTCCCCACTGCTCAAGGAAGATGGTATTGCTTACCCTCTTTCCGAAGGAGGCGAAGACACGCGGGGTATGCCACGTGCTTTCCGTGTTTAGCCTCTCGATGGAGGATGGGTCTATGCTCTTTCTATAGGCGGAAAAGACTCGACGGGTAGTATATCTACTCACCGTGTTGAGCCTCATTTGTGTTTAGAAGCATAGGATGTTTTTCTAGAATGCCTGGGAATGTGGAAAAGTATTTCTGTAATGAATGTTTGATTTAATGGTGAAAATCCACGGGGATGGAGATGCTAGAATTTAAAGGTGATGTGAATCTTAAAAAAGAGAAGTTGTTTCTGAAAGTGATGCCTTTTCAGTTAAATGTGGAATTTTTCAATCTTAATTAATGTTTAAAGAATTAATTAATGTACAGTGGAACTGATAAATGAGAATGGAGTAATCTAATAAAGCTCTTCAATTGGTTGTGTGCTTATAGGATACCTAGTCATAGAAGTAGCAGCCTTGAGTCTGAGAGACGTTAGCTGCAGTTGTATCTAAGACTAGGTAATGCCCATAGTGTGGATGTGAGTTACTTTTATATTCTGTACTTTCTGTGTTTCTATACGCTGCTCCACCCTTTCTGTAAGGGCAACTGACACCCCGGGGATTCTGAGCCCTGGGGGGGTGTTTTCCCCAACATTCTGATGCGAGGTTGAATGGATGACTACCCCCTTTGGCCCCGCTCTCTTCTCTTGGTAGATCTTAGTGCTGGTAGGCACACTGGTTAGTTTTACCCATATATGTGTGTAGAGGGCTATAATGGCTTGTGGTTATTTCACACACATATATTCTGGATATAGTATCCTATGGACTACTATAGGTGTAACGTGTATAGGCTGTGATGGCTTGAGTATCCTTACTCGGTGTATGGGCTGTAATGGCTTGAGGTATAATACCCGACGTATGATACACGTTATGCGAGCTGTGGTGGCTCCCAGAAACTACCTGGTTACTTTGGTTGTGAGGACGGTGTGGTGCTTCGCCCAGGTGTCTGCGGGTAAACCTTTGTGGTGCACGAGGTACAGATTGTGGAGCTTGACCCATGTTGATACGGGCAAGCCTTTGGAGAGAGATGCACAGGACGTATGTCGTTGGGGCAAAGCGGAAAACCAGTGGGGAAGTAGTTGCCGGTTACCCTTGATATTCTTTATTATATGCTATATTCTTGTATGCGTTACTTGGTGAGAGTAGCCATGGTGAGGTTGGGAACATAATATACCTATTTAGGTGACGAGTTAGTTTCACTTGTTGTTCACTGGGCTTTAGCATGCTTTCTTTACTTTTGCACGAGTGTCTTGGGGAGGATCCTACTGAGTATACTGTTATACTCACCCTATGTACATATAAACTGTTTTTCAGGTCACTTGGAGCAGGTTGGAGATCAAGCTGGTTACTACTAGCTTGTGGTTGGAGGAGGAGTTGTTCGGGCTTGTGGTCGCTTCCATTTTTCTTTCTTTTGGGTACTTTTAGTTTTCCCTTTCAGTTGTAGTACTTTTTCATGACATTTCATATATATACTTGGTTTCCTTTTTATATTTCGGTTCTGAGTTGGAGTTAGTTGGAGTCTATTCTATCTCTCTCTTCTGCATGTGTTCTCTTAGAGGGTAATGCCTCCCATTTGTGCGTGTATTATACCCTCGGTGCTAGTCGCCAACTCGGGGCCTACTGGAGGCGGGACTCGGGGGTCATTATCTCCCTTTTCACATTGCCGGCCCAGGAGGGGTACACTTTGTGGGGAGGGGGTCGTGACAGAGTGGTATCAGAGGTCTGGTTGAGGGATAGGATGGAGTTTGGATTTAGGCACAGGTGAGGATGCATGGGATGGTAGGGTAACGGTGTCATTCATGTTTAGAAAGTGGGGTAAACACTGGAGACCGGTAGAGACCTAGGAAAGGATCATGCATCATTATTCTTTGCACCTGTGTTTGAATGGGTAGACCTTGGGATAGGTAACCAAAAATTAATAAAACAAAATAATTAATTAATTAATGTTGAGTCTTCCATATTCCAGGCTTAGGAGCTCTAACAGTTGTTATTTTACAGGTATGGATCCAGGTCGACGTCCTCGTCAGGTTTGCGCAGAAGGTGCCCAGCAGGCTGTTCCAGCAGATCGCCGCCGGGTAGAGGTTGACGACGATGACACTTGGAGGAAGACACTCCGAGAGTTTCAGCGCCAGAGTCTACAGAAGTACAAAGGCTCCGTTTCAGATGCAGTCACAGAAGACTGTTTGGAGGAGGTCGAGATAGGCTTCGGTTCGATTCGTGCTCGAAAGGAACACTGGGTGTCCTTGGTTGTGACGATGTTGCGTGGAGCAGCGAGACAGTGGTGGTTCTTGTTCCTCGGGGATCGTGTGGAGTCAGCGATCTCATGGGAGGAGTTTCGAGACAGGTTTAGAGTCGAGTTTCTTTCATCGACTGCGAAGGCATCCAGTCGCCAGGAGCTTCTTACCCTTCGACAGGGGAGCTCCAGTGTTCGGGAGTTTGGAATCCGTTTCAGGAACCTTCTACGATATGCTTCAGACCTGTTACCAGATGATGAGGCAGTTCCAGCCGAGGCAGCAGCAGCAGGTTGCACCAGCTTTAGATCACCAGAGGGTAGATGGAGCAGGGAGAGGACAACCCCATGACGCTCCCCGTCCTCAGAGAGCAGAGCGCGGCCGTGGTGGTGGTCGTCATCAGGGTCAGAGAGGCCGTGGAGGTGGTCATGGTCAGCTTCATGCTCTAGCGTTTCCAGCTCCTGGAGAGCCAGACGTCGTCCGCGGTACCCTTTGCTTGTTTTCTACCTTGGTGTATGCCTTGTTTGATTCAGGAGCGACACACTCCTTTATATCCCCTACCCTTGTCCACGCTTTGGGACTTGAGGTAGAGAGGCTTCCAGTGCCCTTGGCGTTGACTACGCAGTTGGAGGTCGAGCTAGCTTGTTTGAAGTATGTAGAGACTGTGAGCTAGTGTTGGGGCAGCACCGCTCTTGGGGAGATTTCCTATGTTTACGAATACAACCATATGATGTCATCCTCGGCATGGATTGGTTGTATTCGGTGCAGGCTATTGTGGATTGCTACAGGAAGAAGGTCGTTTTCTTTGATGAAGATGGAGAGGAAGTAGTGTTTGTTGGTGAGAGAGATCCTCGGATGAGTCATAGACGAGTTTCATCCTTATCATCAATGATGGCTGGGATGATGCTGAGTTCTTCAGAGGTTCAACAGTTGGTGTTTCTTAGGGTCGTAGAGGAGTACCCTGATGTCTTTCCAGAAGAGGTTGTATCCTTACCCCCTCGACGAGAGATCGAGTTTGGGATCGAGCTACAGCCAGGAGCGTCTCCTATCTCTATGTCTCCATATAGGATGGCCCCTTCTGAGTTACGAGAGCTACGTATTCAGATCGATGGTTTGTTGCAGTGTGGTTTTGTTCGGCCAAGTGTGTCACTGTGGGGTGCACCAGTCTTGTTCGTGAAAAAGGCTGATGGCAGTTTGCGGTTGTGCGTCGATTATCGTCACTTAAACAAAGTGACAATAAAGAACCGCTATCCACTTCCACGGATTGATGACCTATTCGATCAACTGAAGGGTGCAAGTTGGTTCTCAAAGATCGACTTGCGGTCAGGATATCATCAGATGCGTGTAAAGGATGAGGATATCCCGAAGACTGCTTTCCGCTGTCATCGTGGGCATTATGAGTTTGTTGTAATGCCATTCGGCGTGACGAATGCTCCAGCTGTTTTCATGGGGTTGATGAATGATGTGTTCCGTGAATTCCTGGACAAGTTTGTTGTGGTTTTCATCAACGACATCCTTGTGTACTCCACATCTGAAGAAGAGCATGCAGAACATCTACGAGCTGTTTTGGGAGTTCTTCGCCAACATCGGTTGTTTGGGAAGTTGTCCAAGTGTGAGTTCTGGGATCGAGAAGTTCGTTTCTTGGGACATGTTGTGTCCCAACAGGGAGTAGCTGTGGATCCTTCGAAGATAGAATTAGTGGTGTCTTGGCCAGCCCCCAAGACTGTGTCAGAGGTGCGAAGTTTCCTTGGTCTCGCAGGCTATTATAGGAGGTTTGTGGCTAATTTCTCCCGAGTTGCGACTCCTCTGACAGCTTTGACCAGGAAGGATCAAGCGTTCATATGGACTGATCAGTGTCAGACAGCTTTCGAGGATCTAAAGGAGAAGTTGGTAAGTGCTCCAGTCTTTTGTCTTCCAACGGAGGGAGTCCAGTTTGATGTTTTCTGTGATTCTTCACATCTGGGGCTAGGCTGTGTTCTCATGCAGTAGAGTTCAGTTTTTTCATATGGGTCTCAGAAGTTGCGTCCCCATGAACGCAACTATGCCACCCATGATCTTGAGTTGGCAGCCGTGGTGTTTTCGCTGAAGTTGTGGAGACATTACCTCATTGGCGAGCGCTTTGTGGTTTTCACCGATCATAAGAGTTTGAGGTATGTTTTCTCTCAGCGGGATTTGAACTTGCGGCAGTGTCGGTGGATGGAGTTCTTGCAGGAATACAACTTCGAAATATCGTATACACCTGGGAAGGGAAATGTTGTTGCTGATGCACTGAGCCGAAAGTCACGTAATGATGTTGTGCGTGAATCTGGTGATTGCTGGAGAGGGATGGAAGAGCTAGCAGCTTTGCATCTTGATATGGGAGAAGTTGGAGGAAGAGGTTGTCTTTTCCAGATGACGGTGCAGTCATCCCTGATGCAAAACGTGGAAGAGTCTCAGTTGGGTGATCTAGAGGTGGAAGTTTTGAGAGACAGAGTTGTTTGTGGGGAGGCCCCTGATGGTTGGTCGGAGGATGAACAACACCAAGTGTTGTATCATGGAAGGCTTTTTGTTCCCTTGGGGATGCGCAAGACGGTTCTCTGAGAGTTCCATAGCTCGCCCTTAGCTGTACATCCTGGTGTGATGAAGATGTATCGATCCTTGAGGAGTCAGTTTTGGTGGCCTGGGCTGAAGCGTTCAGTTGCAGAATGTGTGTGTCGATGTTTAGACTGCCAGAAGGTGAAGGCCGAACACCGTGTTCCTGGTGGTCTTCTCCAGCACTTAGAGATTCCTCAGTGGAAGTGGGAGGACATCTCAATGGACTTTGTTACAGGTTTACCTCGAGCTCCGGGAGGACATGATGCTATATGTGTGGTAGTGGATCGTTTAACTAAATCGGCCCACTTCATAGCAATCAAGGAGTCGAGCTCAGTGGAGGTTTTGTCGAGGCAGTATCTGGAGGAGGTGGTGAGGCTTCACGAAGTTCCTAAGATGATCATTTCTGATCGAGACCCTCGTTTTACCTCGAGGGTGTGGAGAGGTCTCCAGCATGCTTTTGGCTCTCAACTATTCCTTAGCACTGCTTTTCATCCTCAAATGGATGGTCAGACAGAGCGAACCATCCTAACTCTTGAAGACATGTTGCGCTCTTGTGTTCTTGATTTTGGAGGTTCATGGGTGAAGCACTTACCTTTGGTAGAGTTCGCTTACAATAATAGTTTTCACTCTACCATCACCGTGGCACCGTTTGAAGCCTTGTATGGCCGGCCATGCCGTTCTCCGTTGTGCTGGACTGGGGTCGGAGAGTCAGCAATTCTCGGACTAGAACTAGTGCAGAATACGACGGAGATGGTTCAAGTGATTCGTGAGAGGATGAAGACAGCACCAGATCGTCAGAAATCTTATGCTGATCAAAGAAGGAGACCCGTAGAGTTTAATGTTGGGGATCATGTGTTTCTGAAGGTGACTCCACGTCGTGGGCAGCGAAGGTTTGGTCGCGGAAGTAAGCTTTCTCCCCGTTTTGTTGGGCCTTTCGAGGTGTTAGCTCGTGTTGGATCTGTGGCATATCGAGTAGCACTTCCCCCTCAGATGAGTTGGATACATGATGTTTTCCATGTATCGCAGCTCCGTCGTTATCTTCATGATGAATCTCATGTTATCGATTGGGGAGAGATCAATGTTGATGATGATGCAACCTTCGAGGAGCAACCTGTGGAGATCCAAGACCACAAGGAGAACGTGCTGCGTGGGCGTTCTATTCCTTTAGTTCGTGTCTTGTGGCGACACGGCGGCATGGAGGAGAGTACCTGGGAGCGTGAGTCACAGATACGTGCTCAGTACCCAGAGTTGTATAATGTTTAACTCCTTTAATGTAATGATGTTTTCTCTGTGGTTGGACCTTTCATGTTTTATTTATGTACCTTTAATGTGATGTTATGTTTGAATTGTTTTTATGGGTTGTTTGTTCTCGGATGTCGCGGTTTTATTCCAGATTTTGAACAACTCGTGTTGTTTTTCCCCTGAGAGGTATCTTATGGGGTGGTTGTTCGGACCCCTCTTTTCTTCTGGGTTGGTTTTTAATTCTCGAGGACGAGAATGTTTTGAGAGGTATCTAATGTAATGGCCCGGACCTCTCTGGTCCATTACTTTGTGAAATGTTGGTATTGGAGGTGTTCCGGGAGGTCAAGGGGACTTATCCCCAACACATTGCCAATTTTCCGGTTCTGTGAACAGTGTTTCCAGTTTTATAAACAGTAACAGATCGGTGAGACAGATCAGTTTCACAGATCGGTGAGACAGATCGGTTTCACAGATCGGTGAGACAGATCGGTGAGACAGATCGGTGAGACAGATCGGTTTCACAGATCGGTGAGACAGATCGGTGTGACAGATCAGTTTCACAGATCGGTGAGACAGATCGGTGAGACAGATCGGTGTGACAGATCAGTTTCACAGATCGGTGAGACAGATCGGTGAGACAGATCGGTGAGACAGATCGGTGAGACAGATCGGTTTCACAGATCGGTGAGACAGATCGGTTTCACAGATCCGTTTCACAGATCGGTGAGACAGATCGGTGAGACAGATCGGTGAGACAGATCGGTGTGACAGATTGGTGAGACAGATCGGTGAGACAGATCGGTGTGACAGATCGGTGAGACAGATCGGTGAGACAGATCGGTGGGATAGATCGATGAGACAGATCGGTGTGACAGATCGGTGAGACAGATCGGTGTGACAGATCCGTTTCATGTAGAGTAACGGTGGGTGAACAGTGTTTCCAGACTCCTACAGTTTTGACCCTTTTGACGTTTCCTTTGACGTAAAATACATTTAAAGCCTTATTTTAAGGGCTCTTAAGGCCGATTCAAATGCCATAAATCCTATATTAATTATTACTAAGGCTTGGAATGTTTTACTTGGTCAAACCGCGTGGTTAATGCAATCCGTTTTTAATGGAGAATTAACCGGATCTTAAACCGTCGCCCCATTAAATCTTAAAAAGGGACGAGATATCATTCTTCCTTGTTCTTTCCCTTTGTTCTCGACTAAGAGGCGCTAGAACCTTTCAATCCTTTCCGTAGGAGTTGCGCAAACAACCCTTACTCCTAGGATCATTCCCGCTCTGTTGGATGCAACCAAGCTGTGTCGATCATTCTTCTACATAAGTTGTCGCGAGGGGAGGATCATGACCTGCTGTGTGGATAAAGGACTTCATGAACTCTTCGAGGTAGGGGATTCATGGCTTCTCTAATTATATATGTGCAATAGTAGAATTAGCATGATTTATTCCTTTGGATCACAATGAAATTGACCTAATTAAATACTTGAACCGGATTAAAAGAATTGGTTGATCGCATGCTGTTGCTTTATACCGTGATAACGGTTTGCCTCATGTTTTCCTAGATATAGTGATATATATGTTTTCTTTGATTTATTGTTCGTTCATGATTGAAATTGATAATGAATATAAAGCCGGAATTAATTGTTGATTAATTGGCTAAAGATAAAGAGGCATGTAAATTAATCTGGTTATTGTCGCTGTTGTAGTTGTTCTAATTTGAGGATAATCAAATTAGGGAAGTAAGCTTGGTTATTTAATTGTGATAGCTTACTGATTAGGTATCCATGATTGGAGCCTACGAATAAAAAAATCTGTTAATTCAATATGGATTAGAGAACATATTATGTGGGAATTCCAAAAAGGGTTCTGAGTTACCCTCTTGTTTGTTAACGGGCCGAGAGCCCATTTTGTGATGTTTGTTTTCCTGCTGCTTGTGCTGTGATGTGATCCTGGATGGCTGTTGTGATATGTGGAGGCATGGAGACTTGTGGTTGTGGCAGCGGATGGCGCCTAGTGTGGCGAGATGCATTGGTTTATGCATATGGGTGTCGGGGAGGACACCAAGGGTGATGGAATGTGATGAATGTGACGGTTTGATGTTGGTGGTTTGGTCTGGTTTCTTATCTGCATTACTTTTCCCCACTGCTCAAGGCAGCTGGTCTTGCTTACCCTCTTTCTGAAGGAGGCGAAGACACGCGGGGTATGCCACGTGCTTTCCGTGTTTAGCCTCTCGATGGAGGATGGGTCTATGATCTTTCTATAGGCGGCAAAGACTCGACGGGTAGTATATCTACTCACCGTGTTGAGCCTCCTTTGTGTTTAGAAGCATAGGATGTTTTTCTAGAATTCCTGGGAATGTGGAAAAGTATTTCTGTAATGAATGTTTGATTTAATGGTGAAAATCCATGGGGATGGAGATGCTGGAATTTAAAGTTGATGTGAATCTTAAAAAGGAGCAGTTGTTTCTGAAAGTGATGCCTTTTCAGTTAAATGTGGAATTTTTCAATCTTAATTAATGTTTAAAGAATTAATTAATGTACAGTGGAACTGATAAATGAGAATGGAGTAATCTAATAAAGCTCTTCATTTGGTTGTGTGCTTATAGGATACCTAGTCTTAGAAGTAGCAGCCTGGAGTCTGAGAGACGTTAGCTGCAGTTGTATCTAAGACTAGGTAATGCCCATAGTGTGGATGTGAGTTACTTATATATTCGGTACTTTATGTGTTTCTGTACGCTACTCCACCCTTTCGGTAAGGGCAACTGACACCCCGGGGATTCTAAGCCATGGGGGGTGTTTTCCCCAACATTCTGATGGGAGGTTGAATGGCTGACTACCCCCTTTGGCCCCGCTCTCTTCTCTTGGTAGATCTTAGTGCTGGTAGGAATAGTGGTTAGTTTTACCCATATATGTGTGTAGAGGGCTGTAATGGCTTGTGGTTATTTCACACACATATATTCTGGATATAGTATCCTATGGACTACTATAGGTGTAACGTGTATAGGCTGTGATGGCTTGAGGATCCTTACTCGGTGTATTGGCTGTAATGGCTTGAGGTATAATACCCGACGTATGATACACGTTATGCGAGCTGTGGTGGCTCCCGGAAACTACCTGGTTACTTTGGTTGTGAGGACGGTGTGGTTCTTCGCCCAGGTGTCTGCGGGAAAACCTTTGTGGTGCACGAGGTGCAGATTGTGGAGCTTGACCCATGTTGATACGGGCCAGCCTTTGGAGAGAGATGCACAGGACGTATGTCATTGGGGCAAAGCGGCAAACCAGTGGGGAAGTAGTAGCGGGGTACCCTTGATATTCTTTATTATATGCTATATTCTTGTATGCGTTACTTGGTGAGAGTATCCATGGTGAGGTTGGGAACATAATATACCTGTTTAGGTGACGAGTTAGTTTCACTTGTTGTTCACTAGGCTTTAGCATGCTTTCTTTACTTTTGCACGAGAGTCTTGGGGAGGATCCTACTGAGTATACTGTTATACTCACCCTATGTACATATAAACTGTTTTTCAGGTCACTTGGATCAGGTTGGAGATCAAGATGGTTACTACTAGCTTGTGGTTGGAGGAGGAGCTATTCGGGCTTGTGGTCGCTGCCGTTTTTCTTTCTTTTGGGTACTTTTAGTTTTCCCTTTCAGTTGTAGTACTTTTGCATGACATTTCATATATATACTTGGTTTCCTTTTTATATTTCGGTTCTGAGTTGGAGTTGGTTGGAGTCTATTCTATCTCTCTCTTATGCATGTGTTCTCTTAGAGGGTAATGCCTCCCATTTGTGCGTGTATTATACCCTCGGTGCTAGTCACCAACCCGGGGCCTACTGGAGGCGGGACTCGGGGGTCATTATCTCCCTTTTCACATTGCCGGCCCAGGAGGGGTACACTTTGTCGGGAGGGGGTCGTGACATGCATCATTAATTATGTAATGATGAAATAAACATTCTAGAACTTTAGTTTCGGCTGAACCTATTAAATTTCATAAATTATTCCTTTAAAAACAAAAAATCCAATTCTCAAACAAAAAAAATAACTTTCCAAAGCCTAATGACAATAGTTGATTTCTTAAAGTGTCTTTTTATCTTTCTTTCTATTTCCTTTTAATAAATTAATGAAATAGAATTATAACAAAGATTTAAAGCCTAAAACGAATTATATTATATTGATATATGATTTCGTGTGTCAAAAAACTACTATTACAAGTCTAACTCTTGATATATTAATTTATTTAATATTTTATGCCAAAAACACCTCCCTCCTCATGTATAAATAATCCCCCCCTCTTGCCAAACCACACCTCTCAAGCCTCAAGCATTGACTAAGATCTGCCCAATAATCTTCCCTAGAATCTTCCCCACGTCCAAGAGCTTCTGGTCTCATTAATATACCATTCTTAGGCCCTTAAGGAGGTTCTCAAGTGAAGGATCCAAAAGGTGATTTCTCTCCCTCTTCTCCTTTAATTTCCTTTCATGTTCATGTTCCTTTCTTGATCTCTCCCTACCTATATTCATCCAAATTTTTTTAGCTCCATTATTATAAATATACTATAATATTATGATTCTAATGGTATATTACCTCACCCCACACTCTTTCCCTCTTCCTTTTATTTCATTATAGAGAACGTTGTTCATGTGGTGATAATTTATCACCTTCAAAAACGACATGTTCTCTTCTTCCATTTCTACCTTCAATCTGGTCATTAAACCATTTTTATGGTTGAAACAGAATATGTTATATGTATTATGTTATATTTTATGTTCTGGAAATAACCTATGGCCATATTACTAATTGAAAAGTTAAAATGAGTTCGTTGTGATCCAAAAACTGCCCAAATTAACCCAAATAACCATCATTTAATTTTTATCTAATGATTCGTCCTCTTGGATCTAATATAACTGATTATAAAATCATTCAAGCTTCTGTAATATCATTAATTACATGTAATATCAGTTTTGGATGTTTACCCATGATCTACCCAAACATCAATTTAAGAATACAAGTGAACCACTCAAGAAAACCATGAAAAAGAACATCCCCAATAAATGTTTTTAAACTCTATAAGTCATCCAAATGAACATAATATATCATAATGAAACCAGAATGAACCCTATTAATGTAAACATGGTTCTGGATTTATAATTAATGAATATGATGTAACTATACAGGACATTAAAGAGAAGGAGGCATTCGAGTACAAGGTAAGGGGAAATCTCGAACCCAATTTTCACCCTTCAGGTTCTCCCTCTTTCACACCATTTTTGATATGGTTACTCCTCAAAGATCATTTTTTCATCATTTAAATTACTTTTCTGGGATATACATGTTTGTCACTAGTTTTTATGTCCATCAGAATGTTTTCCAAAAGAACTCTTCTTTAAAGATCTCACCTTTTACTTCTCATTCAAGGATGATGGTTCTTGTATCAAGTAAGTTGTTCCCTCTTTCTTTTGGGAACCCAATGCTTATGAATGTGTTATTAAGAGACGGAACCCATTCCATTCCATGGCTTATTTATTTACATGTTTGATATGTGTTCTATGTGACAATCAGGATAATGATAATGTTATGATGTGACGGGTGCACCCAGAATTATATAGCGCTCCAATGCATTGGGTAAAGTGATGAATCTCATGAGTAAATGTGAAATGATGTGTGAACATGATGATAGATATGTTCGCAAGTATGTGTGGTAGTTAACCACTTTGACATGATGTTTCAGTTTTATGCATTTCCTCATTTCAATTCTTTTACTTATGCTCCTCCCATGTTCATGATCTTTTTCATATGTTATGATTATGCTCACCCCATGATGTATTGTTCTTATCTATCCTCTTACTGGCCTTTTAGACACCCCTTTTGATGTATACCCTCAGGTGGCTACATGTACCAAGGAGAATACAAGTGGTACTAAGAAGCTATAGAAGAATAAAATAAATAAATTTTTATGGTTTATGTTGTATTTGTTATGTATGGTCCTAGTTTTCCCAAGAGACTAAACCTCTGGATCCTCCATGTGTAATACTATTATGTTGTTTATCTTTGAAATGATGTAATAGTAATGTAAGAAATGGCCGAGTCGCTATCATCTCCACCCCGCATTTACTCTAGCTCCATAACATGTTGAATAAACATATTATCCCGTGGTAATCAACCTTCACTTGATGATAATTAAGCCATTGTGAGACAAACTCTACAACTCATATCATCATCTCTAGTAACCAAGACAAACATCAATGGTCCTCGTACATATTTTACACAACTAGATGTGGCAACAAAAGTGGTTTATGAAACACAACTAGAACATCATCCAACAACATCACTAATATCATCATGAATCCTTTTAAAATAATGAGATTCTCCCAGTTTTCTGAAAAAATACATCAAGGGCATGTATGGTTGATATCTGATGACATAGGGTCTCACAGTCAGTAGAGTAATGTAATGCTACCCTAACTCACTATAAAGGAAAAGGCATTACACCAATTAACTATATGTAATCACCTCTACCTCCATCTAAAAAAGAAATATGTAACAAGGAGAACTCATATAGTGCTACATATAATATCCAAAAAAAGATCTCATATAGAGAAAATTTACTACCATGTTTATATTCCCAGAAGTATAAATAATTTCAAATTCCAAATAATAAGGGAACATTAACTATCAATTATGTCTAAATCTAGTAAACATATAATATAAGATATTCACGAGACTATTGTGATATGAATATATGATGAACCACTCACCCCACAAGTAGTTTCCAAACATCTTTAGTGTGTGGACATGCAATGTTAACTGAGATTGTGGGTTGTGTAATTAATCACATGTTGTATCAAAATTCATGAATCATTGGAAATCAATACCGACCTATTTATAAATAGACAAACATCCCATTTTTTGAATGCATCACATAACATTATGTATATGACAACCTCCTATTGAAATCATTAGATGGCTGCGCTCATCAATTTATTCCTTAATATATGTAAACCCTATTGAATCATCTCCATCCACATGAAAGGATGACCCTTTTAAGTCAAATATATCATGTGTTCTAATATAATAGAGAGACCATGTATGAATATATGGTAATATAATTCTTATGTATGGAATCCTCATACCTACATCATGCTCTAGGGTTTCTCCTAAGATAATAATGTGTTAACCATGGTTGGGTCCGCTACCACATAATCTATTGAGAGAACATGTCCCACAAAGTGGATAACATGAATCTAGAACTAGTTCATCATGTTATTCTCAATAATATGATTCTCTTAGTGTACATCTAGAACCATCCTCATGTATATCATGTAATCCTATTTGTAATCCATGTACACAAGGATTTCATCGATGCATTATACCACGAACCACTATAAAAAATTGTGAAGGATCTAGTTTAGGATTACCATGGACACTCCCAATGTGTTTATAATTCCAAATAAAATAACCAAATACTCATAGTGATTTTGCGATATATAAATTAAATGATTGGTATACCATCATCCCATTCCCACAATTGTGGATATCTTGATATAATATAAACATTCTACAACCAATTTTCCCCTCCCAACAGATAAAAGTGGCCATGTATCATTGATTTTGGAAACGTATTATTAACCATCACATGATTCCCTCAAAGGAAGTCCACACATAACATGATGCATCTGTTCATATTCATTGATAACAACACTTGTTAATCCTCATGTTAGATGTTGGGTATACCCCCCTCATTGACAATCAAGTTCTACAATAACACCATTATCCAGTAAATCTATACAAGAAACATTTGTTATGTTGTAATAGATATTGGTTCCAATAAGGGGTTTAGATCAATGTATATGTCTATTTATCGTTGTAGAGGTAATCCTTGAACACACATAAAGAAGATATCCTCACACTCCACAACACGGCAGGTAGCTAGGAACACATGAAACCCACTTCAGAAAGGGTTATTCTAGTGAACTAGCGAGTAATCATCAGCACCATCCTATTAATGAGTCCAAAATTTGCTTCATGAGTTCCATTTTCAAAGAAAAAGTATAACATAGTTATGAAACTATAGAAATAAGTAATCCTCCACCTAAAATAGTCAATATGGGCATGAACATTGGATAAATAGTACATACATAAGATGATGTTATATGAAAAAATTACTGATACAAATATACGCCAATAGAAACAATCATATCAAAGATTTATGTCACATTATTAGCAAAATAGAGATAATTAAAAGTCATATCTGGTAGGGCTCTCTCGACTTAAGGATCAAGGAATGGTCCCAATCAGAATTTCCAGGTAACATAAATGTTTTGTTGAATGAAATGAATGATTAGTACCAATGTCTATCAGTACTACTACTAAGGTAGAAAAGAAACATAACATACCTTATATCATTCATGGAGCCTATAGGTTATAATATTTAACTGCATAAAACTTTCCCCACCCCTATCTTGTAGATCAATGATCATGGAATGGACCACCTAGGGGTGGTGGTGTTAACATGGCAAATCATCTACCACCTCTTTATTTTATACTGCTCATTTTCCATGCCATCCACCCCAATAAACATATGGATCTAGCAACTACCTCTTCCCTATAGACCTATCAATTTTTTCCTTTCTAGCTATATGTTAGGTCATACAATATCGTTCAATTTGTCTAATATTATAACAAGAGTTCAACCACCTCACATTAGGGTGACTAGGCCCATAGGGAGATCCTAGAACAATAGAACCTCTATCTTGGGTCGACCCCTCAAACATATTTCATTTCAATGTACCTAATATTGTTTTCCCCTCACTACAGCGGAGGACAGTACTCTTTTATTTCTTCTAGAAGTAACCAATGGTTGTATATTCTTACAGAAGATATTATAATCCTCCAACTATCTATATATAACCAATGAATTAGTTTAAATTTATAGGTTAATAAAACCATCATGTATGGCTGTATGAATAACATTATCTATGGTTTGATACTTGAAAAACTGGTCACAATCCATATCCAATGACTACATTGAATGGTTGGTACACCATGACGAATACACATCAACCATTGGGTTGTTTTTCTTAAATTTTAGATGCTCATGGATATGTACCACCCTTAGTATACCTAGAGAGTATATCTCTATAATAACAATCTCATAAATTCACTAAAGTAGTGTCAAAATATCCTGATAATCATTTACTAACCCCCACCATCCCCTAGATGAGCAATGAATATGGACCTTTACAAGGACCGCCATATGATCTACTAGATTCTTTATTAGATGGGAAAATTGGGTCACTAGATAAAGAGAGACCTCATACAACTATGGTTTTGGATCTTATATGTACTTGATGGGTCCCTGTGACTATATCTATTGAAGTGTACTCAACCTACATACCTCAAAAGCTTGTACTGTAGGTACCATGAGATTCTTTAGGGGAGGTGGTATATCCAGTTCACCAAATAGTGGTAATATATCATGAAATATTCCCTGAATCAATAGATCATTAGTGAGGGGATCATCCATGAGATATTAATATTGAGTCCTATTTGGAATATATCATAGAGGCATCTTGAATGTAAACATGATGTACAATGGCCAATGATTATATTTTAAGAGTTGACCAATGAAGGATATGGAAACCTCAACCCATTCCAATATTTTTCATTTACTATTATTTTACATACAACCAATTATTTCATTTACTAAGTAGAAAATAAGGTGATCAATGTCATAGTGTAAGGAAAATTTAGTAGCTGAACAAAATATAATTTTCACCAGCCGGAAAGAAGAACATGAAACATTTAACATTTTTTCAATAAACCAAACTCATGGATTCAAATCCTAAGGTTGAGCCAACTACTATAACATCACACAGTCATGAACCATCTCAAAAGAGTTAATTCCACCACTCTAAAATATCACATATAAAATGAAATGGGCTAGAAATGTGGGACATGTAAGATTATCACTAACATTGGTGGACTTAGCCTGCGTACTTGTACACATGAAAAAATGATTAAGAAATTATAATTCATTAATGTAAAATCAATAGAACATCCTTTCATGAATAAGCCTAAATCCCCATAATTTATGGTTATAATATTTTAATGGAAGCAATTAGTAAAAATACAAGAACTCATAATGAGTATGAAAACAATTCGAATATAAAAGTAAAATTTGGATTGATGATAAAATCTATAATAGAACAGAACATTCTATTCAGTCTCACAAAGCACTATATGGTACTGTTCTATTAGGGAATCATTATAAATAATGATGATGTTCCCATAAACAATTCAAGTAAGAAAATACAATGATTGGTTGAGTATAATAATACCTAGTAGGACACCTAGAAACAAAAAAACACACAAAAATGGAAACACAGTTAGTTCTGTAATGTTATATGACTACATCACACATTATAATAATATCAAGATATACTAAAGAAACACACACTATAAAAAAGATAATCAAAAACTGTAATATGTAAGAGTAGGATTTTTGATTTATGGTTCTACATAGCAATAATATGAGTAAACAAACTCATATGTCTGATAACACTGATGACGTCCAAATGAGAGGTAATTCAAATCAGGTCTCACCATTTGAAGTATATGCTAGATGTATGAATAGATATGAATGACAAATGGGGTTCACACCAAAGGCTACTGGGTATATCAAAAACTCAATATAGATTATCATTCTCTATATATGATCAATGCATGGATAGAGTTAACCATGAAGATACCATGAAATCAACTTGGCGAACATAGGTGAAACCTGATCTCAATATAGTCCCCACAGAACGATTCCTACAATTCCATAAAAAATATCCAACCAAATGGATCAATATTTTACATGTGGGAGATGATTCCACACTAAAACTTGGGGAATATATATAGATAACATCCATTAATTATAATTGATCATGATATAGTGGAAAAGGCCTCTAGAACATGTTTTATAATGTACAAGTAATGTTCATGAGTTACAAGACATTTCCATTGAACCTATGTATTGTATGGGTAAATAGACCCTGTCTCATGCTCATGTCTGTATAATAGTAAAAAATGTGTTGAATTATTGTGTAGTCTTCCAATGTAGCAGTACACACCTTATCCAGGGTACATTTTTCTAGTTCATGTTCATGTTGAGGAGTACATGGTGTACTCATGCCTGTGTACTCCAACAGGTGTCTGTGTACCCTCTGAGGTACACACTGATTTCATCCAAGGGTGCTACACACCATGTAATATGATCATATAATGTATGATACTTATCTTTGTCCGATACCCTAGGAATCAATAGTAGGGACCACATAGTGAATTTCTCCGTGTTACAAGCTATGTAGTTTGAAAAATTAAAGATTTCAAGATATTAATACATGAATTGTAATCCATTCATCAAGTGCTCATATCTTATGATGTTTTTATAAATCATGCCCATAGAACACATATCTGGGTCAACTGATACAGATCATCACTAAAAAGGTGATTTCGTATGGCCTCATTGGTTAGGGAATCATCATGAACCTCCACCCTCACCGCCCAACTAAGAACTATAACCAAGCATTCCTTCCTATTTTTTATCTACTCATCACTACTATAGTCTATTGATCCATTTTCCATACTCAATATATCTCGGTAATATTGAATCATTTCCCCAGGAAATGGGTTTAAATCATTTGATTCATCTATATTTGGATCATATCACTAGGAAAAAGAGAGTGCGAAGATGAATGAATATAGTCTAATAAGATAAAACAATGAGATATGTAAAATAGTAAAGAACCTAATCTATGTTTTCATAGCCTCTATTCGTTTATAAAAAAATGAATGAATTACCATAATATGTAAATAAATCTCCCAATAAAAATCCTCTAAATAAAGTATATTATGAAATATTTACAATCTATGAATCAATCTATTAAACAATTAATTTTAATTTTTAATTGAAATTAAAAATGAGAAATGAATCCCATAAAAAATAGTACCCCGATTTTAATTGAACATAGATGAAGATTGAGTAATCACTGTAGGCATTGGTGAGATCCATAGATTCTATTATATGTCGATCATTGATCCACGATCAGAAGTAAGTTCATTTGAGTTATAACCACAAAATTCTTCACTCCAATGTCTCCAAGTATTTATGAATAAACCATGAATTTAGTAATATCTATATACAAAATGATTATCTAGTCATTGAATCATAGAAATTGAATTAACATAATTTATTTTAATATTTTATTCTTTTTAATACCCAGGAATATAATTTAAAAAACTACCCATAATGATAAAAGGTTTAGTTTCCCCTAAACTAAAACCCAAATTTTGTACCCAATTGTGATGAAATATTTCTAATATTGTACTTTTTTATTAGTTATTAAATTTTTAAGTAAAAATAAATGTGTGTGATATTTAATATAACTTATTTATTTTTGATATTTATTTTGGGAACACTAGGACATGAAATATCATTCCATCTTAGTGCCTATTGTCAAAAATAATATGTAAAATTTCGAGAAATAATACATTTAAAATTATACTCATTAAATTATTGTTTAAAATATTTTGAAAAGAATCAATATAAATACATGTAAATTCATTTTTGATATGTGATTTTGAAGTAGGGTCCCACTTTACATCGATTGATTAATAAAAATGTAAATTAGAATGAACATTTTTGCAATCCTTCCATGGTCAATTAGAATAAACATTATTCTAACTAACAACATCATGGTTAGTTGGGAAATTTTTTTTGGAATTTATTGAATATACACATGTTATAAAAAAAAAGTTAAAGGGTATATTTATTTGGAAAATATTCACATCGTCGCTGGGTTAATCATTTGGATGACTTGTAACCACATGGTAGTTTTATATGATTATTGTATGGTGACTTTATATAATTTATAGTAATGAATGACTATATATTTCAGTTCTATAATTACCATATTAAAATAGAAACTCATTTTTTGGCATACATAAACCAATCAACCTAAATTAATCATCATAACATTTCATATTAGATGTATCCATTATCCAAATAATTCTATACAAAATGTAATTGGGTTAAAAACCATGATTATGACATTATAACAGTAAATTCGTATATATACCTATAATGTAAATATGTGGTAAATAAAAACTAATTGATGGAATGGTCAGACCAAAAAAATTTATGTTCTAATTTAAATATATGGAATCGTATGATTGATCAGGTTTATATGAGGTTATGGTCATCCAACACTAACCATTGGTAATAATATAGTTTATTAGAAACATTGATGAGAAAAATATAATGTGAATTAAAATGGATTAATGTTGCTATAGAACACTATACATAGTTTTCCATTGAGTTTACATTTATGCGGAATGAACTATATGAATGAATTTAGGAATGTGAAATTACACCTATAATTGTAAACATAATGTAAATTAAATATATTTATTCAAATAATATAGTTTTTCTTAATTTTCTCACATAATGTTTGGTCATTATTCATTCACATGTATATGAGATGAAATATGATATTGGGTTGCTTCAAAAGATCACTTTTGGGTATGGAAATATCAAAATACCAAAGAAAAATGGTCACCAATTATCATATCGTAGTATATTATATGATAGAGTACATGTGATAGATATGCTATAGACTACGATTGATATTGTGGTGTAACTGTATATCTGGAACTATTTGAATCAATACATGGATTGTTAGGTGTTAAATAGAATAATATTTTCAAATGGATCATGAAAAATAGTTTTAAGAACAATATGAGTTCTATAGTAAGAATAATAATGATAATGGAAAAGGGTCAAAAAAATATTTCATTACCCTTTAAATCTTGGAAATCAAACAAGAATTCCCTGATTGGGGTAAATAATGAGGTCTATAAATTTTAAAAATATCTTATACAATTCTAAAAAATACTAATTTCATTTAGTGGGTTGTGTGGTATGTGATTTAAAATATAAATATGGGTACATCTTATTAGGAGAGGATTCATGGAATCTAATAGTGTAAGTCATATGATGATAATTCAACAAGTAATTTAGGTTTATATGGTGAGGATTTTTTACATGTTTTCCAATTTCATGTGTTATGGAAACAAATAATTCCATTTCTAATAATTTAGTAAGGATATTTATCCCATAGATTATTCTTATTATTGAGGACATATGTTTTATGTTTATTAAAGTCGTGATGCATTTACTAAGGGTTCACAGTACCTGTGAAAAATCATTTCCTTAATATTGTTTCAGATTAGTCCATTAATATCCTTATGTCTATGTTTTTATTCTTGTTGTGGGAAAAAAGATGTAGAACACAATCCAAAATGTCACAAGAGTGTAAAAAGATGCGTAAATTGGTCAGGGATGGAATGTTCCATCAACTAATGAAGAATAAATGCCAAAAGGGATAGTAGTCGGGTAGAAAATTGTCAATATATGCATTATCTTCGAAACATAAATGAATTAATGAATGGGAAGAGATAATGGTGATATAATGAAAGAATAAATTAGGAGGGAAAAGTCAATGTAAACAATTACTACCAAGAATGGAATCAATTGGGAATGAGAAATGGGTCGATGATAACCATGAACCTTATCACTAAAATTAAGGTTAAACTAATAATACCCTACGGTATTGGAATATGATTTTATCTAATTTAATACTATTATGGATATATTTTTCAATATATAATTGTGAAATAAAAAATATAAATGATCTATTTAATGATAATTATCTAAAAAATTAAATGAATAATTAAGCCATAATAAATGTAAAAGTATTAACTAACAAAAATGATTATATTTAAATGATCTTAATAAATACAATTTATTTTATAGATGGATTTTTTATTCTATAAAAATATGCTAATTTTCAACAAATTATAGAAACTAATTATTAATTATTATTATGATAAAATAAAATATTTAATATATTATTAAATATATTAAAATAATTATATAATAGAATTTTGTCAAATAATTCTGAGGAAAAGTAAATTTTTATTAGACATATTTCATTAAAATAAATCTTGTATTTATAATTTTGAATTAAATTTTAATGATTAAATTAATTATTATTTATTTTAATTTTTATAAAATGATCCTAATATGTGGTTTATATATATCAATATTACATAGATGTATATTTCTATGATGATTGAGAAATAATTTATTATTTATTTAATTAGGAAAAATATGGCTTCTACTAATATCACAGTATTTATAACTCTATATAAATATATGAATAACATAAAAACATATGAAATGATTTTCATGTCAAAAAATTATTATATCGAGTGAAATTATTCATTTATAAAATACTATAATGAATTTATAAATCCCATGATTAACACTTTGGAAATTAATAAATATCATTATAGTAAAAAAATTTAGTTAATTAAATTTATTTACATTTTCTCTTGGTGAAATGAGGGTTTGTTTTTTTGAATGTATAAAAACTATTTTTTAGTAAATTATCAGTAAATTAATTTCAAAAAATAACTAATAAATTATTTTTTCCCAAATATAACATTTATTCTAAAAAAGAGATGTTTTTCAAAAAACTGGTTTTTACACATCACATTCTCTAATGTTAAAAATAATTGTTCTTCCAAACATACATATTAATGAATAATATTTTTAAATATTTTTATTTATTATTTATTGTTTATCTAATAAATCCCATTTCATATTTATTGACTATAGTTAGATTACTTATCAAAACAATTAATTACTCAGGTAAACACCAAAAATGTTAAGAGTTAAAATTCAAATTGTAAAAGACATTAAATAATGATTTATAAATGTATAAAAATTAGTGTTTAATGAATTAATTAAATTAACTCACTATAAATCTGTTAGTATTTACTTAAGATATAATTTCTTTTAAAAAATGATATATCATTATATTGAAATACTATATATATATATATTACCTTATCCAAAAAAACAAACAGACATATGAACCATTAATCCATTCATCCAAAAGAATTATATCAATTAAATATCATCCATAGTCTCTACACAACTATACCTTGACATCCTAATAGTTTTTCCCTATAAAAAATTCTAATCTAAGGTGCCTTATGGTGTAACCCAAGGGAGAACATCCAAATGATGAGGTAGGGTTCTCAACCAATCTCTAGAAATTTATTTCCTTTTTTGCGTAATCATACTTATTATATACATGAATTTATGAATGCATAATTAATACTAATATTATAAAATTTTAAAACATTAAAAAAATTTACTTCGTATACCCATTTTCAAAACCATTCAATGTATAGAGATTTCATAATGCTAATGTTTAGACTAGTGCCTCCATGAATGATGTATTTAATTTTTTGTTACAACCATACATGGATATATCTAAAATTATATTCAATAGATTAATATTATATTTATTTAATCACATAGGTTAAAAAATTATAAATTATTCTCTATATTCTTATTGATTTACTAAAAATTAAAGCATTACCTATGTATAAATGCAAACAACCACATATAAGAAATTGAAAATTTTCATTTTTCATCAAGTATTTTCATCATTCCAAAATATCATACTATAAGATAAAACACAACTAAATATTTAAATAATATACACATTATTTTCTAGTAGTGATATTATTATGAAATAATAACTTCCATAACATTACTCACCAACATATTATAAGTTGTTCTTGTTTGGGTCTGTTAGACCACTTCAATGAATGATGCTATCAATCTATATCATAGATTACTATAAAAACATATATTTATTTATTCATTGTCATTAATATGGAAAAAAATTTATGCTCCAAAAGTGTAATATTAAAAATTATCAAACCATAATGGTACCAACTTTTTAAACAAAAAATTATAGCACCAATCTCATTACCAATATCATCGCCACAAATCAAAAACATTTACATGAAATTAAATTATATATTTATAAATATTAATTAATCATATATTATAAGAACAATAATGATAATTGAGTGATTAAGTTTTAATCTATCTAAAAAAATTAACATTACCACCACTGGTTACATAATAAAAAAATTGATTATAATTACATCTGATGAAGGAAATATTTTATTACAAACTAAAAAAATTTAATCAAATGAATATAAGATAAGTTTATAAAACATTATATGTTTGAATAATTTTATAAAATAGGTTATTAATATATATTTTCTTACAAGATTGTAGAGCATGGTTGCCTTAATAATATTAAAGGAATAGTTTTTTGTTAGCCCAATTTTCATTCATTGAGTTATAATGGTTACTATTGAAATATATTAATATATGTTGGGTGGGTTCAACCATATGTTTTATTATTATCTATTTGTTATTTTTCCTGTTATTTTTATATAAAATTCCATTAAAATTATTCATAATTAAAAATACAATACCTTAAATTCGTTTTTTATAACTTAATAACATTTTACTAGTAAATTATTATTATTTTTGAAAAAAATATATTATAGTTGATTTATTTTTACATCTAAATATATAATATTATAATTTAAATATATTTTCCACATGTTTATAATTATTTTTTATTAACATTTTCTGAAGTATTGTTACTTCAATGATTGTGATATTTGTTGGGGGTTGTTAATGACAAAACTATTTTCTTGATTCGAAAATATTCCATTTTGTCTATTATTCTACAGTTTTGGTTTACTCTATTATGTGATGATAATATAAATAATTCTCCCTCATCAGAAAAAATATTTTTCATTAAAATATTTTTTAATTACTAGAATTGTTATAAATAAAATATTCATGGTTTTTTAAGAGGATAGCAGATTATATCAAGGGGGTTTTGACAACACGTATACTTATATGGTTATATTATATTATATCAGATTAAAAATATTGTCATGTATCATTATTTTAGATAATATAGATTTTAAATATTGATCACATGGTTAATAAAAATATAGGTATTTAAAAAATCCAATTGACACTTACAAAGAAAGTGGAAACCCCAAAAAATAGGATTGTACCCAATGAAGCATATTTATAAAATATATTTAGGGAGATATAATAATTGGAATTCTCTCCTTACTAATCCCATTCTATGATACAATAACTTAATAATGATATAACCTATTTACTAGGGATATTCAAGCTCATTTAGAGCATGTCCAAAACACTATATTCCATACCACCCCAAGAATGTCTCATTGTCACACACTAAACACCTAAGGAATTTACTTGTGTATTAAATGGATATGTATCATGAACCTAGTGATATGATTATGAAAATTATTTTTTATTGAATAACAGATATATATCCACCTTATTATTAATAATCTAAAAAATTTATGTTCATCCAATACAAGAGACAAAAATATTTTTTGGGTAATATTCAGATTCAATTATGTAGTTTATTTTAATGAATGAATGGATTTTTGAGATAAAAAATAATATATAAAATTAGTTTAATGAAATAATTTTATTAAATAAAAATTTAAATGTAATTTTTGTGAGGTAAAATTTAATTTATATAAAGTTTTGAGAAGTGTTGTTGTAAAAAACACATCATTTCTTAATAAATGAATATTTTAGTTTAAAAGACAAAATTAAAATATATAAAATATTATTTAGAAAAAATGAGTTTTTTTGAATATTAATGTTGAATAATAAAATTCTTAATTTTTCATAATTTTCTATGACAATAAATTTTTTTGGTAAACATTAAATTTTGAATAATAATACTTTATTTATGATGACATTATAAAAATCCAAAAATAATATAATGAATACTATAAAAGTTATAATTGACCAAATATTTTTTTCAATTTTAAATAATGTAATTTTACGTTTATTTGATTTATTTTATAAAGAAATTATGACTCCTCTAATAACATTAATACATTTAAATGTTTTAAATTAGTTTCGTTGAGAGTATGACTCACCACTATATAATAATGGGAATTATTTTATTAATATAGTATCATTATTTTAAAAAATAATGAAAAAATAATAATTGGAAAAATCTAAATGAATAAGCATTGGATGGATTGTGGTTTTGGTTATTTTATTATGTATAGTCGAAGACTATGTTTTAAAAACCATTAAAAAATCCCCATAATTTTCCAATATAAACCCACCCATGCACCCATTTATATTCACTCATGACAATAGGAGAACATCCATACTATACCCTACCCTATCTAGACTCCTCATTGGGTTCTCTCAAACTCCCATGAGCCTCCCCATGCATTTGGAGTTAGACAAAAAAGTAAGAGATCCCGATGATCTATTCTCTATTCATGTTTCCTTATTTTCTTATGCCTTCTTTATGAAATTATGTACGTTGGGATATGTATTTACATGTCCCTATTACTACATATTTTATGTTCAAAATATGATATACCCCATTTTTTCTCATCGACCAATTTTATGAATTATTAAGTGACGTTGTTTTGCGATCTAAATTTCACAGTTATTTTCAATGCTAAAACCATTATATAGTGAATACAATAACCATTTCATATAAATGTAGTTAACCTTTATATGCATACAATTATTTTACCTAGGTCTTATAGATATTAATTCAACATTCCATGATCATTAAATAAAATTTTATGATGAATTAATTCATGGTGTATGATCTATGTGGAAAAATAAGCATGAGAATGAAATGAATGTGATACGTGCACCAAAAATTATATAAATCTCAAATGAGTTTGGAAATTTATAGTCTCATGATAAATCATGTTGTCATATGCAGTTATCATAATTCATTTTTCTGTATTTTTTCAAAATAATTTTTTTATTTAGAATGGACATGGTTTTATGATGTAGTGTTTTAAGTTGTTTTTACATTTACCATATTATGATTATAATTCTATGTCATGCCTCTTTGATCATGTTTCGAATTATCACTTATTTAATTCTCTATTGATATGACTATTGTCTAACATGTTTTATATTCAATATTTTATTCAATGTTTATTCCCTTAAATATAATTATATCTCAACCCTTAATTATGTATTTCCTCTTTTTATCATGTTTGGATATAAAAACAATGGAAATATTAATCATGTTAATGAACTTTTCAATAATGTGGGTGTATCCCATGTTCAATATTTTATGATATGTACCTAATTCAAAAAGCCAGTAGACATAAAGATTATGTGGTTTGTATTATGTGAAATTTTAGGTAATATATCATGAATTAAAATAAAATAAACATCCACATCCTCTTATAGTATCAAAAATTAAATGGACAATCTGATCTATTAATCATAGTTAAATTTAACATCTTCATTTAGAAGGTCATATAAATAATTCAGTGATCCGAACAAGATAATTCTCTACTGGGTATTTACCATATGGATTTTTAATTATATATATGGTTTACCTTGATCAACAATAAAATTAATGAGGATGATAACCATGCTATGGGGTGGAATAATTTCATGAAAATGTTTCAATAAATATTTTACTGAAACTATAAATCATTAAATGGTTATGTATTTCATTTTCTTCAATAAAAATGATGAAAAATCAATCTGGGAATATGGGAATTAATTGAAAATAGTTTCATGATATTCCTATTGAAATGATGTTAACCATTAATGAATGGGTGGAAAATTCCTTAGTGGGTTAATAATGAGTCAATGAAAGGCCCTTGATATCTAATAGATTGATAGCTATGAAGAAATTATCTTGTGTTCCTTGAAAGTAAAAATAGAGATCAATGATTCTAATGAATATAAAAATGATAATTATTTGAAATTAGACTTAATTTTTCTTTTATTTTGGAGAAATATTATAGTTCTAATAAATATCAATGTCCCATAACACAAAGGTGTGGAATGAAGCACTACAAAAATTGCATAAGGGGAATAAGGAAATTCATTATCTGTGGGAAGGAAGGACACCTGGCTTACAATTTCCATCATAATAATCCCACTAATATGTCAAGGGAAATGAATTATATATTCAACATTTATGTCATTGTTCTTTTAATCATCTATAAGTAACCATGACACTTTTCAGATCAATGCACAAAGGTATGGTTTTTTAGAGACAACCAATAACGTTCATGATAACAAGGGAGAGATATTTCCATCACAATCACTAAAGAAGATCCTAAAAACAATGTGGGGATATGTATTATAATTATTAATTAATTGTTAGAGAATTATTTTTTTATTATATTTCTACACATTCCTTCATATCATGAAATATTAGATTAATAACTTAAACTCCACCACAAATAATGGAAGAAGAAATATCGGTGAAAATGGAAAATGTGGAAATTTTTTCATCCAAACTATATAACACCACCCAATAAAATTTTTGTCCTTGAACATTCCCACTAAATTTATCATACTCCCCATGGTATAATTAAATTCAATTATAGGCAAGGATTCGATTTCCCTATATTGAGAAAAAATAAATTGTTGTAAGAAGGAAATAACTTTCTAAATTTTGAATCACTATTCAATTCTATACAAGTGAATGTAGGAGGATGATAGTTATATAGGACAAAAATATTAATCTAGGATGTTATTTTCCTATTATTAATAATATATTACTCGAATGGTTGAGTGTATGAAATAAATAATCTATGAATATAGTCTCATGTGGATGAAATATGCTGATTTGTTTCTTCAAGAATTTCCGTGTCTTCTTCCTAGAAAATAAGTGGAATTATCAATCAATCCTATAAATATGAAATTATTATCATCCCAAAATACAAATATAAATATATTTTCAAAGTTGAAGAGATAAATAAAAAACTATAGGATAATTTGAATAAAGGATTAATACACCCAAGTTCATCACTACGGGGTCCATCAGTCATCTTCTTCTAGAAGGAGAATTGGTAGATGTACTTTTTCTTGGATTATCATGAGATCAACCAGAAAATGATAAAGATAAATTATACACTCTAATAGATTGATAAAATCATATACTATCTATGTGGAATACAATATTTATCTATGTTTTATATACAGTTAGTATAATATCATGTTTTGAATGATAAAGGGAATACCCCCAAACAACATTTTGTAAAAGTCATGGGAACTTAAATTTTATATTAATTCCATTTAGAACTAACCAATTATCGACAAATATTCCTGGAAATTAACAATAAATCAATTGGATATTACCTCGAAAAAAATTTAGAAGTCTTTATAGATGATATTCTAATGTATTCTAAATCCATGGAGGAGCTTGTGGAGAATCTAAGAACTACTCTAAATACCTTTCAAAAAGAGAAGATTTATTCCAACTTGTGAATTTGTGACATCACATTGAATTAATTATCAGTCATTGAGAATATAATCAAATTCAATGGGATATAGAAGGACCTTTAATGAATGGAGAACTTGAACAATAAATGAGTCCAAAATCTGAGTAAGATATTCATAGATTCCTTGGATTATATGGGTACCATTTTCGATTTGTGAGATTTTTCATGAAAATGTCAAAACCTATATCCAAAATAACTAGAAATTGATTCAATTTTTATTGTATTGATGAGGTTGAAGATAGCTTCATGGATTTAAATTTAAGTAATATCCCAACCCTTTTACTCACACTACCCAAAAGGGTAGAACATTCTATAGTATTCAGTGATGCTTAGATTAAGGGATTGAGATTCTAATTAATGTAAAATAAAAATCTAATCTCATATTCATCCATGAAGCTTAATGTTTCCAAAAATAAATACCCAAAACATGATCTAGATTTTAATTTAGTGATATTCACATTGAAAATATGGTGTCATTATATCTTTCGAGAGTAGTGTAAAATATATATGGATGACAAAAGTCTCAATTATATATTCACATAGAAATAGTAGAAATATGCGCGATTGACATGATTAGGAATGATCGATGAGTATGATTTCTCAATTAACTACTATAACAATGATGTGAATAATGTGGTATATTCTCTGAATAAAGAAGATAAAGTAATACAATTATTAATATAAATTGGGAAAGGTCTGATCATCTTAGACTTTCAAAAAATGGACATGAGAATCATAATGTAAGGAACATCCTCAATCCTTTCAAAAATTATTTCTCAACCATATCTTCTAGAGAAGAAAATGGATTAACATATGAATGATATGGGAATTCAAAAGAATGACAAAACTATATGAAAAGGTAAATCATTTGAGATTTATGTTAATGAAATAGGAGTCATGACATTTGGTTCAAGACTATATGTAGAATCAAATCATTAGTTAAAGGAGATATTGAAAAAATGAACATAGATCTACCTATTTTATTCTACATAGGAAAAAAAATATGTATCAAGATCTAAAAGATAAGTATTTGGGGAAAAATATTTTGAAGGAGATCACTGAATATATATCAGAGTTCTTAGAATGTCATTATGAGAAGGATTAAATGAAAGGCCTAAGGGAATGATGAAAGAAATATCCATATGAACAAATAATTTTTAAAAAAATCACCATAGACCTTTTGAACAGATTCCCAATTATATACAGAGGAAACAATTATATCTAGGATGTGGTGGATAATCATAGAAAGACTGTAATAGTTCATTGGGATTCAAAACAATTCCCCACTAGATAAACTATCTTGGATATACATCATAGAAACGGTATGGATTAATGGCGTACCATTATTTATTGTCTTAGGCCGAGATATGATATTTACCTCCTTATTCTAGAAAAGTCACTAAAATAAATAAAACACAAACATGATCATTAGTATAGGATGTGTAACAACCCGAAAATTTATGAAAAATATTCTTTTAACTTTATTAATGTCTTGTGTTGTACGCTACACCAAAAGAAGCTTGCACAACACACCTTCTTGACTTGCCTTGCATTACACGCAATCACGACCTTCCTCGATAGCGTGTGTAATACGCAATACCGAGTTTCACTAAACAACGATATGCTATTAAAATAATATTAAAACTAGCCGTTATGAATAGTAATAACAACTTTTTGAAATTATGTAAATCTTATTTTTCAAAGTGAACTTCATTTTTTGGATTCGGAGTATCGAATTTAGCCTAAGGTGAAATTTTGGTACATTTCGGATAACTTTCATATTCTGATGAATAGTGAAAATTACTAAATTTTAGTTAAAAACAACTTTTTCAATCGAAATAATTAATAGAGATAAATTATTAATTTGAGTGGTTTTAAAGTATATTTAGAATATATTTTTACAATTTAATACAATTTTGGTCATTGGATGTAATTTCACATTTAAACTAGACATAATCAAGTGTCAATCTTTTGATAGATATTGTTTCTTAAAAAACACGCTATTTGTTTTAACAGCGGGATTTAATTATAAAATTAATTAATGCAACTTTTATGTTATGAATTTGGTAAAATAGACTTCATTTTTGAATTCGGAATATGAAATATAGCTTGGGATGAAATTTTGGCATTGTTCTGAAAAACATCAATTTTTGATGAATAGTGAAACTACTAAGTGGTAGGTTAAAAACTGGATTTTGCATAAAACTTAATTTTACCGCTTCTGTGAATGGAATTTCGAAAATCCGAGAGACACGGTTAATATCAAGGACTAAAATGTGGTTCAATGAGATGAAAATAATTTTTTGGTGAATAGTAACTTTTTACTTTTTTTACCGTGGTTAATAGTAAATAGGGTAACTAAGGGTAAATATGATATTAATATTACCCTAACACATGTCCTAATTCTATTGGACAAGTGTAATTCGACCAAAAACAAACTTAGGAATAAAATATGACCATTTAGGCCCACTTGGATTAGATTAGGACATTTATTATTAATTTATTTAAAGAAGGGTTAAAATAGTTAAAATCAAAGTTTAATAAGTAAATAATTTTTAATATGGGGTTATACATTAGATAAATTCGATTGTAAATATTCATTAGAAAGATAAAAAGATTTCCTACATGATGGTATTTTATTTGTAATTTTTAGACATCAAATAATTCAATTTATTTATGACACAAAGATGATGCAGTAATTATCTTATTAATGAAATATTGACATAATTGATGTTATAAACACCAACATAAATGTCATTTGAGACTTTTTATGAATTACACTAATTTTCTAGGTTAATATGATATAATAGTGATGCTCTAATCAACTTTGTTTGAACATATAATTCTGATATGACTTTCACAAAAATCATATATCAAATAGTGTCAAAATTGACACAAAATAGTTTTTAAATCAAATATTATATTATTAATTGTTATTTTATTCCTAAAAATCTAAGGTTCGGCCAAATGACTTAGATAAGGATATATATATTAATAATAAACAATTTGGGGTTCGTTTGGCATGTTATAGTAAGTGTATTAACCTTATAGTGAAAGAAAACAAAAAGACACGGTAAAAGTTAAATTATTTAACTTAGTGTTAAATCTAATTGATAAGGTTAAAATAATATCCTAAACTTGTCTAAATTCTATTGGATGATAGGAGTTCGACCCCTCCCCACCTTATCTTCGAAATAAGACCCTTTGGAACCATTATAAACCGATTTTGACTTTAATATAAAATAATATTTTGAGATATTCTTAAGGTGCCCCTCTCCTCCCTTATAAAAGGACACCTCCTCCCCCTCCTCCTCACACCAAATTGAGCACTCAAGCTCGGACAACCCCTACCAAAATCTCTTCTCCACTTCCCTAGAAACATCCTAGAGGTTCTGGTCTTCCTCAAAGACCAATTTTAGTGCCCTAAGAGGAGGTCTCAAAGAGGCGCTTCAAAGAAGAGGTAATTACTGTTACCAATTCTTTCATCTTTATTTCTTCTTCCACTTCTTCTTCTTAGGTTGTTTCATTATGAAGTAATAACATCAGTATCACTCATATACTGATATGTTATTATAAGTATGAAACAACCCTATTTCACCATCTATCCATCCTACGGAAAAAGAAATCACCGCGCGTGCGTACGTACGGAATACCGTCTCCACGCCATGGTGTAATCTATTTTCCACCACCACCATACATGGATGGGTATAATGGTGTAAAGAATAACTATACATAGTTATTACAACATCATATTGATTCTGATATATTGTATAATCCACTCCAATTCAGTTCAATATTTATGGAAATGATATCATCGCTCGTGCGTACGTACGGAATACCGTCTCCATGACGCGATGAGATTCATTCTCCATGTTAACCAATTTAAGAATGATTATAAAGTATATATAAGAAATAATAATGAAATATATGACATTATAAAGCTACTGGATTTATCTATATATATATGTATGTCATCTACTTCCATTTCAAGACAATAAGGAAAGTAAAACAGCGCTCATGCGTACGTACGGACTACCGTCTCCATGAGCGGTGTTTTTCATTTCATTTATCTATATATTATATAAATATATATATACTGAATATATATGATATATAAATCATATTTTATATTCTGGAAGTAAGTAAATCATGATATAAGTAATAATAATGTCAAGAACAACAAGTCAAAACACCTACGATAAATGAAACGATTTTACCCAAAACGCTTCTTTAACATAGAATTTACAAAAGAACGGGTAATATAAAGTCATAAGTGAACCATATATGATATCATAAAAATGAATATGATTCTGTAATAAGTCAATGACATTATTTAAATCATTATACAGGAGGTTCGGACACATACGAAGCAAATCAGACCTAAGGTAAGGGAAATATCACAATCTCATTTTTATCCGAGATTGTTTATTCGTAAGTATTTACTGGGGTGTATTTTATCATCCACATCCATGTTTCATAAATATTTAATATTATTTCCATCCACCTAAAATTGTTTAAATCCATTTTTACCCTTCGGTGATTTTTTAGTAATATGTATTAAAGGAATCTTTTGTCGTTTTTTGTACGAGGTACTTTTTGACTTTTCCAACAAAAGTACAAGAAGAATGTTTTTTTTAACTTAAATGGAACGAATGGATTTTTAAGGTTTTATAAAGCCTTATTTTCATGAAGCTTCCCCCAAAATATTTCATGAATATTTTCAATAAAATCTCTTTCTTTTAAAATTGCATGATGTTTTGTGAAAAGAAATTGATTTTGAAGAAGAAAGGATATTTTCCTCAAGAATTCATTTCAAGTGTTTTATCAAAATTATTTTCCATCTAAGATAATAAAGGGTTCTGTTTCTATCCATATTTTTACATTGATTTTACTATGTTGTGATGAAATTATGTTTATGAATTCCTTTATCTTATATGAATGGTTTTATGATGTCATGTTGTTTAAGAATCCCATTTTTATTACATGGGTTATGCAATGATGTATGATTTATGATTTTGTGGCACACATAAGAATGGTATCATTATGAGATGGGTGGGACCTATATCTCCCTCCAATGCATTGGGTAATGATTTTATATCTCATGAGATAGACATGGCTGGAATGGTAGGTTATACCGGTTCAGTGAAACAGGACTGAAACGAGGGTTACTCGATTCAGAAAGGGACTTTGTCCACTAAGATAGTCTTGGCAATGAGTCTTGACTAACAAGAAATGATTCTCTATGATTATGTGTGAATGCCACAAAGTTTAATGTTTTAAGTTATGATTGTTGTGATTACATTTCACTACCATGATTTATCCCATGTTATGAAATTATGCTCTCTTTTGCAGGTTATGATTTCCAAACTGTTATGTTCTTATGAATACGATGTGATTGATATTTCTTTTGTTTACCCTTACTGAGCATTTGAGCTCACCCTTTTTTTGTTTTTCTTTCCCCAGGATATAAAGAAAGGTTTTAGGTAAAAAAAAGGGAAGATCTTTATGGGAGATATTGAAGATCTTTCACCACGTTTAGAAGATTACGTTCCGAGTTTCCAAAGACACTAAACTATTACGATCCTTGTGTGTGTGTTCTTGTTATGTACTAAGTATTCCGCAAAAGTAATGTAATGTCCATGTACGTCAAGATACGGGTCTCTACAGTTGGTATCAGAGGAAAGGTTTAGTCAACCTTTGGAAACTAGGATGCGAAAACGTTAGTGAGATCCCTAGAGATATTTCTAAGGTATGTCTAGGGATGCCCCTAAGGATAAGTATACGTATAGGATATAGTTCTAGAACTATGGTAACGATATTAGATTAAACCCACGATGATAGATATTTAAGTTACTCCCCCTTTATTACGATTTTTGCATCTAACACTATTCTGTTTGGGTTTTAGAAAATGGCTGGAAACAAGATGATTCACAATAATGGAGGATATGATGGACAATGGAATGATATTCTTCATGAGCAACCAAATGAAATGGGATTTGGATGTCCAAACATCATTATTATGCCGAATCAGAAATCTCACAATATGATCAATAAAGTAAAATTTGGTAAGTTTCCTGACTCGACTAATAAGAGAAAGATGGAGTTCCATGATGATCATAGAGGAAAGAAAGTTCAATTTCCCCTATGTAAATCATGTGGGAAGAGGCATCAAGGAGAATGTTTCAAGGGAACTGGAATATGCTTTGGGTGTGGAAACGAAGGACACAAAGCAAGTAAGTGCAAAGGAAAAGGGTCGGTTAACACCATGGATGAGGATAATGGTATTGCTACGACATCAAAAATGGTTAAGTGTTTTAAATGTGGAATGTATGGGCATTATGAAAACAAATTCCCTAAGGGAAAGACTCATGAAGAGAATCAGTATGGTCATATGGGTAGTATTTATGTGGATGATGATGAAGAGACTACAAATGATATGTGAGATGAAAGAATTTTTGAAGCTCGGTCAATGGTTTGAGAATGTAGTGGAATGATTACATGTTTATCATGTGTAATTTTGGAATAAAGAGACATCTATGGATTGTTACACTGTTGTCTTTCCTTGTGTTTTGAAAGTGTATGATTAATGTTACTAGTATCCATGAAAGGTTATTCATATATTTTTGGAATGTAGATGATATGCGCATAATGAAGGGATAAGGAGAAAATTAAATGTTTGATAGTATTCATGAGCTCATGATTGATATAAGGACTAAGTGATATCATGGTTTGAGTATAAATAATTTTGAGGATTTTGGTATGTGGAAAGTGTTAACTTTTAACTGCACTCATGTTTTCACTAAGGTATTCAAGAGAATACACGATTAAGGACTTTGAATGTTTGGAATGTGACCAACAAGACATATCTTATGATATGTGGGGATCAACGACAGTATTATATCTCTGGTAATTGATGTCACTATATTATGAGAGTGGACTGCAGTATTATGTATAAGCCTAAAGATTAGACTGGATTATGTTGGACATAAGTTAGTATTGTTTAAGGATATAAGATTTTCGATATTATTGATGGGATGTTATAGTAACGTAGTTTTAGAAAAAGGGACAACCTGCAGGACGGGCGACAACCCATCGCTTCGGACAAGGTTGTAGGAATCGAACCCACAACCGAAGTGCGACTGGCCTTTATCGCCTACGACTAGCCTACAGGAAGTCCCTGTTTAGTAGAAACTAGTTTTATTATATTAAGCAGTATGATATATGAAGTATAAGTCCATATGTGATTAATCTCACTATAGATCGACTTATGTATATAATTTTGTTAACCTTTTGTTTGAAACAGATAGAATGACCCGTCATTCTATCACATGATCTGCTAACACTTCATGAATAACAAATTCAACTTCATTTATTTAAGAGATGAAGTGGAAATTGTTAAAGGCACGAACAACAGTGAGATTGTACCAAAATAAAGTAAGTATTTATTCTAATTCAAATTCTTTAACTTTAGGGAAATGATCTTGAAAACCAAAAATGTTGTCCTAGTTCTCTTATACCTGATGAATCAGATGGTACCTTATATCATCACAAATCTATGGATTTGTGATTACTGGCTTTTCCATAGCCATGTTCTCTACCACTCTCCATCAGAACATGATGGTTAGATTTCTCTTCCATATCCATATTTTCACCTATGTGGAAACCCAGTGATTAGTTTATTTGGGTAATCGTTACATTTCATACTTTAGTTTTTAAAGCCAAGTTTTGGTATTCCTTTTTACGATGTGGGTTTCTATTAAAGAAACTTTCGAATAGTAAACCATTTATAATCCCGACGAATTTCGAGGGCGAAATTCATTTTAAGGGGGGTAGAATGTAACAACCTGAGAATTTATGAAAAATATTCTTTTTAACTTTATTAATGTCTTGTGTTGTACGCTACACCAAAAGAAGTTTGCACAACACACCTTCTTGACTTGCCTTGCATTACACGCAATCACGACCTTCCTCGATAGCGTGTGTAATACGCAATACCGAGTTTCACTAAACAACGGTATGCTATTAAAATAATATTAAAACTAGTCGTTATGAATAGTAATAACAACTTTTTGAAATTATGTAAATCTTATTTTTCAAAGTGAACTTCATTTTTTGGACTCGGAGTATCAAATTTAGCCTAAGGTGAAATTTTGGTACATTTTGGATAACTTTCATATTCTGATGAATAGTGAAAATTACTAAATTTTAGTTAAAAACAACTTTTTCAATCGAAATAATTAATAGTGATAAATTATTAATTTTAGTGGTTTTAAAGTATATTTAGAATATATTTTTACAATTTAATACAATGTTGGTCATTGGATGTAATTTCACATTTAAACTAGACATAAACAAGTGTCAATCTTTTGATAGATATTGTTTCTTAAAAAAAACGCTATTTGTTTTAACAGCAGGATTTAATTATAAAATTAATTAATGCAACTTTTATGTTATGAATTTGGTAAAATAGACTTCATTTTTGAATTCGGAATATGAAATATAGCTTGGGATGAAATTTTGGCATTGTTCTGAAAAACATCAATTTTTGATGAATAGTGAAACTACTAAGTGGTAGGTTAAAAACTGAATTTTGCATAAAACTTAATTTTACCGCTTCTGTGAATGGAATTTCGAAAATCCGAGAGACACGGTTAATATCAAGGACTAAAATGTGGTTCAATGAGATGAAAATAATTTTTGGTGAATAGTAACTTTTTACTTTTTTTACCGTGGTTAATAGTAAATAGGGTAACTAAGGGTAAATATGATATTAATATTACCCTTACACATGTCCTAATTCTATTGGACAAGTTTAATTCGACCAAAAACAAACTTAGGAATAAAATATGACCATTTAGGCCCACTTGGATTAGATTAGAACATTTATTATTAATTTATTTAAAGAAGGGTTAAAATAGTTAAAATCAAAGTTTAATAAGTAAACCATTTTTAATACGGGGTTATACATTAGATAAATTCGATTGTAAATATTCCTTAGAAAGCTAAAAAGATTTCCTACATGATGGTATTTTATTTGTAATTTTTAGACTTCAAATAATTTAATTTATTTATGACACAAAGATGATGCAGTAATTATCTTATTAATGAAATATTGACATAATTGATGTTATAAACACCAACATAAATGTCATTTGAGACTTTTTATGAATTAAACTAATTTTCTAGGTTACTATGATATAATAGTGATGCTCTAAGAAACTTGGTTTGAACATATAATTCTGATATGACTTTCACAAAAATCATATATCAAATAGTGTCAAAATTGACACAAAATAGTTTTTAAATCAAATATTATATTATTAATTGTTATTTTATTCCTAAAAATCTAAGGTTCGGCCAAATGACTTAGATAAGGATATATATATTAATAATAAACAATTTGGGGTTCTTTTGGCATGTTATAGTAAGTGTATTAACCTTATAGTGAAAGAAAACAAAAAGACACGGTAAAAGTTAAATTATTTAACTTAGAGTTAAATCTAATTGATAAGGTTAAAATAATATCCTAAACTTGTCTAAATTCTATTGGTTGATAGGATTTCGACCCCTCCCCACCTTATATTCGAAATAATACCCTTTGGAACCATTATAAACCGATTTTGACTTTAATATAAAATAATATTTTGAGATATTCCTAAGGTGCCCCTCTCCTCCCTTATAAAAGGACACCTCCTCCCCCTCCTCCTCACACCAAATTGAGCACTCAAGCTCGGCCAACCCCTTCCAAAATCTCTTCTCCACTTCCCTAGAAACATCCTAGAGGTTCTGGTCTTCCTCAAAGACCAATTTTAGTGCCCTAAGAGGAGGTCTCAAAGAGGCGCTTCAAAGAAGAGGTAATTACCGTTACCAATTCTTTCATCTTTATTTCTTCTTCCACTTATTCTTCTTAGGTTGTTTCATTATGAAGTAATAAAATCAGTATCACTCATATACTGATATGTTATTATAAGTATGAAACAACCCTATTTCACCATCTATCCATCCTACGGAAAAAGAAATCACCGCGCGTGCGTACGTACGGAATACCGTCTCCACGCCGTGGTGTAATCTATTTTCCACCACCACCTTACATGGATGGGTATAATGGTGTAAAGAATAACTATACATAGTTATTACAACATCATATTGATTATTATATATTGTATAATCCACTCTAATTCAGTTCAATATTTATGGAAATGATATCATCGCTCGTGCGTACGTACGGAATACCGTCTCCATGACGCGATGAGATTCATTCTCCATGTTAACCAATTTAAGAATGATTATAAAGTATATATAAGAAATAATAATGAAATATATGACATTATAAAGCTACTGGATTTATCTATATATATATGTATGTCATCTACTTCCATTTCAAGACAATAAGGAAAGTAAAACAGCGCTCATGCGTACGTACGGACTACCGTCTCCATGAGCGGTGTTTTTCATTTCATTTATCTATATATTATATATATATATACTGAATATATATGATATATAAATCATATTTTATATTCTGTAAGTAAGTAAATCATGATATAATTAATAATAATGTCAAGAACAACAAGTCAAAACACCTACGATAAATGAAACGATTTTACCCAAAACGCTTCTTTAACATAGAATTTACAAAAGAACGGGTAATATAAAGTCATAAGTGAACCATATATGATATCATAAAAATGAATATGATTCTGTAATAAGTCAATGACATTATTTAAATCATTATACAGGAGGTTCGGACACATACGAAGCAAATCAGACCTAAGGTAAGGGAAATATCACAATCTCATTTTTATCCGAGATTGTTTATTCGTAAGTATTTACTGGGGTGTATTTTATCATCCACATCCATGTTTCATAAATATTTAATATTATTTCCATCCACCTAAAATTGTTTAAATCCATTTTTACCCTTCGGTGATTTTTTAGTAATATGTATTAAAGGAATCTTTTGTCGTTTTTTGTACGAGGTACTTTTTGACTTTTCCAACAAAAGTACAAGAAGAATGTTTTTTTTAACTTAAATGGAACGAATGGATTTTTACGGTTTTATAAAGCCTTATTTTCATGAAGCTTCCCCCAAAAGATTTCATGAATATTTTCAATAAAATCTCTTTCTTTTAAAATTGCATGATGTTTTGTGAAAAGAAATTGATTTTGAAGAAGAAAGGATATTTTCCTCAAGAATTCATTTCAAGTGTTTTATCAAAATTATTTTCCATCTAAGATAATAAAGGGTTCTGTTTCTATCCATATTTTTACATTGATTTTACTATGTTGTGATGAAATTATGTTTATGAATTCCTTTATCTTATATGAATGGTTTTATGATGTCATGTTGTTTAAGAATCCCATTTTTATTACATGGGTTATGCAATGATGTATGATTTATGATTTTGTGGCACACATAAGAATGGTATCATTATGAGATGGGTGGGACCTATATCTCCCTCCAATGCATTGGGTAAAGATTTTATATCTCATGAGATAGACATGGCTGGAATGGTAGGTTATACCGGTTCAGTGAAACAGGACTGAAACGAGGGTTACTCGATTCAGAAAGGGACTTTGTCCACTAAGATAGTCTTGGCAATGAGTCTTGACTAACAAGAAATGATTCTCTATGATTATGTGTGAATGCCACAAAGTTTAATGTTTTAAGTTATGATTGTTGTGATTACATTTCACTACCATGATTTATCCCATGTTATGAAATTATGCTCTCTTTTGCAGGTTATGATTTCCAAACTGTTATGTTCTTATGAATACGATGTGATTGATATTTCTTTTGTTTACCCTTACTGAGCATTTGAGCTCACCCTTTTTTTTGTTTTTCTTTCCCCAGTATATAAAGAAAGGTTTTAGGTAAAAAAAGGGAAGATATTTATGGGAGATATTGAAGATCTTTCACCACGTTTAGAAGATTACGTTCCGAGTTTCCAAAGACACTAAACTATTACGATCCTTGTGTGTGTGTTCTTGTTATGTACTAAGTATTCCGCAAAAGTAATGTAATGTCCATGTACGTCAAGATACGGGTCTCTACAGGATGTCATCCTAATACTAATAGACTAAATTAACATACTAGTCACACAATAGATATTATAGTTAGTGCATCTTCTATGGATTTCAAAGGATGATAGGATCAATATATATATCTAGTCTAATTCTTATACATTAAAATTTCCACTATAGCACCAAATTATACCCCATAAATCCTTATATGGGATGAGGTGTAGAACACCACATTGTGGGATGATGTTAGGGGATAAAAATAGAAGGGTCATTAGATGGTTGGGGAAATGGTTTAAAAGTATGAAACCATTCAGTAGCACATCAATAATTCCTAGAGTCTGTAGAAGAGACATACTTAAAATCATCAATTAAAAATAGAGTTTGATGTTAGAGGGATGGTATTCTTCCACAAATATTCATTTAATACAGTTATGATATTTGTGAATAAGTGAAATCTGAGCCAATGAAATGTCATCCCCTTTGTATCTAGGATCCCATTAGATCAATGGCCTATATACTAACAGTCCCACCAAACCTATCAGAAGTAAATGATGTATTCCACGTATCCCTCTTCAGAATGTACATATCCCAACCCTAATATGTGCTCAATCTATAGGTAGAACCTCCATAGAATTATAAGTCATATTAAGAGGATCTGGTGAAAATCGTTGATCATAGAGAAAAATCCTATTGATTTAAGATAATTGACCTTATAAAAGTGGTGTGGAGAAACCACATTTTTGAATAAGCTAGAGTGGAACAAAATGATGCGATGAAAAATGTTACCATCATATATTTTAGTGTGTGAAATGAATATTAACGAGGTAAAAATTCATAAGGGTGTAATATTGTAATGACACAAATGGTTATAAATAAAATTTACCATTTGTTTTAATAAAATGTATTATTATGTAATATTTTTATACAAAACCCAAAAACATATTTAGTTTTATTCTATTATAACCTATTTAAAATACAATTAATTTTCATTATAGTAGATAATATATACATTGAATAATGTTATAATGGTTACTATAAATATATAGTTTTAACAAATATAATTGGCACAGAAAAAGGATGTAATCACCTCATGTAGTAGATTTTTACCCCATGAATCCATTTTATCAATGATTTTGAGTGATTTATAATCCCTTGGATTTTCCATTGACCAATAAAAATCTTATATAAAATACATTATACATGATATAAACCATTTATGGGATAATTTTATGTTCATAGAGATCATGACCCCAACCATATTCACCACACCCCCCATGAATGGGTCACCATCACACACCTTACTCTTATGAAATTTTCTAGTGTATTATATGGATTTTTATCAAGACCCTAGTGATATGGGTATATAGATAACTTTTTATATAAAAATGGATATATTTTCATCATCTTATTGTTACATTATAATGATTATTATTTTCAAATATTAAAACACAAGTAGTAATTTAGGGCATTAATAAAATGAAATTTAAGAAATCATTTTCAGGAATTTTTGTATTTTTGAAATAATTAATTTTTTATTAATAAATTATTACTAGATTCTGTATATTTAATATAAATTTTCATATAATTATTATGATTTCAAATGTAATTTTTATAATGGTTTGATAACTTTTATAGTAAACATTTAATAATATTTTATTTTATTTTAAGAAGAAAAAAATTATCCATATAGGAAATAATTTATATATAGTGAATTTTAATTTTTCAATTATAGTGTAAAAAATATTAAACGTTGATATTTTTATAATTTTCTGAGAGGGACAAATTTTAGGAAATAATTAAATATCGTATAAATATACTTTCTATATTATTAATAAACAATTACATAAAAATTATATAATAAATACTATAAATGTTATTTATGACCAAATATACATTTTAACATTAGAATAACGTGATTTAAATTTTATTTTATTAATATTATAAATCTATTATGAATCAACCACATCCAGTAATATATTATAGGGTTTTAAAATCATTTCAATAAGAGTTTATCTCACCTCCTCATAATAATGTGAATTATTATATAACATTAAAACCATGTAATTATAATATTATTAAATCCACTCCAATTTGGAATAATCCATGGGAAAAAACATAGTACTTTATGATGTTTTAGTAATTTATTATATACAATCTAAAACCTTTTTTTGATAAATTATAATGAAATCCGGAATTTTTTAGTATGTAAACCCACCTATGTTCCAATTTATATTCACTAATGATTCATAGAGGACATCCTTAATATTTATTCCACTCTCTAGAGTCGTCCCAATGTGCCCTCAATCAATCAAGAAGCCCCCATGTATTTGGTGTCACACACTCAACTAATGAATCATCTCCTTCTTTTATTTGTTAAGATTTTTATATTATATTATGCCTTCTATTTCTAAATCCTTATGTTGGGATATGTTAATACATGTACCTATTATTGACTATTTTATATCTACAATTTTATCTACCTCTATAGCTCTCAACAACCCATTTTATTAATTATTATGGGACATTGTTATACAGCCCAATGTTTAAAGTGACATTCCATGAAAATCCAATTATATATTGAATGCCATTAAAATTTCCTATCAAGGGTGTTCACCATTATAAAATTAATTAATTTACATGGGACATAAATTTTTTTATTCCACACTCCTTTATCAATAATAAATATTAGGATTAATGAATCAATGTTGTATGATCTATGTGGAAACAATATGTATTAAAATAAAATATATATGACTAGTGCACCTAGAATTATATAGTTCTGCAATATATTAGTTGATGTTTAGTATTTTGTGGATTTATTTTATTATAGGGAGTGATTTGGATTCATTTATGGTACTTTTCAATAATGGTTCCTTTGACATTATCCTTGACCTATGTTTCTGATTCATGGTTTTATGTTGTAAAAAAATTTCCATGTTATTATTATTTTGTTATTCGATACCACTTTTTCATGTTTATGACTATCATTACCTTTAATGAACATTTATAAACATTTTATCTAAAATTTACTATATTATTCATCTTATTGCATGTTTATTCCCTTAATAGGTTTTATATCTCACCCCTTTCATACGTATTTCCCCATGCTATCCCATGTAGTTTTAAAAGCCATGTAAATTTAGATACCTCTTAAGGATGTTTTCAATATTATTACTTTATACATAGTTATTGATGTTAGTAAATGTACCTAATAACCATAAAATATATAATTCTCTATATTCATTTTTTATTAAGTTTAATATTATTTTAATAAATCATTAATTAAAATATAATAAACAATAATTCTTTTATATATTATAATTTTATGAATTATTGGATAATAATAATTCACATTTTCTTTAAAAAATACATATTCAATGACAATATATTTTCCCCCAAATTTTATCCTCAAATTTTCTAATCCCAATTATGAATTATAAATTTTTTCTTCCATCATTCTCTTCTCCTACTATGAAGATTATATTTTATTATCCATTTTAATAACATTTTTTCCAAATAAGATATTTTAAAATACTCAGATTTTTCCCCTTACATGATGATATTTCTTATATACCACTCAACATATCATCTAAAAACATGGCATAAAATTTCAGGATCTATTAATGAATATAGTGTTTAAAATAAAATGTTTTTATGATATTCTACAAAAACTTTTTCAAATCCCGTTTTGAAATTTATACATACTAATATAATTCATAAGGATGGAAAAAACATTTTAAAAAAAACTAATAATTTATTTACATTTATAAGTATTTAAAATTAAAAATATTTATTTCTATACATTAAATTGTTTTTAAAAATTACTTTTAATTTAAATTCATTATAAAAAATTAAAATTAAAATTTATTATTTTAAAGTAAATTTTGTATTTTATGTTGAATTATTTTCTTCAAATATAATTTTATAAGATTATGTTTTTTAAAATAATTATTATATTAATATTTTAATCTTAAAATATAATTTTTGAAACAATATTTCTATTATAATTTTTTTAAATCAATTTTTTGTTATCAAATATAAATTTAATTTTTCTAAATAAATTTTGTTTTATTTTAAAATTTTTAAGGATTTAAAAGAATTTAAATGGTGTATTACCTCTAATTTTTCATATTATTTATCGACTGGTCTAAAATATTTATTTATCAGTCAGCTAAAAAATAGAAAATTATGCATATATTACACTGGCAAATTTTTTTAATCCACCATATGATATAATTTTCATGAATGATGATAGAATTTATAGACATTTCAATAATGAAAACTATATCTTTTCAAAGGCTGAATAAGTGATTTTAGAATTAGGAATAATTTCAAATTCTAATGGATCTTATATGTATTTATGGTTATTATTATGAATTTTAGGGTCTTATATCACTCTTTAATGAACTGGTTAAGGATTTATATATCTGAAGATAAATTTAGTAAAAGAGTTAGGATGCATGATCATTTAAAGTAAATACAATTGAATTAGTAATTCACAATAAGAAACATGCATTTATACTTGATATATGAAGGGAAGAAATAAATATTTTTTGATCAACTATAATAAATAAGATATAATTTTTTGTCTACTATAGGAAATAAAATGTAATTATTGAAACACTAAAGAAAACAATATCTGATCCAAAATGTTAGGATTTCTATTCTTTTTACTAAATCCAATTTATATGTTATGTGCCTATGATTATAGTCCATTAATAATTTTTTCCTTGCACTTCATTTCTATGGTGTATGTTTATTTATTTGAGATTACATTACCATGAATCAGAAATATATAGAACTGAAATTTTTTGTATGATCGTGTTATAATTATAATTTTCCACTGATCACGTTTTCCCATATTCATATTCTCTAACAAATGATAACATGTTGACGATATTTTTATTACTAAGATTGTCAGATACATAATTTATTTTTCTCCATTTTCCAAGGTATGAAGATAATTTTATCCTATGATGACCCTAGAAGGGTGACTACAATAGTATAATTATATATAAATGTTCAAAAGTATAAGAAAACGCGTTTCATGTGAAGTTAGATATCAATAACACTAAATAATCTATTATTGGATATGTGTGTTTATTGTGAGATAAAATGATTATGTTATTAGAAATAATGAAAAATAATGATATGTTTATCATGTTTTATGTCACATAATATAAAACACTACTACTAATTCATATTTTTAGAATTAAAAATTGGATTACGGGTTTTATATTCTTCAATGTTTTTAAAATAAATATGTAGTAATTTTTTTATTTTTCTGAATAAGAAAAGTGAACTCTAGTAAAAACAAATTGGATTTTTATACAGAGAAGATATTTATGAATTTTTTATAAAATTTTATTTTTTTCAATTTACTATATTAACATTCTTTATTGGTATTATAATGTTGACATGGATATTAAAAATGTGGTCCTACGGTTAATAACCCAAAATAATAATTATTCAGTGTTAATTCGATCTTTACATATTGTGTATTGTGTTGTTATAATTATTCATAACTAGATATACTCTCTCTGTGGATATGAAATGAATGTGAAAAATATTTTTATGATCAATTATGAAATAATTATGTAATTAAATAATTGGACTAACAAGTTTGAGGGAACCCAATCTAATGAAAAAATAGATGAAACTGAGAATAATGTCAGTACAATTGAAATTTAATTTGATGTTTCTAAAGTGACTAATTTTTATGAATTTTTATGAATTTTTATGATACTACTTTTGATAATGTTGTAATTATTTTTTTTTAATCTCTCATGTTAGTCTAATTTTTTATATTAATTGATGGTATACGAAGAATCCCTGTTTATTTTAGATTCAATGAATAATGTTGAGATTTTTTCCGAATGGAAAACTAACACAATTTGAGGATGTAATATAAAATATGTTATCATAGAGAAAATAAGAATAATTTAACCTTTCAAATACTAGGTTATGATGAAGGATTTATATGTCGTTCGAATCATGTCATTGTAATAATGAATGTATCATATGTATGTTGGGGCATAATGTAGAATACATCTTTGGATTGAGTTTTCATATTCATATGATCATTTACGTATGGTTTTTCAGATATTATCAAATCCATTTTGGTTTATGTTTTTAGTTTTAAATTTGTATCTATAAATTAATTTGAGAATGTTATGTCCCAATAAACTGACAATGTGATAATGTATCATATATTGTATAAATTTTTGTGATAATGGATAATCTCGTTACATACCTATAATGTGGTATTTGATGTGTTTCATGGTATTTACGACTATAAGTTTCATATATTGGTAGAAAATTCATATTTAACATTTATAGATCCCATAAAAATTTCCATTATATAGGGATAATTAATAGCGTGTGGATGAAATAGATTTTTCTAGTGATAATATAACTCTTTGATAATATAGAATCTATGTTTTTATAAAATAATAATACTTTTGACATCATATTACACTTGGAACTATAAATAAATAAGTCAAAAAATTAGAGAAAATTATTAAAAAACACAATAGTGTAAAACAATATATTGAATAAAAAGATATTAAGTTAAAAAATTATTATATTTAAAGAAATATACTTAATATTAATTAATTTTTAAATTTATTGTTCATTATCAACAGAATTTGTATAGTAATAATATATTATAGAAAAAATGTTTAAATTTTTATTATGATAATAAAAAATATTTCAACATATGAACTAATATATTGACATTAATTATATTTTATATTAGTATGTATTTATTTTAGAAAACAAAATGTTTAAAAAGTTAGATTTTATTAAAAAAATGATTTTCATTATATATTTATTTTAAATTGAAATGTTAAAATTAAAAATTTTATAACTTTGACATTGTAGAACTAAATTATGTTTTTTGAATCATAATAGGAATACTACTATATAATAATCTGAAAGTATTTTTCTGAAATAATTTTTTTAATTGACTATGGGAAAATTCAATATTTGAAAAAATAGTACAATTTATATCTATATCAAGAAGTAATAATAACCTTAAAACATTTAAAAAATTGTTGATAAAAAACTTTTTTATGAAGTGAAATTATTCGTTAATAAAATAATCTATGATTTATAAAAGCTGTGTTTATCTTTTTTGATAATTAATAAATATTTCACTAATAAAAAAATTAACAGTATTTTTATTCATTTGGTATTCACTTGGATAAATTTTTTATTTCATTAAATGTGACATAAATCTAATTTATATAATAATAAAACAATTTATTTAATAAAAATTTTCACTATGGAAATTATTTCATAATCAAATAATTTATTCATAAACATACACTTTTAAAAAAAAAATTTCACGAATCACATGCACTATTGTTAAAATTAATATTTCATCAAAATAATTTTTTTTGGTTAAAATAAATATTTTATTTTTAAATGGGGATGAATGATTATTTAGTAATTTGAAATTTATATCTAAACATTTATAGTAAATTACCAAGATAAAAAATAATTATGTAGGTAAAAATGTTAAAATTGAAAAATATAAGCATAAATGACATAAATAAATGATTAAAAATTGAATGAAAATGAATTTATGAATGATAGTAGGACATTCCTCATTCCAAGATAAATAATTTCTCTTCATAGTTAAAATTTAAATGTCAAATGTGTTATTTATTAATATTTAGAAGTTATATCCAAAAGAATTCACATTTTATACCAATAAAAGTGCACACATCTTCCAAATTTCTCAACTAATATTGAAAAATTAATAAAAACAAAATTTTCCAAATAATTTCTTAATCTCCATCCTAATGGATTATATATCATTAAATTTCCAAAATATCATCATAATAATCATTAATTTGATTCAAATAATGGAACATGAAAAAGGAGAGGTAATATTCTCAACAAAGCTTGCTTAATTAGTTTCACCTTATACCCATAAATACTATTATATATATGAATATACCATAAAAATGTTTTGTAATATTATGAAATGATACTCTAGTAATATAATATCCTAATTCGACTATCTTTAAAAAATGTTCCAATATAATGAATCCTTCATGAGTATATGCAAACAACCACCCCCACAAACACTATTCTTAATTTCTAATCACTACCTTAATCACAATAATATTAATGTATATTTAATTAATTAACATGATATTTATAAAAATATTAAATTATAAGAAATTTATTATCTTCATCCATATATCTGGTAAAATATTTTGTCACCTATTCAAATGTTTAGAAAAAAACCTCTATGAATGTGACATATAATATTTTTATATAGTCATTTTTTATTTATAATAATATCAAAAATTAGGATCCACCAGCATATGAAAATTGAAATGACATCAATTTTATTAAATAATAATGATAATTTTCATAATGAACCAATTACATATCTACACTCACATATATATTATTTCTTTTCCAATTTGGGTTTATTATTAAACTATATGAAAAATACTATATATCAATTTCATCGACCTTTATGTATGATTAATTATACAGATTAATAAACATTGATTATAATATAGTGATTTTTTATATTATTGTAATTTTTTATTAATATTTACCATATTATTTTTTATAACAACCATATGTTAGTTAAAAATTACTTTTACAATCTTTCCTCCAACTCTTCCCTTAAGAATCATTTTTTAATTAGAGGAAAAAATAAATTCTCGATTAATAAATCACTATTAAATGTATATTAAAATACAAATAATTTTATGTTAATAATGAAATTTTAATCCATAAAATTTAATTGACTTAACTCATTTGAAAAACATACTAAGAAATCAACAGTAATTATATTTTATGATGAAATTAAAATATCAATGAAGAAATGATTTGTAATAATTTTTTTAATGGTTATAGTTATTGATAAGGTAATTTAATAAAAGAAAATGATATATATTATTGTTATACTATAAATTAGGGCATATTAGGTTAAGTGGGATTAATGTTAATTGGATTTGAAAACTCAATTTTCACCTATTGATTTATGAATTTTATTTTTAAAAATTATTTTATTTAGTTTGGTTTTTTTTCATCCAATAAATTAATTTTTAAGTATTTTAATTTTTTTGGGGATTTAAATTTCATACTTATAAAATTCATTTATTTTGAATCATCCATTTAAATAATATTTTTTATGGGTTTTTCATAATTAAAATTGTAATCTCTAATTAATAATTATTCTTCTTAAAAAATCATTTTAAGTTTAATTAATATATCATATGACCATATATGTTTATAATTATTATTTATTTTCAGTTAAATTATAATTACTTTTAATAAACTCATTTTTTATATATTATTAAAAAAATTATTATGATTTACCTCTTTCCAAGAGTCCAATCTATCCCTTTTGATCCTTGATTTTACATGATGTTTTTATTTTATTATATTATTATATTATATTTTTTTCCTCGTGATATTTTTTTATAGATTTAAACATGATGATATTTTATAAATAAACCCTATAATCATTAACAATAGTTTATCTTCCCTTGTAATATTTTATATTCCATCTAATATTTTCTATTTTTTTGGTTGTTTAATTATGTGTCAGATCATGTGACCTTATCATTCCCATATCATTCACTTTAAAATTAATTTTTGACTATTTTTACATTATGGATTATAAAAGGGTATTACAATGTATATAAAAGGTTCCCATTTCATGATCATAGGTTTTAATATCCAGTTAATGTATCCTAATTAACATTTGTATTATTTTTAGGATCCATTATTGAATGTAATTTTTAAAAGAAATATTTTAAAAAAAATATTACCTTTAGATTTTTTAAATTAAAATTTTAATGTAAATATTATCTACACCTTTTATATTTACTGTACAAATGGTATCCAAAAAACTGTTCTATGGTTTTTCCCACAATATAAGAAATCTATTTGACAAAACATCTATTTAATTGAACAAAATAATTTTAAAATAATTTTAACTATTAATTATTTTAAAAATAAAATAAAATTTTCAAGTATTTCATGAAATAAAATGACTTTCTGTTAAAAATTAATTTTTTTAAAATGTAATATATTGTAATTTTTTATTAATAAAAAATTATATTTTTTCATAAGTATATTGAAGGAATATTTTCTAAATACTACTAATTTTTTAATTTTTTTTTAATTTAATTTATTTTGATTTGAAGAATAATTTTTATTATTCTTCATGTAGTATATTTTACAGAAAACTTCTTATGGTGTTTTTAATAATTTAATTTTTTTTATTTTTTTCTAATGATTTATTTGAATAATCGATTGATCATAGATAATTTCGTTTTACAAATTTAAATACCCATAATTATCATCATGAATCACTAATGATATTTTTAATTCACCATTAAACTTCATTCTCTTTATTTTTTTATGAATGTTCATAGACTAATTTTTATAAACCCATCTCATTTTCAGGGGATAATTAAGTAAATTATTTATTATTAATTTTTTCATATTATAATTCCACACATATGTCAAAATTATTAATAATTTTAACATAGAGATCTTTTATCAGCCTCTAATTTTTTTGTTTAAGATTTATATAGCATGAGATAAAAATTGGAATCATGAAATAATTACGATTTAACTATAGGAAATATAAATACATTTCAAAAAAAATATGGGAAAAATGATGAAACACAATATACAATAAGAAAAAACATAATGAATTTTCCCATCAACTATGGGAAACATGAATTAATTCTAGATCCAAATTGTGAATAAAAATGTAATACTTCATTCTATAATACAAAAAAAGTGATTACTAATCCAATTTTTTGTGATTAATATGCATGTTATTATGAAAGAAATCTGTGTTATATTGCTATAGTTTAGCTCTATGAATTATGATTATTATCTAAAACTAATTTTACATTGTATAGAGATATTAATTTTAGATTACATGTATATATATAACGTATTATGGGAGTATATTATTATTCCAAATAATTGTAAATAATATATTTCCCAAAATATAAGTTTTATAATATTCTTCTAATCTAATCTATTGGAACATATTTATGAGTTTTTCATTAATTGATCTTCGTGGGTCAATAATTTCATAAGATTTAATTCCATGTGATTCCATGATGGGTATAACGCATGAAGAGTCTATAAGGGAGTTTACCATGGTACCATTATTGATAAATGTTTTAAATAATAATAAATTATCTATAATTTGTAGATAATTTTTGAGGCACTAAACCATCCATTCATTTGATTTCATGTTAATATGAGATTATTATAAAATATATTGAAAATATTTATTGATAATATATATTCATAATGGGTTATCATACATGGTATCAAATTCTATGTATATTGTATATTTTTTAGAGTTGGGCTTGGCGGATGTGGTTCAGTGAACATTACAACTACAACACCATCAATGAGAGAAGAAAAACATCTATAATTTTCTGATAATAATTTCAATAGGGCATGTATCCTAGTATATTTCTATAATTATCCTATCATATTTTCACCTTTCTTGAGAGGTGTTTCATTATGGAAGCATAAAATCACTATAAGAGAGTCCATTTAGTACATGAACCAACTATGAGGTTACAAATTTAATAAAATTTATTTTTAGAAATTGATCTAAAAGAGTTATTTATGCATAGATCAACACTATAAGTCTGAAAAAATTATAAATTCTATAAATCAGTGGGTTGTGTTATTACATTCTAAGTAAAAGAACTGTATCTTAATGGATTTTCCATAATGACTCTAGGAAAGAAGGGAGGCCCTAAGAGACGGGCACTGGTTATCCAACGACCATAAGGGTGTAGATTTTAAGTGTTAATGTGATCAGTGTATATAGTCCAAAAATCACTACATATACACTTAAATAATAATAAATAAACACAAAGGCCAGGTGAACGGTTTAATTTAAGACTCACATAAACTGAAGGGTTTTCATATCAAGTATGGATTCAAACCCAACTATGTATTTTCTAAATCTTAAATAAATTCATAAAAAATTATTTTTAATTTCATGAATCCAGGACCATGAACAATATAATGTATTATAACTTTAAAATTTTATTTATCATTTAATTATTCATATTTTATTAAAGAACATATACTATTCAATATATTATCATATACTAAGGATAATATTCCAAGAAGTTTAGGTTAATTGGATGGGAATCAATTTCTATATGCAGTATATCTTGATTAATAGAATTTTTCAATGTAATTTAATGTTTTTATTGGAATGAAAATTGTGTAGTACAATTTCATGTTTTTTGAATGAAATTATTTGTATATTAAAATAATGTATTTTGGAATTTATGTATAAAGTTCTAATTCATAAATTGTTGATGTCTATCAGACTTGTTTCTTTATAGAATTACTTTTTAATAACGAATTCATTGGGTGGATGTTTAATGAAATACAAATCGGTGGTGATCAATTGGTATTTACCATTGGAGTGGACATTTTTTTATCGAGAGTTCACATTAGTAATTGGGCTCCTGTATTCTATTTTTAATTGGGTGTCATTTAAATTTTAATTACTGGTCCCAATCCAATTTAGAGTGACGAACAATGAAGAAGATTCTAGTAGAATTCTCAGTCCACTAGATTTAGATGGACTCAAGGATATATAGTTGTTGTAATATATTTTTATCAATTTAAACTATCATTGAAAAAACCAATGTGATAATTTTTCTAAAATATACTAGTAATTTATGGCTATATAAAGTGTTGGATTTCGATCCATAGTTTGTATCACTAAATTTTATCTAATCAGTAGGGAGAATCATAGGTAGAATCTATTGTCATTTCTTGTACTTGAAAAATGAATTTGAGATATATTCGAGTCATATTTTCTAATTAAATCCACCTTATTATGAATAAATTTGTAGTGAATTTTTTATTGACTCAATCATTTAATTAATCATCACTGAATTTTTGTATGTATTATTAGACTAGAAAAATAATTTGATATCTATATCATCTAATCGTTATATTATATTACTCATCATTTCTCTATTTCTATTATTAATGGGATCCCAAACCAATGAATGATGTGGTACTTCATAAACATTATTGAGGATATTCTCTTGATCTCTTGGTGTTTTAAAAATTTAGCCTGTTTGTTTAATAAAAACTATATATTTCATTAAGGATGAACAGGAACTATGCAATATATCAAGCTATTAGGGACTATTGACATTGACATCCCGTGTGTGTATGGGAGTAAAATAATTGATGTAATGAAATGTATCTGGTGTATAATATATGATATTAGAAATAGTCCAACATGAATGAATCTTATTAGATATTTTATGATTCCAGGAACAATAGTGGCCTAAAAGTAACCCAATCATCAGATCTTATTGGATGTCTTCCATCATCATTAGGGACCCCTACATGTCCCATAATTTACATCCTAAATTACACAATTAATTTATTTTAATTTTATATATTCTTAAATGATTACATTAATGTTTCATATTATTCTAACTTTATTGGTGTTGGGTTTAACATAGTGGATGATATTCTCTATATGTTAGTATATTTTCTATTAGTGATCTAAAATAGAAGAAACACATCCATGTTAGAGGTTCTCAATCAGTGGATTAAACTAAATGAGCATTACATGGAAAAATGGGATTCTAGGATAATTTATTGACAATATATAGTAATTATTTCTCTCCCGAAATATTTTATATCATTAAGGTTGATAAGTAGAACAAAAAAATAGTGATTCACGAGGATAAACATGTCATCCCAACATCCCAATATAAAATAGTGAGTTATATTCCCATTCTTAACATGTAGTTTATGAATCATTAAGATCCAATGGGGAAAGATATATATTTTTAATAGAGGGATGTTGAGCTATCATCTCTCTAATGTTCTTGAGATATGTATTGAGTTCTTTCTTCATGATGGTGTAGTCACTATCGATATATATTATGGATTTGTGAGAGTCCCTTATCACATGAAACCATGGGTCTTCAATGTTGGGGTCATTCATGAGGTTTTTTATGGTGGATATATATGAATCCTAAATATTTTTGAACCCCCCATATATGAGTACTGAGTAAATTATGATGTCCCTTAAAGGAGTGGTGATAACAATTATAAAACCATGCATATAATGCCTAGGGTTTTTGGGACTCCATCAAGTGGGTATCAAGGTGGAACTAAATTATAAAATCTTCAAACATGGATATTCTTCAGAAAAAAGGTGAATGGTCTTATCTGGGAGTTCAATTTCTGGGTGATTCATTTTTGGTGATGTTTTTGTGAAAATTATGTCCTCTAAAACTTGTCCCATGATATCCTTCTAAGGGCATGTACCTGATTTATTTGTCATAATAATTTATTTCCCACAAATAAAATCATAAAATCAACTATGTATGATAGTTGATGTATATTAATATATGAGATCAATATAATAACCTTTTTATAAAGACTATGATACTGAATATGGACTATGAAGATTAAGGGAAGGTAGTTATACTCATTAATATAATATATGTGCTCGATGTAAAGAATAATTTTTCTGAGATAATAGATACTATTATCATTATATTTAATATTCTCATATCTACGTGATTTTCAGTTGACCATTACTGTGTGTTCATGTAAATTAACATAGTTTCCCTATGATATTAAATATCATAAGTATGTGACATAATTAATACTACAAAAGGTATCTAAAATTTGTTTGTAATTTTCTGTACAATTATTAAAAGATATATTTATTTTAAATTGTTTAAAATTAATTAAAAATTACCATCAATTAAAAACCACTATTTTTAATAAATATTTTATTGAAGGAATCAAAAATGATATAAATATAATATAGTGTCCATTAAAATATGTTACCTCATGTTCATATGTTTTATTTCAATTCCAATACATAATAAAATGATGTTGAGTAATTTTCAATATGAAAACCCAAATATACACATCATGTGGTTCATTATTAGGTGATTAGTATAGAGAGAACAAAATGTTGTATCATGATAGATGAGATGGTCATGTTTATTATTGGGTTTGTCTATAATGTAATCACAACAATAATATTTCACCATTATAATAAAGTTATTGACTATTTTTTATAGGGAATTGTTATGTCTACCAAGTTCTATTCATTTTTAACGGAATTACTCTATTGGATTATGTTACATGAGGTTCCCCCATGGTAGTGGATTTCTAATTTACCTTGGACAAATAGATTTGATCCTATTTGGAGTATCCATCCTTGAAGTAAGTGAATATTAAAGTATATATTCCCTCAATAAATTACACTAGAAATATGATGTGAAATCATCTCTTTGGATATAGTTATTATGGTCATAAAAGTCAATGACTACTCTGGAATGTGTATTATTCTTCTTAATTTTATAAAACATCCCAATACCCTTGGGGTAATAAACCAATATATGAATTTTTTTAATGATACAATCAAAGTTATTCTTTAAAATTGTAACATGTGATAGATACATATTTATGAATGTTTTCTTGAATCCATATTAGAAAACTAGAAGACCAATAAAGTGGAACTTGACCTGAGTATTGAGTCCTATAATGTCATGGTAGTGTGACTAAAATATATGAAAATATTGTTTTAGGAATGCAATGTAGCACATATTCTAGATGAAGAGCATAAAGACACTGATTAATGATAGCCTCATATAATTATCGATAATTTGTTTCACATGAATAATCATATAAATGGTAGTAGATAATAATACATCAAAGGAAGGAGGGGTTTTACCCAAGACCTCTTCGTTAGGATTGAGGGACTAGAAAAAGGAGTTATCTCCTCCGGCATATGTGAATTTTAGATTGAATCGTATACCAATAGATTACCAACCTATTTAAAATCATCATCATGTTTTTATGGTTCCACATATGACATCCATTGGATGTCGATTCATTTATCCCATGTGGTATTTTCCATCATGGTCTATTTACTTGGTAAAATAAATACACCATTATTTTCTATTAATGGGAAAATTATTCTCTCTGGAATCCCATGAGTAGATCCTCATCTTCACCAATAAGACTTATTTTATATTTTGTAGCATGAATGTAATTTCATTGAATTAATAGAATAAATCTAAAATTGAAATTTAATTAATATAAATTAACTCATTCATTTCAAGAATAAAAATTTGTTTCCCAGTGTATAGGGTTGGTTTTTCATAAATTATAAATAAATAGGAAAACATAATTCTCATCATCTGAACAAATGGATCTACTAATAATTGTTTCACGTCATTCAATGCACTGAAACATATGGATGCATCTATATAGGGTTTCTTTAATTCAAAATTTTAAAATATATCATCATTTTATCATTAATAAAATTATTCAATGTGGGAAAATTCACTATTGACTACCCTTAATCTATTATTTAAGGATTATTTAAGAAACATGAGATATTACTAGAGAAGAACTATATACATGTGTGGCAAGGTCAAGTGATTAATTTTTCATTATAATGAAAATATATGAATTGGGACATCAATATGATATTTCTAAGCAGATTATGTTAAATCTATGAACACCCTTGAGTTCTTAGTTTGGATGGGACTAGATTGGTTAATGTTTACCGAATATTTTAGGGAATCAAAGACAAATTAGATAGATCTCATGGACACTACCTACCAAAAAATGATGAAACTGATGACATTGCGAGTTTATGAATATTTTATTTTCAATTTTTATTTTTTTGTCCATATTAAACAAACATCATATCTGTTGAGGGAGAAGTGAATCTAACAAAAAAATAAACAAGCTGATGTAGAGGAATACATTACATAAATGGTTAATAAATAAATAAGAGTAACTAATGCTTAACCTATTTTGAATTTATTCAAAACCCAAAAACCACTAGAAATTATTTATTTTCATATTCGTGAAAAACATTGTATATCTTTCACTTTTTTATCACAATATTCATAATGTAACTGAATTCACTCACCACATTGACAGTATGATATGAATATTTTTTGTAAAAAAAATATAAACAATCACAAAAATACATAAGTAATCTACCACTATAATTTTTTTTCACACATTCAATTAATGGAATTTATTTTCCCTATTCACTTTCACTCAAAAAATGTTAATGAAATCCTTATTAGACTAATGTATGAAAACATTCATCTAGTCAGTAATTCATTTAATATCATCACTCTTATGAAACTCAATATGATTCGATACTTGTCTAACCAACTATTTTTATTTGATATCGTATTCACACTTGTTTTTATAATCAGTGGCACAAACTATTAATGTGTTATATCGACATAACAAAGTTCTAAAAAAATATTATAAAACTATAACAATTATATATAATTTAACCACCTTTTCCATTGTTATAACAATGATCAAAAAATTCACTAAAAATATTCATTTATTTTATGTATCAATAATATATTATCATATTTGGCATTAAATCATTTATAGACGAACCCATAATTTTAAAATTTCAAATAATATTTAAACATCTAAAATAAATTTCAATTTTATTCTTCAAAATATGGGATCCCAAAAAAAAATTAATTATTTGACAACTTTCAAAAATACTAAAATTTATGAATTTTCCTTATATATTGATAATGTCATACATCTATATAATTCCTTAAAACATCTTCTGAATCATGATCCAACTGACATTATTTTGAAACACTAATTATCCTAATCAAGATCATCATATTTAATATCTCTATGAAAAACCATAATGATCATTGAATAATATATCTGATAGAATAATATAAAAACTATATCAACCATTAAAACTCGATCTGGTAGGTTGGATTTATTATATTCATTTAGGTGACCCAATTTTTATTACCATTGATAACAATCTGTCAGACAACATCAATTGATTCTTCATCATAACAACCGTCAATCTCCCCCTTTAAATATATTTCACATGACACATTAATCATCTTATGGGTTATTTTTTTTAAAAACAATTATTTTTTTGATGAAATAATTTTTGTAAACAAGAAGTTTTATTTTTGACTATTTAATGAACCACTATAAAACTCTATTTAAAACTAATATAGAATATAATATTCTTGATCAAATGACTTTTGATAAAAGTTTGATCGTTCAACATGGTTTGATGACATTATATATCATTATCTAATAAATCTAATCCCTTTATTATCTTTGATTAAGTTAAAACCAAATAAATTTTAATGAGTAATGAAAGGAATCATTATAAATGAATCTTTGATGTATCCTCTCTCTGATGTTTGTTTGATAGTACTTTGTACCACAATAACCCACAATCCTCTTTGAACCTTTTCTCTGAATACATACATCTACATTACTTAATATCATTAATATGAAACATGAACTTCATTTATAATAGAAATGAGTTTATTGTACACCAAAAAACAACATATAATGATATATTTTTTATCCAATCCTCAATCTATCTATTTCAAATCTATCTTAGATAAAAATAAAATTGAGTAATCATAATGATGTATACATTGAATATAATCTAACAATCCCATATTTTTCATTATACCACATTAATTTTAAATACAAGTTGTCTATATAGTTGGATATACCTTCAGTGATTTACTCTATTAGTTTTAACTTATTCACTATTCACATTCAGTTATTATTTTTAATTTAACATTATTTCTATAAATATCCTATATAAATTCATTAAAAAAATTCATACTATTGATAAATAGAGTTCTTCACCAATAAATAAATGAAATTTATTAATAAATTAAGAATTAATCACCAATCATTATTAGTGATTTAATTTTTTCAAAAAATTCATTAGCAAAAAAAAACCAATATTGTTCACAAAAATATTCTTCTTAACAACTAAATATTAATCTAAACAACTCATAGTCTGTTGTCCTCAACAAAATCCTCCATTTTATTTTTTGGAACTTAGGAAAATAAATCATTGAAACATTTTATATTAATAAATAGATCACATATCAAATAAATAAAATCCCATATGGGAGAACACTATATAGGAAAGAAGAGTTATTTAACAACAATTCCATGTTTTCTAAAATATAGTCAGTTGTGAAACATTTCATTAAATATTTCGAAACATATTTTTCACCTTGAGCGATCACCATAATAATAAAACTAATCATTTTAGAAAATAATTCTTATATCCACTTCTATATACTATCAAAATTGATCACATATAATGAAATAAAATAAAAAGATTTCAAAAACACTCCCCATATATATTCTCCCCTCAAAAGTAAAAACACATACCAATGGGTTGAAATATGTCAAATAATTTCTACACCACTAGAAAATCAATCAAAATCAATGATGTAATATGTGATATAAATTATATTTCATATCCTTGATGAGAGTGAGGATTAACATCCCAAATAATGTTTTTGAAAATATTCATTAATTATTGGTTACATTATATACTAGAAACGTGATACTTTATAAGAACAATATCATTATTTGGGTTGTCTTCTTACAAATTATTTTTGATGATGTGATATTTAATATTAATTTTGATAGATCATGTTTTTTGAGATGTATTTAAAATTATATTTACAACACATTTATTATCACAACAAAAAATAAAGGGAAAGATAAAATTAACAAAAAAATATATTAGTTTTTCCTTCATCAAAATTAGTTGTGTTATATATTTATTGGTAGTAAAATAATAACTATTTCAGTTAAAAGTATACTAATTGTTTCTTTTTTTATGCTACATCGCATGTATCTCTTCCAACCTCATTTCCATGAATATTTTTTTCATATTATTTTCATTTAATGGGTACGTAAAGAGACTTGTAATATACCATTACAAACCTCTTTAGAAGATACAAATCATAATGTTTGTATTTTTTTAAAATACATATCATTATTTGTGAGAATTATAAGATAAGAATGTACTTTATCTCCCATATAAGGGACATTTCAAATAAATTCATCACCGACATACAAATTGTTTTAAAAATTTCATCGCAATTTACTCTGATTATGATATCATGAACATATACAATTATTAAGACAGATACCAATTTGTTATATTTTATATATAGGTTGATAAAAACAATTTATTTTCTACACAAAAAATACTTCATGAATATTTACAACCAAGAACTTCAAGATCAGTCATATTATTTTAACACAAAAATAGAAATATTTAAATTGAAAAAAAGATTTTATTTCTTTACTATGGATTAAACCAGTTTGTTTCTTGATATAAATATCATTGTGTGAGAGAAAATTAATAAAAATTGCTTTTGCATAAAATTAGAAAAACATGTATTTTTATTTTTAAAAATTATAAAAAATATTCTAATGGATTCAATTATCGATATTGGAGAAAATCTGTCCTTAACACAGTTCATTTAAAATGTCAGTATCCTTAACACTCTAGTCATTTTTTTAACACTAACATATTTATTAAATATATTTTAGAACAACAAATTTATTTCAACGATGTATTTTCCTTTTAATTTTAATAAAATATCCCATCTATCATTATTATAGATAAAATCAATGATTTATTTTGTAGAATCAATATACTAGTAATATTATAATAATTATTTGACATCTCAAGGATCAAATTTTTATTATATAGATGTATGAAAAACTAACCATGGTGTTATCTTTGTTTGATCATGTTTTCCATGATATAAAAATCATGTTTTGGAAATTCAACTATTTCCCCAACATTGGATTAAATAAATGAGATTATACCTCATAAATTTAAACAGATGAGTTAAAGTTCTTACATATAATGAATTGTATTTCGTTACCACAACTATTGTTACTTTATATAGATAAAAAATAACAAAATTATTTTCAGATTTTCATATATATGTATTTGACTGTAAAATAAAAATATAAGAATGGTCAAAGACATTCACATCTGTATAGTAAATAATATGTTCTATTTATTTATTATATAATCTTTATTAAGTACCATTAAATTGGTACCATGATATATTAAATTAACACATATTGGATAAATATTAGATTTATTTTTTCCTTTAAAAGTTATAATATGGGGTCTTTAAAACAATCTTGAGTGTTGTAAACATCATGATTTTCAATAATACAATTATTAAGGAGTAATATCATAGTTTTTTTTATAAAAAATATTAATGTTAATATATTCTCCAATATATTTCATCTAGATGTATTAGAAAGTATAATTTTGAATATTAATAGTTCATTCCATTTCAACAAAGTGTCAATATATTTTTTCAAAAATACAATTTTATTTTGTTGTGTTTAGTGTACTATATTCCTGAAAAATGATCTGATTTTATTGATAGTCATTAGTATTATTATTTTTTCTTCCTTACCATTAGATGATAAAATGTTATAAAAAAATACACATATTTTTTATATGAACATCTCCTAAAATTCATAAATAGGTTTGATAAAAATATTTATGTTTGAAAAACATAATATGATTAAAACCTATAATTGAATGAAAGAAGAAAATAATATCATTATATTTTTATTATTTCATTCACATAGGAACACATATGTCAGAATGTTACAGCTCAAAGGGATATGTTGACAAAATATAAAATTTCAAAATCATTTAGTATATAATATTTCATATCAAGAATATGTAACAATCCATGTAACTTATTCATTTCATGTTAATAATACAAGGAATACATTAAATATTATTAAAAGTTATTAGATTAAAATGGGAAAAATTACCATCCTATCATTTCATAAGTAATTTTCATCTGTCTTTCTCATATATCATGAACTATGTTAACCACCAAGAGGAAATTACATTCCTGTAGTTTTTAGAACTCTTGTAATAAAATTTACCTTTTTAATATTTTTAATAATAAAACCATTTCATCTGAATGTAACATCATTTTCATTTTCATAGTGTTATGAATCCTTATCCAAGTGTATTTTTTGTCCATAAAAATTTAACTAACATATTTATTTTAACATTACTCATCTAGGGATTTAAAATCATACTCATTTGATTTTTAGGGGTTCACACATTAAAAAATTGACAGTAATTTCTTTTTATAATTTCACATACTATAAAACATCATGTCAAAAGATTTATTTTATAAAAATAAAATAATCATGTTTCCAGGGACATTCACCTTGGTAAATTTGGTAGATGTTCCATCAATAATTTCCCACCCCTCTCAATTTTATTCACTCACATAATAATTATTTGATATCTAAAATACATTTTATTAAGTATGTAAAATGACCTAAAATGATGTTTCACTATGTATGTGTTAATACCATCTCTCATAAATACTTTTTGAAGGTTGTAATCTATTTTAATATAAAAAAAATGAAATTCTTAGGTTATCTTATATGTGTGGGCTAAAACCATAGGAAAATGTACCATTTTTTCTAACTATAATAATTATATTATTTATTATTAAACAAAAACATTTTGGGCATGTGGCTAAATTCTTGAAAATAGTATATTTATTCATAAAAATCTTATCTTCATTTATATCAGAAATTTTCACAAGAATTTTGAATGTACATTCCATTATCTTTCTGACCATCAACCATTAAATTCATTCTTCTATAGTGTTTTAGTGGACCCCAAAAGTATTTTTCTATATATTATAACTATTCTTAGCAATAAAATAATCTCTATTTGTGTTACAAATTGGTTATCACTTCAAGACTTATAAATTTCATAATTTTTAAATCTAGTTGTTTTTACTTTATACAGTGTATTTTATATAATTTTTTAACATATCTCACCATAACATAAAACATTGAGAATGATTTACAATGATCCTTATAAGGATTAAATTTCTTAGAATGATCCGAATAATCATTAAATTATCTTTTCTGTTATATATTCCCCAATATAATATTAAATATTTTTATTAATAATGATCAATATTATAACCCTTTTATACTATCTTTCAATAAAGACATGTAACATCCTATTTTATTTTTTTGTATTCCTAAATCCCATATTGATAACTCCTTTATTGTGTTTTGTTTGAGGGTGATTTGGGTGAAATTATTGAAAAATTTGAACATTACATAGTTATGAATCATTCACGGATGATTTTTCCAAACTATCCACGCTATTATAGAAACCCATTCAAATATAGATAGATAGTGTTTACACATTTTTTCCATTGTTTGTGATACCCATGCTCTATCCATGCACGTCCGAGAAACACTCAAAATTTTATCTCAATCACCCTTAATCAAAACTTGACAAAATTAATATAAAAAGATAACTATATGAATAACTGAAATGTTTGGCATGATGTTACAAAATCCCCACCATAGAAACACTATTTTAATAAAATACATACTATTATGATTCCATCTAAAAATGATGATTCTAATGATCCCTCCATAGTGCCTCCCTCTCCCTCATCTTATGAGAAACAAAACAATGATTCTATACCACAAGAAACAAAGTTATCATCCTCTCACAAGGTACCATTCTTTTAGAATAAACTATCCTAACTGTAAGTTCAATCATGAAAAAATATGGTTCAACCTCATGATCAATCCAACTCAAAACATAATATGGATCTAATATATACATTTATAGTTTAATTACATGAATCACATTATATATCGGCGTCACCTACTATAGATTTTCAAACTGGTAATACACTTTTTCGGTCATCTCAACAACCTAAAGATGTACCAAAATGAGATGAGGATGCTTCAATTTCCTCCGAATCATTTTATGATCAAAGAGAGGTGAAACATTTAAGATCACCTTGCAACCAATGGATAATTAAAATGTTATTTGAAAAATATCATCATAATAATCACATTAACTTTATAAATTCAACATTCCGTAAGGAATTAATTGAATTTTTGTAGTATTATCTTGAACCAAACACGTCCCATCAATGAAAGATTATCCCAACAATGACCAACATAATAGATATTTACATGGACTACCATAACAGTCCTTAAAAATTTCTATTATTACCATGGACTAGTAAATATTATTAAATGAAAACTCATCCAGCCCTAGATGGCCATCCCAAGCACCACCAAACTTAAGAATGCATGGAAGAAACATATTCTCCAAAATTTTTACAGCTATTTATGTATAGCCATCAGACTACGAATGGTATTTCATACTAAAATAGACTTGAAATCATATTGCCTTCTAGATTCCTTCTAAATTTAAGAAGTTAACGAATGTTCTATTTTAGATACAATAGAATGTGAAAATCCAAGAAAACGGAAAATATTTTTCTCATATAAATTTCACAACTCTTAAAATTTTGTTATCTCGTGGATAATTATAAGTTGAAAATATTTTTTTAGATGATAGATCCCAACCATGATACATTATTCTGTATATTGGTATGAAAAATCCAAACAATTATATCCCTAGATATTTCCTCCCACTTCCATGATTTCATTTCATGTGGCTAAACTAGACTCAAATATTTATGTTGTATACCCCTAACATGTTGTCACATATAACATTGATAGTCAAATTTAACAATACCTTATCTCATATGAGGAAACCATAATTGATTTCGTGTGTCAGGAAACATCATTGTGGTGGTGGGTTTCATTGTCCACTGAGATATATCCTAATCCCGATAATAGTAGAAAAAAGAGATTTATATAGCATAGAATGACCTCCAATAATAACGAGCATTAAAAAATGGTCTCCCCCATAAATAGAGTTTCTAATACTGCATAATTCATTATAAATATGTTGTTATTGATGAATAATCATGATATGAGTAGATTTAAACTATAATATGGCCAATGAAAACATAGACCCAGATTCTAGTATTCAAATATGCAACTTTGATAAAACATCCATCAATTTCCACTCTTCTGATGAGTCTTTCACAACATGGGTTAGAAGTTTCTTCATTAATAATATATGATGAAATTCTCATTCCCCATGTTATAAGAAATTTCTTTATTGAAATATTTTAGGTACTATATCCAACATCTATACAGGATACTTGAATTTTTTGAGATAATATATAAATCAAGATTTTGTGCTCAATAAACATGGTAAAACCTTTTCCAAAAAGATAGTTCCATGAATTCTTATGTTGGAGCATCATAACATCATGTTCAATGTCATGGGTTATATAATTCTTATAATTGGGATTTGTTTATGGTATTTAAAAATAATAATATCGTCCCATATAAAAATGCATAAAAACTTAGAACCTAATGCATCAATGAAGACCACATAGAAATTCCTACCCTCGTAAAGATTTAACACTAAAACAGTTTTCAATATATGTTTTATTGTAACAAGTGTATTTTGATATTTTTCATCCTAAGAATACATTAAATTTATAATAGTTAATGAATTTTTGGTAGAATTGAAAAATGATAATTCTTTAATGAATCTAGCAGAATACCAAACTAATTCCATGATTCTCTAAATCTAGAGAACATTTCATGGTAATTTTCATGACATAACAATATTAACCTTTTCAGAGTCTACTTAATTAACATAATAATTCACCATGTGTCCCAATAACATCTATTTATAAATCCAGAAATTACATTTCAATAAAACGACATAATGTTAGTTATTTCTCAACAATTCTGGTAGAACACATAGATAACATACATGATGCACCTCAGAAATATAGTAAATAAGGATGTGATCCCTAATGATTAACATGAAATAATCAAGGTACTCATGGGGAATTATTTTAATTAAATACATAAATACTAAAAGATAATTATTTAGAACAAATGGCATGAAAATTTAGTCATAATGGATAATACTACTAAAAATGGACGTTTTTCGAATGGCATATACTTTTATTATCAACTGATGAAAACCAGAAGGGTGATAAATCATTGAGATCCAATATTTCCCTTTCAACTAATAAAAAATACTAATTCTATGGAAATTAATACCTTTTCTTTTCAGTGACACTCGTGTGTTTTCATTAATTTATAAAACGATTAATTAAACAATTAACAATAAAAAAGATAAATTTTTATTCCCATGGTGACAAACTCTGGAAAATAAATCCTTTCCCAAGATGATTACTCAACAAAGTATTTGGATCTATCATTTCTACTCATTCCATTAGTTAAGAAGGAAGAGACACTGGTTGAGTTGCATGTACATAATTGATATAAAACTCTACCTCAATTACCAGTTTCAACATAGTAAATTTATAAAGAAATATCATTGAGAAAAATGGGGAAATCTCGTTGGAGATCACCACTCAAGGATATTAGTTATAGATTAAAATTGAGAACCAATATTACATTCCAAAAGTCTAGATATGAAGGTTCAACACAACATAATCATGGGTTTTCTTCACCCTGATATATATGGTGTTCCCCATACAAAGTAGTAATGGATAACCCATTAAAGATAATAATTAATCAAAGACTTATTGCCAATGAGCCAAGCCATATCGAACATGGGATCAATACATTTTATGTATAGAACTGAAAAACTCATGAAAGATTAACCTCTAAAAAAGAGAAATCTCATGAAGGACTACAAGGAACATATTTTTTCATTGTTCCCATCAATGTAGTAATATCCATCAAATTAGATAAAATATGTATAGGTAGATTTAATATATTAATACTACGTGTTGAAATAAAAAAATGAGACAAACCATAATCAAATAAATAATTCACTAATGATGAATCTATAGTGAAAGTAACTGCCATGGCCACTGGACCCGTATCCTCTTCGGATGGAGACTCATCCATTGCATGATGAAACATCATTCTAGATGAATGTGGATAAATGATATGTATATTTCATGAATATATTTTAGGTTATATTGATGGTGTTATTTGTGTATTTAAATTTATAAACCATCTAATTTTTGGAACAGTTGAAATGATTTTTTATGGTAGGAAATGATGGATTTGACAAAAAAGGAACAAGAGGGATGAAAAAAATGAGAAAGAGAACCCTTCAAACTTTGAGCGATGTGATGTGTCAATACACCAGATTCTTTAAAATGTTTGAATCACAAAAGCTGAAGAAAAAATTATTACACATCCTGTAATTACATTACACGTCGTGACATCATTGGAGAAAAATTTCCACACCTGACAAGTCATGATGAGATTACACATTGTGATATAAAATTACACATCGTGGGTCTCTACATCACACCAAGAAGTCATTCAAATTGTCCAATCCTTTTACTAGATTCTAAAAACATGGAGGAAAAATGAATCTGGATTACATGACATCCAAACCCAATTCATGTCATGAATTTTTTGACTCATAGAAAAATGTAATGATGATGCAATGAAGGTTTTTTATTAGTTTAACTACAAAATACACATCACGCACCATTCCAAAACACTCTAGGAATAGTAGGAGCATGCCTGGTACGAAGTGAAAACTACCAGATAATTTAATGCCAAGCTTCACAACCTTTTATTCATCTGGTAATGGTAATTCTTGTTTAAATTATTCCTAGATTGAATGAATATTTTTCTTAGTGCTTGATGATGTGATTATAGGGGGATGTGTTTTATGGTATAATTTTCTTTTATTATTCTTGTTTTGGAATGGTGAAATATTTTATTTAATTATAAATATCAATTTTCTTTGTATTTCATGTTAATTAATACGTTCTGTGAATGATTATTTAATTTCCTAAATTAATCAACTTATTTTTCACATTAACATTGTGAAAAGTAGGTCGAATATGTATAAATATGGTTTTTGGTCAACTAGTTCTGTGATTTCCCTATATAGATGACAATTACAAATGTAAAATCATAGAGCTAGTGTAGGATACTGAGACCAAGGATCTGTAATGACTTAATAATGAAACTAAAACTGAATAAACAAACATTAAAATAAATTATTATTGAAAAAACTCAAAATCACTAAAACTTGCATGTCTCCAATATTGATATTCAGCCCAATCAATCATTAAATTTTCTTAATTTATTTAAGGAATCTAAAAACTTCAATCATAGATTCCATAATTAATTTCAATCATATGCTCCACCCCTTTGGGTATTCCACTAATATATTCTCGATATTACAATGTTATTTAGGATGTTAGTGTTTTTATTAAATGATGACTTTTGTTATCTAAATAGGTATTAAAGACACACCCCATGGGATTTCAAATTATTATCACCTATATTGTGCATGGTTTCTTCTATGTTTAAATCATTTAGTATTTTTGATAACTTTTTTAGATTATAATTAATTATTTTACTCTTGTTCCTATCGTGCTATAGTTTTAGTAAATAACCCGTCACATGACTACTCCACTCGTGTGAAGGAGAAAAAGAAGAAATTTCATCTGACTAAGATCTACTCAAGAACATACGCAATAAGTGAAACCATAAACATGAATCCTACCAAGAACAAATCATCATTGTAAGAAGATGCTAATTTGAAGTAGATAATAATGAGATGGGCCAAAGAGATATAACATTATTCATCAGGTATCAATTATCCTTATTCACATCATACCTAGAATGAGTTAGTAGTCTTTATTGTGTAGTGTGATTTTATTTTAGGAATATGTGTTCTTTGGGATGATTTTATATTTATATTCATATTTATGTTTTTTGAAAACTTTTATTGAATTGGAAATCTCTATACTTTCATATTTCATGACCATTACTACGTTCCAAGAATTATTATTTAATTGCATAAATTAATTAGAATATTGTTTCTTGAAAATTATGAAAATTAGGTCGATTATGTTTAAATAATGTTTTGTGTAAAGTAGTTTTTGGATTTCATTGAGAATATGACAATTCAAAATGTGCAATTATATGATTAGGGTGGGATACTAAGACCAAGGATGCCTGATGACCCAATTCAAACATAATAAATAAATTAATGCACTATCAATTGAATAAATAGCATGTGAACCCCAAATCACAAAACCTGGCATGCCTTATATCTTTACATTCTACTCAATCAATCCTTCTATTTTCTTCTTTTGATCAAAAAATAAAATGAATTCAATCATAGTTTAATTAATTTATTTTAAACATATGATATATCCATATGGGTTCAACACTCATACATTAATGACACTACATATATAGTTAAGTTGATAGAGTTTTTATAAATTACTACATTTTCTTAGACGAATAAGAATTAATGACACCCCATAGTATGTCACTGGAACACCATTAATCATAAAGAATCTATTCGAACCACATTTTTAATAGGTTATAATATTCACATGCCACTACGTGATGTGAAAAAATACATGACATAACATCTGCAAGAGACTCGAGCATCCATAGGATCCACATATCAAGGCGGAATCAATAAATACTTGAATATAATGGAAATGATTTCTACACATGTATTAGATCAATGTGATTCATACAGGTACATTGGGAGTTCTAGAAAAAAATTCTATCTGGAACCACTATATGAATCATCACACATCCTCTTTTCATTGAAGGAACATGAAGAACTGATGCTCAATGAAAAAAGATGTCATGTCATGAATGAAATGCCATCTATGCCCAATTTGATCCTCAATGCTCAATCCACCACATCAACAAAAGAAGGATGATTCATGAAGAATACATGAATATTATCTGGATGTGACAACTGGGACCATCAATTCATCTTATCTAATTTGGTATTATTTCGGGTAAAAAATGTACAAACTCATAAAAACTATATACAAAATTCGTCATGATATTTTCAGTAAGCTCGAGTTTTAAAAAAATAGCATCCCGGTCTAACATCATAGAATCTCGATAGAACTAGTTGGTGGTAATAGAATTGAAGTATTTACATTGAAATCCATCATGTTTATGAATTGTCACCATCATATCCCACCATATCCAATTTGATACCTCTATCGTGAAGTTGACACAGTTCACCTTGATTTTTTCTAGAAACACCATGAACCGAAATAGATAATCCATCCAGGTCAACCATTCCTAAACCACTTTTGTATTATTTGATCCATTGAATGATGGTGTATTTTGGTGAAGGATAATTGGAAGAAGATTCTAGAAAACATCACTTTGTGGTTCCAAATCCATATTCGTAACATGAACTGGTGGTGGTTTTTGTCCTAGTGCATGGATAGTACACATAACCACCTCAACCAGGCTCAGGTCAATGAAGGGATTTCCCACTCCTGTTAGTCTCCATATTCTTTCATAATTTAATTTTCACTTATTCTAAAAGGCACGATGTTACACAACTTTAGTAGAATACATTGAATAAAATATATTAATAATAAAATATAGAATTATGGGTAAATTAATCCATATAAATATATTAAAATATTTGTATTTAAATCCATCCAACCAAACAATATGGAAAAGAATATTACTAATCCTCAAGATATATTTCCCAAACTACCCAGGTGATTACAGTTCATTATGATGACATATGGTCATGAAATAAATTTTAACTACGTCCAATTCCATGACTAGATTATAGAAATTCATAATGACATCAAGAACAGTCTCTCAACCTAGAGATAACATACAACTTTTTTCACAAACTAGATTTTTTATCCTTGTACACTGACACCCAAACTATTGATTTCATGGATCGATAGAAATTCATGATCCCCATATGATGAAGAAATGTCCATGTCATCATAAAAATGAAATATATGCATAATAATATTCATAATAATATGCATGATATTTTAGGGGAAGTCAATATTCAACAATGTGTATCACCTTGTGTGGAATGAGGTCTCTTCTCTAAGAAAGGTGATAGTTCACTTCACCATTATTTAAATTATGAAAAGTTTTCAAAATTCATGGAAAATAAAAAAGTATCCATTTCTATGGATTAATGACTGGTTTTACCATTTTATATGGAAAGGTGGTTCCCAAATATATATCTTCAGTATGGTTACCAACAGGTGATAATAAAATAATATTATATTTAGAAAATTGATATTTGGAGTAGATATAACCATTATGAGTACCATGTCTTGAAAATTGGTCTAAAAATATTTCTATAGTCTTATGGATTTAACGAAAAGAATATTCTATGAGTACCATGTTTCGTTAATGTTACTTTTTTCGAATCTATTATTACATTATTTATGAAGAGGATTTTATGTTTCATTTGAGAGAATTCATGTAATTTTGGAGAATAAATCATCATTATTCCATGTTATCAAAATGTAATTTATGGATTCAAGAAGTGGTGTTCTTATGACACATGATTACAAAACATTGTATTTTTTTATCCTAAAAAACTGAATTCCATTATGACATGAGATCAACCAAATAATTTTTATTATTCAGAGATTCCTAGGATTCATAGGCTCTTTATCCCTGGTTTGTTATGGACTTCTCAAATATAAATTGTCCAATTAATACATTTAATATAAATGGATTAATGTTTTATTGGGATAAAAAAAGTTAGAATTCTATTATTGCGTTTTAATTATTTTTTACAACTATACTAGTGTTGAATCTTCCAAAGGCCATGTGTGGCTATATTTTCTTCTCTGAAGCCTCAAGTTCAGGTTTGGGTTGAAATATTCTACAGTTTGATCATGTTATTAACAATGGATCTCACTTTCTTATGCCACATGAGATGAATTATCTGCCCCATGACCTTTACCATGATGATTTGATGCAAGCATATATCATTTTTTGGAACTACCATTTCAAAGAATGGTTTACCATGTTTACTATACCGAAAATATTAAGTTACATATTGTCAAAAAAATATTTTTTATATCCACCAGTGGTGTTGGTTGGAGTACCAATAATCATTATATTTTGTAATATCCCATTCTCCGAGGAAATGGAACATCACCATTGATTCATTATAATGGAAACATATGACCATGATAGCGATAGAATCATCAAAATAGTGTAACTTGATGGGACGTTTTTCATAGTTTCATATTGGAGTCTGTGAATCAGGTATGGGGGTTCTTTGCCAACTATTTAATTAAAATGAAATCTTTCCAAGATGATTCTTATGAAAAAATATACTTATGGTGAATTATGTTGCATTTGAGAATCTATTTATGGATGGGAGACCATTGGTGCCTGGTTGTTCTCTCATGGGGAATTATATTTTATAAAAATCTATATTTTGTGGATATTGAAATAAATAATGTTTTGATGGATGATTTCTACAATTACAATTGTTTAGTGCACTTAGAAACCATAGATATGTTATCTGGCATTTGATCTAGAATTAGTTTCCAGGTTTGATAAATGGAACTTCTTAAATTGTCTTTCTTTATTATACATTCAATTAGGTCAATTCAGATAATTGAAAACTAGGTTACCTAATGCAACTTATAGATACAACATGGAAGTGGAATGAGATATCTACGTACAATATTTCTAGGTTTCCATGTATCAAGGTAAATAATAATTCTACATGGTTTTTAGTTAATCAAGTAACAAAATAATTCACTATAGATAAATTCATGATACAACAAAAGTTGAGAAGATGTGAGATATATATGTGAAATATATTTTCCATATTCATGGAGTTTCATTAAATATATTCTCAAATATGGATCCCTAATTCAATTCTCATTTTTAGATTTGAATTTAAGATGCACTGATATCTCTTATCTTCTTGAGTATGACATATAATGTTCATTTAGATAGTAAATCATAAAGAGCAATACATATTCGAGGGATATTAATATCACAATTGTTATTGACATTGGTGGGGATTGTGATGAGCATTTAGGGATAATTTCTTTTTCATATAATAATTGTTACGAGTTCATGATAAGAATGGATCCCTTTGAGGCATTGGATGGATGGAATTGTTAATCTCTATTATTTTGGTCAAAGATGGGTGAAAGTTACATGGGTTGACAATGTTTTGTCCAATAGATGACATAAAGGTTTCAGTTGATTCCTTATATAATGTTGACAGGAAAATGATGGTATGATTCTTATGCTGATCTTTATTAATGACCATTGGAATTTTTAGTTGGTGACTAGGTGTTCATGTATTTTTCATGATGTCTACATAATCGAAGGATTGAGAGGAAATCAAAACATTTTCCCAACATTGTGGGAAGTTTTGAGGTTTTAGGGTATGTTGGGAAAGTAGAATATCAATTATAAATTCTATTAAAACTGATGCCAATACATAACGAGTTCCATGTGTCACAATTACAAAAATATGAATATAAACCATCTCATTTTTTGAGTTGGAGTGATGTTTTGGTTGAACCAGATTTATACATGACTGAACGTCTACTGAGGATAGTTTTTTCTCAATCCAAGGTACATCAGGGGAGGATTAATCCTTTGGATTGTGTTATATAATATCACATTTTTGAATCGCAAGACATGTGGCGGAGGGATTCATAGATGACTAAGAAACAACCTTATATTTTGACATGAAAGCTTATTAGTAGGCTTTCTAGGGACCCTGAGTTTCTATAGTTGATAGGATGTGTCATCCTATTTCTATTTTGACAAATTCCTAATTCCCATTTTTGATCATGCTTTTTTTTTATTTTTAAAAGTGTGATTTTGTAGAAATGTTGGAAATTTTTTAATGTTTTAGGGTTGTGCTTGGTTATTGTGTGGTTTACCCAAAAAACCAACCAACTAGTAAATACCATGAAAACCAATATATTGTGGGCTTATATGGTTGGAAAATGTTTAGAAAAACATTTTTGCACCTAACATAATCCTTGAAACCCCATAAGAATGTGTTATTTCGTCAGGAATATTATTTGATGAAATATTTTTCTTTACCCATCTATCTTTGCATATGACTATTTTTAATTTGTATATTAGATTTAAAATCCAAAAAATTTCCTTTTTTTTCATGATGAGATAGAATGATCCCCATATAGTTTATTCTTCTATAAAGGACCCAAAGAGGAGATTTTAACCCGTATACACCCATCCAGATGTGGATAAGGTCTAAGAGATTGACATTCAATATCTACCAAGTAGGATTTATCCGACTATTTTCTTTCTCCCACTCTCTCCCCTATCACCCATAGGGTTTGGTTGACCTATGTGTTGTTAGTGGATGTAATCCCTCAGTTTCAGTTCATAAATCTAGATTTGATTCTAACATCCTCATTCCCAATATTTTTCATTGTTGATTCCCAATTAAGACTTTATGTTTTGAGATCACAAGAGCCCAAGGTAGGTGGTACCATTTTGATTGGACAATATTTTAATCCAAAAATGGTTAATATAAATGAAATAGTTTTATTTAAATTAATATTAAAAAAAATTGATTTCAATTGATTTAATAAATATGCAATTCCATTGAATGGGAAGATTTTAATTTGATTTGGAATGAAATTAGAAAAACCCTCAATTCCATTTAATTTGGGTGTGTTTATGAAATTGATGTAATATTGTGGAATTGAAATTTTTGAATTTAAATTAATAAATAAATTTAATTTAATTTAAATTAAATTGGAATTTGGAAAAAATATATGGAAATTATTTTAATAAAAATCCATCGGTACAATCAGGAGAAGGATTTTTTCATTAAACACATATTTTAGTTTTTAAATAAAAAATTTCTATATTCAAAAATGAAGAATTTAATGAGTTTTGTTTTAATTTTTTTAAAATGAACTAAACATTATTGATTATTGTTGGGTAACATGCATGAAAAGGTAATTATTGAGTTATTCAGGACATAACTCTAGTATTTACCACACTAAACATACATATGAAGTAGTTCACATCCCTGATGGGATTGTGATGTGTTATCCTTGGTCAGTAACGAGGAGGATGTGTGTACTCATAATTTCAGGAAAATTATTAGAGTGTGATGGAGTCCCATATCCATGAACTATCTTACCATCTTCTATATAAACATGTTTTTACAATTTTTTATTGAGATATATATATATATATATATATGATTCTATATTGTTTGAAAAATCCCTATGAAATTATATAATCTATTTTATATAAATTATTTGTCAAAAAACTTGATTCATGTATTTAAATCATTTAAAATGTGAAGAATTAATTTATTTAATTATTTTTTTTAATTTCTATATTAGTTTATTTAAAATCGAAATCCAGAGTTGGTTATTTAAATGTTGTATTCATATTATAGAATCATTACTGATACCGTAATACTATTTTAGATCAAAATCTACATGTGAATTTATGTTTTTGTTGATTTTCTTCTCCCAGGTCCATGAAAGGGTAATGTACCAATTAGAGGTATTATTAGTTGTCAATCATTATTCTTGGAGAGTTGTGTCTGTTGGAACATGGGTGGTTTCCTATTTTCTAGACCCATGTGGGTTCACATTGGTTCTTTATATCTAACTTAATTAAAGTATTATTCCTTATGTGCATTTTATTTTGTAGGAAGTTGACTATCTTATTGTTCATTTCTTATATTTGTGGAAAATTCATTCCCACATTCATATAGTGTGATGGTAGGTGAACGTCTCAAACCCATGGGGATTCGAAACACCCTTCGACCCATTTCATAAATATCTTTTGTGTCGTGTTACCAAGATATCTATGGAAATTCTTGATAAGATATATGTCATGGTATTCGATTTTATCATGTGAGTTACTCATATCATAAATCTCTTTTACCAATATGGATTTTAATTTAAGAAATCATTCTTCATTGGTTGTTGAAATAATATATTTCATTAACTCATTGTTATTTCATTCAATATTTATTATATTTGAGAGAATTTGTCTCAAATATATTTCAAGAATAAACCAAATGTTTGTTTCATATTCATAAAATTCACATGTATTAATTTTATTCATTATTAACATTTAATTATTCAATTTTGTAGTAAATATATTTTTCTGAAATATCATCACTGGATTTTTCAGCTTCCACAAGATTATCATTATCACACATTCATTTTGAGAAAAATTGATTCTATTTATATAATTAGATGAACTATTATCTATTTGTTTTATATATAATTTTTTTAATATGAACCTTTTTTCTAGATCAATGTGAATTTATATGTTTTTATTAGTTTCCACAAATTACATTCAGTATGATGATTTTTTCCAAAATCTATAACGTCTCCAAATCTATATAACTTTATAGTAATCATTCCATTATATAAACCAATATTTTTTTTACCTTTAATAGAAAATATTCATCAATTTTTATTTTTACATAATACATATCATAACAGTAAAAAATATAGTATTCAAGATCATTCATATATTTTCAATTACATTCATCATTGAATAATCCTCCCTTGTCTATTTTCTATATATTCATTAACACATTTTTCTTTTAATTTCATTTTGGAAGAGAATTATATTTAGGTTATTCAATGATAGAGTTCTAGGATCTCTATCTTCTAAAGACAATACATTATAGTCATATTTTTCTAGAATAAATACTACAATATTTTCATCAATATATTAATATTCTATATTTTAACTTTAAAATATTACGGTGATCCAAATTTTATGAAATATAGTAATGAAGAAACAAATTTTATTTATTGATACCTTGAATTGGCATTATATTAGTACATCTATATTTTTATTTTTAATTTCATTTCTTTTTTATCTTCTTTATAATAATTTTTCTACTTTTCTATGTTTTCTTTATCATTTACAATTCCCTTAACACTACAAAATTCACTATAATAGAGTGAAAAAAGTATAGAAGATATAAAATGATAATAATTATCTATTTTTATCTAATATTATTTTGTTAGGGGGGAAACATAGTAGGGGTAGGGGAACCACCTTTAATAGATTCATAAACATCAAAGATAATAAATATTAGATTGGATAACATTCTAACCATCCATATAAGATATTTTATTACAACAATGACATGAATATTATTATTCTTGAGAATGATTGAAATATTTACTATAGTCATTTTGTTCAGCAATACTCAATAAATATTTCTCAATGGAATATATCTTATGATGCCATATGAATGGAAAAATTAATTCAAAGACCCCAACCCTAGTATCACAGAGTTTGTGGTAAATTTGTTACATATTCACATGATACAAGGAATAAAATCCAAAATGAATGAATAAATTAGTATTATTAGAAAGAAATATATACATACAGTGGAGGCATATCCCAATATATCAATCATAAAAACACGTCATGGCTTCTTGGGGAAAGGAAACATAAGAAAGGGGTGATCTCCCTTGATAATTATGTGTATACATAAAATAGATTCAAGAATAATAAAATAAAGTATTATCAATATGGAATGATGAATAATTGAAAAAAATTCAATATAATTAAAAAAAATATTAATAATATGTTAGGAATAAATAATGTGGAATATTCATCCATATACATAATCACATGACTGTTATACTTATCCATGGTTGTTCTAACTAATCAAATAATCATGTTGTAATCATTAAATAAATTTACAATGAGGGATTGTATAATGAAAAACAACATATACACAACATCAGATCCTCGTTCCAAGACATTTTACATAAATTGATAATACCTTTTCCTAAAACCCATAATATTTGGTCCCATCAGACATTCTAATTAATATAGTGGACATAGTGGGTCCTTACCATCACTTATTAAGTCCAATACATTATTTATGTGAGAAGATATATTCTTAGTAAAAATAAACATTCATACAAGAAAAATAAAATATGAAATGTTAATAATATCCCAAATTAATAGATATAATCACCATATAATGATATATTTTAACAATAACATTGAAATGATAACACCTACATTATGTAGTAAACATAATAAGAAACTAACCAAAGTGCTATGAAGAATGGAATAAAATATTACATCCCAATGAAATAGATCATAGAACATCCAGATAAATAATAAGGATTGTATCATTATAATATATTTCAAATGATGAATATGGTAAAATATGGTTTGTATTCATTGATGTTAAGATATAAAATATAAATTACATTTTAAACTTTTAGGGTAAATAATCACTTCCAGATTGAAAATAAATTTCATAAAAAACATTTCATGAATATTTAAAAAATTAAATACAAGAAAATATCATTTTAATATATTATTGGATTTTTTTAAAAAATGTGTGGTCATGAAGGTTGATAATTATATATATAATGTATAAGTAAAAAAATATTCTTTTCCTAATACTATAAAATTGTAATAATAATTATTATGAATAGAATATCCATACCATTCCATTGAAATAATTTTTTATTACCTAAATCAAGGGAAATATTTTAATTATTAAATAATTTTGATATTGTTACTAACTTTTTTGAAAATATTTAGTGAAATAATAGATAAAGAAGAAATATTTTTTTTACTAAATAAAGAAATAATTTTTGATTTTTTAATAATATCAATTAAAATTAAAAAATAGAATCATATTATACTATTATATGAAATTATCATGGAAACATGTCTAAGAGAAGATATATTGAGTTTGTGATATAAATATCAAACTACTACCCCATGGGAGACTGAAACATAAAAACTCCAAAATAATGATGAGATTGTTAAATAAATCCTTACCATTTTGGTAACTATTGAATTTTAAGACCAAAAAATGAAATAAATTCAAATAAAAAATTAAATTTTATTAATATTAAAATATTTAGGATATATAATATTAATCAGTATGTACATATAGATCACAAAATAAATATCTGGTGAATAAGGAATATGTCACCCAGAAGTAAAAGTGAGACAAAAAATCCTTCCCTGTGGTCTATTATCCATCATAAATGCACAAGAATCGTATATAATAAATATATATACATTATAAATCTATGATATTCAAATATATTTCATAATATAGAATATTTTATTTTATATTTTCATGAAAAAAATTTAGTAGTACAAACACATAAACACTTTGTTTAGGGATTGATTTGAAAAATGAAAAATAATATTTGACATTCATATAACAACTAATAAATAAAATATAACATATAATATAATTAATGATTTTTTATTATCATAATATTCAAAATAATAAGACTTTTTCACATCTCTTTGTGGAGTCGGTAGTCCACTGTATGCACGAGCGAAGGTATCATATTGCAACAGATTAAAAGGTAAGAAAGTAAAAGTGATATTATAATTCCCAAAGTGTAATTATTACATATATATATTTATATATTATAAATATATAATTATATCCATACATGGGTGGTGGTCACAGAAAAATAATTACATATGTTTGTCAAGTGGTAGTATTTTGTACACATTATCAATAATTTTTATTCCCATTTAATGGAAGAGGGCCTCGATAGTGGTTATTAAATTATCATTATAATATAATACTATGTTTTAATAGTTTTGTTATCATTTTATCATATCTTTTGGATTAATATAAATTAATGAAATGAAAATGCATGGTTAATAAATATACCTCTACTTCAGACAACCTATTAGCATTTCTAAAATAATACTTTCTAGAATGTTTATTTTTATCAAATAGTGGACTCTCGATAATTTGTCGGTAGATTAGGATTAGATTTTTTAAATTAATGGATATAAAATGTTCTCTTAATATGTGGATATGATATGATAATATGTGTCCATTTATATATTTGGGAGGGGACCATCTTGGAAATTATTTCTAAATTTTTGAAATGATTTCAAAATAATAAAATTATTCTAAAAAAATAACTTAAACATAATTATATTATAAAGTGTCATATGATAAATTATAAATATTTACATAAAATATATTACATGTTTAATTGAAAAAAAATACAATTTTCATTTTTTAACCCCAAGAAAAACTAACTTAACCTTTACCAAAATAATAATTTTTTTTCATTATTAATTATGAAAAACATTATTATTAATATTTTAAATAATATTTATTATTATTATTATTCATAATTTAAAATATATTTCCCAAATTAAATTTTCATATATGGAAGAATTTACATTTAAATTAAAACTACACATGCAATGAAAAAATGGATTTCCTATAAAATGTTTATCTATGTACAAAAATAGTTTATATAAATAAATTACAAATAATTGATTCCAATGACATTAATTGGTTTAATTAATAATCATTTTTCATGAAAAAAAAACTTTTTTAATGCTAAAAATGAATGTTGTGTATTCAAAGTAATCATTATTAACTCATTATTTATAAAAAATAATCACTTTGGAAAATTATCCAAAAAATAATGATAAGATAGTTTTGACATGATAATTTGAAAAACTATTTTTATTTTAGAAAATATTTTTTATGAAAAAATTGAAATAAATTAAATTAATTTGACAAATAAACATTTTAGAAAAATATATATTTTCAAAAATATTCGTTTCTATTTAATATTATTCTTATTTTAAATTTAAATATATTGAAATGAAAAATATCTTATATTATTCTAAATCATAATATATGTTTAATTTAGCTTTTAATATTCATAATATAAAATTTAATGAAAATGATACAATAATATTCTATTTGGAATTTCTTCTAGACTCATGGTTTCGTGTATCAAATGATATCAAACATAATTTTAATCTTTTAAAATATAGGATTGTTAAATAATCTCCCCTTCCATAAATTTAATCTTCTTAATTTTAACTTATTATTCAAAATCAATGGTTAATAATTTAAAAATACATATCATGAAATCCCAAAGTAATAATTTAAAAAATAACCACTTTAAAAAATAAATAGGGGAGTATAATGGTAGTCTATAATAACACATAACTTGGATTCCATGGTGTAAAATCATATTGGTAAGTTCATATTTGGTCATGGAATAAAAGGGTGAATAAATTTTGGGAGTGATACATAAAATTGATCATGTGAAATTTAATTATCAATTGAATATTAACAACCAAAGAACCATAAATCATTTATATGTGAACAATACCTAAATTCATAATAAATGAATGTACTTGAATATAACTATTTTTTCATGATACCTTTCAAAGAGTTGAGAAATCCCATCAACATAAATGAAAATAATTGATGGAGCTCCAAGTGATGAGTTTTAATGTAAAATTATTCTAATGAGATGTGCAAAAATTTCTATCTAACATTACATATGATGCATAAATGAATGGAAATTCATTCCCATTGTTTCTTTATACATTCCAAAACAAAAATATTTAACAAACATTATAGAATGATGGATTAATATCTAAAACATCTTAAATAACCCCAATGATCATTATAATACATTTCTAAAATAGGTACCAATGATACTCCTAAATAATACATATGAGTGAATTAAAATATGAGGATCTGAATGTTTGGATTACACATTTAACAATAAACAATATAATGTGGGTCATAGTGTGAAATACAATTCATATTAACAAATAGATTATCGATTATTGTAAAAAACAATAATAATCATAATTACCATAAAATCAAAATGAAATTGAAGGATATTGGTAATAATCCATTAATCTATAAATTTAGTAACCTTCATCATAGATTTATTTTTCCCCAAATCTTTATCTATTTCAATGGTCAACAATATTATCCCATTCAATTATCTAATTAAAATATTTTATTTTATCCAAATAAACATTTTTAACTCAAAACCCAAAACATATTATGGTTTATCATTATTATATACATATATATTTAAAAAAACCACCTAACCAATAAATAAATTTTGTGTTAGTAGAAAAAATATTCTTTCTAAAAATTAATGATAATTTAATATTGCACATTACATATATATTTCCTGATTATTATTAAAATAATATTATTAAAAAAAATTGAATCATTATTGTTGAATTCCAATACCCCTGTAATTTATTACACATTGACTATATTAATAATATAATATTGATATTGATCTCGTATCATCTTCTTTGTTATATTATAATGACTTTTAGGGATTTCATTTGTATAGTTAAACATCTTTATAAAATGGAATCAAATTCATTAATTATTCCATATTACCCTTAAATTCACCCACCTAATAGAATTACTATCAGTGTTTTATGAAAACTTCCATTCCCATCAATTATGTACTGGTGAATTTATTTCTATAATTATGACATATATGAATGTAAATCTTTATCATCTTCCTATTATCCGTTTTTACTCTTTAGTCCCTTCCATCAATTAATTTCTATTAAAAACAAATATATTGAATAAATATTTCTCAATATTTATGGTGAATAATAATATTTCCTCATATGATTATAATTCATGGGATACAAGTTCTACTCAAAATATTATTTCAATCATATCTATTAAATGGATAATAATTCTCGTAGGAAAATTTTAATAGTTGAAATTATGTATTTGTATCCATTAAATGTTTTATTTATTCATAAAAACATTTTATTAATTCATAAAAACATTTTATTAATCCATATTTCTTAGATATGTAAATTTTCACTTATTAACCTTTTCTGTCTCTAAATATATATATATTTCTCATGAAGTCTACCTTAATATAAATTCAATGTGTTTTTAAATTTTATATTCATCCTTATTATTTTGAATAAATGTCCACTATTGATCTAAATCATCTGATAGATGATAATGTACCACAATAACATTATATCTATAATTAATTCATGATGTGGAAGATATATTATCTAAATAAATTATCTATTTATCATTTACAAAATTATTTGTAGTCCGATTGAATGATGAAGATTGTTGGGGCACAAAATTGTCTAACATTTTTCTACCATGTTGTTGATCAGTATCCTACTCTATATAGGAAATTTTATTAGATATAATGAATTTCAATTTCTAGAAATATTTCCAATTTTTTCTACTCCAGTGGTTGGTCTAGTTGGAGTAATATTGTCTTTTATAAGAGGGAAAACCCTACATGGATTACACACATTGATTCTTATTCCATTTCATCAGCTTGGATTAATTTTTAATCATTTTAATATATTATATTATATCATAACTTTATGAATCATAATAGAAAATTTTAAATCTTCTGACAGACAATACATAAATAGATTTTTATTATTAGCTAATCCCTTATTCATACACTATGTATCTTTGGGAATATCTTGAATCCAAAAAAAATATTAAATATATCATAATGGGTCATATATAAGGTTTTAATTATCCCATTAATATCCCCTAGGAATGTCATAATAAGTGTGTACTAAGCCCATTTGTCGTGCACTATGTGGAGATATAGTCAAATCAGAATGCACCCTTTTCTGAGTTATTGGACCTATGAGAAATGTTTCCAAATCCAAAACCACATGTATTCTCCTAAAATGTATTTATTGGAAATAAAATATATATAAGGTTTTAAATAAAAATAAATAGAGATGATAACATATACTTATATATTTCCTCAAATTTAGTCTAAAATATGTATTTCGTGTTCTATATCTTCTAAAATCAATGTCCCATGTTTTCAACAAAACATTATCAGCTTGAAAGTGTAGGTAACCCAAACGTAGTATAGATTTTTGGGTTGTTAAATTATTCAATTGGTCCTAGATACAATGAATCACAATCCAATCAACCAAATATTTTATTAATATAGGATAATGGATACATATATGAATCTCATATTTGAATTTAAAATCTAAAATTAAAATAATAATTTTTTTAACAAAATTATTCCATTTATAATACCCCTTTATACTAGTCAAAATATACATTTTGTCATGTAGGGGAAAGGAATAAGAAGAAATAAATGAACTCTGATGTTAAGTAAGGGTAAGCGTAGAACTAAAACTATAACTATCAATCATGGAAAAATAAATATGGAAATGTAAATTACTAAATCACAATCCATTTAAAAAATAGTAAAGACATGAAGATTAATATGTTAATTAAAACTGATAACATTATTATAAAATATAAATAATCACATTCTCTTGGAACATTTACATGGATGTTAAAAATCATAAAATAATCATCTAGACATCAATTACAAATATCATAATGAGGGTATTTATAATATTGAACAACAATACCATATATACAAGATATAATACAAAGACATATTACATAAAAATGTATGGTATTTGAAAAAGATAAAATACAGTTTTTCTCATCAAACCTACTAATAAATTGAGGGTTAATAGTGGTACTAACCCATACCATACTAAGTTTAATGTATTTCTCAAATGTAATTGGAGATACATAATCGATGAAAAAATATATATTAAACTACTAGAATATTAAATCATAATAATTTTACTAATAAATTATTAGAATCAATATAAATATTCATATTACAAAACTAACTTATTCATTCTAATACATTTGATATTAAATAAATATAACTATAAACCATCCAGAGTAATCTTGTGAATTGTATCAAAATATTACATCTGAGAAAAATGAACATAATATATCTAGATAAATAACCAGTATGGAATCATTATAAAAAATTCTCAATTTAAAATATGGTAAAATTAGGTTTTTTTACTCTGAGTAATAGTATTACCACAAAAATTTTCTTATCTATATTTTTAAGAAATATACTATTATCATTGGAAATTACTTTATAAAACTGAAACTATCTAGAATATTAGGGAAACAATTTTCTTTAATAATATCATAATTTTATTAATTAATTATATAACAATGAGTTCTATTAATAGTGTGTATTTCTTTATATAATATATAATATAAAAATATTTTATTTAAACTATTGTAAAAAGGTTAAAAAATAACTTATTCTAAAATATCCTTTTTCTTCAATTCAAAACATACATATAACGTAAAAAATGTTCAAAGACCACAGTAATAAATTATTTTGAGTATATAAAAAATATATAACACTTTTTTTGAAAACATTGATATGAAAGAAGATAGATTTAAAAAGGTAGAGATAAATAAACATGGATTTTCTTAGAAACCATTTATTAATAGATTTAATATCAATATGACAAATATTTTAATATTATGTGAAAATACAATGAATAACCAAATGAAAAGAAAATATTTCATTTTTATGATAAAATTTTCAAACTAATCACCAATGGGAAACTTATACATAAACAACCATAGGTAATTATGAGATAATGATATAAACACTGACCATTTGGGTGACATTTGAATCATAATCCCCATGAAATAAATAATATAAAATGAAACATTAGATTCCATGAATAAATATTTATTTTTGAGATAAAAAATTAAATGGTAATAAAATATACACCAAAAAATATAAATATGTGTTGAATATAGAATATGTATCATGGAAGTAGAAGTTATTGGAGAAACCCTAAACTCTTGTCTAATTTGTATCATATGTTTCCAAAAATCTTATATATTAAATATTAATTTATAATAAATATATTATATAACAATATAAATATATATAATACCACATACTATTATATTAAATATCTTTTTCACCTATATGTTAACAATTCATTATTAAAAACAATACATAAGGTAAAAATTTCTCCATTTTTTAAGATTGTATAGGTTCTGTAGTTTTAGTCATTGTACATTGACAATAGTAAAAATAATATCCATTATTTATTCCATGATATAAATTTCATATATATATTAATAAAAAATACTAATAATTATAATCCATAAATGGAATATGACAAAAAATGAGTTACCTCATTCATGGAGATGTTATATTAAGCGTACGCATAATCGTTGTTTTCATTTGTATAACTAATGGAACAAAAGACAATAAAATAATATTTCATTATTATAGAATCATTATTCACCCCTATATATCTTATATATTTATTTATACTATTTTTATAACTATCTGTGTCAAAATAAGAAGAAAAATGTTTCACATCTCTTTGTGTAGGTGGTTAACCACACATACACACGAGGGAGATTATAGTTTTTCAACCAATTCAATGGTAAGAAGGTAGACTTTCTATTATAAAAAAATAAGTGTAAAAATTAAATATATATAATATTTATAAACAAACCCCATAATAAAAAAAATCAATGATAGTTGGTGATATAAATATAATTATATACCTTCATGAGGCGGTAGTCTCCATATATAAGGTCAATTGTTTCATTCCACATTTAATTTTAAGAGGAGATGGGTAAATAATATGAGGCGATAATAATAACACCATAGTATATGTTAGATTCTCATTCAGTTATTTTATTCTATTATATGGATATTTTATGTAGTTTAATGATGAAAACAATTGAAAACACTCGATTACAATCAACACCACTACTTCAGAAAACCACTTTATAATTATACCAAATGATTTCCTAGAATAGAATAAAGATAAAAACAGGTAATTGTGGATGGATTTAAATATTGGATATGGTAATGGAATTTCAAAATGGAAGTAATATTTATGTGTGGAGAGGGGAGGGAAGGATGATTCCTTCTTTTTGGGTGAGGATGCCTTCATGAAAATTACATAGAATTTTCTGAAAAAAATATAACATTGTAAAGTCATTAGCAAAAAAGAAATATCCAAAATGACTTTATATTATTTGTTAAGAAATCATGGTGCTAAAATATAGAAAAATAATAATATTATTAAAATCTTTAATGGAAAAAATACTCATATCTTTTGGATTAACCACCCAGCCAAACAATGGTAACCCTTTTTTGAACATTACCGTGGTAAATAATAATTATTATTTATCATTAATAATTATGTCAAAAATATGTATATAAATTAATTTAAAATATTAATTTGTTTTATTATAAATATAAAATAATCGTTTAAAATTTCAAATCACATAAGTGGATGAATTAAATTTGTAATTAAACCCACAAGTGCGATTTGAAATTTGTTTTCCAAATAATTATTTTCATAAGTACATTTAATTTTTTATCCAAATTGATAATAAATATATTTTTCTGAGATAAATTTCATTAAATAATTTTTAATTAATGAAATGTTTAGTGAAAGATGATGTTTTTAAACTCATTATATAGAAACATAATTTCTACAATAATCAATATTTTTTCACTATATATAAAAACAATCCTCATTATAGAACATTCTAAAAAATGAATCCAAGATAATTTTAATAATAATTTCTAAAAAATTATGAGATTTTAGTAAATGAAATTTCTAAATGTGGGAAAATATATATTTAAAATAGATGTTTAAAAGAAGATGAATCTAATTTTAAAAAATGTTCAAAAATGTTTTTTTATAAGTCAAATGATTCATTATTTTTATTTTTAATTATTTGAATGAAAATAAATGTACATTATTGATATTTAAAAAATATATTTATTAAAATATAGTTTTTTCAATTATTTATAACTAATTTAATATATTTTATATATGAATATTTAATTTCAAGGATTCATTATTTTTTGGGATGCATGTGTCATAAGCTATCAAATATAATTTTATTTTTTAAATTATTATGTGTTACAATTATAATAATTTTGATCAATGAGATATGGAAAAGGAAAATTAGTTATATTATCCTTTTAGGATTTTATTTATTAATAGAAAATATTTCCCACTGGTTAATGAGAAATTACTATATGAGAATAGAATAAAAATTCATAACTACGTAACACTATTATACTCGATGTTCACTACTTAATAAGAGTATACAATACATGAGATGTTTTTGATGTTATAAAAAAATAGAAAAACACTATAAAATAATCCATTTGGTCGTTACAATATATAGTGAATATCCATCTCATGAATTTAAATATATTCCCTCTTATTAGTGCATGGGATCATCAAATATGAAATGTGATATAGCAGTATTTTGTAACAAACATATGAATATTCAGTCATATTCTATAGTATTATTCACTATGGTGCTCAAAATTTCATTAATGAATCCAATCTTGAATTTCATTCCTTCTTTTTACATTATGCCATAATAATGTCAAAGAACACACTCTTGGACTTTAGTAAATTACAATATATATGATCACTTACTCATCTAACACCATCATTCTTATGAGTCATTTCATGATTTCATGATCTATAAATCTCATCTGATTATATAATATCATCTAATGAAATTTTCCTCCAATACAACAATATTGGAAAACTCTGACCAGGATCATTTCCTCAACCTATATATTCATATTTCAAAAATTCCACAATAATACTTTATCACAAACAATATTTTCATTGTAACAAAATTAAATTATAATATAGTGACATCAAACATTAATATTAATAACCATTCTATAAGTCTCCATGGAAAATTTATGACTTCTAAAAATGAAATTCAATTTTTTTTTATTCATAATTTGGGAGTACTACACAAAACATTCAATGCATAAAAACATAAAAACATCGTATATGATACCATTATTCTATATATCTTAGTGATAAAATACATCATCAATCGAACTCAAAAATTAAATATAATCCTATTAATTACTTCATTATTGTTGTAATAATGAACATTAATCATAGTATCATGTTAATTAATCAAATTATGAAATCATAAAAAATATATCTAAACCATTTGACCAAAAAAATATATAACAACTATTCAATATGATGATTATACATGTAGTAGGTTTTTTTACTGTACACAATCTACTCACCCTCTATCTTTATCCTTTTATACAAAATTGTCATACATATTTTCTTGATGCTTATTTATAACCATCTTATTACTTCTCCATTTGAGGTCTAAAATGAGAAGACTCTACCCCAATATTATTGTTTCCAATGTGTTTATACACATATATTCATCTGATGAGCCATTATAGGTATGTTATCATTCATATAACTTATGACTGTGTAGACCTCTGTTAGAATAAAATATTTCTTGATAAAATATAAAACAATATTTATTGATGAATTTTAAAAATGTTAAACTTATGAATTATATAAGACAAATCTTATTTTACACGTCTGATGAATCTATAATACACCTTCTTTCTAATGACTTTACAACTATGACCTTTAGGTTAATAATGAAATTTAAATTTATTCAATTCAATATTATATATCTTCTATTAGATCTATATATGATAAAAAATTATACCACCTCATTAACATATATTCATATACCATGAACAGTGAATATGTGAATCCTATTTAATTATGTCATAAACATTACATAGCCACACTATTGTAAGATGACATCAGTCTAGTGTACTTTAATAAATAACATAGTAAAATTATTGTGGGTCCTAACACCAATATACCTCATTTTAATAATGTTTTTATACTTATAAATATTATTAATCATGTTATCTATACATTTATTAACTTCTAATAATCAGCAAATACAGTTTATCACACATCATTATCTGATATAAATTATTGGAAAAATTAGATAACAGTATATAACCTCACTCAATCTAATAACATTGAATCACTATACTATATAAATTATACACCATAAATTAACATTCAATTGAAGACACATAAATAAATACCTTACGGAAAATTCAAAATGTTATAAAATATGTTCTTCTCCAATATTAATGAGACATTTTTATAGAGATTATTAATATATCATCAATCGTGGTATGTGATTTGTTTCTTTCAATAAGATAAATAATATAATCACACCATCTTACATCAAAACATGTTTCTTTGAAACACCTTCAACATCTTTTTACTTCCTAAAGTCCTCCTAGAATCTTGATAAACCTCACGCTTGGATTTTTCTCCATGGATGGATTAATTCCCCACCACAAAATTTTCAAACAACAAGTGTATCATTAGAGACATGACAAAAACATCATGAATATAACATAATAAGAACTGGGAATAAATGATCTCGAGTTTACTGGGATATATACAAGGATCACCAATAAAATTTACTCTTAATAGGGGCTTAACATTTTTTGTAACTCTCTGAGTTTTTAAAAAGATAAAACATTGTTTCATATCACATGTGATAGATAACTCCGAACCCATACAAACAATGACTATAAAATGTGAAAAATTTTATTTTTCCATTAAATTAAAAAATATGAGGTTGATTAAGTAATTTAATAAATAAATATATATATATATAATATATTAACAAATTCTTGGTATATGATAAATAAATTATTTTTATAATGTTATTTTGTTTTTCATAATATATTTGCTTCAAAAAATATTTTTCATATAAAAAAATTTAATCACGTAATTGTACATTTAGATATTTTATTTGAGAATAATAAATTTTTAATTCAAAATATCAAAATTATCTTTGTGTGATTATTTCTATTTTTTTTATAAAATGAATCTTCTTATGATAATAGTAAAAAATATCAGTTCTATATGAAATTACAATTTATTTTGATAAAGGAATTAATTCAAAATGAAATTTTAAATTTCATTTTATTTCATTGTAAAATAATATATATACAGTTATATGTTACTCAAATAAAAAAAATTATATAAAATTTATACTTTATTTTATTATAAGATTACATTTTTGATTAAAAACACATGTTTTCTGAAAACTATTTCAAAAAGAATAATGTTTCTCTAATTTAATTAAATAAAATAATCCATATTGAGAAAATATATAAATGTAATTTTATAATAATGTATCAATATTTTTGAATTGAAATTCATAAAATGAATATTAATATTTATATTGTTAATGAAAAATCATTTTTCCTTAAAAATATATTTTTCCGAAACCACTTTATATCATGTTTATAAGTTTTATGTAAAATTACATTATTCCACCTATATGAAATAATTTTTATAAAATGTATTCTGTATTTTGAATCATCATAATTAATATTACAGAATATGTTCAACTTCATTTTTCAACAATATGAATAGTAAATTTAGTAAATATTAATTACTGTGGTAAAAGAAAAATAGCTTTATTAAGGGTTAAAATAATTTTATAAATACATGAATAAAAGTAAAAATAATTTTATAAATATTTAAACATCATCTTCATTAACATGATGATTATATATATTCTTTATGTTTTTACCATATTAATGGTTATGTAAGTAGTTTGATAAATTATAAATTTTTAGAGGACCAAACAAAAATTTTATCTTCAAGTAGTATGAAATTTTAATTGAGACATTAATTTTGATGAAATAACAAATTATATAAATATATTATATTTAGATGAAATATTATTATTAAAAAAATCTTAATAAAATATAAATTATCATAAAATTTTTATGAAGTAAAATATACTTTCTATAAGGGTTTGAAAAATGTTATTGTCAAAACCCCTAGATCTACTCAATAAATTTAAATTTATATTTTAAAAGTGAAAATTTATATATTTATAAAATTACATGTATAATTTAAATTTCATTATTGGAATCATAATATCAAATTTATCAAATGGTGATGTATTTATAAAATTCTTATACAATTCAATTTTTGGCTAAAAATTAAAATTCATATTATATAAATTGATTATTATGACTTTTAAATGACCAAAAATGATATGATAAATAATATATAGGATATAAATGAAAAACATAATTTCATATAATTTCATATAATATGATTTATGTTTATTTTATCAAATTTATTACTCCATTATGATTTCTATAAAAAGACTATTTTATTTTAATTGTTTAAATTTATTTAATTAAGAGCATGAAAAACATCAAAATCATCAAGGGGATTATTTTAATATGGTTGAAACCTAACTATCAAAAACCAACCTAGGTAAACCCAGAATTGGTCACCAGAGTCGGTCCATGGTAGATCCCAATAGGAAGTTCTTGATCCTCCAGATTTGGCGACAAGCACCATAAAAATCTATAGTAGAAAAGAGAACTATTTCTCCTAGTAAATTAAACAGGCAGAGTAACGTAAACATATATTCAAAACAAGATCAAATTGATTTCCAAAATTTATATCATTTACATTTTCGAATAAATAGACAAAAAATACGAGAAATGATCCAAACCATAATATCCAATCTAAAGATCAAAACAATCAACACCTTTATTTGACCTCAAGGGTCACTCCACAACAAAACACCAACCATCGCCTAAGGCGACTGAGCCAATTCTAGAACCTTTAAGTGGAAGAAACATAAGAAAACACTATAGGCATGAGTATTATAACATAGTTGTTAGGCCTATATTAATCTATTCCCAATGAATATCCTTTAGAAAAATATAAACTGATTTTCATGGTTAATTACAAACTGTAAGCATAGATTTTTTAATCCATTTCATTCAATAATAAACCAAACCTGACCCATTTACCTCATATTTAAAAAAAACCTATTATTAGTGGAGATAATTTATGTTCAAATTAGAGATGGATAAAGGGATCCAAACAATGAAATATTCATCTTTAATTATAAATATAAATAGGGAAAACAATTATTCATTCACAATGTATTTCTTGAAAACATTTTATAAAAACTACACATTCATAAATTTTTAGAGGAAAACCCAAAACCTAGAACAAGAGAGTATAGTTAAAAATGGGTAAAATGTATAAGGATATCATTTTAGGAGCTACATGATAATACATATGATCTTAGAGGAGAACAAGAATATATTATGTAGTTGACTCTTCCTAATGGTATGCCCTACACGATTACATCGTAATATCCTAATTATAGACCATCACATTACCTTTAATGTTATAGGGGCCCAATTCCATAGTAATAAACCCATGTATAAATTTTTATGGTCTGCTAGAGAGTATAAAAATTTAGAATTTCGCATCAAACATTCTAAAAAATCCTCTTTTCTATGAAAGGTTACCATTTTATGATCATATAGGGACATGCAAAATAATTCAAGAAAGAAGTCAAACACACATATATATTACAACATACATTATCACAACTAGAACCACCCTATCCTTTTTAATAATAATTCCATGCCATTAAATAATAATCAGATAGGTGCAGTTCCATACCGAGGACATTCCAACTAATTTATCATCCAATGAAGCATCGACTCCCTTGTAGAGGGGTTTTCTATAAAACAAATTATTGATTCCAAAAAGAGACATATACAATTTTCAAAAAAAAACAATTAATTTCAAAAAACTCTATATAGAACACCATTTTATTATTCAAACCACCATTCAAAACCAAACAGCATTTAAAATGTCAAAAGGGGGATATCAATAAGAACAGAATATCTAAAAAAACATTTTAATAATGAAAAAATCATTTTGAACATTAATAATAGATTTGTAAAAATCAAACCTTGCCTTTAATATTATTAATCTCTTAAAATTTTGGTTAGGGCCATTTAACAACTAATATGGGTGAAAAATATTTTCCAACCATTCCAAAAATAATATTGAAACAAGGGGAATCCCAGTAATTTGAGATGATAAAATTATTATAAAAATAATATAATTTTACAGAGAAAATGATGAAGGTGAAAAAAAATCTTGAAATCAATGTAAATCTAACATTAATGGAAATAAGTAATAGTGCACTACCTCAATAATAGAGGAACATCAATTATCCGATGCATAACTTCAATTTCACCACAACCTCACATAGGGGAGACACAAACCATCCTAAAAAACAATATTGAACTTAATAACAATGGATTAAACCATAAAAATAGGAACTGTGGTTGGGGGATATAGAGAACACTAAGAATCTGTGTGAAAACCCAAGAAAAAATGGAAAAAACTATTGAAAAAGGACATACAAGATGATCCCATGAATAATCAGCAGAAAAAAATATGAAAAATGAAGGTTTGAAATAGCCAAGGGATGAGGATGCGATGCCTAGGGAGGAAGAACCCGAGTGTGGGAGAAGATATTGTTTTGGTTTAAAAATCGTGGGAGGGAAAATGGGAAAATAAAATTTTAAATAAAATTGTTTAGTAAAAATGATTATTCTACATTGTTTTTTAAATGGTGTGGAAACCATGTGACCCCTATAATGGAGGAACTGAGGTATCTCTTGGATTCCTGTAACTAATGACAAATTTTGACTTATTGTGTGGTAATCGTGCTCAGGGTACTGTCTAACCCAAAAGACACCCATTTACATACAAATCTCAAGAAATAAATCAAGGAGGAGAACTAGGAAAATGATAAATGGAATGAACCTCTTAAAAACACAATCCTATAACACCGATTCTATACAAAATTACCATACGTCCAACGCAAATCAGGATTGAAGATTAATTTCAAAACCTGAGGGTGAAAATTGTCCCAAAAATAACACATTCCACCCCCAACAATCAAACCCAATGATTAAAAAAAACCCACCACATCCTAGTAACTCATGATTTTTCACATGGTATGAAAAATTAAGAGGCAATAACAATATCCCCAACAAGAATAAGATATATCAAAAAGAACACCAGAGACTAAATTGCAATCCCTACAATTTGACATAAACAAGAAGAACATAAACACCTCTATTAGATCATCATAAGGATGTACAATTTTTTATAACCCTCAATTAATCCTTAATCACAACATCCATAAAATCATTGATATGAAAATAGAAATCTTCCCGACCCCAACCATGATCATAAACTAAAACCAACTAGAACTTTTTAAAACCATTCTCCAACGAATCTTCTAAAAAATAATACCACGAAAGACACTACGATTGAAAAACTGGGATGCCCGAATAGAATCCCCTCCAAAATAAATACGATCACACTACATTCCCTCATGATAGTATTTCAACGAGTCCCAATATGGGCCTCCCTACAATAAGAACTGGAGAGATCCATTGAAATTGATAATTTTCTCAAATTTTGTATTGACTCACACAACAAGGGGTAGGGATGGATAGACCATGTAATATAACATCATAACCATGAAATAAATACCCCAATAACTCCACATTCCCTGAATAACCCCCAGTAAACCAAAAATAACCAGAATAAGAAAGATGCAAGGAATATAGAAAGAAGGCCCACATTTGAGGGAATTGAACCACTTAGAGCTTAACAAAAATAGTTGACAATGTATATTTATAGATAAAAAAGAAAACTCTTACACCCAAATAGGCTTCAAAGTGGAAACAATGTTCCCATGCTGAAATCCACCTAACTAGACAACTCAAAACAAGAGAATTATGCATGAGTCAAAAACATCCTCCACAAACCACTCAGGGAACAAAAATTAAACCTACGCCTAACTAAACAGCCGGGGTTCCCCTGACTAGCAGCCTGCTCCACTCTGAGATTTATGGCTGGAACATTGGTGATTAAACAATCACATGCTACAAAATCATGATTCAGAATCCCCTTAACAAACCACACAAAACAATTCTATGAAAAACACACATCTATTAAAATAAAATTCCACAAGGATTCGGTAAAACCCATCCTCAAAAAAAACCCCACCACAAATCACCACTAAACCCGAATTTTATGATGTTGATTATTATAGTACGGGATAACGAAATATGGCCCTAAAAAGAACCATGGTCTTTAAAATGGGTAGGGGTGACCTTTTATTTGATGGGTCTAGCTTAACTGCGCTTCTTTGAAACACAATTGTTGAACTACATCAGGTGACCCAAGAGTCCACATGCGTGGATGGTTATTGAGAAACTCGGGTAGACTGGTCCCTTATGACTCATTTTTTCACACTATGAATGGTCAAAAACATTCACCCCAATGTGTTTTACAGGAGATATGAAGGCAACTTAATTACTCTAGTATCACCTCAATCATCCGACCGCTTCCCATTTCCATTAACAAAATCCTATTCTCCATTTGTTGTAACCATATGATGAACAAATATCTCAATCCCTCCTACTAAAAAAACCTCAACATGAGTGGTTTTCTTCACCACACTTGAGAAAGAGGTTTATTAATCCTTTCCACCTTCGACTACATCTCATAATAAAGCCCATTCTTTAAATATCGTTCCAATATAAAATTGTATGCAATATACGCTCAGTCATACAGAGCTTGGTCTATGAAGCGATGATATAATTACATAACCAATCCAATATCTATCAAAAAATTGGTGAATACTACACAACTCCATCATCATCCACACCTTCTTAATCTCAAAAAGTACTATTAGATGAACTATGTCATGGAGATCTCTGAAGTGATACCATTCTGAGACATTATTCGAGAAAAGTACTTCCAAAATTTACCGGATGAACCATAGAGCATTAAGGTGGAAAATAGTAACTTTAATATCCAATGAAACATATGGAAATTGAAGTCACTATCAATGATCCACAGCCACTCCTCCACCAAATGAGGATACTTTTGACCATAGAAAAAATGAGGATTTATCTTCTTGAACTTGAGAGTGTAGTCTATGTATTGATCAACTAGAGAATCCTCTAAAGATGTACCACATTAGGATTCATATATGGTATCCATCAAACCTTTGTGGTGTTGGGCACTAAGAGACTTGGAAAATAAGGAACTTGAGTACAACCAATCAAGCAACATGGATATTTTACATTAAACATCATAAATGGGTAATCACATTAAAAAATACAAGGGACATGAAACATCACCACAAGTTATCAAAACTTCATATTTTACCTTACCAAACTATCAAAAACAAAATAATCTAGAAATAGTTATTCACTGACCAATGGTATTAAATTGGCCTCACCTATGCACATAATAATTCTATATCAAGTACCTAACCATTATTTCATAAATATATATTCATGTGGTCTCTCACTAAAACAACAATGGTGAAACATTTAACTCACCCTTCTTATTCAAATCCCATAGTACTCCTTCTCGAAAACCACCACCCCAAAATTTGAAATCCCATCCAAAACTCACCAAAAACATTTTCAATGAAAAAATAACCGTTCAATCCAAACTAAATTTTTATCTATTGATTTAATATATAAATCATTTCATTTATTTAAATAATTTTATTATTATTCCAACCAATTAAAAAATAGGTATTCGAATCCATTTTAATTTTATATTAAATATTCATTTATCCACTTATCAGAATATGGTCATTTCCATTTTAAGATTAGTTTTTCACAATTATAAAACATGTCACTTGAAAATAAATTTTTATAATTAATGAAGTACCAAATGATTCATAGGCTGGAAACTAGAATCTATGGGTGAATCTTTCATAGGGTTTGCAGCCACATGCCAGTCATGCCATAATCATGGAGAGAATTCTAGTGTAATTTACCTGACTCCACATGGATTGCCTAGCCCTACGAGCTCACAGAAGACACTTATCTAATCCCTTTTCATTTACCAATACTAATAAACACACAAGAACCAAAGACACCAAAAAACAAAGACATCACAATCTAACACATGGTCCAGAATGAGTAAGAGTTCACAAAGCTCTTCCTACACCAATACCTTGATCTTGACAATCATAATCCTTCTAGTGTGGCATCCAAAAAGTAAAAATGGGAGCTTTAAAAACAAGGTCCTAAAAATCCAACCTTCTCTGAGAAATTTTTTTCCTTAACCCACCTAGGTCAACCCTGGCACTATTAACTGAGTTGGTTCCTAGCAAGGCCAGAGAGGCATTCACAATCATCCTTAGATGGCGACATGAACCAAGAGAATCAATATATTCAATGTGTATGGTTCCACCAAATAATTTAACCAAGGAGATTATTATAAAAATATAAGAAAGCAAATATAAAATTTATTTCTGAAATTTACATCATTTACACTTCAAAATAAGGATACAACCAAGATGAGCAATGAACAAGACCATAATAGCCAAACTCAATCTGACACAAAACAACACCACCGTGTGATCCAAAGGTTTACTCTCTAACCAAACACCAAGCATCTCCTAAGATGAATAATGTAATGATGGAATCTTTAAAAGGTCTAAAACCAATAAAACACTAAAGGCAAGAGTATTAAATTTCATTAGGTAGGCCCAGATTAATCTATTCACAAATTTTATCATTTAAATAAAGAAACATTTACTTTCAGGATTGAAATAGAGCCGAAAAAAATATCTTTTCCCATACAATAAATTTCAAAAGAATCAATAAAACACCCATTACCCTCACATTTAATGAATACCCTCATTTTTAGTGATATGGTATATTCACTGGGGAAATGGATAAATGAAACCAAAATAACATTCATTTTTCATTATAAGGTGAAATAGGGAAGATGCGTATTCATTCCCACTATTTTTCATGTAGCCTTCTAAGAAATAATACACAAGTATAATTGTCCAAAATAACACCCAAAACCATGAACAAGGGACTGTAGTTCACAATGAGGGAAATGGATAATGATACTAGTTTCTATTAATGGAAAAAATTTCTATACTAGAAGTTTTTAATCATTGTTATAGTCCTGAAACCGTTAGTATAACATATACCAATAGTTTAAGAATCTGTTGGGTGATTTGGAAATGGGAATGACCTATCCCTACAGTTTGATAAAACCATTGGGGAGGACCTTTCCAAAGGTTATTAAATGCATTGGGATAGGTAAATCTAATAAAAGGTTGAAGGGGTGGTGTAAAACAACAACCTACATTCTATATATCAAAGACATTTCTATTTTCCTACAGTTACCTTTGTGAATATATTTGGATATATATATATATATATATATATTTTAAATATAAATTATATATTGATTTTTTTGATGATATTCAACAAATGTATTCACTAAAAATTAGGTAATTGTCTCAAAGGTTCACAAAACTGTTGTATAGGCCTTTCCCAATGGTTTTATAATCATTGGGATAGGTACCCACCCTTTCCCAATTTTTAGGGAAAATGCTTGTGAAAAGTGTACCCTTTCGGAAAGGTTTGGGCAAATCATTAGGAATAGTGGTCTCAAAGAACCTATTCTCTACAAATTTAGAAATATCATTGGGAATGGTGGACCATTCCCAGAATTTTGTGGAAACTGTTAAGAAAAGTGTTGTCAAAGTATCCTTTCCTAATGGTTTTGGAAAAAATGATGGGAAATGGGACATATACCAAAAATTTTTATAAATTGTTGGTATAAATACATTGGTATTTGTAGGATTTCTAGTAATTATTGAAGAAACAAGAGAACACCTTGAAAATCAATGGAAAACCATAACATAATATATGTGTGAGTCATCTTAATGGCATTCCACACTCAATAAAATCATTACACCAAACTGCATGACCATCACCCAACATGGCTAGGTATAGGGGCCCAATCCCATAGAAATATACCCATGTGTACATATTTTTTTTGGAACTAGCCAGTACAATAATATTGAATACTAGAAAAAATTCTCTCAAAAATCCTCTTTCCAATGGAATGTTCCCATTTTATTTTTGTAAGTGGTGTTCCAATCAATTCTTAAACCAAGTCGCTCACACGTATATATACTATCATACACTACCACCACTAGAACCACCCCAACCACCTCAATAATGAACCCATGTTTTAAAACAATAACCACATGAGTTGAGTCCCATTCCATAGACAATCCCACCCATTTATAGTCCAACTAGGTAATGGATCCCTGTTAGAGGGGTTTTTAAATGAAGAAATTCAGGATTTCAAATATTCCATATAAAATATTCACAAAAAAATCTAATTGAAAAATATTTATACCCAACACATTTTATGATCCAAATGATCCTTCCAAACGAAAATTCACTTACAATAGTAATATAGACATATCTACAAGAAAACAATGTGAAAACTCCAATTTTAAAACACAAGTTACAATTATGAAAATTGCCAATACATTTATAAAATTTGAAACATTTTTCAAAAAACCATTAATCACATAAATGTTAATACCTATCAATTTTAACTACTACTTATGGTGAATAATCCATTTCAACCAATCTAAATAATCACAAAACATGGGGAAACAAAATACTTTCACATGATATAATTATTATAACAATAATAGATTCAGACATGGCAATTAAAGAAGGTGAAAAAACCATACATTCAGGTAAACCAAATATTAAAAGAAATATGCAATGTGTCATACCTCAATGATGAAGAAAATTTAGAAATACTGTGTGAAACATCAATGGCCCCACCACCACACCCAACAGAGACTCAACGAAACCTAAAATATTAACATTGAACCCAAAAATTATTATTAAACCCAAAAAACAATATCCTTGGTTGAGGGATTGATGGAATCCCATGAAGCCAGGTGAAACCCCAACAAAAAATGTAGAAACCAAGGGAGAAAGGACGTACATGATGGACCCTTGAAAATTTTGCCTTTAAATTTCACAAAATAGATGTTCGAAGGAGATAAGGTCAGATGAGCAGGTTCCTAGGGTGGAAGAACCCATGTGGGGGATAATGAGGGGTTTTGGGTTAATAATTATTGGAGGGATAAATGGGAGAACATATTTTTCTAAAAAACTGGACAGGAGACATGGATATTCTGTATGGGTTGTCAAACCATGCGCACTACCAAAATACAGTACATTAGAGGGTGTTATTTAGTGGGGGTTCTGCACAACCCCCTCTAAATTCATTTTCTATAGATATTAAATAGGGATTACACACAAACCCCTCTAATCATTAAATTTAGAGGGGGTTAATAACCCCTTCTAAAATTATTAGCATTGTTTTTTTATTATTTGGTTTGATTTTAGATCTAGTTATATAAAAAAAAATACAAATTAAGTAATTAGTGGCGTTATATATTCAGTTGGATTTTAGAGGAGCTATATATATAATATTTTTTTTGAAATGTATATATATAAATATTTTTTTTTAAAAAATAGTGGTGGTTAACAACCCCATGTAATTTAATATATTAGACTGGTTCATGAAATGCCACTAATCCCTTAGATTCGTGGGGGTGCTGAACCACTTCTAATTTATGAAAGTATATGGTGTTTTGAACCCCCCTTAATGAATGAAATTATATGTAGCTTTTGACCCCTATAATTCATGAAAATATAGGGGGGTTTTAACCCCATCTATTTTAAGAATTTTGAGGGGGTTTTAACACCTGTTTAATTTAAGAAATTAGAGGGGGGTTTTGAACAACCTCAAAATGATGACATTAGAGGGTGTTCAAAATCCCCTCTAATTTTTGACATTATAGGGGGTTGTTAACCCCATCTAATTCACGAAATTTGAAGCAGGTTAGAAACCACTATAAATCCCTTTGATTATATGGGGTTTTAAACCCGCTTCAAATTTTTATTTATTTTCGAAATTAAATCTCATATACATTCAAAAATTTTAATATTTTTGTAGGTGTGCGCTTGTGTTTATATATATATATATATTACATATACACATTATATAGATGTATTTAAATAAATTATAATACACATATATATAAACACATTATATAAATATTGTATATAAATACTCACACATATAAACAAAATATATATATATATATACATAATATAAATGTAAATATAAATATATTTAATCAAATTTAAAATGATTATTTATGGTTTTATAAATACAATACATTTATATTATGATTTATATTATACATAAACTATATTAAATAAATTTTTATTGTGTATTTTTGTTTAAAAAAATTTATATTATTTTATGTATACCAATATATAATAACATATAATAAATTAAATATACATATAAATATAAATATATAATTTATAAAATTTTATTATATATATTATATTATTAATATTTAAATATATGTAAATTTAAATATATTATATAATTATTTTAAATACAAAGTATTATTCTAGATTAATTGTAAATAAATTAAGTACGTATATATTCATATATCATTTAATATTTAAGAAAATTATTGTTACACACAATCGTATATAATTTAATTTCATTTACGTTTAAAAATGTTTACATTAGATTATGCACACTAATTTACATAATTTAGAAAAAATTAAATATAATTATAAATATATATACAAATACAAATATATTATTTATTTATATTATATATTATATTATAAATATTTTGTTGTAAATATATTTATATATATTATATAATTATTTTATGTATATTAAGGTATATAATATTCATTATAAATCAGTTTAATGGATATATTTATCATTTAATTATATTAATAATTTTCAATTATATTAATGCATATAATTTTTTGTGTATATATATATGTGTAGATGATATAGTTAAATGTATATAATTATATAAGTTTATATAATATTTATTTATTTCATATAATATATGTATAACATATACTATAATTGTATCATATCTATAAATACAAAAATACTCTTACAGATAAATATAAATATATTTTTCTTATAAGGATAAATATATATTTAAATATATAAAATATACCCAAATATATATATATATACACAAATATATTGTAATTATACAAAAATAAATATTATATATGAAAATTATACAAAAATAAATATTATATTATAAAGAAATATTTTATATATATTCAAATATATTATATTATTTATATTTATAAAAACAAATATATATATATATATAATATTATTTAATATAAATAAACATATTGCATCATATTATATAAAATATTTGCTTCTAGTGTATTGGCCATCACGCGTGCCCTGCTACTAGGGTTCTAGGCTGCAAATCCTGCGGGAGATGACTTTTTACATCGGGCTACTTACAAGTGCTCTAGTGGGGGTGGTTGTCCAGGCATGGGGCGCTAGAGGGTAGTTGTTCAGGCGGCGGGGTGCGGGGGGTTGTCCAGGTGGAGGTCTGTAAGGGTGTCCACATCTGGTTGTCAAACAAGGGGCGTCATTGTGGAGGTGTCCGGGAGTGTCAAGCGTGAGGGGTTCCCAGATGGAGGTGTCTAGTGCAAGGGTGGGTGTCTAGGTGGAGGTGCATTGGGGCTCGAGGATGGAGGTATCCAGGGGTGCGGGGGTGGGTGTCCATGCAGGGGGGTGCCCATGCTTTTGTGTTGGGTTTCAAGGGGCGCGTGGGTTGGTTTCCAAGTAGGGGTGGTAGTGGGGGGATGGCTAGGGATGTGTGGGGTGTCCACACTGGGTTGTCATGCAATGGGCATGGGGATGTCCACACTAGTGTGGCATGGGGTATGAGGGTGGTCGTGACCCGGGGTAAGGGGCGTCAGTGTGGGGGGTGGGGGTGTCAGGAGGGTACCAAAGGGAGTGGGGGGGCCTAACAGGGGTGTACAGGGGTTCTAGCTGGAAGCCATCGTGGGGTGTCAAGGGGGTGTGCATGGGGCGTCCTAGTACTCTTATTGTTGTCAAAGAGGTTAGGGTAGTAGTGTGAATACCACCCCTAATGGAAATCACCATTAAGGGCGCTTTAAACATCCCATAAATCCTTTGTTTAATAGAGGTTTTAATTATAACCACACAAAATGTGGTAAATTTAGATCTACATTAGAGGGTGTTTAAACTCCCTCTAATGTTACCACCGCTAAATTCCCCATCAATTTTGCAGCACTTCCTCACAACCGCTTCTATTAATAGTGGGCGAGCACATTAGAAGAGGTTCCTCATAACCGCCGCTAATGATTTTAGAAGGGGATATAACACCTTCTAATGTAAAAAATAAACCCTTCTAAAGTGGTCTTTTTTGTAATGGTGGTTACTGTGTGATAGCTACTATTGAGGAATTGAGAAACACCATGGTTTTTTAGAACCAATGGCATTTTTAGGTTGGAGCCATGTAGTAGGTTCATTAGCCTAGCACAATATTGGACAAATCATGTGTTAATCGTTCATTAATTATTCTCAAGGTATCTTTCTTTAAAAAAACCCTTCTTCACACAAAACACAAAGAATAACCTATGAGGGAGAGGATGGATAATGATATAAGAGAATAACCTTCAAAAAACTCAAATTTTCCACCCATGGTTACAGGGGAAATAACAAAAATAAAACATGAACTCGTATAGATGTTGAATTTCAAAACCCATGTGTGACATTAGACTTAAAAGAAATTTTATGTAACATCTATTTGGATAAGACCATGGGAAATCAAGGGGATTGTTTTTTTCTATGCTTATTTTTTATATAAAGATCAATACCTTTATGCCAATTAATGAAAAATTAGCCACACATTTCCAAAATAAAACCACATTATGTACATTTTCAATTCAATAAATACCCATGGTGAACTAACATAATCTATCATCCCAGGTCTATAGTCCTCCCAATGTCCCCAAAATCCCTCAAAAGCTCCTCCAAATCATTCAGAGTTACACTGCCAAGTTAAGATTTCATTTCTTTCTCCCCTGTATTCATGTATATTCATTATCTCAGGCCATTTTCCTCCAATTCATAATGTTGGAATGTATTCTTTAATATCAAAATTTCTTCCAATATGATTCATAAATGATGATTTAACCCTTTCATTATAATAAATACCTTCCATAAACAATTGTACACCAATCTTATGCTGCCAAAATTCTACTTCAATTTTCCATTAAAAACAATCATGCAGTGGATAACCATACCCATTTCCTATTAAATGTGTTTACAGTTATGATCTTATGCTTATATTATTTTGTAATTACATGAATTCATTCCAAAATCCTTGATCATGGAATAAAATATAAATATGAAAGAATCAGTGTTGTAGGATCTATGAGGCATATATAAGCATGAAAATGAAATTAATGTGATGGGTTCTTGAATAATTATTGACAGATACAATGAATTGAGTATTGTTTTATCCTTTTGATACATAATGTATAGTATTGGGGAGTAAACCTAATATATCATGAGAATTTTTACATCCTGATTTAATGTAATTTATCCATGAATAATGTTTTTGTGGTAGTTTTTTTTGTTTTTTTACAATTTCAATGTTTTTTAGTTTTATCTTGTTATATCACGCATCATTGTTCGTGTTTATTATTCACAATACTTTTATGAATGATTTATATTCTTATTGTACAAAATCAATTATGTTCATCATGTTATACCATTTTTATATTGTTTTGTAATGTATTTAATTCCCAAATACGATATAAATATCAATCTTATAGGTTGTATTGTGTATAATAATATATAATCAATAATGTAATAATGTGTAATAAAGATTACATTTTTTATATCTTGTTTTAAAATAGTATTTTGGTTATTTTTTGGATTACGGTTAAGAATATCTAGATAATTCTTCATGGATAAGAATAAGTATATGAAAATAACCCCAAGTTTTTTTAGGTAAATAGTTTGTGATTTATCAAGAAACTAAGACTATATATTGATACTACAAGTGGATGTGTCTCAATCAAAGATGCCCATAAGGGTATAATTTTAAAACACTACATTGATATAGTCTGTACTAGTAACTAGGGAATTAAAATGTGTATTTCTACACACCTGGTAAGACACTCCATTTGGATATGCTTTAGTAAATTAAAAATATCATTACAAACTATTATTAAGGGAAACAATGTTGATAAGAGTCTATGTTATGATATAAATCAAGTATAATGAAAGTTTAATCCAAGAAATTCATAATCTAAGGAATAAACAACATTAAAAATTTATCCATTCATGAACATTTCTAATGAATTGAGAATAATTTTACCTATCACTAATTTATGGAATTGTAGGAATAGACTTTCCACTAACCATAGTCACTATGAAAATATTTTAGTTATTCAGTTTAAATTTTCATATCCATTTTAATTTTTTCACATACTAATCGAGTTTTCCTACTAGGAACCATAGTTATGTGATGAACTCCATTCTTCCCTTCATCCATTTTCTAGATGATGTCTTATTAAACATTTTTATGACGTGTGGTTTCAATAATGTTATTTTCGAGTTTCCAAATACATCTAGTTGATATAAATGTTAAATGTAGGGATTAATTTTTTAAATAGGGAATAATGTGACATCCTGGGTTTTTAATAGAGAAGAATAGTTAAATATCATATGTGTTACACAATAGTGAACACAAGAAAACTATTATTATTTAAATATTACTGTTTTATAAAATCCATTTTATTTTTGGATATAAGTTGGATTAATTAATTTATTATATATATATATATATCCAAAATATAATAATAATTTTCAATTAAATTATCAATCAATTTTTTTATAATGATTTTTCGTTTCCCAATGTATTTTTTATTCAAAAAATGATTATTATTTATTTTTATAAAATATAAAATCATTTTATAGAAAAATTTGATATTTTATTGGATAAAATAAACATCCTTTTGTTATTTTATTATAACATATTTAACTTATGATTCATATTTGATATTTTTTTAAAATATGTATTCTTTTTTTGTGAATACTGAAAATACCATTTTAATGTAAAAATATTATTTCATTAGTTAAATGAATTGATTTAAACATCAAATTCTAATTTTAATCTTATTTCAGGGTAAAATATTTATTATTTAGAAAAAAAATCAATTAATTTGAATTAATTATTTTATAAAAAATTTTATTATATGATTATTTTTAAAAATAAAATCCATTTTTCTAAAAAGTGTTTTAAATTTATTAACATTTATCCATTTTAATAAATTAAAATAACCCCTATTAATAAATTATAAAAATTATCTTTTAATATATATATATATATATTTATTAATTTAAATGCATATAATAAAAATTTCTTATCACAAACCAACCTGGGTCGACCCATAATCGGTGACCCGAGCCGGTCTGCAGCAAGGGACGAGAGGCGTTCCTAATCCACTCGGGTAGGTGACAAGAACAAGGGAAACAACAGAGAACAACATGGGTAAGATTTTTTCCAACAAAAAATCAATGCTACAGAAATAAAATAGAACTGAAAAAAATAAATAAATGACAATAAATAGATAGAATGTCCAACAACACATACTAACATGACCACAAACAAAACTCATCGTGACCCCGACAATGGCTCACCAATACACAACCAACTATCAACCATGACGACCAATCTTGAGTCAAACATGAAACCAAATCTAAAATTAGGAAAACACTATCGGCATGAGTATTAAAACTCATTAGGTGTTCCCAAAAAAATATTCACAAAGTAATACCATTAAAAAATAATTTACCTATTTCATGTTTTATTTAAATTATATATTTTTTCCAAACATACCCACCTTTCTAAAATAGGTAATGATCCATTTTACATTATAAGTTAAAAACAGGTTTAATATTTTATGGGATATGGTTCATTACATTTTTAAAAACATTTCTACGAACAATTTAAAAACACAATTTTTTTCTCTATAGTAATGTGGAAAACCATATACAACACACAACAAAAAATAAGGGCTATGGGAAAGTAGCAAATGAGGACCAGAAACCCAATAAGACCACTCAATCATTAGCCATGTATAAATACGCACTACAGAAATAACGTGTTGAACCAAGGAGAAAATGAAAAATCCAGAATATTATATACATGTGAATCATCATGAATGAATGCCTACTCTTGATGAAGTCATAACACCCTAAAGCTCGGTAGTTCCCTACCATGCCCAACCGAGGGGCCCAATCCACCATAAGAGTAATGTCCATAATAAGGGCCATGATCCATTGCATATTCTAAACTAGTGTAGATCATAAGATTCATTTACAATGCGAGGTTCCCATATCAATACGTTTAATAAAAAGAGGGTGAGTCCATAATGTCAATCAAGTAACCAGTCACAACACACAACATCACAAACAACAACCCACATAATCGATGTACACAATAGAATCACCTATGAGCCACCTAAAAATAACGTTTTTCCAAATAATTTATTCCTTCACAGTGCCAAATGATCCATATGATATTTTTAAAAGATACACCATTTCTCAAGAGAAATAAAAACACTAGCTCATGTGTTAGAAGAAAAAACTTTCCATTGTGTAAAAACAACACTTGAATATCCATGAATTATGTCTATGGAAAAACGACCATTCCTTCAAAATTTTGTGTCAATTCATCATTAAAATAATTTAAGTGCGATTTATAAAATAAACACCTTGGATGAAATCAATCAATTATTCCAAAATTAATTATCTTATAATACTTCTCATTTATTGAAAATTTATAAAATATCAAGAAATTAATATATTATAAATTTAATGTTGAGTGTAGTGGTGGAAATACTTCTTCTCGTTGTTTAAACACAATGGAGTTTCACATCTTGCAAAGACGCACAAGAACGTGCATGCCGATAATTGCAGTATCACATATTTTCATCACCGACAAGCTGCAACAACTGCACAACAACTAAAAACACATAATCACATACCTAAAAAACAAAAAAAACAAATAGTGAAAACTCCACCTAGACATGTTTTCGAAATACAAGTTTCACCATCTATATTATTTACTAAACTACTTAAAAAATTTATAAAACAATTTCCAAAGAGTAACCCATGAGTTAAACACCCAAAACCCATCAAATCCCATTTTAAATCCAATGCATGGAAAAAACATATTATAAACAACTTTTTCATCATTCAAAATTTTTATAAAATAACATACAAAATTTATAAAATACATTCGTGGGGAAAAATAAATGAGGTATACTCAAAATAAATCCCATCACCAAAAAAACATTTTTCAACACACGTACACCTCCGCCCCTTTAAAAAACTCATCTTTCCCTATCATAGACAAGCCATATCATGTAAACAAGAAGAAATACAATCTTATTGAAATTATCAATCAATTTCATGGGTAACTATTTACTCCTCAAGAAACAAGAAAAATGCAAGAAAAAAATGTAGTTGAAAATTTAAAGGGCATCACTAAGAAAACCTAACTCAATCATAGAAGGACATCCATAAACCGATCAAAAATATCATTCTCAATACAACATAACTCTTTGAATTCTAAAACCATCCTGCATAAAAAAAATTAACACGCAATTTATAGAAAAATCCCTAAAAGATACTCTAATGTATAAGGTATAGACAATCCAAAAATCCACCAAGTGTGAAACCAAAAATGAAGAACCCTCACTAGAAAGAGATTTCTGCGAGACATGTGGCGTGAGGAGGAGATTTCGCAAGTTTCTAGAGATTATGGACTGGCCAAAGAAGTGGTGGCCAGTCATGGGTTAGGGTGTTGTGACTGATATCACGAGTAGTGGGATTTCACTGTTCAGACAGATGAAGGATTCGGTGCTGGGTTATGCGAAGCAAGCAGTGGCTGGTCGAAGGAAAAATCTTGAGGATAGGAGAGGAGGGGGACGCACCAGAGACAACCGAAGAGTATGGGGTATGGATTAGGAAAAAAGGGAGTGGCAGAACCAAGTCATCCGGATCATGCCAGTTGGAGGGTCGTTGGTGGTTGTGTGTATAAGATAGAAGTTGCAGTCGGATGTTGGAAGGGGAGTCGAGCTGGGTGGAGTTGTGCTGTAGGGTTTCTAGAGGAGGGATTCATTGAATCATCTACGGAGGGGGAGATCCCTCATGATATGAGTGAAAGAGAGATAGAGAAGAGGTAAATCACTAAAATTGATAAATAAATTAAAATAATATAAAAAATACTAAAACCTAATCTTAATAATATTTATAACATTAACAATAATAATATAATAATTATAGCAATAAAAATAACTAGAAATACTCTTGATAAAAATAACTACTGACATTCATATCAATTATAATATTTACCCATAATAATTTTAAAAAATATGATGATAACAATAGTAATAGATTTAAAAAACATAATATTAATAGTAATGATATAATGATAAAATAATAATAATGATAATATTAACTGTTGAGCTCACCTATTTTTATAATCTCAATTATATTTTAATATGCTTTGAAAATTCCAAATAATTTTCATGCATATATTAATTACTTTTTCATCCTTCTATTTAGTAGATAAGAATATAAAAATGATATTTGTAATATGTTAATGAATGTTTATGTATGTTTATATATACTTTTAAATAATTCTAACTCAATCTTCATATGGGTTGGATAGAACAGATAAGTGTTAAGTCCACAGATATGATCATAGCTACAGAAAGAGACAAACAGATATACAGGTACTGATAAGGTCACTGATATAGTTAAGGTCACAGATATTCATAACTGTTACTGATTGAAGCAAAGATACCGATAGAACATAGCCATCAATATTCACTTAATCACAGATACAGAATAGAGTTACTGGTATTCAAAAGCTACCGATATACCAATACGATCTACCATTAGAGTAATTCTACCAATATGAGGAGCTACCAGTACAAGAACATAGAGCTACTAATAGAGAATCACTGCTACACAGAGAGATACCGATACGAAGAGCTATTGCTACCGATAGAAGTTCACATATACAATGATCCACTGAATGATACAAGGAGATACCGTTACAAAGAATAACAACTATTGATACAGAGGAGCCACTACTACAAGCTCACTATTATAAGGGGATACTGATTGAAACCATTAACTATCCCAAATCTATATTTCTATTTGTTCATTTAGAAATGATCATATTTGGTGATTATAATGCAATTAATTTTATTTAATGATATTTGTTGTCATATTAGGGAATCGTACCTCGTACCTGTCAAAGGTAATCATTTCTATTGTCTGACCACAAGGAATAAAAATGGATATCAAGGAACTAGACAAAAGAAAGATGAGAAAACACAAACACACATACATACAAAGAAGAACAGAAGGATAACTAGAAGAACTCTCATACTCACCAAGAACAGATTTTCAAAGAAGAACCATAAGTGCTACAAAAAATACTCTCCTACTCAAGTTGAACACCTATACTGGAAGTGAAGGAATAGAACTACAACACACTATTTTTCATGATAAAAACCAGAGGACTCAAAGCTTCATATGCTTTAAATGAAGGAGTCTAGAGATTCATTTACAACACATAGAGGATTATAAACTCTTCATTATGTTTTAGATCTATTGTGTTTCTTTCATTCAAATTTCGAGCCGTGTGTATACTCTATATATTCCATACACAGACTGTCTCATGTGATGAACTAGAGGAGCTCTAAATCCTCATACAAAACTTCTAAAACTCTTTTTGTATCCCACTATGGATAGTGGTAGAGGTCAAGTAGGACCTGGATAGCATGTGTGTTTTTGCCCTAGTTTCCCACGAATAACTGTGGTAGAGGTCTTAGTACATAGATAGTCTTTTCACTGTTGTTTACCCTGCTCCAAAGGTGGATCAAAATTTATATATATTGTTTTGAGAGTACTAAGTCTCATCTTGAGACTGAACCTCTTGTGTTAAAATTGTTGTGCTTAATTATTTAGGTTTTAACCTATATTGAATATTCCGCTGCAAATTACTTTGAAATATAAAATCGTTTAATGTTACTTTGACAGTTAATATAGAAAGTGTTACAACTACTATAAATCAGTATGTTACTTTCAAAAGCTAATTACATATTCTGATTAAATTATCTGAGACCTAATAAATCTTTTGAGAACCTAACTAAACCTATAATGTTTTAAAAATTCACTACAGTTTAACTTTGATTATAAATTGGGGGATTTTAATTGAAATATTTTAAAAAAAAAATTTATTTGGAGCTCAATTCACCCCCCCCCCTCTTGAGTATCCACTACAACCATCATTTCGTATCAGGGGATTGTTATTTATAATGGATTTCCCTGTACTCTGTTTTTCAACTATTATTTTAGTTATATTTTAAAGATCATAAATTTCTGTTAGTTCTAAATTTTATCTCTTTAAATATATTTTCTATAATCTGATTATGCATAATAGACTAGAAGGTGATACTACCAATAGGACACCATTCATTAATGGTACAAATTTTGTCCAATGGAAACTAAAAATAAAGATTTATTTGGAATGTATGGACATGATATATGGACTACTAAAGAGACTCAATATGAAATTATGGAAACTGAATGAACTACTTGGGATGAACTTACTAAAAATGCATACAATAATAATTGTAAAGAAATGAATTCTTTATACTGTGATTTAGGTGAGGAATAATTTAATAGAATATCTCCTTTTAAAACTGCTTATGAATTATGGGACACTTTGGAAATTTCCCATGAAGGAACAACTAATGTTAATGAAATGAGATTGAATACCTATACTAATAAGTATGATAATTTTAAAATCAGGCCCGATGGACCTATCTATGGAATTTTTCTCAGGTTCAATGAGATAGTCAACACGATGAGCTCACATGGAAAATACATTCTTTCAAAGGAACAGATCAAGATGATATTAAGATGTTTACCAAACAAATGGAGAGGCACATCTGTTTAAATTATAGAATCTGGTGATATTTGTTCTTTACCTGTTAAGGAATTAATTGGTATTCTTATGATGTATGAAAAAGAACTTAAAGTAAATAAGGAAGAATATGATGAACCAAGGAAGAAGTCAGTAGTATTTAAATCTATTTCCTTAATGAGAAAGGATAATGAGAATGTTCACATACCTACTGAATGCTCAACAAGTGAATGTTCAGATTCTGACAGTGATGCCGAAATTGTTCAAATTTCTAGTAGATTTAAGAAGTTCTATAGGAAGAATAAAATCGTCAGAAAATAAAATTATATGGAAAAGTATGACAAAAAAAAGTCATTGGATGAAGGACTGAAAAATGTTTGATAGAATTGATGACATTTCCTACTATGAATGCAAAAGGATTGGACATGTGAATGTAGAATATCTAATGTTAATGTTCAAGAAGAAACAAGACAACATGAAAAATAAGTACAAGAAATATATTAATGCAACTTAGAGTGCATCAGAAGATAGTTCAAGTGATTCTTATTCTACTAATGATGAAAATTATCAAAACCCTAACATGTGTTTTATGACAAACACATCTGAGGTAACACTGTATACTCTTGCTTTAAATTCTTATTATTCTGGAGTTGATTATGTTTTTTATTCTCATTCTGATTCTGAAAATATGTCTAGTGAAGAGTTATTGGAAAACTATAATTTTCTATAAGAAACCTATAATAAGCTTATGGACAAGTATACGACCTTATAGAAAAAGAATTCTTTGACCATCTCTGTTAAATCATCACTTGATATAGAGAAGGAAAAAAATTATCAATTACATTAGGAAAATACTGATCTGAAATTGTCCAATGACAAATTAGGGAAGTACTTAGAATAATTCACGAATGGAAATAATAATATAACTCAAATTTTAAGTAAAGAAGTGCACCGAAATATACCACTAGTATATGCTATCATCCTAGACGGAGACAGATTTCTAAAAATAAATTTTTTCATAAATCTAGAAAGAATGCTGCAAGTTCTAGTTTTGGAAATTCATATTCATCAACTAGTAATTCACATGGATATATATTAAATAATTTTTTCCCTTGAAAATACTTTGAATCTATTGATTTTATGAGACCCATTAAGAAAATTTGTGTACCAAAAGTTTTGCTTGCTAACCTATCTGGACCCAAGAAAATATGTGTACCAAAATCATTTTCTCTTTAAAACTATTTTGTAGGAAACTTTCCTGATAAGTTCCCATAATAAGGTATGGTACATGGAAAGTGGATGTTCAAGGAATATGACTAGAGATTACTAATGAATCAAGAGTTTTATCAATGTTTATATAGTTCATGTCACCTTTGGTGACAATTCAAATGGAAAAATCATCCTCCTAGGCCAGATTGGTAACACTAATTCGGTATTAATTTCCAATGTTTAATTTGATGATATACTTAACTTTAACCTGTTATGTATTTCTTAGTTGCATGATGATGGTTTCAATGTTAAATTGGAAAATAACTCTTGTAATGTTTTTAATTAAAAAAATGTTTTAGTGTTTTCTGCTTTGATAAATGAAAATGTTTATGATGCTCATTTCAATTATTTGGCTAAACAAAATATAACTTACATAAGTTCTATTCATAAAGAGTCTTGGCTATGGAATATAAGATTAAGACACTGTAATTTTCATTCTCTTAGAAAATTGACTAGGAAAAACTTTGTTAGATACCTACCTAAAAATGAATTCTCAGCTGATAAAGTGTGTTAATGCAGTCAAAATGGAAAGAAATATAAAGATTCATTTAAATCAAAGAAATAAGTTTCAACGTCTCAACCTCTCATGATGGCTCACATGGAATTGTTTGGACCTTCTAGAGTTTATAGTCTAAATGGTAAGCACTATGTCTATGTCTTAGTAGATTAATATTCTAGGTACACTTGGTTATACTTTGCTCTCAAAATTGAAGCTTGTTCTTACTTCATTAAATACACCAAGTCTGTAGAAAAACATAATGGACTTAAGATTATGTCTTTGAGAAGTGATAATGGTCATGAGTTTGAAAACCATGAGTTTGAATCTTACTGCTCACACAATGGCTATAGTAACAGTTTCTCTGCCCCTAGGAAACATCTGCCAAATGGTGTAGTAGAAAGAAGAAATTGAACCCTTCAAGAAATTGCACGAACTATGCCTAATGAGTTTGACCTGCCAATTTACATTTGGGATGAAGCTGTAAATACAACTTGTTATATTATAAATAGAGTCTTGATTAGAACTATTCTTAAAAAGACCCCTTAAGAATTGTGGTACCATAGGAAACGTAAGGTTAATTACTTTAAATATTTTGTATTCAAAGTCATTATTCTCAATACTAAGTATAATGATGAAATGTTTTCATCCAATAGTGATGAATGAATCTTTCTAGGATACTCTATTACTATAAAATCCAATAGAGTCTTCAAAAAAAGAACCAAATGTGTGGAATAATCTATTCACATAATGCTTGATGAAACTGATCCACATTAACCAGAATATTCCATTGAAAATCATGAAGAAAACTTATCTATTTTGATCCTTAATGATAAAATCAATGAATTTGTTGTAAATAAGTCCAATTCTAGAAACATTCTAGAACATGTTTTTGTAGATCCTGAATCTAGAGAGGAACCTAAAATTTCTAGTCCTACCTTTACTAGATCAAATAGGATTCTAAAGAATCATCATTTAGATGTTGTTATTGGTAATCATGATAGAGGGACACATACTAGAGCATCTCTAAGAAACCAGGTTGAAAATCATGCAATTCTATCATAGTTAGAATCTAAAAATATCAATGATGCAATCAATGATGAATTCTGGGTAATAACAATGAATGAATAATTAAATCAACTTGAAAGAAAAATATTACAGGAATTAGTTGATAAACCTAAGGAAACTCTAACCATAGGCCCTAAATGGGTTTTTAGAAACAAATTTGATGAATCTGGAAACATAGTTAGAAATAAAGCAAGGCTAGTTGCACAAGGGTATAGTCAAGAGGAAGGAATAGACTATGTGGAATCCTTTACCCATGTATCTATATTAGAAGCTATTAGGATTCTACATGCTTATGGTGCCTATTTGAATTTCAAGTTATATCAAATTGATGTTAAAAGTTCTTTCCAAATGGTTTTATAATTGAAGATGTTTTTGTTGAAAACCACCCATATATAACAATCCTCATTTTCCAAATCATGTTTCCATGCTATCTAATGCATTATATGTTTTGAAACAAGCTCCACGAGCTTGTAATGATAGACTTAACAATATTCTTATTTCAAAAGGTTTTTCAAAAGGAATTGCTGATACATCTCTCTTTATCAAAAGAATTTCTAAATATGTTTTGAAAGTACAAATTTATGTTGATGATATTATTTTTGGATCTTCTAAAAATAATTTTTGGATTGATTTTTCAATGAATATGAAAAATGAATTTGAAGTGAATTTAATGGGAGAACTCAAATATTTTATTGGATTTCAATTTTTTCAAAATGAAAATTGTATTATTTTAAATCAAAGTAAATATACAATGGATCTCTTAAAACGTTTTGGTTTGGATAGTATTAAGGAAAGTGATACACCCATGAGTACCACCTGCAATTTGGACATTGATGAATCTGGGAAACCAGTTTATCAAACCAATTATAGAGGTATGATTAGAAGTATACTTTACCTTACTGCTAGTCAACCATAAATTATGTTTAGTGTGTGAATGTGTTCACGATTTCAAGCTAATCCAAAAGAATCCCATTTTCTTACGGTCAAAATAATTTTAAAATATCTTCAACATACTGCATATGTATGTTTGATTAATCCATAAGGACAATCTTTTGATTTATTAAGTTATTCAGATGCTGACTTTGCTGGTTGCAAGTTAGATAGAAAGAGAACTTCAGGAAGATATCATATTCTAGGTAAGTCCCAAGTATCGTGGTGTTGTAAGAAGAAGAGTTATGTTGTATTGTCTACTGCTAAAGTAGGGTACATTGCTGATGGTAGTTGTTGTGCGCAAATTATGAGGATGAAACATAATTTTTTGGACTTTGGATATGATTTTAATCATGTATCAATAAACTATAATAACACGAGTGCAATTAACATCTCCATGAATCCCATATCTCACTCTAGGACCAAACACATTGAGGTAAGAGACCATTTTTTGAAATATCATTACTAAAAAAGTGATATTACTCTTGAATTTATAGTTATTGAGCATCAATTAGCTGACATTTTCACCAATACGTTAAGTTCGGATAGGTTATGGTACATTAGACATGAATTAACAATGATAGAATATGTCCATTTGAAGCATTACTTTTATAGCTCACCTATATGAAACATCACTGTTATACCTCACCGATATAAAACCTCACTATTATACCTCACCGGTATGAAATCTCACTGTTATACCTCACCGGTATGAAATCTCTCTTTTATACCTCACTGGTATGAAACCTCACTGATATAATCTACCGTTAGTATGAACTGTTCTAAACTTCGGTCTTTAGCTGCTAGAATATGTATCATTAATACATTACTTATTATATTTGTATTATTTATATTATGATTCCTAAATGATAAAACTAAGTTGTAGTTAATTCTAAATCCATTATACTATCCTCTCTAAAACCCAACCCCGTGAATCCCTGAATCAGGCGAAAACACTAAGTTCCCCAAACCAAAGATGGAAAATACCAAACTCCCTACTGCCAAAGATGAAATTGATGAGCCGAATGCGAAGAAGAAAAATATATGACCAGAACCATGTAGCAGTGTTAGTAGAACAAGGTCGGGGAGGCTTCCTATCAACCGGCATTTACAAAATAGAGATATTGTAATCGAGAAAGATCTATGTGCGGAATGGATGATGTCTAGTAAATCGTTAGTTTTAGAGGTGCTAGAAGATCATAATTGGGTAGAATGCTTCTCGAATAATAATAGCCCCTACTATCCGAAGCTAGTAAGATAGTTCTATGAGTTTGTGAGTTTTGATAAATTGGATGAGGAAAATAGAATGATTTCATGGGAAAATGGAAAGGAAATAAAATTTTCACTAGTTTAGTGGGCTGAGTACTTTAGAGTACCACATGAAGGAGTTTTTGGATGTATTTAGAAAAAAGTACCACCTTCAAGTGACATATTTGATTATGAGACTTCCTTATAGGAGCTCACTGGCAGGGGAAAACAGAGAAAAGTGGTGGCTTCTAAAATGGATGAAGAAAACAAATTGTTGTTCATATTTGTGCAACATGTGATAAGTCTAAGAAGAGGGGACTTTGCAAATTTGAGATATCAATATATCTATCTGTTACATCTATTGAGACATGGTGTGAATGTGAATCTGTGTAGGCTGCTAATGATTCAAATGGAGGATATGACCAGACCCAAATCAAAGACCAATGCATTATTCTTTTCCAATTTGAATTTGGTTATGATTAAAGTAAAAAGAGTAGAAGAGTCTCAGGATGAGACACTGGTGGTATGAATAAACTATTGTATTACAATCACAGTGTGTAAGTACATGGAGATAAATTAGAATCCATGGAAAACAGAGTGGGTTACTAATGATAAGAAGTTATATGATTAGTTTATTCTTGAGGATTATCCTTCTAGGAATAAGGATGTGAGGGATCCAGGTATAGGACCTGATGAGGTGGATCCAAAACATAGTGATGATTCAAAAGTGGATGATTCCTCTGCAGTAGATGGAGGAGATCCTGACTTACCTACTAGCCTAGCTCCTCAAATAGTGTCACAAGAAAAGGATGTCTAGCAGAGATCAGATCAGGATGCGGCTTCTCAATGGAATGAAGAAAAATTTCATGCTAGTAGATCATCTGTTCTGTCAACTTGATCCATAATCCACTAATTGGACACTACATAATGCCTACTGAGGAATTTTATGAAGTTGATAGACATGATCCTATTATTGAGGAGCCACTTACTATTGCAGAAGTTGAGATGGTTTTGGAGGACTATGATGAAGAAGAACATGTTGGTGAAGATTCTCTTCTTGTACAAGATAATTTTCATATTGGGGGGGATCATCTAACCAGAATTGGAAGTGTTTTTGTGGCTATTGAGATTGAGGACTGGGTAGAAGACCCAGGGTTTGTAGATGGAGGATTGGATTACCCAGGTTCTGATAATGAGACATCCCTAAGTCGGCCAGAAGTTGATTATGATATTCTGTATGAGATATTACTAGAGAATGTGGTAAGTAAATTTGATCTAGATCAGTTGATGTCTGATCTAAATGTTAGTTTTGTGTAAAAGATAAGAAAAATGGAAGCATCCTTAGTCTCATCAATTTAGTCTTTTATGAATGACTTAGTAGATAGTATTGTGTCGGAAAGATAACCTGTTGTTGTAATAGAAAATATAGTCACCATGGATTACATAGAATATTTAAAGGCTGAGAGGAAAGTGTTTTTGAGTACATCGGTTACCGAGTTATAGAGAATATTTATTGAAGAAATGAGCAATATGGAAAAGACATTTGAACTCTCTATTGGTTGTAATGTGTCAACCTTTGTGGAAGAGATAGTGGATGAAATAACAGCTTGAAAAAATAAGGTTTCTAGCTTGGAAAAGGATGTTGATGTTCTAAAAAATCAGTTGTCTCTCTATAATCCAATATGAGTTCTAAATCTAAATCATGCAAGTATTTGGATTATGTAAAGAGTTTAGTCAGCCAAATGGTCTCAGTTTTTGATGACTATAAACATTCCATAACAAATCATGTTAGAACCCATGATTTTGCAGTGAAAAATCATATTAGTGGGATAACAAAGAGTTTCAAGGAAACTGTGACTTTTTCTATTGGTTCTCCTACTTCGAGACCTTCAATATAATTGGATAATATAAGAGCTTTGATGAATGAGGAGCTTGGATTAGCTTAAGATAGTAGCTCTATGAATTCATATGCCATGACCCATGTGGTGTCTACCACTATAGATATAATAAATATTGTCCAAGATTATTTGAGAGAAGCTTCTGCCTCTCAGAAATAAGTGAAAGACAAGGTATATTTATATTTCCAATGGGTCTACACCAAGAATCAGCTCAACAACCATTTCAATCTTATGTTAGAAAAAATGAATCTACCTACAGTCAATCAAGCCTTCAGAAAACATGTCAGCAATCTCAAGTAAGTGACTAAATCTTTGGACAAATTCATTGAGAACAAAGACGATATAATTTATGATATAGAAAGATGATGAGGAATTATAATGGATTTAATAAATCTCTTATTGCACTTCTTTCATGTTGATGGTCAACAAGTGATTGTACTTCCATTTTTACCTATATTCGCCACTAATACTTCTCCTGCTCAGATAACTCCAGCCCAAGCCATTTGAAGCCTTACTCTTATGATCAATCAAAGAGATACCCAGTACAGGCCAGCCACTGTCTCAGTAGCTCAGCCTCCTCTAATCATTTCTGGTGTTCCTAAGGCTTCACCCTCATCCACACAGTTTGAGTCTACCACAGATCCCAAAGAAAAATCCCACGAGGACATTTAAGAGCTGGATTGAGTAGCGGATAAGACATTTGATTAGAATCACTTGTATTATTTATGTTTCATTTTTTTACTTAATTGTATCTTTTTTCATCTTGATATACAAAGGATCTTATTCTCTTTTCCAGTCTGTTTTTTCTCTCTTTGTTTGTTTCCATATTTTTTCTAATCACAAAGGGGGAGAATAGACTTGATATTACAAAATATGGAATGAAAAATGGGGATAAAAATATATGAGGATAATAAAGGGGGAGACCTATGATACATATGAGAATTATAATTTTACCTTATAATGCCTCTGATACATTTGTTTTATAATTATAGTACTTTGTTTTAATTTTGTTTTTATTATTATCTCTAATAATATTGCATTTCTTACCATGATATATTCTGATACATTCATGATTATTTTGAATTATAATGTCATAATTTGTTATTATCAAAAAGGGGGAGATTTTTTACCTCACCTATTTTATTAATCACAATTATATTTTAATATGCTTTGAAAATCCAAAATAATGTTCATTCATATATTAATTACTTTTTCATCCTTCTTTTGAGTTGATAAGAATATCAAAATGATCATTGGAATATGTTAATCAATGTTTGCCTATGTTTATATGTCCTTTGAAATAATTCTAACTCAATAAGAATATGTGTTTCATTGAACAGATAAGTGCTAAGTCCACTAATATGCTCATAGTTACTATCACGACCCGTCCTCGGGGCTCGTGCCGTGACTACCCCAAGCCCGCCATCCATAGGCTAGGGGCTGGAGACTACCACCAAGGCATAATTCCTGGTAAAAAGGGAAGGAATTTCCTTGTTAAATTAAAAAAACACCATAGAGAAAGAAAGCAGATGTAAACACTATGTAAAAACAGAGTACAACAGTGAGTGCAGAAAAGTAAGTGGGTCAGAATACAAACCCAAACTGAAAATAAAGTACAACAGAAAAAGGGAGTACATCAACTGAGAAGTAAATCCACACCGTCGAGCTGTCCACTGGATGTCCCACATGAAGGGTGGGTAAAGATTGCCTCCACAGCTCCTCGGGTCCAGCCGTCCGCTCCGAGTACGCCCCACCCAGCGGTCCACCTCCGGGTACCGACCTGCTCCGCAAGCCTCAACTACGATCAGCACTATCCATCGTCTGCAACCAACACAACGTAGTGCGGGCATAGCCCATGAAAGGGTGAGTATAATCTACTCAGTAGGGACCCCGAGACCCCTGAAGGTCTCCCAGAATCTACAAAGGATAATCCACAAAGGAAAGATACAATCACGAAGTATCATCCGAGACTACTTAGGTATATGCCCATACATATACATATGTCATCAATTCTAGTTAGGCACCATCATCCGAGCCCAAGTACAACCCATTCGACACAGTAAAGCACAACCCAATCCACAAAGAAAAGCATAACTTAATCCTCATAGGATATCAAGTTAAACTTATCGAAGATAAGGATTGAATGTCAAAATTCAGCTCACACAGGTATACTTCTTCGTTCGACGGTAGAGATGATCAGATATAGCCACTAATTCATCTATGTCGTCAGACCCACATAGGATCAGTAGGTACTAACCCCCGCAATTACCCACAAAGGATCGATAGGTAACTAACCCCCTCAATGACCGACAAAGGTTCGATAGGTAACTAACCCCCACAATGACCCACCCAGGATCGAACCCACACTGGATCTGTAGGCGCTGGCCCACACAGGACCACTGAGCGCTGACCCACACAAGATCTGACCCACACAGGATAGGTATCACTGATCCACGTAGGATCGCTGAGTGATGTAGTCGTCGTCGTCGAATCCATGGAGGATTTCTGTACAGTCGTCATCGCCATCGCAGTCACAGCCAGCTCTAGGGTTTTCACACACAGCAAGCTCATTCGGGAGGGTCCGCTCCATGAGCCAAGGGGATGATACATCAACTAAAATGTAGTCCGGAGTTGATGTATCCAAAAGTTTTGTATCGTCAACAGGAACTCAATGTCACAGACGGCACCTCAATCGGACGCCCTATCTGAGAGTTATTGGCCATTTTGTCCCAGGGGCCCGGTTGGTTTTTAATTCAAAACAAACCCGACCATACTCCAAATACATCCAGACCTCAAGAGGAGAAAATCAAAAGGTCTGTTTCACTAAGAGGAATCCATCAAAGTCGACGACACGTCAATCGGACGTCCGGCGCCCAATTTATAAGTGTTTCCGCTCCGAGGGCCCGGTTGGTTTCGTGATGGAACCAACCCGGCCGAACCCACAATTCTCCAAAAACATCAGTGTAATATAACGAAATGACTCACTCGATACAAGGATCACAATGCAACTGACTGTGCGTCGATCGGTGGTCCGTAGCCCATGTTATAGGAAACAGACCGAAACAGTCCGAAAATGGGGGGTCTGGGCCCGTTCCAACCTGGCCCGGCCGGCGCGGCCCGCCCCGGGGTGGCCTGGCGCTGGCCGAGCAGCAGCGCGAAAGGGGGTGTAGCCACCTTGGATGAAACTGCGGCCCCGCGTGGGGGCCGCCCCTTTCCAATGGACATGGTTGAGCGCCGCGTCCCACCTCCCTCGGCCCCGTGCGGTCGATGGACCAGCGGCCTGCCGTGGTGGCCCTTCTCGGTGGTGTGCCGGGTGCCGCCTCCTTCTGGCAGTTGTCCGGTGCCGGCCGCTGCCTCCAGACGCCGGCTCCGCTGTGGCGGTGAGGCCCGCCGGTTGGGTTTTCTGCGGACCACTAGACGTGCTCCGGTTGTCCGTTTTGCCTGTCGTCTTCTCCAGCGGTCCTCCTGCGATCGGCTCTTTACTGCGAAGACCTCAAAATGCCCTTGTGGCCTACTTCATCGTCGTCCGCCGATCCGGACAACAAGAATTAAGAAACGGTGGGTTTGGACTTGTTCATTGGTCTGCACCCACTGCGTTAGCTGTTTAAAAGGGATTCTGACAATTTTAAACACATAATGGGGATATAAATCACATAGATTTAATTGAACCAAAAACCCCTACCTCATCGAATTCGTTGAGTGGGGATTCGTCGCAGAATTTCATGTCCTGGAAGAAGGTGTCATGGAAGGGGAATCGCCGCGTCACGAATAAAGGATTTGACGACGTCATGTCATCGATCTCTGAGGATCCGACGATCTTGTTGACCTTCTTCGGAGGTCGACGTTCTTCACGTTCTTCGTCGATGAGGAAATAATTCACAGCTTGAGAGAACTATCCCCAAACCCTCTTGCACAACCAACCCCTAATAAAATAAGTTTTGTCTTATTTTATTAATGCACAAGCCAACATCTTTGAATTTCAAAAATGAAACAATCAATTATGTGAATTAATTGCAACTTTTAAACCACCAAATTAATGAGGCGTTTATTATCCAGATTAAACGCAAGGGTTGACTTAATTAAAAGGGGGAGAGGGTACGTTACTTAATTTAAGGAGGGGGGATGAAAAAGTTGAATGAAACGGTGGGGCTCGTGTGGGCCCCACACCAAAAATATCCTACCTAGTGGTGTAGGATATTTTGGGTCCCATTTTAACCTCTTAACTTATTATAAACAACTTAAAATAAAACAAATTGGTGGAACCATTTTATTTTATTCATTTAGTTTACCCGAAAAATTAAAAACCACACTCGAGGAAACACAACTCCGGAAAAGGTGTTTCTATGCATTTAATGGCGCAGCGATTCCATCGGTGACCTCAGAATTTGATTCCGAGCAACGGTTTAAAAGTTAGAAAAACCTGCTTGTTCGTTCATTGAACGTACCCGAGCTAAACTTCGGAAAATGATTCCGGGAACACCGAGCGTCGGAATCAGGTGCCCTCAGAAACTGTGTGCTTGTAACATTCCCAAGAAAATTAAGAAAAAAAATTCCCAGAATTTTATGGGTCTTTACATCACTACCACCTCAAGGGTTTACGTCCCCATAAAGATACATCATAAACTAGGGAAACAAAAGTGGGTGCTGAGCACGCATTTGAACCACTTTCTCCCAAGTTATCTCTTGGAGGTTCTCGTGCTTCCATCTGATGCGCACTAGAGTAATCTATTGTCCACGTATGACCCGCACTTATCGATCCTTGATCTCCACTGGGACCTCCGCAAATGTCTCCCCATCATCAACGTCTACCTCCCCATTATCAATGATATACGTCGGGTCGTGTACCTATCTCCTCAGCTGAGATACGTGGAAGACGTCGTGTACCTGGTGCAACTGAGGTGGTAGAGCCAGTAAATAAGCCACCTTGCCAATCCTGCTGAGGACATGGAATGGTTCGATGAAGCGTGGAGACAACTTTCTGCCTCGGCCAAATCATTGTAATCCACATCGAGGTGAGACCCGCAAGAAGACGTTGTCGCCATCCTCAAACTCTAGTGGCCTCCACCTCCTATCATCATAAGAATTTTGCCGGCTCTGAGCTGTCCTCATCTTCTCCTGGATGACCTGGACATTCTCTGTCGTAGCCAAGACCATCTCTGGTCCCACATGTGCTGACTCCTGAGGGTCTGTCCAACACAGAGGTGATCTGATAGGCTGGTCGTACAACTTTTCGTATGGTGTCATCCCGATGGTGGAGTGGTAGCTATTGTTGTATGCAAAATCCACCAAGGTTAGGTGGTCCTCCCAACTGCGACCAAAGTCGAGAACACTTGTGTGGATCATTTCCTCAAGAGTCTGAATGGTCCTCTCCGTATGACCATCTGTCTGAGGGTGAACGGCGGTACTCAGACGTAGCTGCATCCCGAATGCCTCTTGCAAACCCTTCCAAAGCCAGGAAGTAAAGCGAGCATCTCAATTGGAGACGATAGATGATGGCACACCATGAAGCCATACAATGTCTTAAACGTAGTGACGTCCCATGCTCTCCACTTATCCCTGCTCTCTGATGGGTAACAAGTGATCCGACTTGGTGAGTTGGTCGACAATCACCCAAATGGAGTCGTGACCTCTGGAAGTGCGTGGAAGTCCCATCACGAAATCCATAGATATGTCTTCCCACTTCCACTCTGGGACCTCCAAGGGTTGTACCAAGCCAGCTGGTACATGGTGCTCTGCCTTCACCTGCTGGAAGGTGAGGCATTGAGAAATTAACTCTACCACAGCCTTCTTCATACCCGACCACCAGTGTTGTCGTCTGAGGTCCTGGTACATCATCTCCACTCCAGGATTTACCACTAAAGGGGATGTGTGAAACTCCCTCAGCACATCCTCCTGTAAGGTAGCTGGTTCCATGGTACGTCCTATGAAAAGGACATCATGATCTCCTCCCACGGAAAATCCATTAGGTGTCTGTCCTGAGGCTATCTGCACACACCGCGTCTTATATTCAGCGTCAGCACGCTGTGCCTATCTGACCCACTGCAGTAGTGGAGCAGTGACTGTGAGTCACTGAGAATGATTGTTCCATCTCTATCCACGAAGAATATATGCAAAGCGGCTAGCTGCTCTGTCGCCTCCCCAAGTAGCTGAATGCCCATCCTCCTGCTGAGAGCATCAGGTATCACGTTCCACTTTCCAGGAGTATAGACTATATCAAAGTCATAGTCCTGGAGGAACTAGATCCATCATCACTATCTCAGGTTCAGTTCCTTCTGCGAGAGGATTTACCTGAGACTCTGATGGTCAGAATAGACTATAAAGCACTCGCCCATCAGATATTGCCGCCACATCTTCAAAGCAAAGACCACTTTTGCTAACTCCAAGTCATGGGTAGAGTAGTTATTCTCATTCTGCCTCAAATGACATGATCCATAGGTGATCAATTCCCCCTCCTTCATCAGGAAACATACGAGTCTAGTCCCTGATGCATCACAGAAAACTATGTACCCTACTCCCTCCTCTGGCATCCTCAAGATAGGCGTGCTGGTCAATCTCTGTCTCAGCTCCTGGAAGATCTAGTGACATTTTTCTAACCACACAATGGGTTTCCCTTTATTTGGAAACTCTAGAGAAGTCTAGAAAAAATCTTCGATAGTACCCAGCTAGTCCCAAGAAACTCCCCACCTCTTTCACTCTCCTGGGTGGATCCCAAGCTAGCACTAACTCAATCTTCGTAGGATCCACCACAACTCCCACCTCTAAGATGACGTGCCCCAAGAAGTGGACCTCACGTAAGCAGAACTGACACGTCAAGATCTTTCCATAAAGATGGTGCTCTCAGAGTGTGTCTAGTACAACCCACAAGTGGTAGGCATGATCCTCCTCATTGGTCGAGTATATCAAAATGTTGTCGATGAAGACCATGAAAAATCAATCGAGGTAAGGCTTAATGATCCTGTTAATTAGGTCCACGAACACTACTGGATCAATGGTCACACCGAAAGGCATAACCAAGAACTCATAGTGGCCATACCGAAATTTGAAGGTCGTCTTCTACACGTCCTCATCCCGAACTCTAAGCTGATGATAGCCTGACCTCAGGTCTATCTTTTAGAACCACCATCCTCCCTTGAGCGGATCTAAGAGGTCATCAATCCTTGGAAGAAGGTACTTGTTACTCATTGTCACCTGGTTTAGGTGACGATAGTCAACACGAAGCCACAAGCTCCCATCTTCCTTCTTGGCAAACAAAATCGGGGAAGCCCAGGGTGAAACACTGGGTCAGATGTATCCCTTTCCCTACAAGTCCTCCAACTATACTCGTAGCTCTTGAAGCTCTGAAGGGGCCATCCGATATTCTAGGGTGGATATCGGGGCTATCCTGGGGTACAGATCAATACAAAAGTCTACCTCTCTGCGAGGAGGTAGTCCTGGAACGTCGTCGGGGAAAACGTCTGCATACTGATCCACCACTGCAGGAAAACTAGGACTCCACATGTCAACTGCTCCTTTGATGAGGCTAGCCAACATATGAGTGATGAGTTTTCCTCTCCTCTGCGAGAGTCCATCCTGTGCTGAAAAGGCTCCCTTCTCGCCGGTGGAGATGAACCTACTCCCGTCGGTGCGTACACATCGCACATTGTGCCTAATACAGTCAATATGAGCATGTATTGTAGATAACCAATCCCTACCTAAGATGACGTTGTAAGGACTAGACGCCACTACAATAAGATCCCAGCCAAAGATCTTGCCTCATAGAGTATGCTCACACTACATGAAGCAGTGCGTAATCGTCGAGTCTTCTCCCATAAGAGTCTCTAGTAGTATGGATCGAGCCAACGGCTCTGTCAGAATCTCCGAGATCCGAGCAAGGGCAACAGAAATAAAATAATGACTCGATCCTGTGTCTATAAGAACTGCAGTAAGGGTGGAGTAGACACATATAGTACCTCGAGTCATCTCGGGCGCGCTGTGGTCGTAGGCCTCCGCTGCCTGAAGCTGTGCCTATCTCTGCCCGCCAGCTCCCTGTGGTCGGGGTGGGACTCCCAGTGGTGGTGGTTGTAGAGCCTCAAAGCGTCTCCCACCACCTGCTGCTCAGCTAGCTCCTCTTCCTCGTCCATCTGCTCCATGCAGACCGCTACAGTCGACCCTCTGCCTCTGCATGGGTGGTCCCTCAACCGTCTGCTGCTCCTTGGCACGGCGGGTCGGGAAGTCACGAGCCATGTGGCCCTGCCCGTCGTATGTGTAGCACTGTCTGCCTCTCGAAAGACTGGCTCTGTGCTGAGTGGCCCACACATCTGAGCCATTGTCCTGAGGTCGTCTGCCTATGGTTCTGGTCTGCCTGGACCCATGTTTCATCCGTCGACTGACTACTGCAGAAGACTCTGCTACGTGTCGCCCTATGGTAGGTCTCACTGCTGATATAGGCTCATCAAGGAAGCTCTTGATGAGAAGGGCTCGCTCCAGTAGCCCTGCATGTGTCGGAATGCTGAGGGAGATTAGTGACACCCTGATCTCATGCCTCAATCCATATTCAAAGGTCTGGGCTCGGAAGAATGGGTCTCGTACAATGTCCATCGAATAGCGCGAGAGATCTGTAAATGTCGCAGAGTACTGGGTGAGCGTCAGGATTCCCTACCGTAGCTATAGAAGCTCCTGGATGCACACCGCACGGAGGGTGGCTGGATGAACTCCGAGCGGAAGAGGCTCTCAAAGTCTGTCCAGAGGAGAGATGCCTCGTCCTGCACATGGAGCGTCAAGCTCCACCATATGCCTACTGCCGCGTGCAGGAGGCTCGCTGCGAGGATCACCATGAGGTCATCTGGTGTCTTCACTAACCTGAAAACTCATGCAACAGCCTCCAGCCAATCCTCGGCTGCCTGAGGGCCCGTCTACCCATGGAACCTGGGCGGTCGCTGACTCTGAAACTCATGCAGTGCACTATGGCGATGTGTATCGTCAGCCACTGGGGCTGGTAGCATCGGTGGCTCGACGGGTAGACGTACCGTCGCTTCCTCTGCTGTCAAAGGGCCATGTACCGTGGCGTCATCTCTCGGTGGGCTTTCGTCACGTACAATGCTCAGAACCCTAGCTGGCTGCCGTCGTGGGGCCATCCTGAAAAGAAATAGGTACCCCATGGTAAAAATGTATACATGGTGAGCTGACACAAACTAATCACAAAGAAAACTTGAAACACACATGTAATCAATGTTTTCATGCATTAAGTCCAAAATCAGATGACCGGGTCCTGGTGTACGGATACGTCGGCCGCCGCACCAACACTGGACTCCCTGGACTGATAACCACACTCAATACCCTTGACACTATTTCTTCACATAGAAGAATTATAAGAGTCATGAGTTCTGCGGTATAAATGAACTCCTCTGATACCAATTTGTCATGACCTGTCCTTAGGGCCCGTGTCGTGACTACACCAAGCCCGCCTTCCATAGACCAGGGGAAAGAAACTAGAATCAAGGCATAATTTCCAGTAAAAATGGAAGGCATTGCCTTATTAAAGTTAACAAACACCACATATCAAGAAAGCAGAAGTAACCACTATGTAAAAACTCGGTACAACAGTGAGTGCGGAAAGGTAAGTGAGCCAGAATACAAACCCAAACTGAAAGTAAAGTACAACAGAAAAAGGGAGTACAACAAATGAAAATTAAAGCCGTAGCGTCGAGCCGTCCATTGGAAGTCCCACCTAAAGGGTGGGTATAGATAGCCTCCATAGCTCATTGGGTCCAGCCGTCCGCTCCGAGTACGCCCCGCCCAGTGGTCCACCTCCGGGTACCGACCTGCTCCGCAAGCCTCAAACACGATCAGCGTTGTCCGTCGTCTGCAACCAACACAATGTAGTGCGGGCATAGCCCGGGTATGGGTGAGTATAAGCTACTCAGTAGGGACCCCGAGACCCCCGAAGGTCTCCCAGAATCCACAAAGGATAATATAAAAACGAAAGATACAATCACAAAGTAACATCCGACACTTCTTATGTATATGCCCATACATATACCTAAGCCATCAATTCTAGTTCGGCTCTAACATCCGAGCCAAAGTACAACCCAGTCCACACAAAAAATCACAACTCAATCCACACAGGAAAGAATAACGTAATCCACACAGGATATCAAGTCAAACTTATCGAAGATAAGTATTGAAAGTCAAGATTCATCTCACACAGGTATACTTCTTCATAAGACGATAGAGATGATCAGATGTAGCCACTGATTCAGCGAAGTTGTCGGACCCACACATGATAGATAGGTACAAACCCCCGCAATGACACACAGAGGATCAATAGGTAACTAACCCCCGTAATGACCCACACAGGATCAGACCCACACAGTATCTATAGGTACTGGCCCACATAGGACTGCTGAGCGCTGACCCACACAATATTTGACCAACACAAGATTGGTAGCACTGATCCACGTAGGATCGATGAGTGTTTTAGTCATATCCATTGAATCCACAGAGGATTTCTGTAGAGTGGTCATCGTCGTCGTAGTCGCAGCCAGCTCTAGGGTTCCCGCACACAGCATGCATGTTCAGGAGGGTCCGCTACACGAGCCGAGGGGATGATACATCAACTGACACGTTTTCCGGAGTTGATGTATCCAAAATTTCTGTATCGTCAACAGGAACTCAACGTCACAGACGGCGCATCAATCGAAAGCTCGGTCTAAGAGTTATTGGCTTTTTTGTCCCAGGGGCCCGATTGGTTTTTAATTCAAAACCAACCCCCCCATACTCCAACTACATCCAATCCTTGAGCAGAGTAAGCCAGAAGCTCCATCTCACTATGTGGAATCCATCAAAGTCGACGGCACGTTAATCGGATGTCTGGAGCTCAAGTTATAAGCGTTTCCACTCCGAGGGCCCGGTTGGTTTCGTGATAGAACTAACCCAGCTGAACCCAAAGTTCTTTAAAACCTTGAGTGTAATATACTGAAATATCTATCTCGATCCAAGGATCGCTACACAACTGACGATGCATCGATCGACGGTCTGTAGCCCATGTTATGGGCAACTGACCGAAGTAGTCTGAAAATGGGGGGTGTGGGCCCGGTCCGGGCCGGCCCAACCCCCCCTGGGTCGGCCCGAACCGGGGTGACCCGACCCAAGTCTGGGTCCTACCCGGTGGGGCGCGGCCCGACCCGGCCGGCGCAGCCTGGCCCGGCCTGGGCGGCCCAGTCTGGAGTGGTCGGTCTGGCCCGGGGCGGCCCTACGCTGGCCGAGCGGGTCCCCTAGGCGCCGGCCGTGCGGCCGCGCGAAAGGGGGCGCCAGCCATTTGAATGAAACCGCGGCCCCACTTGGGGGACTCCCCTTGACAACGGACATGTCCGAGTACCGCGTCCCGCCTCCCTCATTCCTGTGCGGTCGCGGGACCATAGGCCTACCGCCGCGGCTTCACCCGCGGCGCGCCGGTGGGGTTTTTCACGGACCACCGGATGCGCTCCGGTGGTCTGTTTTGCCTGCTGTCTTTGCCAGCGGTCCTCCCGGGATCGACTCTTTACTGCGAAGTCCTCAAAATGCCTCTGTGGCCGGATTCTTCATCATCCGCTGATCCACACACCACGAACGACGAAACGGTGGGTTCGGACTCGTTCGTTGGTCTGCACCTACCACATTAGCGGTTTAAAAGGGATTTTGAAAAATTTAAACACATGCCGGGGATATATATCACATAGATTTAATTGAACCGAAAACCCCTACGTCGTAGAATTCATTGAGCGGGGATTCGTCGTAGAATTGCATGTCGCAGAAGAAGGCGTCGCAGAAGGGGGATCGTCGCGTCGCGGAGATGGGATTCTTCGGTGTCGCGTCGTCGATCTCCGAGGATCTGGAATTCTTGTTGACCTTCGTCGGAGGTTGGCGTTTTTTGCGTTCTTCGCGTTATTCGCGTTCTTCGATGAGGAGGAAGAACTTCACGGCTTGAGAGAATTCTCCCCAAACCCTCTTGCACAACCAACCCATAATAAAATAAGAGTTTTTTAATTTATTAATTCACAAGCCAAAGTCGTTGAAATTCAAAAACGAAACAATCAATTTTGTGAATTAATATCAAAGTTTAAACATCCAAATTAATAAGGCGTTTATTATCCAAATTAACCGTAATGTTTTACTTCATTAAAAGGGGGGTGTGGGTGTGTTACATTATTAAAGGGGGGGGGGGGGGTTGAAAAAGTTGAATGAAATGGTGGGGCTCATGTGGGCCCCACCCCAGAAATATCCTACCTAGTGGTGTAGGATAGTGTGGGTCCCACTTTCACCTCTTAACATGGGTTAAACAACTTAAAATGAAATAAATTGGTGTCACCATTTTACTTTATTCATTTACATAACCTGAAAAATTAAAAACCACACCCGAGGAAACACAACTCTGGAAAAGGTGTTTCTAAGCATTTACCGGCGCTGCGATTCTATAGGTACCCTCAGAATTCAATTCCAAGCACTGGTTTAAAAGATAGAAAAACCCGCTCATTTTTTCACTGAAGGTACCTGAGATAAACTTCGGAAAATGATTCCGGGCACACCGGGCCTCGGAATCAGGTGCAGTCAGAAACTGCGTGGTTGTAAAATTCTGAAGAAAATTAAGAAAAAAAATTCATTGAACTTTATGGGTCTTTACAGTTACTAATATATACAAACATATATATATCTACTAATAAGGTCACCTATATGGTTAAGGTCACCGATATGCATAACTGTTACCGATAGAAACAGAGCTACCGATAGAACATAGCCACCGATATGCACTTAATCACTGATACGAACAGAGCTACTGGTACGCACAAGCTACTGATACAAAGTTCACCGTTATAGAAAGACAAATCCTACCAATACGAGATACCATTAGAGTAAGTCTACCTATACAAGGAGCAACCCGTACAAGAACAAAGAGCTACCAATAGAGACTCACCGCTACACAGATAACTACCGATACAAAGAGCTACAACTACCGATAAAATTTCACTGATACAATGAGCCACTGACTGATACAAGGAGCTATTGTTACAAGGAATAACAGCTACCTATACAGGCAATCCACCGCTAAAAACTCACTATTATAAGGAGAGATCGATACAAAACTAGTCTCTATCCCTAGTATATATTTCTATTTGTTTATTTAGAAATGGTTATATTTGGTGATTTTAATGAAATTAATGTTATTTAATGATAGTTTTTGGCATGTCAGGGAACTATACCTCGTACCTGTCAAAGGTAATCACTCCCATTATCTGACCATAATGAATAAAAGGGGATATCAAGCTATTGGAAAAAAGACAGATGAGAAGACACGAACACACGTACATGTAAAGAAGAACACAGAAAGAACTAGAAGAACTCTAATACTCACCAAGAACAAAAGTTCAAAGAAGAAACTTAAGTGCCAAAATGAATACTCTCATAATCAATCTAAAAACCTACACTAGATGTGAAGGAATACAACTAAAACACTCCGTTTTTTTTTTGACAAAAATCATAGAAGGCCTCAATGCTACAACTGATTCAAACCAGGGAATCCAGATCATCATTTACAACACATAAAGAAATCTAAACTCATCTTTATTTTTTTAGCTCTGTTGTGTTTCATTCATTCACATTTTGAGTAGTGTGTGTACTCTGTATATTCTATTTACACACTTTCTCTTGTGCTGAACTAGAGGAGCTCTAAATCTGCATTCAAAACTTATATAACTCTTTTTGTATCCTACTGTGGATAGTAGTAGAGGTCAAGTAAGACTTGAACAACCTATGTGATGTTTCCTTGGTTTCCCACGAATAACTGTGGTAGAGGTCTTAGTACCTGGACAGTCTCTGCACTGTTGTTTACCCCGATCCAGGGTGTGGATCAAAATTTATATAAAAAGTTTTGAGAGGACTATGTCTCGGCTTGAGATTGAACCTATTTTGTAAAAACTGTTGTGCATACATATTCTAGTTTTAACCTATATTGAATATTCATCTTCTGATTTCTTTGAAATATAAACTTCTTTTAATGTTCCTTTGATAGTTAATCTAGCAAGTGTTTGAAACTATTTTAAATCAGTAGGTTAGTTTCAAAATCTAATTCAATCATAAAATTTAATTAACTAATAACTACTCAATCTTTTGAGAACCTAACTGAACCTTTGCAGTTATAAAAATTCACTACTGTTTAACATAGTTTGTAAATTGGTGGATTTTGAAAAAAATATTTTTAACATAAATTTTAATTGGAACTCAATTCACCCCCCTATTGAGTATCCACTATGACCATCAATAACTAATATATATTAATAATAAAAATAACTAATTCATTGATTATATAGATAGACATATATGAATTATCTCGTTTATTAGTTTTACAAAATCACCACAAAATCAATTTATTTAATTACACATAATGGTGGTCGACTATGTGGTCACCCCGCATGGCTCAGTCAACCGTGTATGGGATACACGATGGCCCCTGATCACTCCAATAGTGACCGCATGCATATCCAAACTATCCACACAACATCCACTTAGATGTATAGTGTTCGCGCACTGGTCAAAAAACCCACAGTCATTTCTAATGTTCAAAAATATGAATATGTACTCATAGGAACATCGACAAAAACATATGATGGCCACTTCAATTATTGGAATAATATTATTTAAAATATTCAGGTGTGATAAATTTCCCACCATAACACTTTCCACCTTCGGAAAGTCATCATAATATCTGGACCCAAATATAAAAAATCTTAATTGTCACACCCCAAAAGGAGTTTAAGCGCCTCAAGATGATCGATCCAAACAGACACAAAAAAACAAAGACACACAACTCATCCTTAAAATACAAACACCGTAACCAATACGACACAGAACTCAGATCATCCATTTAAACCAATGAGTGTGAAACATAAACCACTTTTAACATTAATTCATATATTCTTAGTCCAATGGAATCGGTGGGAATAATCCAATACCAACATTTACTCAAGAGTATGAACATCAGATTAGTTGGTTCCACATGAGACCACAAAACACTAAATGATACATGAAAATAAACTCTAATACTGACATGTGGATCTTATAATGGACTCCCTACCATATGTATCGGGCTAAAAAAATTTATTGTTTGTTTTACTCTGGGATCCCACCATGTGTCTCCCCAATATATGAACTAATTATATTATCAAAACATAAAAATTTCCATACTAACCAAAAAACCCCACCAAGAGGGGTAGAAGGGAAGGGCCCAGCTGGAAGAGCATCACAACTACCACCATCTCCATATAAACAATGTTCCTCCATTGGAAGTACACAAACCACACCACACTAAGAAAAAACGATTAATCCAATGCCCCTTTTCAGCGTAGGAGTTCTCTTGACTATGTTCCAGCTTCACTCTAAGACCTATGGATAAAGAACTAATGATTGAAGCAACTTCTGCCTCATAGTGAGGCTTCTGAAATTTCAAATCATAACATATGAACCAGAATATCACCAAACACACTTCCAATAAAACAATGGATTCAAAGAAGTTCGCCAAAACCATTCATAAAACTGCGGGAAAAGGAACACCACATAAAGACATAAGAGGAGACATCTACACCTAAATAACACTAAAAATGAAATCCCCAAACTGATCCCAAACATTATTCTACTCATACTGACGGGATGAGGTGACCTTCAACGATCTCAGTCTAGCTTCAACACACTTCATGGAAATACATCAACAGAATCACTACAAATGACCCAAACATCCACAGGTGTGGATAGGTCATGGATAACATGATCACGTAGGCATATTGTGACCCTTCTTACCACAATGGTGATGGATCAAAACATTTCGCTGTGAAGAAGATGATTGAAGGTATGAAGACCTCTTGATTCCTCCATTAGTTCCACTAGTATTAGGTTTCTTCCCATTATTCATATTTACATCCTCTACACTACTTCTCAATTCCATGGGAGGATTTACCATATAAGTACTTCCTTTAAACTCAGATTTTTAATGAAAGGCATGACCCACAATATCCTAGAGAGTGGTTTGGTTGAGCTCTGCCAATTTTGAATACTGTTCAGGTCGGAGTCGTGACGAAAATTGCCGAGCCTTCCCATGATAATTTCCTACAAACCACAGGTCATAAAAATCTATGTCCCTGAAACATTGATAGAAATATAGTACAAATTCAACACTCTACTAAATATAATAGAACAACGTTATCTTCCTCATCTTTATCAACATAGAGAAATATTGTAGGATAAATGATGACTTGAAGAAATACCATGTGGGATCTGTTCGAGGCTTTCTTCGAGACACAAACTTCCTCCAATCCTAGGTTGGAAATTCAAGCATAAAGGAAGCCAACATTTCCTTCAATGACATAGTAAAACTAATGAAAATAATGTTCTTATAAATCTTCTAAAACAACACCTCCACCTCAAGTGGAAATTCCTGAACATAAAATATAGGAGGGTCCTAATTTTGGAATTCCAGAAGATAGTATATAGGTTGATCAAAATGAGGATTTTATATAGGCACACCACCTGATGATGCACATATGGAATTCATCAAAAAGTCATTGGGGAAAACACTATGAAATAAAGAAAAAAATTAATTTAATCCCCGCATTGTCACTTCCATTTCAAATTAATCTTTTCACAATTTTGAAAATGAAACATTATAAATAATTTTTAGAATTAATAATGATCCAAACGATTGAAGAAGATAAAATAGTGTTGATGGGTAACTCAGACACATGGTAAGCAGCCATACACCATTCACACCACCATCATATAGAGAAGTTAATGGAAATTTCCCTAGATCCACATGGATTTCTAGACCTTGCGATTTCAAGAGGCTACTTTACCAACACTATTTTCATTTCCCAATACCAAACAACCATAAAAATCATAGAACATCGAGAAATATAAACATATCATGGTATCCTTAGGATCATAAAGAGAAAAGGTTCATGGATTCCTTCCCATTCTTATAATTCCAGCCCTGAAAAACCTACTACTTTTATGATGACATCCCCCAAAAAAATGGGCATATTGAAAAACAAATTATGCTCAATAGGAGTCCTTATAAGATACCATTTATTCATGAACCAACGTGAGTTGACCATAAACCCTTCACCCGAGCTGATCAACAAAAACCCCAGAGAAGCATTCTTGATCCACCCATGCTGGCGAAAAGCGCCAGGGCATCAACAGAAAACAACTAGGGAACAATTTCAACCAATTAAAAAAAGCAATATAAATAAAATATAAAAACACAAAATTAAAAAATTACAGGAAATAGAAAGAATTTCCAATGAAATATTAATACTAGACCATGAAAAAAAGTCCTCACAACCTTGAGAGTATCTCACCACATTTATCTCTCGACCACGGTGAGCAAGCTCGATTCGAATGTGGAGGAGAAACTAAAAACAAAAAAAAACTATTATAGTGATTATTAAAACACAACAGGCTTTCCCAAAAATATATTCCCAATGAACATCTCATAAATAATGAATTTACCAATTTCAGGTCTGATCTAAATTATATAAAATACAGGTTTTCATAGAAACTCACATTTGGATAACATGTAACACTATATTTACCTTTTAAATTTAAAAACGAGTTTAATGTATGATGGGAGACGGTTCATTACATTTAAAAAAATCTAAAAAAATTTAAAAAACCAATTTTGTGTTGTTAGTCAAGAGGAAAACCTACACAACACACAACATAGAATAAGGGAAATGGGAATTTTGCAAACAAGGTCTAGCAACCAACCATGGCCTCTCAATTGTCCGCCCCATACAAATAAGCACGACAGAAAACATGGGTCAAACCAAGGAGATTGTGAACAATCTAGAACATAATATACATGTGACTCATCGGGAAGGAATGCATACTCTCGGTGACGTCGTAAATCCCAAATGTTTGATGTTTCCCTACCTTGCCTAACTGATTGGCATAATCCCCTAGTAGAGTAATGTATGTACAAGGGGAAACTAGTGGGTGCATATTCTAAACAAGTACAAGAATCATTCTCCTTAGATTAACGTATTATACCATGTCCTAATGTCAAAATGTGTAATAAAATGTGGATGATTCAACAATGTCAATCAAGTAACAAGTAACGATGAACAAAATCTCATATAACAACTCACACGGTTGACTTACATAACATGATCACCTCTGAGTCACCCCTATGAATGTTTTTCGAAAAATTTTATTTTATCAAAGTTCCAAACACGCCATATGAAACTTTTAAAATAAAAACCATTTCTCACAAGAAAATAAAACATTTAATCACATGTATTAAGAAATAATTTACAATAAAACAAGATCCTCACTTGAAAATAAATGAATTATGTTTAAAGTCCATGCTGGAATTCATTCACTATTATGTGTCAATTTGTCATGAAAATAATTCATGTGCTATTTATAAAATAAACAACTTCATTGACCTCAACAATGATTTACCAAATTATTTATCTAATATTATTTCTCAATTACTGTAAATTAATGATATATCAAGCAATTAATAAATTATAAATTTAACAGTGAGTGCATTGGCGGACCAACCATGGCTCACAATCCAAAAAACGATGGTCTGGCACACCTCACACAGATACGCAAGATCGTGCAAAAAGACGGCCATAGTGTCACGAGATTTCCATTCCGACATGCCGCAACTACCACAAAATAACTAAAAACACAGAGTCATACATAAAACAGTCCAAATGAACAAATAGTGAAAACACAACCTCAAAATGTTTTCAAAACACTACTCGTACAATCTACATTATTTACTAAACCACATTTAAATTTATAGAAAAAATTTCCAAAAATTTAACCATGGGCTACGACACCAAAACTCATTCAAAATACATTTTAATTCCAATCCCCAGAAAAATACTAAATAGAAACACATTTCAGACCATTCACACATTTTATAAAATCACATTCACAATTTATATAATACAATCAAGGGTAATAAGAAAATAGGTATACTTAAAATCCAACACATCTCAAAAAAAAATTCAATACGTGTACACCTCTTCCCCTTTCAAAAAATCTTCTCGCACCTCATATACAACAACAACACATAAAAAATAGTTAAAAAATATACTAATATTGTTAATCAATGTCATGGGTAAATGTTTAATCCGAAAGAAATGATAAAAATGAATGAAAACAATGTCGATCTACATTTAAAGGGAAATGAAAAAAAATCCAACCACAATCATCAATGGATTCAATAAACCAGTTTGAAATATAGTTCGCATGACAACTACACACTCGGGAAGCTAAAACCAGCCTTGTAAACAAAATTTGAGAATGCAATTTGAAAAAAATACCGAAAAAAACTCTAACGTGCAAGTAGGAGGGTCGTTTGAGGGTGTGGGTAGCAGAGGGAGGTGGTGACTTGATGTTGGGAAGGGTTGCCGGGGTGGGGTGGAAGAGTGCTGCAGGGTTTCTAGATGAGGGATCCAGTGAATTAGTAAGGGGAGGGAGAGATCCCGCATGAGAGGAGAGAAATGGAAATAGAGAAGAGGGAAAACCATAAAAATAATAACTAAATTAAAATGAAATAAAAAAATTAAAAAAAATATTAATAATAGTAATAAAATAATAATTACTATAATAATATAACCATAATAACCTTAAAAAATTCAAGCCAAACTCTAGAGAAAATTATTTATTGACATGTATACCAGTTATAATGTTTACCCGTATAGATTATAATAATAATATGATGATAACAATTGTAATTTTTTTAACAAACTTAATAATTATAATAATGATATAATGATAAAATAATAAAAATAATAATCATAATAATAAAAAACATATTTATAATTAATAAAAATAACACATTAATTGATATATATATATATATATATCCTCATTATCTCATTTATTGGATTTATTACATCATTGCTTAACCAATTTATTTATTTACTCTTAAAGGTGGGCCACTGCACTATCGTCCTGGGTGGCATAGTAGACCATATGTGTGCCATGCAGTGGCCCTAACTCACTCAATCTGTGACTACAAAAGTATCCAAACTGTTTGCATGACATCCTCTAAGACGCACAATGTTCGCACACATTCCTAAAACCCGCAAACGTTTTTAAAGTTCTAAAATTTGAACCGGGAATCACCATAACATCACCAAAAATACCTAATGACTAGGTAAATAAAAGGAATAAAATTATTTTGGAAGAATATGGGTGTTACGTTACTATTTTAAGAGTTAATGTGAAATCATTTATTTCCATTATAAAGAATTATTCAGAAAACTGCTTTCTATCATGCATGAAGGTTTAATAAAAAACAAAATCAGTCTTTATATTTGAATTTATTTTGATAAAATTAATTCAATATTTTTATTCCTCATAATTAATATTATTTAATATGGTCAACTAAATTTTTGAACCATATGAATAATAACTATCATCAATATTAATTACCATGTATAATGAAAAATTTGGTAAGTATGCTTATAATTAACATTAGAAAGACTAGAAAAAATTTAACCCTAATAGTATGAATATTTATTTTTTATTTTCATTTAAATTATTATTATATTTATACATTAATGTTTTTACATTATAAATGACTATGTAATCAGTTATATAAAAATAATATTTTTATATAATAAATCAAACATTTTATTTTTATGCAAACTGAAATTTCAATTAAGAAAATACTTTTGTTGAAATATTGTATTTTTTAAATCAAGGATACTTTTGTAAAATATTTTTATAACATTTTTTATTATGTATAAATTATAATATAATTTTTATGAAGTCAAATAAAATTTTAATATGGATTAAAAAGTTTTTATTGTTGAAAACCCCAACATTTATAAATAAATATTGATTTTTATTTTAAATGATAAAATTAAAATATATAAAAAATTATTTGGATAAAATAAAAAATAATTTTGGAATATAAATTTCATTAATTATCAAATAGTTAATTTTTTCATAATTTTACAAGATAATTAATTTTTTTGGTAAATTTAAAACACAATAAAAATACAATATGTTAAATATTATATCATAATGACCAAAGAGTGATTTAATAAATATTATATTCGATATCCATAAAAATATATATGTTTCAAATTTAGAATAGTGTCAGATTATGTTTAATAGATTAATTTTAAAAGGTGTTTATGAATCCTCTAAAACCAATAATATATTTTTTGTTTTTAAAATCATTTCATTCAGGACTTGACTCCCTTATACATAAGAAAATTCATTATTGTAACAATTTTATCCCTTATTATTATAAAATAATTATAAACACTCATATTTTGAATAAACCATGGGAAAACTATAATAGGGTTGTGGTTTTTGTAATTTTATTATATAGAGTCCAAAAACAATGTTAGTGAAATAATAATGTATTCCCACAAATTCCATATATAATCCCACCCATGATCCCTTTTATCATTACATAAAATTATTGGATCACTACATTAATATGACATAACCTTTAAATATTCCTTCAAATTTTAAAAATTCTATCAATAACATCCTCCCAATCATTCGGAGTGACACTCTCATGGTGATGCTTCTTTTTATTACCCTCTTTATTAAAATATCTTCATTATCATATTTCGTCTATCATGAATTCCTAAATATGGAAAACATTGTTAAATTTTCACTTACTTCCACTATTATTCCAAATTGACGATGGACCCATATCTCACTCATCAATCCCTTCCATGAATATTTATAATCCTCAGTTATGGTACTAAACTTCCACAGTGATTTTCATGAATTACAATTTCATACTGAATACTGAGACCCATTTTTTATTATTGGTGTTCAAATTTATGAAAATTTACATCGTTAATTGGGTAATTACATGTATTTACTAAAAAATCCATTAATGTGTAATAAAATATAATTACCAGTGAATATATTTTGTATTATATATGTGGAACACTAAATCAAGATAATGAAATGAAAGTGATAGGTACATCCAAATTATTATTGCTCTCAATTTCATTGGATTACATTTTAGTCAAATGGGACATCATGAAAGAGAATAGGGAGTGAACAGAATCCATCTCAGGACTTCTTCACAAATTTTTTCTTAGTAGTTATACATAACCTATGTTAATTAAAGAGTTATATTATTTCCAAATTTCCCATTATTATTTTATGTTATCATTTTATATCATGAATCATTGTTCATGTTTTTTTCTCACTCTAATAATTAACCATTAATATTACTTTTCTCTATAATGTATTAGTTTTATCATGTTATTCAATTTTATTCCCTTATTGGGCTTCATATCTCACCCATTTCTTATATATGTCCCCATGTTATCCAATGTGGTTTGATGTATGAGGTAGTGTTATGAATTTGTTAAGTAGGTTCTAAATAAAAATGAAGTATTCATTCAATTAGGTTTTTAGGTGATGTACCTAATTCCCAAATACTCTATAAATTATGATCATTTGAGTTGTAATTTTTGTAATCTTGTGTAATAAATCATGAAATAAAACGTCCTAATCAAAAAAGTTGTTATATTTTTTCATTTAGTTTTTTCAATAGTATAATATTATTTAATGGTCCATCATGGTGGGGTTTAGGGTAAACTGACTGATGCATTCATCATTCTTATAAAAAATTGGCTAATTATATAGAGTATTATATTTTTTTGGATAGTATTTTTGGTTGGCCAATTGAATGTATCATTGATCTAAACTACAGAGTAATATTATAGTCGAAATGTCTTTTTGAGATGTGAGTAATGCATTCCATATTGTATTATCAATTTACAATGAATTTATAGATATATAACCCTTACAATTTTAATAAAAATAGAGGAACACCACATTTTATTAAATTAATAAATGACACTTATAAGTATGGAGTTTTTTATATAAATCCTCAATGAGTTATAAATAGACATCCACCAAAATAATGAAATTGAAAGAGGCATTTTCTAAATCATCATAAAAGGTTTCCTCTATAAAGGGGTTGTATAGTACCAAACCCCAATATAAAATATTCTTGGGTCACATTATTATATTTTAATTATGTAAAAATAATCACATCCTAATGGACCTAATATTTTAGTAGTCTTTGAAAATAGGATACGTAATTAAATATTATATTTCAACTGAATAAATAAAATACAAAATTATATTTCCTAACAGAGAATCATTAATCTCCATGATTATTCCTACATATCATTCAAAATATACTTCTTATAATCCTGGGAAAAAACAAACATAAAAAATTATCATATTCTTGGTAAGGGTATGCATATATAGAACATTAAATAACCAACAAATATTGTGGGAAGAAATAAATAGAAATAAAAAACATGAAAATCAAAAAATCAAATTACATATCCATGTATATCATAATTAATAAAATAATCACATATCAATCAAAAAATAATCTCATAATGGGGGTTATAAAAATCATGTACACCATAAAAAACACCTCCATGCCTCAAGACAATACATCTTATATAAATGGGTAAAACCTCATCCAATATCCAAGATAGTTTGTCTCAATAGATATAATGATACATTCAGGGGCTATAGAGGGCCCCAATAATGACATACTATTTTCAATTCATTCATCATATAAATGTAATGGAACATGATAACCATAAATGTTAGTATTGGAACTGGAATATAAAATGATAATAATTTCCCAAAACAATTAATTTATTCATAATAATTCTAATGTAATATGGGTAATGGTAACAAAATAGTACTTACCCCATCAAATTGATCATAACAAATCAATATTAATAATAAATATTGAATAATCATAATTTATCCCCAATGTATTATATGTAAAATGGTGGTTTTTCTTTTTTAATTACAAATACAATAAAAATTTATTTAAAAACAATTTTGAGGTATTTATGATTTTGACATTCAAAAAAAACTAATTTTTTAAAAACATAAAAATTATAAATGATGTTTTTTTAAAAAAAATACACTTGTAAAAATATAAAGTAATTTTACAAAAAAATCATTACACTTGATGGTGGAAAAATCCATTATGTCATTTACGTTAAAAAATTCATTTCAATCTTTTTTCAGAAAATTAAGAAATTTCAATGTTTAAAAATTTAAATGAATAATAATTTCAAATAAATTTTTAGGACCTCAAACATTTTTAGAAATTATTTCAACAAAAAATAGTATTTTATTAATAATAAATTTCATATAAAACATGTATAATATCTATATTTAAGAGAAATATTCTCAAATATAGTCATAGGTAAAAACTATCTTGAATATTGATGAGATTGTAGAATAAAGCCTTATATCAGGTCTGATATGTTCATACGTATTAAAACCATTTATATAATAAATATAAATTTATTATAATTAAATTATAAAACCATATACATATATATAATACCATTTATGACATACTTCTAATCATTTATCATTCATTTCATTACAATTCTGTGAAAAAAAATCCATGTGTTATGTAATAACTGCTTCAATTTTTCATGTATGTTTTCATGTGACAGTTATTTTATTTAAACGTTTATAATGCTTCCATAAAAACAATAAATATAATAATGATATATATAAAATATTTATTGATTATATATTAATAAAAAGTAAAAAATTAATGGTAGATATAAAAATAGTATTTCACAATTCAGGAGGATGGTAGGTCATACATATGCATGAACATTGTCTTTATTATTCTACAGATAAAATAGATGAAAAATAAATTATATTTATAAAATAAAGAATAATTATTATGACATATTTATAAAATATTTTGAATAAATCAATCCATATTACCATAAGAAAGAATCTAAAATGAATAAAAAAACATTTATTCATGGAGGTGGAAGTCTTCATGTAAAAACAAGCAATGTTTTTATTTACCTACCGTTATGAATACCAAAAATGAATAAATGATAGCATTATTTAATAATTATTATAATATGTTATATAAAATATACAATTATTAAATTTAACATAGTTCCCAACAATATAATATTGTAATGATAATATATTTCAATCGCTATGTGGATATAGAAAGTCATAGTTAAGAACGAGTAGTAGTATACCATCCCATTTAATGGGAAATAGTTTGAGTATTGGTGATTTAATAATCATAATAATTTTTTTTACAATTTTTAATACTGAAATAATTATTTTATTTCAAATTATATAAATTTATAACTGGTATAAGAAGTATAAAATGAAATGATGTTATATATGAAATTTACCTAATTTTCAAGGGACCTTCATCAGATTCTGTCACAAGCTAGTTAATATTAAAATTTTATTCCTAAAAGAACACCAAAAACATAGATATCCATTTTTTAATTAGAAATGGGAAGGTAATGGTCATTCTAGATGTCTCAATATAGCAGGAAGAAGTGAGGGATGACTTACCCTTTTATAATTGAGGTGATGGTCACTTTTAAAATTTATCAAAAGATTAAATTATAATAATTTCATTTCCATGATTTTACTTCCATGTGGAAGGGTATTTTTAAATATAGTTGGATCAGAATTTATCACCATAAAAAAGATAATTTATTATTGTGTTGCAACATTTTAAAACATAGTTAACATATTTGTTTTGAAATATGTGAACAATTATTTCCATATAAAAAAGAATAAAAATGAAATTATATTGTAAAAACATTCCCGTAAATGAATATTTAGGAAATTTTATACATTATTATATTCATAGTGTATTATTTAATGATTTATTATACATACAAATTAAAATAATATATTATCCAGATAAAATATGATTTTTTAAAAATTTTAAATTTCTCTTTTAATTTCAATACTGATATAACAATAAAATGTTTAAATTGGTATATAATGATATCACACCCCGTTAATGGTACATTTATATGTAGAAAATAAGTTGGAAATATTCACTCATTGAAATTTTATCAAAATTAATTTTTAAATATAATATATTTTAATTATCTTCTAATTAAAAATAGTTTTATTATCATTAAAAAAATAATATTAATATTTAATATCTAAAAATTAATAATTTTTATTATAATGATAATAATGTCATTAATTTCATTATATAGATTTAGGTTCGTTCATATATTTTTGTCCTTATCTAGATAGAAGAGGGTTATTAAAAACATAATGTTTTTCATTTTCAAAATATATATATTTTAAATAATATATAGGTATTTTTTATAGAGAATTGTACAGTGAAAAATTAAATAAAAAATTTATGTTTTTAAGGTTATATTTTATTTCATCTTATATAATTTTGGATGTATAATTTTGTTTATATAAAATATTTTTAATCATTATTTACCTGTTATTTCTATTACTGAGGTGATAAGATTATCAGTGGTAAGATTTTATATGTTCTAAAAATAAGAGGGTATTATTTACCAATTTTAAATCTCCTAATTAAATTTATTTAATATTATTATCACAATTCAATACATACATTTAGTCAATATAATTTTAAAAAATAATGCGAAAACATGATAAAACCATTACATTATAAAATGATAAATTTTAAGAATAAATCAATAATTATTTTTATCCCATGTATAATAAAAATATTATATGAATGATAGTTTCTGTGTATATATAATATATTATTTTAAAAAATATTGTTAATCATTAGAAAGTAGCTAAAATTTTAATGATATAAATATATTTCTAGCAATTTTTTTTAAAAAATCCATCAATTAATTTCTTAAATATGTAATTCTCGTCAATTGATAATCAATGAATTTAATAATTAAATATATAAATTAGATATTTTTTATGTTTTTTCATATATATATCCCTTAATTTAAAAGATTTGTTCTAACATTCACGAAATAATATATTGCAGTACGTTTGAGATTGTTGTTCAATACAACACCTGCTATCGAAGAAATTAATTATCCTTAATAACTAATATACCATGAAATCATATTTTATAACATTCCTCCATCAATAAATTAACCTCATCAATAATATCTCAAGAATTTCACACCAAATAATATTTAAAAGTTGTTCAACATAACCTCCTTTGGATCACACATCACTTCTAATATATTAAGATTTTTTAAGATTACTTATATAAGCCAAGTCATCTGATTATCATCAGATATTTTCATGTTTCTAGAATAAATATTGGATCTTAATATTATGATTAATAATGTTCCAATTATATTTCATACTAAGTGAGAAAATTCTTCATGTCATGCATGTACTTCTATAATTATGAGATAGGGAACCAATTTTTTACATTAAATTTATTGGTATTTTTTCTTATAGATAATCCACAACTTCAATACATTCTAGGATATTAATGTGTCTGATGTAGTGGGAGTTTAGTTTTCCTCTTTAATAAATCACCTAACACCCTTCTATGGACATAAATTCAATAAAATGATATCTCATACTCAAAAAAAATTAATTTTTTAGTTATCCATATATACCTTTTATATTCTTTTACTTAATTTTATAAGGATTTCAATTATCTTTTCCTTCTTAATTGTTTCCACCAATGTTATTGGGCCACTATGCATCCATTCAGAAACATCATCCCAAAATATTAGAGTAAAAAATATTTTTCAATATAATTCATCATAGGGATTCATTATATATCTAAATCAAAGGAATTGTTATAAGAAAACTTTTTTAAAGGTAAATAATGATCTCACATACCATGAAAAAAAGTTACCTGGACATCGACATATCATCTAATGTTTGGAATATCATTTCTAACATCCAACTATCTTGAGTGTGATAACTGGTGCTCAAATGATGTTTGGGTTGATGAAATTTATGAATGCATTTTCTTAACTCTTATATACTTTAATAATGATGACAAAAAACAATTGATGGAGGTGTTCCATGATGTTTCTCAACATCATTAAAATAGTGTCATTCAACGTGATATTGTGTGAAATCTTCTCATATTTGGAAGAAATGTTTATATTTGGTATGAAAATCAACAATAACCCATATAATATCATTATTTCTAAGTTTATTTGGTAATATATTGAAAATTCAATTGTATTATCACCTTCTTACCATGCAAGAATATGCATTGGTTTCATCACTACTCTTGGAAGTTGTCTTTCATTCTTTCCCTATTAAGAAAACAACTAAATTGACACATATTTATAAATTTTTTGTACATTTTATCCTAAAAAAATTATTATTAAAATACAAATACATATTCTTACTACTATAGTGTATAGAGAAATCCTAGTAATGAATCATACAATAATATGCTTTTTAGATAATGTATAGTGGTATCATAAAGACCCATTCAAAATTTATAATCCCCAAATTAATATTCGAATCTTTTAAGTCTTCCATCATTCATGCTGTTAATATTATTTTGAAAATTATCATCATCATAATGTGAGAATTTTATCATTTATAATAATGATTATTTTACAATTATTTGTAAAATGAGTAATCTTTAATCTTCCTTAATAAATCTCAAGTGAATATTCACTAGAACCATTAACCAAGGACCCCTATCAACGATTGTTTTATTTATATATTTTTTATCCTCCAATATCATTTCATTTTATACATTATTTTACTTCCATAAATTTCATTGTATTGTGAAATAAAACTAATATATTAGCTAGAGAAATCATCTCTTCCAAATATTGAATTTTTTCGGTGTGATGTTGTATATAAAAATCATATAATAATTATATATAATATAAATTTCACCACAGTGATAATGTATCTATATATTTATAGAAATTATTATGGATTCTAACAAATGTTGATTAGTTGGACAATTCAATTAATGATTTACTAACTATCTAGATGCATATGAAATAATGTTATCTTCTTTGAAAATGAAACATCCATGTCCCTTCTTCGATGCGTATATCTATATCACAAATCCATCATTTACTAATAGTATAGTCAAAATTTTATTATTGGATAATCTCATCAACAATTCATGAACTCATTCTTCACAATTTTTTTCCTATATGAACTCAACCCATTTACATGTAAACATTGTAAATAGGTTAGCCAATTTCATATTTAGTTTAAAAAAATACTGATACAAACCAACAAAACTAAGAAAACTACATACCATAGTTTTGTTTTTTATTCTTTATTTCACTCTTAGAATTCCATTTTTGTAAGAGGATAAAATTAGATCCCATACAAGGATAAAATTAGGCACTGGAAATAATACTTTTGAAGCTAGATTTCACACTTATTAACCTTCCCATAAAACTCTTTTATTCAAAGAGTATCAAACATGATCTACATGTTATTCTCATGGTCCTCATTACTACTTTAGTTCGACATATTTTAGACAATAAATTCCAAAAATATCACCAAGATATTTCTTTAGTACTCTATTTATGACATCCAGAAAAATAGTGGGTGCGTAAGTCAAAACAAATGGTATTAATGTAATCGAGTAATGTCCACACATCATTTGAAATATTTTCATCACATAAATATCATTCATCACTCAAAATATATAATATCAATAACAAAGTCCAATCATTGATTAAAACTGATCTTTATGATTTTGATTAAATAATTCATCGATGTGTTCTATAGTATTATTTCTTTAATAAAATTTTATTTTATTACAAAATAATCAATACATAACCTCATAGACTCATCAGTATTATAAAAGAAAAGAACATGCACTCCCCATGGAGAAATAGTAGGTCATAAAAACACCTCAACCTTAAATTCAGATTATTTGTTTCTTAAAATAATTTAACTATATCTTGGGAATTATGATGTCAGTCTTTAATATAGTTCGTGAATCTTGGATTAAATCCAGGGAAAACTCATCTTCTTGCACTGGTTGATATCTGTGGAGTTATGGCACAAATAGAATCTAGTCACCATTAAAACCAACACCCAAACTTTCTCATAGAAAGCCTTATAGGGGATTCCCTATCCCCAATGGATGGAATAAGTTCTTGGGTATCATGTTTTATGGTTTTAGAATGGTTTTCCTGAGTTTATAGTCATTTATCAACAAAAAATTGAAATAAAAAAAATATGAAAGGTTATTCCAAACATGCCTTAATTAAAATCCGGAACAGAACAAATAGGTTTTAAAATGAAAAAATAGGTCCAAATATAAATAAAATTATCATCAAAACATCCAAAAGTACTCCATAAGACATGGTTTTATCACCCAAAAGTTATCTCCAAAACAACGCACCAAGGGAAGAAACTAGCAATAGGAACTGCCATCACAGAAGGCCTTCCCATTACCTGTATAAAAACGATCAAGTATACTTACATCCTAGGTTTTTAGGTAGGTTGTCGGCCTCTTCCCAATAAGATACCACCTAAAAGTTAGCATATAGTAATCTATACATGATGAAAATCATTCATGATTTTTGATAAATATGAAATAATAATAGTAAATTCTAAGGAATGAAACTTTTAAAGGTAAACAATTATCCAAAAAAATCAATGAGTGATAAAATTTAATGAAAAAATGTAATATAATGACTTTTTACATTCAATAACACCCTAATTCAATGATAAATAAAAAATAACCAATTGTTACTAATCTTGGGAACACCCCTAGGAACTAGTTTCTTTAGTCCCCATGTACCTCATATCTCGATGTAATGTAGCCATAGTAATATCCATTTCTGGGCACGAGCCACTAGTGGGGAACATATCCAAAACCTAGTAGTCCCAAGTAATCATAAATATTGTTTTTGTAGTGTATTAAATGTCCAACTACTGATGTGAGGCATGGATAAAACCGCACATATCACTAGGATATTAGTACACGTCCACCCACCTAGATACCCAGGTTTCTGCCCTCCGCTCAAAAAATTTCCACATGTTTCTAGAATCCATTTTTTTTATAAAAACACAATTTTTTTTCATATAGACTAAAAATAGTAGCTACACATTATTTTCATCATTTACAAAACTCAATAAACAATGCAATTTTTTCATAAAATAATTTCAAGGTATGCTACAAAACATTGCACTTGAAATATAATTAAAATCCATGTTTTAAAACCAACTAGACAAAAATATTACCCCAAAAAAACATCTATCACTAAAACATTTTAAAAAAACCATTACATGAGTTATAAAATGAACCCAATTGGTATGAAAATGAATTGGTATGTAAAACACCTATATTAACCAAAAAAATCCCACCTAAAAATATATTGCTTAACAAATGCCACCAAAACCATTTTTTTAGAACGAACAATGAAGGGGGAATAGGCTATATCCAGAAATCAAGCAAGGATAACTCATCTAACACTGCAGTCTCCTGGAACCATCTATCACAAGTGTAAAAACACATAATCCTTGTGTGGATGTTCACCCGCACCACCGCCACACACCAAAGGAGTTCAATAAAACCTAAAACCTCTATATTAGACCATGAAACCTAATACCAAAACATTTTTTCAAATCCCTACATTATAGAAATTAGTAAATTCAATAAATATGGAAATAAATATAAGATAATGGGAGAAACCTAATGAATTGGTATGAGGATGGAAACCCACATAAATGAGAGATCATGATGAAATCAACCCAAATCTACCAATGGATGAATCTCTACGAAACCAAAACTGATGGAGTGGCACAAATGAGGTTGTGGGGGTCATGTGGGGAATGAAATAGTGAAAAAAAATGAAAATTGAATGATTTATGGATGAAACAATTTACCTTCTCAAATATAGATTATTTGGAATACCCTCTGAAATTTCTCCCTATCCAAGAAGTAGATGAGCTCTAAATGTGATGACACGAACATGGGGGGTGAACTAAGGGATTTTGGATTTGAGTGGAAGGTTTAATACCATATAAACATTAAAAATCAATGAGATATTAGAGAATTAAGTTTTTTTAAGAAGGAAATGGACTCACGGGTTGGCCAATTTCCTAACTAAATCTCCCAAATCCAAAAATGATAATGGGTTTTCAAGGGGTCCAAATAGACATTGGTGACTGAATCAGTCATGTGAGGCCATGAAGGAAGTAGAATGGATATAAAACATTTTAAAATGAGTTATAAAGGAAACAATGTTTTTTAAAACTTAGATATGGTATCACTGTTTGGACGAAATCTTGAAAACCCAAAATTTCATCAAAAAATGCATGGGAAACCTCTGTAACAAAGAAATAATATAAATTATAAGAAAAACACCAATAACAAATTCCTGGATGTGACAATTCTACTCACCATGAATGAATTTACTCACCAAAAAGTAATCCTAAAGGATGATTTGAAAAACGGAATGTGTACTCTTACTCAACCAATAACTTCAACTCCGACATCTCATGTGTATCATTCCCATGCTACCGGAGTACTCAAACTAGACTAATAGTCTTCCCTAAAATAACATTTTCTTGAAAGTCCACAATTCGCACTGCCCGCTCTAACACCGATAAATTGTCCCCCATATCCAGTTCTTCCAAATTAAACACCTGAGAAGGATCTGAGTTGTACATTCACAACTAGGAGATGAGGAAGATGTCATGAATGGAAGTCACCTGATAAAGAAAGGTCGAATATTATTCCACCCCATCAATATGATCATTGATCTCAAAAATACCAACATGTTGTGACATCAACATACCTTTCATTCCCAATCAACGATTGAACAGACAAGGGGCCACATTTAAGAATACCCTATCACCGACAGAAAACTATAGGTCTTGATGCCTCTTGTCTATATAAGTTTTATTAAGACTCTAATCTGTGAACAAGAACTGCCAGATCAACTTGACCTTCGGAGATGCATCCTGCCCCTAGCATAACCCCAACAGTGATGCCTCACCTACCTCATCCGAACATAGTACAGATCAACAAGATCGATCATAGAGTTCCTTAAAAGGGTCCATTGGAATCGAGAATTGTTAAATATTATTATATAAAACTTCAATCAATCCAAAATGTATTTTCCATGAACCTGTAATATCCAAAACACAAGCACAATCATGTCCTCCATGAGATTATTTTTCTGCTCTATCTAACCATTTGTTTGATGATTGTAAGCCATTCTCATCTTAATATAAGACTCCAGAGCCGTATAAAGTCCTTCCCAAAACCGAGAAGTGATATGTTGTCTTTATCTAAGACAACTAAAAATGGCACACCATGAAGCCTTACCACAACATGGAGAAAAAAATGGCCCATCTAATCCACATTTTCAGTATATTTGATCGGTATGAAGTGGGATGATTTTTTCAGATTATCAATCACCACACAAATGGAATTCTTACCATAAGGTGTATGAGGTAAGCCAAAAATGATGTCCATGTTGACCTCATACCTCTCCCATGTAGGAATGGGTAATGGATAGAGAAAACTAGAGGGCTTTTGGGGCTCCACTATCACCTATTGACAAGTGTTTCATATCGAATAAAAGATAGAAATTTAACATCTAAAACCTAGAAACCTGAATTTTCTCATACATCATAACACATATTGGTGTAACCCGAATAAATATCCCATTGGGAATGTTAGATATCTTGCATCACCACCTTCCACAGAGATGATGACACTATTGAACGACCATTGAAGCACAAGATGTCCTTGAGAGATGATGACCAATTATAAGATGTATCCCCACCATGATGAAATAGCCTCCACAACTAACATAACACATCATTGGGATTTGTCAACTGAATCAACACCAAGAGAGAAGGAGTCAACTAAATTCTCACCCAGAACACACCTCAAATATGCTCTGTGGTCTCCACTTGCATCTGAGCAAAGAGCCCCATCAGAGTCCACTCAACACTAGACTTCCTCTCGTCTTGTACATGTAGTTTTATACTATATTCATCCGCCACCACATTTCCCCTTCCTAGGGCATAGAAAATGTCAATGTCAAAAACCTTATAGTACTCGATCATGTGGCATCGTCCTAGATAAAAATACTTCTATAAGATGATGTAGGCCATGATTTTGTGATAATATTAGATCACAAACTTCTCTCTCTAAGAGGTAGTGACGCCAAGTCTTCAAATAATGCATCAAAACTGATAACTCAAATTCAAGGTATGAAAAAAAATTCACGTGTTCGGAGTTGGTGATATCTATATGCCCCCATGTGGTCACCCATCATAATCACACACCCAAGACCCATACCTGAAGAGTCACAATACACCACATACTTCATTCTAGCCTCTGTAAAGTTACACATGGTGGAAGTAGTCAACCACTGCTTCATTTCCTCAATGGATGCCTAGAATTATATCCCCCATTCAAACTTCACCCCTTTTTAGGTGAGCACTATCTTGGGAAAAGAAAGAAGAGAGAAGTCCCTAAGAAATTACCTGTAGTAATTAGCCAGACATAGGAAACCCCTGATCTCGAACACGTTCGTTGGATTATCCCATAGCAAACCCGAACTAATCTTGTCAGTTCCCACTGAAACTCCCTGCTCCAATATCAAATTCCCTAGAAATTTCAACTCCCTGATCTCAAATTTTCAAGTGGAAAAATTTTCTTAAAGGCTTTGATCTTGTAATGTTTCCAACATGATATGAAAATGATGCTCATGTTCTTATGCAGATCCAAAGTAAACCAAAATGCCATCCATGAATACCACAAAAACTAATTTGAGATACTGATTGAACACACTATTCATGTGTTCTATAATGACCACATGAGAATTGGTAAATATTATGGGAATGACATTGTACTAAAAGTTGCTAAACTAACTACGGAAGGCTGTCATTAGGATATCTTCCTCTTTCACCCTATGATTATGGTAACCTAAATGCATATATATTTTAGAAAAAAAATTCCCCTTCAACTGATCAATAAATACATCTATTCGGGGCAATAGATATTTTATCATGATGGTTAATTTGTTTAGCTTCTAGTAATCGATACACAATTGGAGGGATCATTCAACCTTCTTCATAAATAGAATAAGAGTGGACCAAGGAGAGATTCATGGGTGAATGAATCCTACGAATTCTAAATCTTATATCTGTATCTTTAATTCCATAGGCCTAGGTGGGGACATTGGATATGAGGGAACATATATTGGCTGTTTTACTATGTACAAATCATTCAAAAACTCCACATCTCAATCCATATGTAGGCTGGAAAAATCATTAGGGAATATATCTGGAATATCATCCACTACCCAAGGAAGTCCACCATCAAGAAAATTTCCATCTTCCTCTAGTGAGAGTGGTGATATCTAGAAGAAAGGATTCACCAAATCTAAGTGTGGAGGTTATGTGCAACCCAACTAAGGATCCCAATCCCTAATTAAATCCTGACGACTGCCATCTAGTGCCCTGAAGAGGACTTGTTACCTATAGCAATCCATGTGGACATGAATGTGTACTAGTCAATCCATGCCATGTAACATTAAAATAGATCCATATCAAAATCCAAGAGTTCTTACTCTATCTCAACCAGTAACATGGAAAAAGAACATGACGTGCACCTGAGACCATGGTCCATTTTATTTCCCAATAGTGTCACCATATCCATTGCAAAGGACTTCAAGTTGGTCTGAAAATTCAACATGTTTATAGTATGGGAAAAGATAAATGAAACAGAAGCACCAATATCAAAATGGGTAGCATCTATATAAGAGGCAATCAAAATGGTACCTCGAACTGTTGACAGTCCAACCTCTAATCCTACTTGTGCCCGGTCCACCACATAACGATTTATAGACTCTTCCAGAGAACATATGATCACCAATGGATCATCCATAAACTGTCTCTAACCAAAATATGATCTGGCCCTAGAACTACAATCTCTTAACTAATACGCCCTAGTCCTTGATAGCTCCGACTAAGCTACAACTCCCCTAAAAGACACTGATCCTACCCCAATTTGTAGTGGACGTGCCATCCTACAAAACAACTGCATGTGTAACATACCACCACAATAATAACAAGGCATCAAGGGAAACGTTCACGCTACTAGTATATTCCCTATCCTGCCACACTAGTGGCACATTATGTACCTCACATCAAAAGCTGCTAATGAAAACTGTCAGGAAGGTTGGACTGAGCTACCACCCCTCCTTCTTTAACTACTCTTCCCACTTCATTTTATTCTCATAATAGATCCCACTGTCCATATCTGAAATAATTATAGAAAAATAATCCTACCCCATATTGTTGATTTCCACCATACACGCACTATCAACCACATTTTAATTGGTTTTCAACTTGAATAGTAAGACCTATGAATAGTTCTTTTATCACATACCCCTCTTGAACTTTGGGGTCATCATATTCTCATTGGAGTCAATTTCAAAAGAGTACCTATCCAACTCTGAAAAATGGTTGGCATACTCCATCACAGAATGATCCCCCTGAAAAAACTCCATAATCGTTGTAGATTAGACATATTCCAAATATTCATGGTAGTATTGGTCATTGAAAATCATCTTGAGGCCCTTCCATCTAATCTTCTTCTACCTCCCATCTTGAAGCACTTATTCCCACAAACATTGGATGGAATAGTCTAATAGGAAAGAGGAACATTTCACCTTTACCTCCTTAGGTGTGTCCAAGAACTCAAACATGCACTAAATATTTTCGAGCCACTCCTATGGCTACTGGGGATCTATGCTACCTAAAAAGTAAAAGAAACGTTTTTAGAAAGATTGGGGCTTTTCCCATCCATGGATCAATCTCATATTCCATAACCAGTGCTGGAATAAGAGTAGTTCTCTATCCTAGAGCTTGGATAGCCTGAACCATAGCCTCTACTAGCCTCTGATCAGGCGGTGAGAGAGAACTCTATTAGAATTCCTCTCGTGGGTTCATGGTAGCATTCCAAGGAGTCATGTTTCTAAAAAACTAAATAACCACATGAAAAAATCTATGAAAAAATTATGAAACAATCATCAAAATCATCAAATATAAATAATCTTAATACATTACAATAATAAAGGAAACAATTACTCACCCCAACCAATGTCCACGTGTATTCTGCAACCCACACGACTCACATAGAAGTGAATCAAACAACAAATTCCAATGCCCCATAGTGACATTGTGGTATTCCATTAGAGGTGTGGGACAGTCACCCTACTCATTACCAAAACACTGAGCCCCAATAGTCCTAGCTCATGTCTATCCCAACTAATCCCAAAATAATAATAAAAAAATAACATTAACCTCCATTAATACCATTTTATAAGGAACCGAATCTGTTCTCCATTAAAACTAGCACCCAAAAAATACCATAGAATGTCCCCAAGGGAATTACCATTCCTCATGGGATGAAAAAAGTGACCATGTATCATGTATTATTGTTTGGTAATTATTTAACTGAGTTTAGAATATTTTAATAACTAAAATAAATCAATAAATAAAATATTAAAAATTATGATAAGTGTTTCTTAAATAAAATCCATAATTGAACACAAAGGTTAAACATGACACAAGAGGGACAAATATACATAACATTTGATAAAAAAATAGCCCAATATACTCCACCAGACATTGTTTTATCACCCATAAGTCGTCTCTACAACAATGAACCAAATGAAGAAACTAGCAACTAGAACTGCCATCACCCAAGGCCTTGCCATTACCTTTATCAAACACGATCAAGTCTTCTAACAACCAAAGGTATTATATATGTTGTGATCCTATGTCGAATAGTATACCTACCAATATATTCAATATATTAATAAATACATGATGAAAAGCATTCATGTTTTTTAAAATAATAAATGGTCGAAATAAATTCTAAAGAATGAAACATTTAAATGTAAACAATTTTACAATTCAAATTTAAAAGTGTGAAAATTAATTATGACATGTAATCTTTGGAATTTTTTCTTCCAAACCCTCCCTAATTAAATTATAAATATAAAAGACCAACGAGCACCAATCTTAGCAACACCCCTTGACACTAGTTATTTTTGGGCCCCATATACCAAGTATCTCAGTATAACGTCATGATAATAAAATATGTTATTTTGAAAGAGAAACAACAATGGAAAATACCCATAACCTAGTGGTACCCAATAATAATTAATTTTTTTGTTACTGTTGTCAAGTTCCAACATTCTTAGAAAATCATGGACAAAATCGATTCAAATCACTAGCGTACTAGTACATGTCTTCCCACATAGATACCTAGGTTTTCCCCTTTTTCTAAAACATTTTCCACATGTTGAGAAAATATATTTGAACATAAAAACCCCATTTCTATTCACAGACACTGAAAACAGTAGATAAACTTGGTTTTCACTATTTACACAACTCAATAAACAATGAAACAGTTTCATAAAATAACATCAAGGTACAACACCAAACATTTCACATTAAATTTGTTTAAAACCCCTATTTTAAATCCAATTGAACACCAATATTACCCCAAAATTGAATATTCATAACTAATTTATTTTAATGAAACGATTAAATGTGTTCTAAAATGGCCCCAACTTGTAGAACATTTAATAGATGTAAAACACACATTTTCACCTGAAATCGACACGTAATAATAAATTGGAAAATAAATGCCACCAAAATCAATTTTCATAACAATAATAGTGGAAGAGGATTATTATGAAAAAATAAATCAAGAAAGGATAACTCATCAAGTAGTGAATACACATGGAAACACCTACCACAAATGTCAAAATACTAACTTCTTGTGCGGATGTTCTCCCGCGCCACCACCGCACCACAAAATAGTTAAATCAATCTGTAAAATAGTATTAGACCAATAAAACCATGATAAAACACTATGTTTGAATCCCTATATTATGGACATTAGGAAATTTAATATTTATTTTTGAAACACTAATAAAATGGGAAACCCTACGTAAATGGGAGGAGGATGAGAGGAAACCCAATTACCTAAGAGATCATGAATAAATCACCCCGAATTTACCAAATTATGAATCTAAAAAACAAGAACTGAGAGGATTGATTGAATGAGTCCAAGGGGGTCATTTGGGTATGAAATGGGAAGAAACAATGAAAATTGAATGATTTATGGGTGAAACAAATTACCTTCTCAAATATAGATTATTTGAGAAACCCTACGGAATTTCGCCATAATCCTTGATGTAAATGATGTCTAAAGAGGGAGAAACAAACATAGGGGAGCCTCTAGTGATTATATCATCGATTAGGATGTGAATTCATAGAAAATGATTATAAATAAATGTGATATTAAATAGTTAAAAATATTCAATGCTGGAAATTGGATCAATGGTTGGCCAAACTCATATCTAAATCACCCATATCAAAACTGATAATGAGTTTTAATGGGGACCAAATAGGCATAGGGATTTGAATAGATCAGGGGAGGCCATATAAGAAGTGTAATGGATGAAAAATGATGAAAAAATTAGGTGTTATAAAATGAAAAAAAAATTTGTTTTTAAATTTAGAAATGGGCTCATGGTTTGGACCAAATCTTGAAAACCCACCATTTCCTACAATAGTTATTGGGAAACCCTCGTGAAAAATTAAGAATATAAATTTCATGGAACATACCTCTAAAACATGTTATGTTTGTCACAAAATCCATGTAAAATAGATCATTGTTTTCCTATATAGTTTGTATATCCTCAAATTTAATTATTAAATGTCTCATCCATATATTGTGATACACTTATTATCTATGAATATCATTTATAATATCTACTAAAGGTGAATCTATACTTGAAATTGAACAATGTATCCCCTACAAATATAATTAATTCTATATAATCATCATAAATAATAATTTTCGTCTCTTTGTAATACATTATTATGTTATATTTCAAATGCCATTCCACAACAACGATAATATAATTGCAAACTGTTGTTACAATACTAAAATCCATAAATTGTGGAAATTTATTCCTCTTAATATGAAATTATGAAATTTCATATTTTAATTATGGTTTCCACAATGATATTTGACTGTCAACTCCATTCGAAAGGTGAATGGACCAATTATAATTTATTTTTTTAAAAGTAGTATGATATAAAATGATATATTTATTCTAAATCAAATGAAGAACAAGATAAATGTGTTGATATTATTAACATAATTTCTACCTTAAAATTTGTGACGTCAACCTAAAATGTTGTGATCATAAATTCTTTACCTTTCTCCATTAAACATTTCCTTAGAAGTTTCCCGTGATTCCTTGAAAATCGTTTAAATATTATACTCTCTAATTAAAGATAAATAATTGAACATTTTTTGTTTTGTATTTCCCATTCAATCATGGGTATAGTGGCCTTTTTCTCTACACATTTAGTAAACTCACTTTCCCAAAAAGATTATTCCTTGATGTTTCATTGAAAATTTATAATAATTTTGAAGTTACAAACTTCCCATATTCTTGTTTTCAATATTTTCATTTCAATGGTACTCAACACCAACAATCATTTCATTCTTTCCACCAAATCTAGTAGACGTTGTTAATTATTTATCAGTCTTGATAGAACAAGATATTATATTCTCATATTAGGAGAGAGTTTTTGAGAAATGTTCCATATGATGAATTGGATTAATCACATCAAATAAGTGGTAAATATTGGTTGTTGGATTGTATACATAGTAAGAAATAGGCCTTCAAATCATGCTATAGTTGGATTGATGCATACGATCATTCTCATACTTCTATTCTGTATATCTTGTGAATTATATATCGATATACACACATTTTTCATGATAAAAATATTATCTTCATAAATCATTACTTAAAATACTTTAGTTCCATGTTATCTATTTTCTTCTCCCCTATATTGTTTTTGATTCCATGAAAAATATTGATCCACATTTATGAAGAGACAATAAAATTCCATGGACGAATTATCACATTAATTACATCACAATGATATTAGTATATTCTATATGGAACATATCAATTTATAGTAAATAATGTCTTTTTATTCCATTTTAATTAAGGTTATTTTATAGTAATTATGTTGTCTAAAAATTTTACAACACACTGTGGATTTGAATGATTATCTATTTAAGAAGGGTTATGAATCGTAACCTAAGTCAGCTACTTTAATATTCTAATAATTAATCTTCTAAAACTGTAGATCCATATTTGTCATCCTTATCATTCCTATGAGGGAAGTCCTTACTAGAATTATGTTCATTGATGCATTTTTTTCATTTATTCAGTCATCTTATATAAATAATGAAATACAGTATATTATATTTTGAATCATATCTTATAATTTCAAAACAAGTAAATAAATTTAAATAAATGTTATATTTAAATAATCCTAAACTCATAATTTTAGGTTCTATTGAAATATTACTAAAGTCACTTATATGGTTATGATTCCATAATCAATGTTTTCAAAAGTCTAGTTACATGGTTTCTAATATATGAAATTTAGTAATAACATAGTTGATCCTAATCCCAGTATCCAAAAGTTAGTTATTAATATATAACATCTAAAATTAATATAAATTATGTCATCCCAAAGGATTGAATTGTTTAATAATCATGGAAGTCAATAATCACACTTCATTATTAAATTATACTTCAAAAAATGAAGAATATTTTCTAATTTTTGTTATGAATTATTCTTATACATTATCCTTACATTCCAATAAAAATATACATCTAGGAATCATAGGAAAAAATTTAAATAAGTAAAATTAGGATCGCTAATTCTAAGAAAGGGTAAATGTACAAATAATGGTAAATTGGGCTTGATTTATTTTGTAGTAAGTAAAAGGAAATAATATAATTTCATAATAACATTATCTAAAAACAAATCAATGGATTAATCAACCATTCAATTATTACATGGATATTAAAAAATTAACACATATTGATGGAAATTAAAAATTACAAACATCAATAACATACCATCAATGAGTTCATACAAATAGTACTATTTAAATGAGTTTGTCCTCCTCCAATACCAAATACAGTCTCTTCAATGAGACCTACAAACAAATCATGGGGTCATAGTGGGCCCCACCCATCAGATAGTAGTTCTAATTTATTACCAAAACTATGTACGTAAATAATAATCAACATAAAAATTATTATTGAAAAATTCCTATGTATTGTTGACAATTTCCCAAATCAATAAAAATAATAAAAAACCATCAATGGTATTATGGAAAATGGAATTAATAGTTTACCACCCCAATCAAAAATATCATAAACTATTAAAATAAGTAATAATGATCGTATCATCATAAAATATCCCCATTAGTCAAAAAGTAAAATAATATTTTTTTAATTGATGAATAAAAATACAACAAAAAGGTCCTTCACATCATTATTGAGTAAAAAAAACTCTAATATTGAAAATACCATATTTTAATAAAGTATATAACAATAAAGAAACAGTTTTTTATAATAACACTATAAAATGTAATATAATATTATAGGAAAAATATTTATAAAGGGTGAAAATCTGTCCATGCCGTATAAGCTAATGAAATATTCTTTCCTTGCATTTTTTGTAAAGTTGGAAAGGTACATTGTCTCGAAAATGACAATAATATTCCTTCAAAACTATTTATTACGAATTGAAACATTGGTAAAAAGTCATTGAAAATCATAGTACTGTATTTGAAAATAATATATATATATATAAATGAAATATATGGATATAGAAGAAAACTATTTCTGAATAGAGACATAAGATTAATCTGTCGGGAATATTGATAAGATTATGGAAGAAACACTTACCTCAATTCAAAAATCTATTGTACATTTCCATACTTCCAGTATAATAAATATAGATTTTGTATTATTATATTTGAGAAACATTATCATATATATCATACCATTATGTGATACTTATAATCATTTATCACTCATTTCATAACAATTCTTTGTAAAAAATAATTTTTGGTACTAACTACTTATTTTTCAGGGTTTTCATGATTTTATAGTTGTAGTAATTATAAATTAATTATGGTCATATCATCAAACAAATGATAATAATGATTTAAATATAATATATATTCATTTTATATGTATTAAATAAAATTGATTAAATATAAAGATATAAAAATGTATTAAAATGTTTGTGGTGTTGGTAATCTATATGTTTTCATAAATAATATTTTCATTATTGTACGAATGGAATAAAAGAAATTGAAAAAATATTAATCAATTATGGAATAATTATTAAATCATATCTACAAAATATATTCATAAAATATATCTTTATTTCCACATTATTTAAATTAAAATTAGAAAACAAATCACATCAATTTATTGAGGTGGTAGTGCACACATAAACTTGAGCGATTTTGTCATTTACCAGTGGCTTGGGAGATAATAATGTATATATGGAGTTATTATTTAAATATTATAAAATTTTAGTAAGTATGTTAAATAAATACTAATACTAAAATAATTATCATCTATAAATGATGGAAATGAAATTTTAATTTCATCTATACGTAGAGATGTTAAGCGATACATTTTTAAATGAGAATCCTTCACATCCCATTTGATGAAAAATTTGGTGGGTAATGGTCAAGTCATAATAAAAATAATATCTTAGTATATTGAGTATACTAATTATATTATTTTTCTATAACTTCCACAAAAAATATGTTTTAGATAAAAGAATAAATTTAAAGTGGTTGGGTAGTACAATTAAATTTTTTAGGGGAACATTTTTAGATCCATTATTATTTTAATTATGGATAGGCTTTTAAGGATACAAGAAACATCATAACATCAATAAATATTTTTATTAGATAATTTTATATAATTTGTTGAGATATATATCCCAATTTTGTGTGATAATGTTTTGGATGAGGTTCTCGTTTATGTATTAGTTGAGGAAAAAATTATTAATTTCTAATATGATTAAATTATAAAAAAAACCAATCTCATCTCAAGTTCCATCAAATGGAAAGGGATTAAAAGATAACACATGATAGGGGTTGAATATGATCAACTAATAGAATATATAATTTTCTTGATTTAAATTTTATCTTTATTTTTTTATCCACAAGTTATTAAATTTTAATTTTTAATATGGTAATAAATATTTTGATATTAATGAGTTTTAATTTTATCATATATGGTCAATATTCTCCCATAAATACAAAATATTAATGTTTTTACCATTTCATATCCACCTAGTTATCTTTTTAATTTTTATTTTATTTAAAAAATTTAATAAAATATAATTTTTAGAAAATATCATTTTTCTTAAATTTGGAATGATTCATTTAATTTCAATTCAAATAAATGGAGAAAAAGGTGACTAAAAAATATATTTCATCCCGACATCTCAATTTTTTTTATAGATTATTAAAATTAATTGAATAGATTAACTAATTTAAATTCTGTATACATTAATAATGTTAATATAATTTATATTATTTTTTAGTTAATTTAAAAAAAATTGTATTAGAGTTACACAAGCTTTTAGATAAATCATAATATTAAAAAAATTATAAATAAATTTCTTTGATGAAAATAATTTCACTAATATAAAATATAAATTTATGTACATTCATATCATTATTTTGTTAGAATATGGACTCGTGAGAGATATTAAAAACAAAAAGAGTGATATTTTGTAAATATCATTGATTTGAGTAATATAGAAGTCATTTTTATGGACACAAGTTTATTTGAAATTACTCTTTTTATTCTAAGACTCATCCAGATGTATTTCCCACATAAAATAATAATTTTGAGGATAAATTATTTCTGCATCCCTTAGTTTCATCATAGATTAATTTGATTTACCATTTACCATAGTGATTCAATTTACCAAGTTCTATATTCATAATGTCAAAAATAAAAGGTTCCTATATACTAAATTTGATAATAATGATTCCAAATATGATATCCATTTAATAATTCTCTAAACATATAATTATAATAAATTAATTTTTCAGTACGTGTTAAATAACTGTAAAGAACTATATTTTATAAAATGTAGCTTTTAATAATAAAATTTGATATATTCCTATCCGTATAATAATTGAAATATTATAATAATGTTAAAAAAATTATTTAATATAAAATATACATATTTCATTAAAACATATCACCAATATTTCATAATTATATTTATTGTGGTATAAATATATTTTGAACATAAAAGAAAAAACATTTTATTATTATAAATATTTATTTCTAATTACATTACAATGTACAAATATTATTTCATTGATTTTTATAATAGATATTAGAAAATATTATTTATTCATATTTATACTCACTGATGTGGAATCAAGGTTACAATTGTTATAAAATATGTGATCAGGATTCATTTTGACTCATTGTTGAATTCTACAAAAACTATCAAGGATATTAAAATTAATTACTAATATGCATAACGTAAAATAACGTGGTATTACATGGATTATTCATGGATCCTCCACATAATATTTGGGGTCATTATATTCATGTGAATGCACTAAATATTTTTCCATAATAATAGGTTCTTGATTTTCCTTTATCATTTTGTTCCCACACTTTTTAGTATTCAATTTCTAAAAGGCTAATAGAGTCAAAATAGGTGACACAGTGTCAATGATGGTAGCTACAAACATTTTTGATTACCAATAGGTCACATGAAATCAAATGGTTTAATTTGGGACCATCCAATGATAAAAATTAAATTCACCACAATCATTGAATTTCTTATATTCATAAAAATCATCAACATCCTATTGGAAAAAATATATGCACATGACCTAATACAAGAAAAGAATACATTTACACTAAATAAAATTCATCAATGTATTGGATCTAGTCTTTCATGAATATAAATCAATTTTGAATTGTCAATGGTTACTTTTTTGTAGGTAAAACATTATAAAAAAATTCAAATCATTCATTCAATGTTTCATGGTCTATGACAACTTATCCATGATATTATTTATATAGTGAACACTAGAGCTAAGGAGTTATTCATCCATGAAAGAGTTTATCTTTTTCTTCCACATTGTAATTGGTATATATTATCATCCATGTTAGGGACTCTAGTTGTAACTCTTAGTGAATTTAAATTCTATCTAAGGCTTTTATAAGGATATATATGATGTCACGTGTGGGGGTGGGGTAATTTTCACAATGAAAGAAGTTTATTCTTATCTCCCATAGGTAACTATATAATATTGATAGGAAATGAGAGATATATTATCATTATATGGTTCATGTCATCCATGAGGTGATTAACTCCCTCAATAATCTAATAGGATCCCCCAAATCTTGGATTAAATTAATTTTTTGATATACTAGAGGTCAATGAATTGCAACATATTCTTTTAATATTGTTAGAGTACTTTTTATGATATCATTAGGGTAATCGACAAGAATTTATCTCTGAACAGGATGGAAGTCTCATGAAATGGAGAATATGTTATCAAATAGAGGAAAATTAAATTCATCCAGAAGAGTGGTGGTAACATAGAATTCTATATTTTTCATTGATAGATTTTTATCATGATTTATTCATGGATTGATGTGAAAACCATGAGTTATTTCTATATTGAAAAAGCAAGGACTATTGATTTTGGTAGTTTGACAATGGGAGTGAATAGGCTGTAATTATCATTTTTGTAGTCATTAAAAATCCCTAATGGTATTAATTTTATCCAAATAGTAATATATTTGTTTTATTGAATATTTGATTAAAGAATATTCATTTTTTCTTTATTAGTTTCAATAACAGTAAACTACATTACAACTCCATTACCATATTTATGGTTTTGATAAGCATTGTTCTAGAGAGGTACATCAAAAAGGATTATTGGACCCATATAGTAGCTTAACTAATTTATGTGAAAATGTGAATTTGGTTTATCTAATCTCTATTGATCCTTTTATTATGAATCACCAATTCATGAATTTTCATCAACATAAAATCCTATTCTATAAGGGTATTAAATGTTATTACATTTACCATGATTGTAGTCAGTGTTAGTGAATTGATAATATCACATGTATGATGAACATGTTAATTATATAATCCACATATGGGAGGAATATTCTATAAATAATCATACAATAACCAACCAAAAATTTTCACATTATTATATACATCTTTAACCATCGAGCCATTCATTGTGATTCCATTACTGAAAAATTCTCAGCAGCTCTATGGATATCGAAATGAGTTAGTATAATGATAACCTATAGGGTAAATTAGAAAAACTATTTATCATTATATTTTGGTGACTATGTTATGTTGAGATCATCAGTGTTTTGATATATAATTGTTTTCAATGTAGTTGAAAATCATCTATTTCTTTTTCAAGATCTATATTGGGAAATTTACATTGTGTATCTCAAGGATATAGAACTATGGGGTTTGGTGTGACTATAAGTAAAACAAAATATTTTAGCTTTCAATTTCATCACAACTAATATGTATTTTCTATTATCATTGATAATATGAAAATATTTCTATGATATAATAATTTGATGCAATGTAGAAAGAATTGTGATGAATTGTTTTTGTAAATCTAGGGGGCACAAAGCTATCATTAGATACACTCTATCCTAGGATGAAGAGATATTTTTTGAGGTGATATGTGTATTATTAGTAATATAATTTCAATTATATGGTTAACACCAACTTGTGGAGAGAGCATAGGGAGTTCTTGTGACTCAAATATATTTTTATCATCTTCTGATATTTTTACACCATATCATGACATCTATATTAATTTTAAATTATAAATTTGCTGAAAGGGTTTTTAGGATGATAGGGATTTTTAAAGATAAAATACTTGGAATAAAATATAAATATACTCCATATACTATTACTTATTATGGGACATTAGTACCATGTATACCATAGTCATTGGAATGAGGATCCTAAGATAATGAGCTCATATATCCATTTTTTGTGGTGTAGTTGGAATCATATCCCCAAAAGCCAGAAAAAATATATTACAATTCTATATTAAAAAATATATGGCTTATAGAACAATGTTATCTCTCTTGTTTTAGTATTAATGTTTTTTGTGTAGGGTAATTTTTGTATCTCAATGATATTTTCCCTAAGAATAGTTGTTAATATCATTTTGGGGGGCTCCATGAATCCATGATGCCCTCACACCCTATGTAAGTATATTATGTTGATTGATAAATTAACATGTGGAGGGGATACACAATTCTTTATTATCAAATCAGAGATGAGACTTCAATAATATAGTTCATCATCACAGGGAGGACACCACTTTGTTTTTTGAACAATACATTAACAAGGAAATTTACTTAAACATTGATTGTAGTAGTTGGCATCTAAATCCGTGGATTGAAAAGTACCACTATGAAAGGATATGATTATTAATGTGTAGGGGACAGTAATGAATAGTTATATTGGTTTATATTCCAAGGAGACACATAGAAGAGCATTAGTGACCTGCCCCCAGTATTTCACCACACATCCTAGAGAATGGCTTGTAGACCAATGAATGGACTGAACCTTTAGTTTTGTGATGGTCCTAAATTTAATAACAAAGCCTTGATGTTATGGGATAATTCTAAGTAACATTCCAGTGTCATATATGGATTACATGTATTTAATAACACACAACACTTTGGTGTAGGATATGTTTTCATTGGTTCATCAAAAGGAATTTCTCTAGAAGTGTTCATTTATTGTAATGGAGGAGTTTGGTTGTACTTCCCATCACAATAACAACACATTATGTAGATCTGACATGAAACCACAACACTTATGAAATCCCTTGAAATACTATGAGTGGGAATGACTTCATTATGGTTATAATCACATATGTGGGAATTGATAAACTTTCACTATATGTATTTATCAGTGTAAATGGGGTTAGGGACTCTAGGATACATGGGAAATGTCATTCACACCTATTTATTGTAATCATATTAGATCTACATGTAGGTGGTTGAATTTCCAAACATATGGCTTTGGTGGTTATAGTGGTTGAATGTGATTATCCAGTGGATAGAATTATATTATTTAATTTGAATAAAAATCTGATTAGATGACTAAATATGAATGTTCACAATGTGGATGTTATTACTCATCCTCTTACTATTGATAAATAATGGGTTTATGATGGCGATTATCATAAATATTTATTCCCAACATTATTTTGATTTTATCAAATAATGATAATTTATTCATGTCTTGTTAATTATTTTTATTTTTATAAATTCCACTAGTGCATCCTTTATTACTATGCTACATTCAACATGATCATCAACTTGGTCATACATGATTTCTTTCTAGTACTAGATGATCATTATTGACAAGGTTTAATAGTTTAGAATCCTTGATTGGAATGAGAAGATTGGATGCAATCCATTACTGAAATTGATTCATCAATAGAATTTATTACCTATATTGAGTATCCCTTAGAAATATAATAAATTCAAATTAATCTATTTCTTGATTCTGTATCGATTTTTACCTAGTTAATTACACCTCTTGATATTGTAGTATAATGAACCCCCAGTAGTTGTATCCTATGATTATGTTGGATATTTTAATTATATATTATTTTATTTAGTAGGAAAATAATTATGAGAATCATATTTTAACCAGATCAGGCATCTTTATCAAATCACCCAAGGTATCCCATACTCATCACATGAAGAGTATGTCACTCATCAAACCCAATAACTTATTATGGTTACAAAAGGAAACTCATTAATATCAATAAAGGATTTCCTATCACATCACTAGATACATTACATTATCTTAACACATGGTTTATTATTCTCATCAAATAAGGAAATAAAGGGTTTTCACCCATTGTATCCACTGATTTACACTAGTGGTTTTATATTCTCATCACACAAGTAAATTATGATCATCAAATGAGGGTATAAAAATTGTATCATCACCTATAAATTGAATAAAGATAACTTAATATTTTTACATTGATTTCTTATGATTGTAAAAGAAGAAATCTTCTAATTGTGATATGGGGAATGGATCAATGGAACATTACGTATAGAAAGGGTGACTGAATCCCATGATCATAAAATTTGATTATTATGATATTTAAAAATGGAACATTATTCCCATAACATTATAAAATAACCATTTTCTTTCAACATTATTAAATGATAAAGATATCATATTCTCATAATATCATCCTGTGTATATCGTCATATAATTAATCTCATGCTTGCAACATGAATGAATAATTTTTGTATAATCACATAAGTAATGCATGAAGAGTTATTATTATTTTAACATATGATTCTTCTTTTCATTAGATAAGGTGTCATAGGATCATCACATGTGGTTCTATTTTTGAGATATCTGATGGTCTTTCCAATATCTCAAAACATAAGTCCTTTAATTCTTTTCTAAAAAAGAGAGGGATCCACAAACACTCATAATGAAGTGTATTATCATAAATATATATCTAGTTGATATGTTTATACATATTATAATCTCATATGTGTAGGTTATTGTTTATAAAATTATGTGGATGAACCTACAATTTAATGACATTTGGATAATTGTGTATGTTTTGGTGGGGGTGTGTATTACTCTTGATAAATGATTAGGGTTTGAAGATTATGCCTCCTAATTGGGGTAAAGAATTATAATGAACCTAAACCTTACTTCACACATATAAAATTAAAAATATGGGCAAAACATATATAGTTTTTGGATTGTATTTTAAGGATGCATTATGAGACTGTACCTTGTAGTTTAACATCAGGAATTTTAGATACCAATACTGTGAAACGAAAGAAATCACAAGATAGAGTTGGTCATAAACATCAATATTTATTAGTGCTTCATGGGAGTAGAGAGGTAAATTGTCGAGGTTATAGATATATTTTAACACTCAGACTATTCATGGGAGAAAATCACATGGATATTACCAAATATCAATATTGATCAAAGGGTATGGGGATGAAATTCCCAAAAAATTATTATTCATAGAGATTTTTCATTTAGGAAAACCTATTAAATATGTATACAACAATAAATACCAAGATATTCATGAAATTGAGTTATTTGAAAGAAGTATTTTAGGGGTAACTATGGTATATGTTTTATACATTACTTGTTTTGTGGGAAGAAATCACTTTCACAATAATATTTAATTTTTCATTAATATTATTATACATGGAAGAGAGTTGTATGAAGTGAACCCAACAAAATTATAGTGAATTGAAGTACTTACATTAGATAAAATTCACTAGATTATCACATAAAAAATCCATGGTATTTTTGGGAGTTGTGTGTTGTGATTAATACCATGTTTTAGAAGATGATAGTTTCCACATTTGTGTCTAACGTTCTAATACAAAAGTGTGATATAAGTCTGTATTTTATGGCCTAAATATCATGTCAGATGTATTGTTCACATAATTATTGGACACTCCCAAGGTCAAAAAAATTCTAACCCCTCGTAATGGGATATAGTAAGAAAGTAAAGAACAATTTATAAAAATTATAATATTTTGTAATTTTACCCTTTTAGGTCAAATTACATGGGTTTTACTTTTTTCCAATAAAATAAGGATGAACCACCCCCCAACATGAGGGAAAAATGTGGTATTTATTCATAAATAAGTTTTTCTCTATTTCCCTTGAGCATTATTGTTGACAATAATTACATAAAATGGATCTTTTTTTTTTGATTTTTATTATTCTATGAATTATTCTTATGAAAACTATCATCCATGAGATTGTTTTCACGAATCATGAGCATACATATTTGTATTTCCTAAATCATTTAGATGAATTTCCATGAATCAAGTATGTAAAATTAATATTTAGATATTTTTTTAAAAAAACTCATCTATTAGATGAAAATGGTTTATAAGAAGCTTTGGTTCACAAAAAAGAGATAGTTAGGATTGTAATGATCTGATAGGTATCTAAATTCAACATGATCACATGGATTTCAGTAATTTACATATGGATTCCCTAAGAGATTACTGCTTGTGAAATAATCATGTATTTATGGGGTTTTCCTTTGAGGTGATGTAACAATCTTAAATCTAATCCATTAAGAATGTCACTATCTTTTAAAGATTTTATAGAGATATTTCCTATAGATTATTTTAAATACTAATCATTCTATTTGGAAAAACAAATCAAAGGTGGATCAAAAGATCTTTATTTAATATTAATTTAATGTGTGTAGAAACCAACCATTTATACATCACTTTAAAATAATTATGGTAACATCATGGTGGTCTTGGAAGATATCCACTTCACCTATAAAAAAATTAAGAGTTTTGTTTAATGGGATAATTAACTATGGATTTTGATTTTGAATTCAATTTTCATCTAAAATATTTGATTTCCAAATATAAGTATTTCAAAATTAGAGTCATTGGTATATTATAGATGACAGATATTCTAATAATCCTCTTTCATTTCTTGATTTATGTGCTATTAAACTGGTGTTCCATTTGAAAGTATATTTATTTAAAAAATATCATGGAGATGTTTGATTCAGAATCTATTACCTCTTCCATGATTATGAGACCCGCACTGTCATGGAAATGTATGACAAATTTATTTGTGTGGTTAATTCAATTTTAGACACAAATAAAATCTATTATTATCAATATAATTCATTCACATTATTTCACAATTTATTACATAATGGTAGAAATTTAAAATAAAATCTCAATACAATAGGAAGCCTATTGTTTTTTGGAAATTCAGTACATATCACAACAACATGAAACTAAAATAAAATTATATTTTTCAAAACATCATTATCATGCTCCTAAAATTCCATCATTCTATTAAACTGAATGGGTGATCAGGGGATTTAAATATGGAAGGGGTAAAATAAAATTCGGTATTAGGGAATAATACAATAATATAATGAGGTAAAATACAACAAGCAATACAATAGGTATATCAATATAATATAATATTGGTGGAAATAATATTTTTGAACAGTGATACAATATGTATCATTGAATGATTAAATGAATAATAGGTATGTGAATAAACATGACATCATAAACATTAGAGAAGGATAACCACTTTGTAAAATAAAATTGGTTTCTTATGAAAATTTCTTATGAACTATACATGTAATATCATATGGTAAAATCATTATCAAAGTCATTGTCAGGGTATATAATTCTAAGCACCACCTTCAGATTCATATCAAATACAGGCATATGAGTGCGACATGAATCAAAAAACATAAAAATATATTTCAAAAAAATTAACCGAAATAAATTATTTATTGGGTTAAATATATTTATATAAACAGTTGATGAATAATATGTAAAACTAAGTGAACATACATTATTGTAAATGGATATGATTATTCAGAATTGAAATGGATGGCATAAAAAATCCAATGATAATTTCAATTTAATAACAGATGTACATAATGGATTAAAGAAGAAATGAATATCGTGAAAGTCTTATATTAATACATGGGAATCATAAATATGGTAATATTAATTTTTAAAAACATATCCTAGTATGATAGATGGGATTGAAGTGGCATAATATAAATAAGGTTCTTCATTAAATTAGAGAAAGATAAGAACTGTTTACTTGAGGGGACACTACTAAGAGATATGGATGAGTTAATTAAGGGGTTGGGGAAAACTTTGGAGTAAACTAGAATGGTAAAAATGTAATAATGAGCTTAAAGAGTTTTTAGTTAAGGGTAATATGATTTTGGGTGGGATTATTTCACAAAATTAAGGGGAAATATTTTTTTCAAACATATTTTTTGGACTCTGTATAATAAATTAATCTAATTCAAAAACCATCCAAGTTTGATAACGTATTTAATAACAACTAAAATTGAAATTCATTATTATATATAGTGAATAAAAAATTAAAATATTTCCCTTGGTGACATGGCAGTGAGTCATTAATATATATATTTTTTAATAAAACTGTAAAATATAATATAGGCTTGAGAGGATATATTAGGGGTTTTAAAATAAATCCAAAAACATAAAAGAATATTAAACCTTAAAGTTTGAAATTATGAATCGTCATTTATAAATTTTTTTGGACTACATTAAATAACATATCTATTGTTATGATGATGTTCTACATTCTTTGTTTTTATACTATATATAATATTTACCCAAAATTTTTAGTTTCCTAAAAAATAATAAAATATTACCCATTGAATAATTACAAAGTTTTAATTTCAAAAATATTATTTTTATAATCATATAAATTCTATATATTTCAAATTTTGCAGTATTAATTAAAATATCACTATTTAATGAAATAAAATAGTGTTGTATAATAATAGTTTTGATATTCTTATAATAATTAAATTTTACTCCCATAAATTATATTATAATTTCTATTTAGTAAATACTATTTAACAATATAATTTTATCAATATATCATTTATGAAATTAGTTATTAAATTCATCAACTGTAGTTTCTCAATTTAAAATATATATTTCAAAAAAAATTCATTCATAATATCAAATTTTAATATTTATCAAACTCCATATTGAATCACTGAAAATATCATATCAAAAAGAGATTAAAATAATCATAGTTTTAGTAAAAGAAAAATATAAAAGTTCATATTATTGGAGGGTATATTCAAATCTATTTATTACATAAATTAATTACCTAAGTGTAAGGTGTGAAAGGTTGAAATTTTAATGGGGTGGTTCAACAAACATGGTTTGGGACATGATATTAATGATATTTATCTTCATACATAAATAGTTTATACCATGAATGTATTTTTGAATATCATTTTTTTGGATAAGGGTAGATTTAGGTGATGAAATATCACTCAAAGGATCTAATAAATTAGACTAATAATGTACTATTCTATAGGGTGATTTGGTTGCTTCATCCATCTATGTCAAATGGACTTTATGATCATTGTTCATATTATTATTTTTCATAATTCATTGATACAGGAGACCAACTCCTCACGGTGAAAGTCAAGAAGGGAGGAGACATGTTCTTTGCGTCCTTCATGTATGGAAGCTGCGATCCTTAGGAACGATTGAGATTGTGGCATGAACTCGAAGCGTTCAGGCCGATGAAAATTTCCTGGTTCGTGGTGGGCGACTTCAACATCATCAGTGACCCGGAGGAGAAGAAGGGGAGAGGAGCCTTTCCAAGGCAGGCCAGTCTGGAGTTTGCTTCTTGTATGACAAAAAGTGGCCTGTTCGACTAGGGTTTTCGAGGGGACTGTTTTACATGGTGCAACAACCAGGGTGGAAATAAAAGGTGTTGGAGGAGGCTTGATCGCTGTCTAGCTAAATCCAACGCCCTGGCTTCTTTTCCTCAGGCCAAATTCAGTCATCTTTCCCGTGGTATTTCGGACCATTCCCCGCTGAAGATATTGATCATACCCAGTAATCCTTCTGAAGATTCCTTCAGGTTCTACCCCTACTGGGCCAGATACGAGGGTTACCACGATGTTGTACGTTACCAATGGAATGCTCCCACCCAAGTTTACTCATGGGTAGGCATTCATAACAATATTAGAAGTGTTAAAAACGGGTTGAAGGTCTGGTGCAGAAGCATTTCCCTTAATGCTAGAAACCTTGAGTCCCTTTCTCAGGAGGTGGAGCACTTTGAACGGAGTCTGGAAGAAACATGGAGCGAGGAAGCCGCCATAGAATTGGAAACAAAGAAGGAAATTTGGGCAGAGGATATGTTGAAGCAAGAGAGAAAGGCTCGGGATCGGTCCAGAGTGAAGTGGCTCTGAGAGGGCGACAAAAATACCGCGTTATTCCATGCATTCATTTCAGAATGGAAACGGTGGGCAAAGCCAAATATCCTACAGGAGGACATATCATATGGGAACGACAGGGAGGAGGTTGGGAAGTTGGCTCTTCAATACTTCCAGGATCTTTTTGCTGGTCAGAACCCCAGAATGCCTAGTGGGTATCCGACTGGCACGTTAGGGCTGTGGGAGGCGATCCAGAATAGAGTTTCAGAGGAGGAGAATCATTTTTTGGAATCCATTCCTTCTGAGGATGAGATCTTTCAAGCCATGTAGAATCTGGATCCGGAGAGTGGACCCAGGCCAGATGGGTTCCCTGGATCTTTCTACAGGGGATCGTGGGAGGTGGTCATAGGTGTCGTTATAGAAGATATTCAGGATTTCTTCGGGGGGGGGGGGGGGGGGGGTCCTTACTGAGGGTGGCCTCAGCCACGATACTTTTCCATCTTCCCAAGGTTAAACATCCCAACTCACTATCCCATTATAGGCTGGTCAGTCTCTGTAATTTCCCATACAATATCCTTGCTTGTCTCATCAACCTAAGACTGGCTGCATGGTTTCCTTTATGGATTTCTCCTGAACAACATGGCTTTGTGCGCGGAAGATCAATTCAGGGGGCCATCGCCCTTTCACAGGAGATGGTGAGGGATATTAACTACAAGACTCATGGATCTAACCTCACCATTTAAGTAGACATGAACAAAGCCTATGATCAGATTGAATGGAGCTATCTCAACAGAGCCTTGGCGACGATGGGGTTCTTGGAAAAGGTGGTGGAAAATGTCTTTAGATGTGTGATCTCTTCTTGGATAGGAATTTCCTTTATGGGTAAAACTCACAGTTTCATCAAGGCTACTAGAGCTCTAAGGCAGGGAGACCCTCTATCCCCCATCCTGTTCATTCTATCCCAAGACGCATTGAGTGCTTAAATTAACAGGAGCATACTCCAAGGGAACCTACTTCCTTTCAGGAGGAAATATAGCCTCCCTAATATCTCCCACCTTATGTTTTGCCGATGATACTATGATATTTATTAACGGGGGAAGGAGATCCATCCAATGTCTGATGGCGATTCTAAATGATTATTTCTTCTGGAGCGGTCAGGTTCTGAGTAAGGAGAAGAGTGAGTTCTTCATATCCAACCGTAGCTCGTCTCAGCGTCTGGAATCCCTCAAAAAAAGGATCAACATGCCACTTGGGTGGTTCCCAATAGATTATCTGGGCACTCCCATCTCTTCTGGAAGATTTAGAATTCGTGACTTTGATGGAATCTTAAGTAGGATTTCAGGACGTGTTCTTAACTGGAAAAATCAGTTTCATTCCTTTGGAGGATGCATTTCACTAGTTAATAGTGTACTTTCAGCCATTCCCATTCATGCCTTGGATTCTTCCAACATGAAGAAAGGAGTCATCAAAGCAGTGGACACCGTTATTTGTAACTTCATCTGGGATGTTAAGTCTGAAGGTAAATGACACTGGACAAAGTGGGAGAGGTTGTCAAGACCCATCCCCAAAGGGGGGATCAACTGTCGTAGCCTCCATTACACAATTGAAGGGGACCATACAAAGCTTTCATGGGAGATTCTGGAAGATCAAACACTTTGGGGCCGATGCATGTCTCTTTTTTTGAGAGGTAATGAGGAGGCAAGTTGTGGACCAGCTTCCCCGCTATGGGCCAATGTCCAACCTCTGGTTCTCTCCTTGTCTTCTGGTTCTCTAAGGATTGTTGGTACATGAGACATCTCCTTCTGGAATAAGAACTGGGAAGGCTCTGTTCTGGCTTTCCCAGGATGTCTGGCACTTTTGATCTCGTTCAAGGAAGCCCAATTCTATCCTCGCTTCATCAAGGCAGTGTTGAATGCAGACCAACAGGTTGTCTTTGATTCGATCGTGTTGAATTCCGAGAAAGACATGTGTGTCTTCACTCCATTTTCCTCGGGGGTCTTTAATAATAGAGACGTCCAAAGGTGGAGTGTACACACGAGGCCCCTGGATCGGTTGAATGGTGTGGTCTGGTGTTGCAAGATCCCGACCAAAATGAACTTCTTAACCTGGAGGATCAGGAATCTGGCCCTGGCTTCGGATGACAATATCAAGAAACTAGGGAATAGTTTGTCCTTAGGATGCCACTATGTCAAGAAGCAAATGGAAAAAAGCTTGGATCACATATTCATCAAAAGTGAATGGGCATTGGAGGTTTGGTCTTTTCTTGGGGGAGTCAGGTCTCCTTGCTTGGAGGAGACAGAGCATGAGTTTATGGAAAGATGGTTTGAAGGTGAGATTGGTTCGAAGAAGACTCATCTATCCTGTGCTGTCTCTTTTAATGTGGGGTGCTGGTGTATTTGGCAAGCTAGAAACCAAGCCCGATACGAAGGAGTTAGACCTTCAACTAGATCTATCATTGCGCGCATCCAGTTTCAGCTTATTGACATGTCGTGGCTCTTTAAAGAGCGGAAGTGGCTTGTCCCTTTCCCATGTATGCAGAAGAAAAATATATATCCTTCCGTTTCTAAGGAAGTAGGTTCCGGGAAGTGGGTTCGATGGAACCCCCCTGTTGTAGGATACAAGCTCAATACTGACGGAGCTTGTGAAGCGGGGGTGATATCTGGAGGGGGGGGGGGCGGTTGTTAGAGATAATAAGGGTGATGTGATCCTGGAATTCTCTTGTTTTCTGGGCAGGGGAAATTCCATTCTAGCAGTGGCCCGAGCTCTTCTCAGAAGACTTTCTTTGTGCATTCAGGAGGAGGTTGTCATTTCGGAAGTGGAGGTGGACTCACTTGTCCTCCTTAACTCCCTTAAAGATAATATCTCTACACTGTGGTCCATAGAGTACGTGATCAGGATTTGTCGCCATATTCTTGGTCATAAGATCACACTTTCCCACATATATCGAGAGGGGAACAAGGTTGCAGACTTTTTGGCCTCCATGGCCAACCACAGTTCCACAAACGCGAATATCTTCTGGATTTACAATTTGAAGGCGGAGTGTGTTGATTTGATCAGAGGGGATGCCCTTGGTCTGCATAACTTTAGACCTTTGTAGTCTTCATTGTGTATTTTCTTCTTTTCTTAACAAAAAAATTTACTTTGGATAGTGAAAAATGAGATTATTCTATAAAAAATGGATTTTCATTTATAAATGTATTAGTCAAATTTAATCCACCTTCAAAATAAATTCCAAACAAATTATAATTTTGTACACAAAAATTGTTGACATTACATCTATTCCTCAATATCTTCTAGTTGATTTTTACTCACTAAATCCTTATGCCATTTCCACATTACTTTTTCATTTTGATTTTCCTTATTTTATATGACATTGTCTCAATGATACAAGACTTTTCACAGAATCTAATCCTATTAATTGTAATTATTTAATGGTAACACCAATGGATTCAAAAAATATTAGGGTTCCAATATGTTCTTCTTATAGATATAGAAATGGAACCCATCATGTACATTTGATAAGATATGAGGGAGTTGTAGTTGATAGAACATTGATCTGATGCGATCAACAGTCACAAAGGGGTTCATATATCATAGAATAATGATTACATTCATCCAAAAACCCTCTAAAGTTATTTTATTATGATATATCAAAGAATGATTTATCACCTACCATAAATCCAATGGATTTTCAATTAATTAATAAATTCGTTTTTGTTAAATTTTTACTTATTTTCTTGTTTTTTATTATTTTAAACCATATCTTCCATACATTGGATAATATTTGGTACCGTTGTCCTCTACTCACTATCATCATCACAATATGTTAGAGTTCAAAACCACTTTCCATAAATATCCTTATATGGTTATTTATGGATGGTATAATGAAAATTTTTTCTATATGAGAACTCCACTAGGGGAATGTGTTGATTCCAACCTCCATGGGAATCAATTGAATATGATCCCATATTATCCTCTATTATTTGAATGGTCATTTCATAGTACCTATTCATCATAGAGTTATACGATGTTATGAATATTTTTTCATTATCTAACACTTCCTTAAGGATTCACTATAACATCAATATCATCATTATATCATTATTATATAAAATAGTTATTATAATTGTATGTTGTCTTATCAATCCATCTATTTATTTAGTTTAAATTTTTTCAAGAGAAAAATATTCTATAATAGCAGTGAAATGTACCTATAACAAAAGGTGATCAACTAGCACACAAATAGAAATATTTACTTTATTTTTTTGGGGGTTCCTTAGGATGAAACATTTGGTTATAGTTTTCCAATTTTCATAATATTATGGGAAACATTGGCATCAACAAAATAGGATTCCATTTTTCTACATTGAATTTTTTGTATACTAAATATCAAAATTATAAAATCACATTCTCCCCTTTAACGTCATCATTCATTAATATTGAATGAATATATATATATATTTGTTTCACTTGGATTAATTAAGAGGGATAACCAATTTACATCATCTAAAGGCTCCATCTTTAGTTCAAGATTTTATAGGACACATGTACGAGTTCAAAACCTTTTAAATATATCATTAACATTATTGAACACCAAAATAATCACTACATTATTTTGTATAAACTCATTAAACTTATATATCTCCTTGATCATATTAAGAATGGATGTATAATCAGTTATTTGAATAAAATAAGATTATGTCCCATTTATGATTCACATTCGCATAATTTATATATGAATGTAGATTCGACCCCACACAATACTCACCATGGATTTTGATGTGCGATACATTCTACATAGATCTTCTACTATTTTTTATCATTCACATCATGGTAATGGATTTAAAAATAATTTTCTCCATTCATCTTTAAAAAAAAATTTCAATCATATTATGATCATTTTTATGAATATATACTTATATATTTTATAATGCATATATATAACTTGTTCTATATGTAGAGATAATATCAAAAAATAATTAATTAGAAGATCACTTCTTAAAATTATATATAATTTTAGGGTAGTTACACTCATGGATATTTAACAAGATTGTGGAATAGTCCATAAATGTTTAATCATCCTTGAGAATAAACCCAAAAATATTTTTGGATGAATCACTTTAGATGAAAAATACATCCCCAATAGTGGGTAAATTGATCATAGGTGTAATGATAAATAGAGTCATTAGATATTTAAATATTTAATCACATTAACCAATGAAAAATTTTTTTACTCAATTTCATGTTCATTTAATTAGTTTCTTTTACAATAATAATATGTTCCTTACAAATTGATGATAGTACCCATCTAATCTAAGGAACCAATAAATTTCTATAATATATGCTTGTTTGGACCATCATTTATTAGCCTATGTTTTGTAATAATTAATAGAAATAAATTTATTGGGGATAAAATTCCATTACAATGTTACCTTCTCCTACCAAAACCACTCTTAATGTACCATAAATGTAAAATTTCCTTTTATAGGGTCTTCATTACAATATTTAATTTCTCCCCCATTTCTCCATTATTTTATAGTAGATATGAATTTTCTTTGTAATAACTACATATTTTTTGAAATCTTAAATAACATTATACATTAATTCGATGATGGTTGATAGAGAATTAATGAGTCCAATTGGAATAAGAATAAACATATAGTTTCCGTAACATATATAAAATGTAATTTACTCTACAAAATGTCTTTTTAAGATAAAAATAAGAGATAAATTTTGATCAAAATATTTTATTGAATAATTCATATTCCTCTGACCTATGATACTTTTTCTTTATCATGTTTTTTTATGATCATGTCAGTTAGTGTAGTGGCACATTGACCAACTATTATTCTCAGTGAAGTGGACCTGTTCACCCCATAATGAATAATTTGGATGTATAATACCATTATATGGATTCTGTGAAATTTTTTTTCTTCCTCTCCTCAATTTCATGAAAAATGATTTTATATTTATTCTTGGGTATTGGAAAACATGTTTCTATGAAATTTATTTAGAAAAAAAACCTCAAAATTAGGAGGACAAGTAAAAATTTATTGATGTAACACATGACTGAATACCATAACAATGAGAATGTCAACAAGGACTATATTTTCATTACTATCATTCATTTGAGATAGATATACATTCTTTTAATGAAATAAATTTTTTCTTGAGATCTTGGAACCAAAAAAGATTCATTATCCTCCTTGTACATATACATAATTTTAGAATGAATAATGATATAGAGGTTGATTTCCATACCTTGGTAATTTATATTTGATTTATAAAAGGAATTAGAATTCATTTCCAAAAAAACAAAGAATTATTCTAAGGGGTGAATCACAATTTATTAAGAAGAAACTATCCAACAAATTTTCAATCATGAGGGGTAATATAGTTGGGATTAAAAACTATCCAATTATCCTTCTTTAACGATAACCCAATTTCTATATTTTGTTGAATATATTTAATATTTATTCATTAATGAATAACTAGGAAACCAGTTTCCACTTCATTACCATAATTCACAACATTAATGATGGTATATATTCATCCTGGATCTCTAGGCCATCGAAGTTGTTATGGTAAATTATCATTGATATCCCTTATTTTTTTGAAAGGATTCCAATAGTATCACCAATCCTTATAGTTGAAACAATATAGGATAGGATGAAGTTGGACTAGATAATACCTATATTCCATAAATATGTCTAGATCCTCTGTTAGTAATTTCTATCTCGGTTCACTTACATCACACAGCTATTATTTTTCATTTCCCCATCTGTCAATTTCTATCATGATTCTTCTAACACATTTGACATGCGATATGATATAGATTATTAACCATATGAAATTATTCATCAACTATTTGAAAATTAAAATTTAATCTCCACTTCATTTCTCTTGTCCCTAGAGTCCTTTTAATGTTTTCAATCTATATTTCGACATTGAGTGTACATAACAAAATTTCCTCATTTCTATTAATTACAGGAATTGAACGAACATTTTGAAAATTTTTATGTACCCAAAAAATAAGTGATAAAATTTATTCTTTGGAGAAATGAAAAATAAATATGTATTTAAGGAAAGTCTATTTTTTATATATCATATGGATCTATTGATTTTTCATCTATTTTCCTGATGGAATGAAAATATGGTTCCATTTTATAATGGATAGTGTGATAAAAAAAACTCTAAATTTTTTAAATATATTTTATTCTACTATCACTCTTTAATATATAACTCAGTATTCATATTTTTTAATAATTAACACTATTTATCATATCCTCATTCAACATAATTAATATCATCTACATCCTTCTCATGTATAATAAATTTATGGTTTTGTATACCTTTAAAATAGATTTGATCTATTAATATAGGATTGAGGAACATTAAGATATACTAAAATTAATGGGCCTTTTTCAATTAAATATATATGATTCAAAATTATAGTTCTATAGTGGATTTTTGAGTACCTTCTAGTTGATTTTTCTATTAAAATCTCAAGCCAATTGAGAATTTATTTTTATGATTTTGTGACTCCAAAACCAATTACATTGGGAATCTCATTGAACATGTCATCACATTCATCCTCACATTTGTTGCTGACTGTGTTCCTCTTATTTTAATCCATTTACTATAAATGAAAATAAAATTATATAATATATTTTTTATCTATTAATTTAATATATTTTAAACAAATATTATTAATGGGATAACACATAAAATATATATATATATAATCATTAACTTATAATGTTTTAATGATTAATATTTGTTTTTAATGATATATTTCCTAACATAAAATCTAAGGGAATATTTTTTATTCAAGTTATAATATTGAAAAATTTAATTTTGAGGACACACATGAATATCCACTACATGTGTCAAAATAGGTGCATGTAATATTTTCACGCACTAAGTGATGACATATTCCAAAACAGTACTCCATTATCATGGTTATTGAGCCTTGGCACATCATATCTAGAACCACATCCAATTTAGTACCCAAGAATCATATTTACTTTATTTTAATCCACTTACTATATATATTATCATTGTTTTGTGTTGTTTGGAAATTTTCATCCTTATCATAATGGAATTTACAAAAGAATTTAAATAAAAATCAAAAAATTAGAATAATTTATTGGACACAAACTGTAGAAACCCATATCATTAATAATCTATATTATACAACTTATAACATTATGATACAAATTATAAAATCCTATAAGTACACAATTCTAAGATTATATTAGAAATTTGGTATACAACATATCTTTTTGAAATAGGAATGTAATGTAATTATTAAATTCTTCCTTATAATTCAAAAAATAATTTCCCCATTCTTCTAAAAATTCATTGGCATAACTTTTGAATGTATATAATAAAAGAATGATATATGAATCCCAGAAAGAGAATAATAAACGAATAGAATGAGGCAGTGTTTTTAATTTTTTCCAATATGAATTTCATTATACCAAATTTTTGGTGATAAACATAATATTGAAAAATGAGACATAATATAACATGATAGCATAAAGTAAACACCAGAAAATGAAAAAAAAAACAATAAATTATAAATATATGTCAAAGATAACCACAAAAACATAAAATTTTGTTTTTATAATATTCTATTGTGATCCATTTATTGAATCTCAAGAGATAAGAATATTTCCCAATGAATATAAAGGATATGCAATTATGGTCTTAGTCATCACTTTTATATAATGTTCTTAAATAAGTGTACCATATAGATCACATAATATAATGAGGTATGTCATTAATTTTAACACTATTATTATGGATTGTGAGTTATGTACATATAAATTTATAATCAATGAAGTATAGTAAAAAATAGGTGAATATTGTTTTATGGAAATGGATAAGGGTATTTAGTACACAAACGATTGGTATAGAAAACTGTATGATAATTTGGGAAGAATAATAGAGTAAATAGTGTAATATATAAGGGTTGAATGTGAAAGAAAATGATCTTTCATTAATATAGAATCATAAGGATAGAAAGAGGTAAGTGAAAAAAAATAATGTTTTATGAACCATTAATAATCATTTGGAATTATATAATAATTGTGCTTGAATAAAAATGATAAGGATAGGATCCCAATCCATGAGAGGCCACAAATAAGTGAACGAGAGGATATTATTAAGAGCATTTGGATATCTTGTTAGGAAATTAGAATGTTAATTGAAGAATAATACAATGATTCAATTTTTTTGAGTTTTTATTAATGGGACTTTCGAGGGTTTGATGATAAAAAGAGAATATTTATTTATTTTAATTTTCAGACATAGGATTTGGACCATGTATGATAATATAATCAAAACCACAAACCTTGTTATGTTTATTTTCAATAGTTACATCCATATAGGATTGGTTTGTATTAGTTTATAATGGTAGGAACCAAAAATAATAATATAATTCACTTGTTGATGTGGAAGTGGGGCATGTTTATAATGACTATATTTTAAAACCATAAAATATAATATAGTTTTGGAGGTTTTTTAAGGGTTTATAAAATTATTCAAAAATATCAATCAAATCGTTTTAATGTGAAAACATAATTTTTGTTGTGGATATATTTTATGGAAAATATTATATCACTTTTAGATAATTATGATTATATAATATGTACTCTGTATTTATACCATATTTATTTCTTACCAAAAAATGTGGTCTTTTTTGAAAAATATATAAAATCCACCATAAAAAATCATTATGAATGTTTTAGAAATAATATTTATTTAACAAGATAAATTATTGAAATATTTCAATATACAATTATATATATATACATAGATTATATTGAAAGGTACATTATTTTGTTGAAAATAACAGATTTATAACCCATATAAATATTAAATTTGACTTTACAAATAATTATTTTATTTTATATTTAACATATATTATATTAAAATATTATTTTATTGAAATATTATTTAATTAAAAAAATTATTAAATTTATCAAAATGGTGACTTTATTGAATCTATATATTTCCCAAAAATACAATTTTTTCATCGATTCAAAGTAATTTTTTTTATCAAACTCATTATTTAATCATTTAAAATTTATTCTATAAAAAGGGATATTTATAATCATTTATAGTTAAATTTAAAACATAACAATTAATATTTTTATGGTATAGTTAAACATCCCCTTATTTCAGATGTTATTGTGAATAGGGTATGGTGTGTGATGTTGAGATTTTAATTGAGTTGTTCGAGAAATCTGGTATGTTCCATCATATTGATGAACTTGATATTATATCATAAATATTATAAAAGGTTCTTTAGGTGAATATCGTATTGGATTTGGAAAAGGAAAAATCTATGTGATTCTATTTCCCATGGATCTTCTAATAAATGGTACTAATATTGTATGATCCTACAGGTTGTGTGCATCCCTTCTCACATTTGTGTTAATTGAATAATATCCATAACATTAATATACAAATCATAATTATCACAATACAATGATAGTATTTTCAACAGTTATTATTCTTAGTGGCCTTTTATATCTAATAGCCTCTAATTATTCTAAGTAACAAGGTTGTTCATTTATTCTATATAATGAAATTTCTTCATAAGAAATTTATTCACTCAAAAAAGGAAATTTCATTTATAAATTTCTAGGTGATTATAAAAAAAATTCCTCCTTGTTAAACTCTTGGTGCTTCTCTACCTAGTGTGGTGACCTCATCCACCCATCGACCTAGGTATCATGTTCTTCAAATTATTCTGGATTTTTATGAACATGTTTCATGATTAAATCCCAAATAGATCACATAAAATAACAATGCTATATCAGTGTAGTAGATCGTGGTAACTATAGGTAATTAAGTGGCAAGACAACATAAAATATGTCGTTTTACCCTCAATGAATGTTCATTAGTGACCAATCTACTATAATTCCTATTAGTATTGTATAGTGTCTCATTTATTCTAAACAAGTAAATTCACACATAGGTGTAGACAAGGATATTAATAATGGTAAACATGATGGTTGATTGATAAAAAGTCAACCACATATTCTAGGTGTTCAATATTCTTTATAAAATATTGAATCTCATCAATAGAAGAAACATTCATCTATGTTTTTTTTTGGAAAATAATAATTTTGTATTTAAGGGTCACTAAGCACAATGTAGTGTTATTATAATGAAAACAATAGCTTTCCTACAGAGTGATTTTAATCCCTTGATACTCAACAATTCTAAGATATGGAATATAAAATATGAGTAATCACAACAATATCATGGATTAGTGAATATGAATTTTTTATATTCCATCAATTTCTCATACAAATATGAGATATTTTTGAAAACATAAAAAGTAGTAATGAATAATTTTGGTAAATATCTTCCATCATAGGACTAATAAATATAACATGGATTGATGTGAATTTCATCAACAATCCACTCACTTCACACTAGTTTTAGCAATAGTAACCCATCCTTCAATGTCATACTCTATGGGTGTTTAGAGAAGTTTTTCATAAACATCATTATATTTTTAATTAAAATCTATAATAAATGTCTATTCATTATGGATGTGATGGCATTATCAACCATCTAATAGTTAGTTCCAAAAACTTGTTCCATTATGAATGTGTAAATAGTTAGAATGTAACATACACTCTAGCTAAAGAAAAATAATTTAAAGTCTCAGTTAAACACTCATTTTTTTTCAAGGGGTACCATGTTGTTGGAATTCTATAATGGTTGTAGCATGTCTATAATATTGGATTCTCATATAAATGTACTGACATTTCCTTAATGAGATCAAAGGGACCATGCATCATATAAATTTTAAGACCCCAATGAATTGAAATTTTTTATTAGACTACATAATGAGAGGGTTTGTGAGAATTGAGAAGCGTTTAGGGTTGTTTGAATATCCTATTTAATTAAAATAGGGATCAAAAATGCCATTATATATAGTTTCATGATGTTTTATTCATCCTTTATGATTGGTAAAACTAGAGACAATAATGGTGATAGTAAAATAAATGATGTACGTGGATGTATATAATAATGTTGGCATGATCCTTCTAGGCCTCTTGTGTTATATATCATATTTTTATCAATCATATTTAGAATTGAAGGGATACATTCCACTGGTTTATATGGTGATTTAATTTTATAGATTGATGTTTCTCATCATTCATTGGTTTAAGAAGTTAATAGGTAGAGATATGATCGGTGCTCCCATAAAGGCATCACAATTTTAAAGTGCATCTTCTAAGGATTCGGTTTTCCATGAGTCTTAGGGGAGAAGTAAATATTTTTTTTCTAGTAAGAGAATGTTTGGGGGGTGTCTGGATCCACCTATCATAAAAAATATCTCCCATAGTAAATTAAACCCATAATAAATAAAAGATTATGATGTCATTATCATGTCATACATTACCCTATCATGATTATTCTGAGTCATGAATTGGACCAAGAGAAAGAAAAAATGGGACGTCTTTGATGAGACTCTAGAGAAACAAAATTAGAGGAGGTATTACAAATACAAAATTTATGAACACAAAATCTATGTGGTATCACCTCAGAATTGAATGTGGTGGGGGGTGGGGGTTTCTCCCCTTGTAATGAGGTGCCACATCCATATAAGAGAAATAATAAACTTTTGAGGGGATTGAAAAATATATTCCATATTTTACATTATTTTTAACATTTATTTCTTGTAACTAGGACCTAAAATGGTTGATTTCAACATCATATATTCATCTCACCATTCAAATGGAAATCATGTTATATTAAAATAGTGTCTTAATGTGTATGTGGAGACTCATGTATTAAAACATTTATATAAAGTCTCATTCCAAAATAAATTGGACAATGTGTCAACAATTAATGTAATGTTGTTCCTAACCCCCATTTATAATATAGAGTGTAATCTTGTAAGCTTTTATTTCATATGTGAGTAACAAAATATAACACTCATATGAATATAGTGGCTTCCAAAGGAACACAATTTTCTCTTAAGATTGTTTTCTGAGATGCATCACATCCTATGAGGGAGTAGTAGATTACCACTCTTATGAGATAAATAGAACACACCACTAAATAAATAGTCGATGTAATAATATAGGAAACTAAACAATTAAACTTCCATATTGAAGAACATTCTATCACATATATGTGAATGAATGTTTAGAAACCCCCAGCTAATCAAGATCATTCTATTGTGACATATTTGGATTATCGGGAAACATAATTTGGGAAATCGAATGGTTCGACATTGCTGATAAAGAAATTAAGAGCCACCACCAGTAGAAGACGATTTATATACTCATTCCATTATAACGACATAGAGTTAATCTACTTTAGTAATATTCATTTAGATTACACGGTTACCTATTATTGGAATCATTCCCAATGCATGATCCTATCCATAAAGTAATGGATGGATCATGATTGGATGTCACCAAAAGAAATTGGGTGATCTGGTATGGGTTATAGAGTAACATTCATAACATATTCATAGGGGAATAATCAGTCATGGTGATGGAAACTATGAGATCCATCCAATTTTATCTAATGATTTATGGTATTGTGTTATATGATTCTAATGCATTCAAAAAACATTATTTAGACTTCTTTTCTAAACATGTGTATTGTTATTGGTGATTGCCCAATGAAAATATATATGAATCTATTTAAAAATATGTGAATTATCTTAAATTTAATGAACAAACATTCTATTGGATGTAATAAGAGAAGTTACATTACAAGTGTGTACTCTCATCCATGTGCAAGACTATCAACCATTGGAACTGCCATGTGGTGGTTGTTGAGTCTTAACTGACATAAGTAAATTATTTAGTGGAAGCATGTATTGATAAAAAATGATGAATTCATATATGAGTTATTTATTTACTAAAACAAGAACAAGAATAAATTGTGGAGTTTGATAAGATACAAATAACATTTGGGTAATCATAATAGAGGATGCTAAACATTTCAAAATTTATCACCCATGCTGAGACATGAAGGACTAATTTTCAGCCGAGGATAGGTTATTATATGGTAATCACTAACCTTATTTCATTTAAATGTAATAAATTTATTTAGTTGATTGGATTTATAATTATTAATATTAACATACCTCTCACATCAGTGAATCAAGAAACTGAAAATCATCAAGTTCACCTAGGGCATGATATTTATTAGAAACAAGGGATTAATATATAATTGTGTAATTATAAAACGGTTCTAGAAAATTGTGGATGTGAGAGAATCCAAATGTTATGTTCATCCTTAATGGGACCCATAATTATATGGGAACTAGTTTTGAAAAATTATATTTTATTAATGACATATTTATTTATAGGATTAATGGGGCGAGATCCCAATGTTGTTAGAATTACACACATTTAAATGAAATAAAGTGATGTTAAAGTGAGATTTTGAGAGTCTAAAATGATAGAAATTTTATATATTTTTAATTTGGATGATCACTGAACAAATTAAAAACATGATTTACATTACTATACTACTGAGGATGTCTTATCATGAATGTATTATCTATATTGGTGGGTGACCATTGTTGTTTATTACTATAAACTTAAGGGATTATCATAAGATATGATAAATGTGGTTCCTTTGGCATGCTTTTATACACTAGAAGAGGTTTTTTACATTTTGGTGGTTTTCCTTGACTTATAGGGGAGATCACATAGACATTAAATGGACTAAATATAATATTAAACATAGATGGGGTGTTTTTGTAAAATATGGTGATTCTCTTGAAATTTTGTAGTACTCCTAGTGATATGAAATCTTTACATACCATATTGAATATATGGAGAAGATAAATTTCATATATATTATGTCAATTAGATAAATGAAAATCAAAGAAAATAATATTAATTGCAAGATTGTTTGATCATCTTTTAAGAGGGAACAATGTTGGCCCTTGGTCTACCGAGGTTATTTTGAAATATCATTGGATAATGTTTATCCATTTATATTCATTCATTATAGATTGTGATACTTAGTGTAGTATAAGGACGTATTGTGTGGAATAAATAGATGTCTATGTACTATCATTAACCTCAGATTTACTTCAAAACTACTGACTAAATATAATATTCCAATGTGAGTCATGATTATGGAGGGAAACAAGGAGTAACATAAGATTAATAATGTCACTGGAGAGTTTAGAATTTTCTAAAATACATCATGGGTAAAATATTTATTTAACCTTTGATGATTGTGATTAATTTTCTAAAACATAGACACTTAGATTTCTAAAGATTAATTTTGTCCATCTCTGACCTAATATGAAGATGATGTAGTGAGATCGAGAGTAGAAATCCAAACCAAAAATAGGATACATTCATTCTAGTGTAGATGCACATCTGGAAGGGGAACAATGTTTGAGGTCATGATGTTTCAAACATGGGTTTTTTCATTTAGGTACATGTATAAATGAACATGGTTTCATTAAATATTTGGATATTACAAAATTTACTATTGTAGGGAAAAACATTGGTATCATGTTGTGTAGACCTTATACTTTTAAAAAGGAAATATCATTGTTGTTGGGAGGGTAAAAGGGGAAAACTAGGGAATAATGAACCACTCCAATTCAAGGATGAATATTTGATCGTAAAAAGGGAAGATAATAATATATCCACTTGCATATGTAATCCTATAAGATAAAAAATCATGATACATATCACATGGAGCTATGGAGATACAGTGTAATAATCTAGATTAGGAATAATAAAAATGGTTTATTATTAAACGGGAAAGATGACCAGATAAAAATTGGTCACCAACATTTATACAAATTAGAGCCTTATATATATAAGGATTTTATCGCTAGTATTGAGATAGGAGAGTCAAGAATCAATGCATATCCCTGTATAAGGGGAATTAATATACATAGTGTTCTTATAAGGGTGTTTTAGATAACCAAAAATAAAAGAGTATCTTAGTTGGAATCTTGTAAAATTAAGGGGTTCCCTTTATTATGGTGATCAAGGTATAAAATTCTATAACTCATGTGATATTGATAACACACAACTTTATATTATCAATTAACGCATTATTTAACATCATATTGTTAGGAAAAAATATATTCAATTTCACATCATGTGAATGGAAAATGATTGTGATTTTTATCATTGTACAGTGAGGATATAAGGAGTAAAAAAATAAACCTTGTTATGAAATTGATCCCAAATTCCAAATCTCTTCTTAGTCAAGTTTGATGTGAAATACATGGGTAATTGAATGACTAGTCCTAGAACATGGGTCTATAAAAATCGTATTGATGGATCATGAATAGAATACATCTTTTAAAATTAAATACGCACATGAATATTGGTGTATATATTATTCTTGATTCCAAATAGATTATTCACCCTCAGAAAACTACTAAATTTAATGATAATCAATCACTATTTTTGTAAAATCATCACTCAAGTACGATGGATGTATAGATGTAAATTGTTACTCTATGAGTATGAACATTGATATGTACTATGTAAAAAGGTTGAGGAATACATTTGAAGTAATTCAAAACACTATTTTTAATACAGTATTGACAACGATGTTCTTGCAATAATGGTTAACATAGATGGGATTTTATTCTTTCGTTTGTTCATCCATTACTCTATGAGTGTTCATTTTGAGATGATGAAAAGGGTGCCTCTCTAGTGTGTAACCTGATGAGTGGTTGACCTTTTTTTGTAAAAATATGAGGTTCATTTAAACATAAAAGTGGATTCAAATAATTATCAATGGAGAATAAATATCAGATAAATTAAAGTTATAGAGGAAGATACTGAGTATATATGGGTTATACTATCATCCACTTTCTAAATAAACTGTTTGACATAATATATGGATTATCAGATCTACCAGAGAGAAGATAAATATTGTTCAATTCCATTTAGAGGAATGGGTGTTGTTCACTAATGTTGTAGAGTTTAATTTTCTCTAATTTGTTCTAGGGGTGAGAAATACTATATTCCACTAGGCATGGAGAAAACCTGCCATGAGTAAATTAGTCCAATACAACTATAAAAAACTCTAGGTGGAATAGGGAATTATTTAACATTTTGGAACATAGATTAGGGGTTTCAGTATTTTTATTCATAAATTATTAAAAATTATTTTTAATAGACTATGGTAATGGATTTGAAAATGATATATTGAGGGTTCAATTATGGAAAATGATAACATTTAAATAGAATGTGAATTAGAAAGAATAATAAATTTTTAAAAACATAGTTGATAATACTTATTTTTTATATTAATTATTTTAGTACCGATGGTTGTACAATTTAATGAATTTTATCCATATCCTTAAAGGTTAATTTTTTTGCCTTAAGGTATAATTATATGCTAATAATGACTGAATTTTAGTGAGGCATAAGCTAAGGAAAATATCTTTGGCTACTAAACCACAATTTTTTATCATCACCTTGAAATTTTCAAATAGTTTAGCATTGGGATTCATAGTATAGAGAATTTTGTTTCATATTTATAAGGTAATATGAAATATAATTTTAATTTTGTGGTCAAAATCTAATATAAAGAAACCTAATATGAGAATATATATTTCAAGGTCATGATTTATATATTCGGTTTGAGGTTTTCAATATAAAATTAAGAAGTAGGATGATACGAAATGAATTGGAAAGATAAAATGTTAAAATAAAAAAACCATAGATTAATAATCAAATAGTTGATATTCATTATATTAATACAATGTGTTGGGGTTGCCTACATGGATTAATATGTGAAAAAAGACAATAGAAATTGGCAGAAAAATACATTATAGAAAAAAAAAGAAAATTTGTGCATAAAATATTTTTTATGGTGCATGGACTAAGGAGTTAATGTTTATTTTTGTTCACATAGATCTAATAATTTTTTATTAGCTAAACTTTATAACTAGTCATGTAAAATATCAATGGGAATTTAAAGGGACCAATATTTATATAGGGAACCTATGGTAGGTATTCATTTTATTTATATTCATGAATCATGGACAATATGAATTTTATGAGGATGTCAACATAAAATATAGAGAGGTAGACATGATATTTATTCTTTTTATAAATTTTAATATAGATTACTACTATTATTGTTGTACGTGTTTTTTAGTCACAATGTTGTAAAAAATTGTAGAGATTGAATTTTAGGTTTGTTAGCTATGTCGTCATATTTTTGGCATCATGTAGTCTTAATAAAAAACATAATAAGATACATGGTAACAGATTAAATCACTAAAACATGTTGGCGGTATGTTATATTTATAAAATAGATTGATATTAGAGTTATATTACACACTGCATATTATTTAGTGGAGGAATTATATGACACATTATTCTAGGAGGAAAGAGGCTCATGGAATGATCAAACTCATTGGATGGAAACGTATTAGTAAGCTTGTGAGAATATGATTAAAAACATGACTTGGATTATATAATACCTCATCATGAGGCAAAAAATGGGATTTGGATATATTGTCCATGTATTGGCCTGTTAAGGTGGTCCAAAGGATACTTTGTTTTACTTGGATTATGAAGCAATCCAGATGTAGTTCAATGAAGAGGAAGATTATTCCCTCAAAGTCGGAAAATGGGGAAATATTATAATGTGATAATAAATGAAATCCATAGATTACTTTTTTTGTGGGTGGTACCATGTAGTATAATATTATCCAGTAAGGAATATTAAATCATAGATGAACATCATATTTGAATGAAAACATCCTGGATATTTAACATGATGTCTTTAAGATATTTATTAGGAAGTATATTGTTACATGGTAAGGATAAGGCTGATTAATTGTTTAGTGTCATGAAATAATGACTATGTGTGATCACATCTTGTTATCACAATGTGATTTAATCATTATTGGGTGAAATACACTAAAAAACGTAATCCACAATGTGTAATTCTAGGTGATGTAAAAAATAGAATAATGTTATCACCCATGTTAATTGGGAGTAATAACATAGGTGGATGGGTCATGTTTGAAAATTATAATTTACCATTGAAGGTGATCTACCAGAAGGTAATCTATCTGATGGGAAATCCCACATGATTGACTACAGCAAAAAAATATGTATAGATTTGAGAAAGGTAAAAGTCAAGGGAATTAGAATTCTACTATAAAAATGGATGATGGATGAAATATTAAATGATACTTTCAGGTTCCTAATCACTATGACATATAATATAGATTCCAGAACCTGATTTACCATGTCATCATATTAAATGTTCCAATATCAATACTTCAATGTTATGGGAAAATAAAATGTGGTTTTCCATTGATGATTTATTTTCATTATGAGACCTTTTATATTTTTCCTATAATCATCTATGCTGAGTATCATTGATAGTATGTGGGACAGTTTAATACTATTACATCACCTTAAGGATTTAATTCAGGACATTAATGGTTGATGGGGAACCAAATCAAGGTGGACCCATATGGTTAAATTAAACCTTAATTGAAAATTTCATAGATTTTTGAAATTTTAGGTTCCATGATGTAATGGATGGTGTATAAGACTAGGGTGTTCCAATACATGCGATGGTAACACCGTTATCAATGTCAGAGGGTTGTCCTGATGCCACATAAATGGAGCTGGCCTAGTAGATGGGAATTGATCAACCTAACTAGGCGAGGGATGAAATGGTAGTTGATGATGTTGTTGGGTATTAGATTCAATCATTTCTACATATCCTACTACCAGAAAATATATTTTTTATTTATAAAATATCATATTAGGCCATGTGAGAACCAATGAAGCCAAATCCAAGCCAAAATAAGAAAAATAAGCTTGGACAAGGATCCTAGCCTAGAACCTGAATCACACAAAATCCAACATGCCATGCATTTACTACGCTAGCCTGCAATGTTCCGTTGACACCATTAAGTAATTTTCCTTGAGACATTGTTCCTCGATCACCGACGCCTTTCCGGATGAGATCAAACGAAAGCCGGCCACTATGAAACATAGTCGTCGAGGCATGTTGTGCCCTTTATAGAGAACAACTTTCTACAATCTTCTAACTGCACACTAGACTAACACAGAAAAAGGTAGTTTACAGAAGACACCATCGATCCACAAACTAACCACAGAATGGAAAAAGTGATATAATAAAAACAGGCCAAGGACAGATGAATGCGATATAAATTCTTGAGGACACCCTCTATGAACTCGTATTTACTCGTAAGAATGGAAATGAACCTTGAAGACAAATAAAAAGAAATACCTACAAAAAAAATTACTGGGAAGGATCGAGATTGTAAAGGGAAAAGGTACGCCACTGCGACACCGAGCATTCTAGAGATCACCATCTGAGACCGAATAAAAATCTGGGAAGAGGAGGACTTCACACAGAGTTCCGACACTAGCGAATCTAACTATTCTAGATCCTGATAGAAACCATAAAACACACCTAGAGAGATCAAAATAATTCTCATCATTGTGGTGATATATCTATTTTTAAACCTGGATTATTAGTCGTATAGTAATAATGAGGTTTGAACCAAAATCCAGTGCATATGAGCAGGAAGGGGAGGGATAAAAAGCATTAGGGGAAATAATATTCCACTATGGGGACTGTCATTGCGTAGTTCCCCTTACAGGATCATCCCTATATTTCATACAATGTTATAATCAATCTACATGTATTACATGGGGGGAGTGGCATTAGAACCCATATACAAAATTAAATTTCGTCCTCTTAAGTGATGATTCTTACACAGTTATATATATTAACATTCATAAAAGAAATTTTTTACGTAGGAAGTTAACGTTTATTCAGGTTAGATCAAGGCTGATAAAATTTTATATTTTATGAAAAAATTGATCATATAGTTTAAAATTTATCAGTAATCATGGTATGATATATATCAAATGTTGTTGTTTCATTAAAAATATGTCATTATTACTGTCATGTAATAATGACACATTGTATGATGTTTTATTTCACATTTAATGAAATTTGATTATGCGGTTTTATGTCATAGAGAAACAATACTGTTTAATAGGATTACCATCATATAGGAAGTTTGAAATGCAACATAGATAAATATCAAGTACACAAGACCATGTTTAGGAAATATAATTTAATATATTTATGACATTTAATATTCCATCATGTTATATAATGAACATTTTTAGAAACCATTCATTGGACTAAAGAGTTACGAGCTCCCCATTCAAATTGATTAGGTACTATAAAATAATATAGTTGAATTTTTTAATAGTGAAGTGAAAATCCCAATTTAGAAAACAATTTTTCAATTTAATTAAATGTATCATTTCAATTATAGATAGTTGTTCCTCATTTAATATGAATAATGTGAAAAGGTGGCCATTTTTTTAAATGATCGAGGTACATGGTTTTTATGTACCTCATGGTTGTGCATGGAATGAGGTAGATTTTAGTCAAGGGATTCCAAATTGGATATATATATTTTGGTAAATGTTTTGGTATCAACATGAAATATATGGATATATGAAGTTATTTAAACTGATACTCATTTAGAAGAACATTCTATTGACTATACACATGGGAGTTAGGAGTTGGATGGGTTGAAGTGTGTCCCATTATTCGGTATAATAAAAAGGAAGTGGTGATTTTTTCTGGCCATTTTTTTCCTTGTTCACTATATTATTTTATATTATAGGAATAAATTTTTTGAGATCCTCAATAATATGTATTAATTAAATAATTATAATGGGACACATGGTTTGAAAATATGCTGTAAAATACTTAGAGATTTTTTACATCAAAGGCTTATATATTTGTTCTATTTTGCATGTGATTCGTGTGGGGGATTCCAGAATGATGAATGATGTGGGATTCCACAATCACAATCTCAGATTTAGTTTTAACTTTTTTTATTGGATTATTTTATCCAATTTTTAATAGAAATTCGTAGAATCTAGAATAAATGTGTTTTTTATCTATAACTGTTATCTATGGACCCATGACATTTACTACCAATTAATTTAAGTGAAGGATAATTCTTGATTGAATAAATATTCTCTAGAGGATAATTCATTAATTATTATTGAATTTATCATTCGTGAGACTTTTCATTGAATATAAAATAGTCATAAAAAATAATTGGACTATAGTGTCCAATTATTCAGATCATGTGGGAGAGAATCAATTTTTACTTGGTGAGAACAATTGTCTAGACAAAGAATACTGACATGAAAAGATGAATTTCATTTCTATAGAAACATTAGAGAGTGATTATAAAAATCATATATCTACAGAGGATCTACTCTGACATATGTGCCTCATTAATGACAAAATTCACACCATGTTGATGGATTGTCTCTCACTCACCTCAAATGGAGTGGGGAATTACAAATTTGAGGTACTCGATCAAAGAGGTAACCTAATGAGAGGATTCTACGACCTTAATGGGTATTTGAGGTCCCCACCAATGAACAAACACTCTTACTATAATGAATATTGTTATAATGATAATATATTATGTTATCACAACCATAACTATTTTATGACTAATAGTTTGTTGAGGAACATTCTATGGTGGTCACATTGTAGAAAAATTGATTCCCTTTTTTAATTAGAATCCATGTTAGACGATGAAATAGATGATTCCTATATCGTCAAATGTATTTTGAAATTATTTATCCCTATAAGAATTAATTACATTATTTATTATATTATAAAATTGATTATATTTTCCAACTACATTTTCTATAAGAAAAAAATATATTACATATGTAGATGAATTCCTCAAAAATATAATTATTTTTTAAGGTATCCTTATATTGTTTTTCTTGATCCTCTCTCTGTCGATCATAATGAAAATGTATCAGACAATGAGGCTAGGGAATTTCCTAAGTAGTATCTTTGAATACAGAATTGATGTTGTCCATAATTATGATGTGGATGTAGAATATGTAAACTAATTTTTCAAGATCCATTATATGGTCATTAAATTATTTGTATTTCAATGACAATCCTCCTATATAACACTACACCTTCATTTAAATATGTTTTTTCAATATGTTCCTTATGGATAGTCATTATGATTCTTCAAAATTCTACATTATGATTAGTATTTAATTTTTGTAGTTAGTAACATAGGGATATCTATATTATGTAGCTTCTTAATCATTAAATTTCATCCATATTTGATTTTATTGATTGTAAACATACATGGATATGGATCCCATATAATTTATTTAAATCAATAACACTCTAACCTAGATTTGAAACTCTTCTACTATGATATTGTGGTAGTATTTTAATATCCAATTAAAGTATCTGATGTTGTCACAGGTCTTGCTCCTATAATTTCCTCTCAACACTTCAATCCCAAAATATTTTGTCATGATGGTCTAGCAGTGTTTTCATTCTTAATAGATGAGTTTCAATTTCATTCATCAGATTTATGGTTTTTCTTGGTTGTTATGTTTTTTTAAACCAAGGTCTTCTTTATGTTTTCAATGTAAAACCCTAGAACACATTGGATATACTTATTATCACATAGGATTATTTAATTCACTACATATTATTTTTGGATTTTCATTGGATGATGAGTTTTATGGATTCTGGACTCAGGGTTACTAGTCTTTCGGGTGTTGCAACATGAAAGTCTTAAAATGGTCTCCAGACTATCATTTTGATTCAAAACCCTCCATTATTCCTATAAGAATTGGGTTCCAAAAGTATCCTCTTTATCGTTTCCAACAGAATGCCTTAATTTCCATTGCTTGTTTATTTGGTCATCCCATCAATCTTGACACTTCCACATTGAACATATCATGGTCCTCAGTTTCCATGATTTGTACTAAAATCAATATCCTGCAAGACATGCTTTTGTGATTCTGAATTCAATGTGGGGATCATGGTTCTTACACTATCTGGACATTCAAAATGTTCCAATTTTCTAAAAAAAATTCATGAGTTGGTCACTATTTGAATGAATATGAGAATAAATAGAATACTCTTTAACACCCACACCTCATCCCTGCAAATCTATTAGGGGGAAAGAAGCATATAAATTTTCACCTGTTTCCCAAAAAGATAACTTAGCTGTTTGTCCTAACCGCATGAACACATTAGGACCAACCAAAACATCCATTATTTGTGATTCTGAAATCCCTCACAATCCCATACATTTACAGAATAAAATCAAGATATCCCCATTACTGAACCATCCATCCATGAGGACAATACAACAAAACTTAAAGGAAAAGAGACTAGGAAATTTGAATTTGAAGAATCATTGCAAGTTGTTCTTGATAAATATTTCCTATTAGAAGAGTATTTTTTATTGTCGAGTGCTAGAAGAGAAAAGAAAAGAATTTATAGACTCTTATGGTTTCATTAATCAGATTACTATAAACACTTAGAAGTGTAGGGAAAGTACCAATATTGATAGAATTATTGTGATGCATTCTCTAGCTTCTGTCATGAGGGAAAAAAACACACTACCCAACAACCTACCCATAATATTAATTTACCTGCTATAATTGATTCGTACTAAAAACCTTCTTTTAATAATTCAGAATAATCATCAAGTGAGCATAATGAAAATGTCCATGCTCATAGGGAATCTTATAAAATAGAAGAGAAGTTGGAATTTCTAAATGATCATTACTTATGGAAGGATGATAATGATAATATTGTATTTAAAAAGTATTAAAATTGTGTGATAAGTGTTGATGACAACCTTGATATAAGAAAGAGAATTTTCATCATGATTGATGAAGAATATAAAATGAACCCCATCTTTAACTTTATTGATATCCCTGGAAATGAATTTTCAATTAACCCCTGGTTTGATGGAACTCCCTCTGTTTTGTGCACTTCCTTACGGCTCTGATTTCATACTGACTCTCTCTGCATTTTTGGGGATGTCATTGATGATGTCCTTTGGATAAGAAGAATTTTCATGTGGGCTATCATTGGTTTTTTAGAGTAGAACTATGAATTCAGGCTGTAATTCTGGCTCATCATAATGGTTTAGTCATATTGAGATGTTTCAAAACAAATATTGCTACCATCGATGGGCATTTGAGAAGTGATAAAGGCTCTTTTTCTGATGTAATTAATACCAGAAACCCCTATGGAATTGTGACCTCTCTAAATGAGGTTTTTCATAAAATTAGGATCGAATTTTATCATGAGGGATATTATTTGATTTGTGCTGAAGAGCTATCTTTATTGAAGATAATTTGATGTCCTGCTAGAGCTTTTTCATGAGAGAAACACTGCTTCAGTTTTTAGGTTGTTTTGGAATTGTAAGGAAGAAAAATAGCGAAGAACTCTAATGGTCATGATCCAATTTATGTGCAATGAAGCTGGAAAAAATATATATTGCACACTGAAGCTCGCTAGAAAAAAATATTTCATTGTAATTTTTCAATCTATACCACTTCTATGACTACACATCGAGGTTCTCTTCTACATATTTCTTTTCTATGAAATTATTTCTAGTATTCCTCTAAATCCATGTTGGCATAAGTTACATACACATCATTATGTATTATTTCTCTTGGTTTTAAAAAATTATTTTTGGCACATGAATTGGGAGAAAAATTCATGTCACCGATTTTATAAAAACAATAGTGTCTTGTTGTTTAATCTAAATAATATATCATGTTGTTCTATAGAAATACATCATACATCTATTTTAGGAACCCAACATGGATCTATTCCTCACTGAGAGGAATGCTAAAATTAATAAATATTGAACATAGATCATACATGGTTCTATGATAAACAAACCTTAGTTTTCTAATGGTAGTGTAAAATAATTCCTCAATGAAAATAGTTTGATTAATCTATGTACTATTCGCCTTGATCATGTTGACTATATGGAATAGATAATCCATAAGAATAGTTGATTGTGATGTGGAGTTGTCCTCAAATGCATCCTCGATCTGTTCTGAATTAGAATCAATTTTTTGAGTTCAAAGGATTCCATTTTACTAAAGGAAATGATCATATCCCATGCGATCAGGTTTAGAAATAGATATTTTCTATGACTCACCGATCCAGATTTTTCAACATCAAGTTTGTCAACTTTCATCTCTTGGCAGCCCAGTGGTATAGAATTTTTTTTGAAATAGGTCATATTTTTCATTATTTAATGGGAATTTTAATTTATTCTTTTATATGTGTTTTAAAATAATAATAATAATTTTATTATTATTATTTTAAATGAGAAAAATATTATTCTTCATAACAGTAAGGTGGATCCCAATTTTTACAGTTTATTTCTTCAAAAATTTTGATTTTAATTTCAAAACATATAGTTCGGTCACTCTAGGGGTTATCCAAATAATGTATCATTACATGGGGAAGGTTTAAAAAATATCTCCATACTCATGGGGTGATAAATATATGTTTTCAATACCCATCATCATTATAGAAGATGAAATATGAGTCATAGTGAGTTACATCACTATAGAGAACCTCTGCTCATTCCTAGAGGGGGAATTTTTATAATTATTTATAGTATGCGTGAATTCCTAAATGTTAGAGAATCGAGGAAAATACAAATATAATTTTAATACATGATTATTATGATAAAAATAATTTATTTGGTATGTGAAAAAAAAATTGATGAACTGGAAATCCATATTAGACTTTATGACCAATTTTAGTTCACTCTTATATTAACCTTGAATTATCTAATTGGACAAGTCTACATTTATCCAAAAATACCACAAATATTAATGAATTATTTTTAGGATGATTTTGAAACTTTAGAAATTGTTGACTAAACACTAGGGGAAATCAAATCAATTTAATTTCCTTGAAATGTAGATAAAGATTGCATTCCATTGATGATCCCAAATTAAACTTTTGTAGAGAAGGAGATAATGTACATGTAGTTACCATGTTAAAATGTTTTAACATTATATTCATTAATAGTATCACTGTCAATTTTATAAAACAAAAAGATCCCTAGATATTGAAATATTGAATTATAAGGCTGTTAATATAGTTATAGTGAGCCAATTATTAAGAGATATGTCAGTATTCTAGCATGGTTTTTTGTTACGTTGTATATATGACATAGGGAAATGTATGTTAACAAATTTTATTATCCTTTATACTAAGCGTTGATGGTCCAACAAGACAAGGTGAAGGTTCCAAATTAGAAATGACTACATTTTTATTTCTCCTTTATGGGATCAGATAATAATTTATTTATTATGGTTGGGCTATGTAGTCAACAAATCAAATTAGATTCAAGGATATACTAGAGGATGTATACATAGAAGGATCCATCTAGTAAGGATTTAGTAATATTTATATTATAATAAAATCATTTTAGATAATCATTTCAGTTGTCTATCCCCTATAATTGTGGTCATGAGAGTAGAAAATTCAATTTTAATATATGAATATCGTAGACATTCCCAGATGATTCTGTTGAAATACATTATCTCTATGCTCTACATAACGATCCACAATCCTATTGGAATTAACAATAGAATACTATTGTTCTTCATCACAGGGATAATCAATAACCGGAAAGATGATTGGACCTCTTCCCAATAAAGGGATTATAAATTTGATGAGAATTCATACTGGATTTTAAAATGGTATATGCTTACAATTTTCCATGTTTTTCCAACATCATCTCTATTTGGATTTAAATGCATGAATAGAATATAAATTTATTGTAGGAGACCGACAGAACTAAAATGATATTATTAGTTAAATCTAGGCTTAAATTATCTCATGGGATTGTGTGATCATATGTTTATCATAACATTAATTTAAAAATAGTTTTTTATGGTTAAATACAGGTTTATATTACCCAATATCACAATCATTATTAATGTTGTTAGAGATGAAAATCACATGATTTGAAGGATCTATTTGTTCCAATTGTTCATAATTAATATTATCTCTATATAATACATTGAATATTTTTATTTTATGTTCATGGATTTTGTCTTTGTGGTTATAGTTAGGATTTATTTTCAACTTATACTCTGGTGGATTCATGATCTATGAGAGAGTTATAAAATTAAAATCTATGGAGGAGATGAGGGAATTATATATATTTTCATTCATAAAATAATATATCATTTTCTTAGTCTCTATTAATGGTATGAATTCTAATACCGAATGTGTGGCCTATGAGAGCATTCAATTTTTTCTATGTCTAATGAGTCTTTTTCTATATTATAACTTGATGTTGAATCCACTGATGGATGGGAGTCTATTAGAGATTTTTAATCACTAATATCCCAATAATAAATACTTTAGGAGGATATAATATGTTAGTAATTTCATATATTTCCTTAATTGCCTCCTCTAGGTACTGATATCTCCCAAATAACTCATTAAATCCTCCTAAATAATTTTACAAGATTACTGAAAAAATGAGATTATCCCATTTTTTCAATATAAACATACCCAATAATTCTTTAGTGGGAATCTAAAAATCATGTTTTTATTCAAATAGTTTCCACCAAAAATTGTTTCAGATGCACAATCAATGATTTAGTTCATGTAGTTGGAATAATTTGTGACTCTCATCCTATATAAGGATACAAAAAACTGTACGAGAAAATGATAGCAGAGATCCTCCAATATAATAATTGATCATAGTGTGGGATGTCTATACCAAATAAAAATATGGTCATCGAGTGTCTATAAAAATTATCAATGTTTCAATACATCAAATTTATTTATTGATTGTACATCATTCTTGATCAATTGGATAAGTGAGTTTTTTGTTTCATTGGAAACATATTCCATTAAGGGTGGAGGTACAAATGATTATTAAATTGTATGACTATAGGGATTAATCAACCCAACCTGTGTAAACATTCCATTATAGGAAATATTTTTTTGTATCATCTAGATTTCATATACAGTAATTTTGGAAGAACTAATTATGATATCATGGGAGTTTTTTATGTTTTGACTTCCCCTTGGAATGTATATTGACTCCTTAATTAGAGAGTCCATGATCTCAAGGTGGGAAATTAGATTGATACAAAATAGAGTGCTCTATGAGTAATATTAAACTCTATCATGTATTGGATGTTCTATGAGATTTATCCCTAGATTGATGGAATTATCCACCACAATCATTCATAGATGATCTAATAAGAACTATATGTATCCATGGTTATATAAGAAGTGTGAATGAGTCTTCTTAAACATTATATCTATCTGGATAAAATCCTTATAGGTTCTCAAAATTATAAAATCTTTTTTATATCTAGAAATTTAATTAAAGAAATGATTTGAGAATATGTCATTTTTCCTAAAAAAATTCAAGAGCGGAAAATGAATCATCTACATAGTAACCATAGTCAACATTCCAAGGAATATTAGATGTTTTATAATATGTAATTGTAGACCCATATCATAATTTAATTATATGTGTTGAATAACCACATAAAGGTTTAATTATCTTTTTCAATCCCCATAGGATGAATTATCATTGTGTTAATCATCACATGAAAAACAATATTGATATTTATGGGGAATTAACTATGGAAAAAATCACCATTGAACCATGTTACATTGGTTAAATAGTAAAACCATCTCAAGGAATAGTATGAGGATTCTATAATTTCAATTATAAATTAATAAACTATAGGAAAAATAATCACCCTTTCCTCTAATTATAAGTGGGGAGTATTTCACATAATTAATACATAATATATCTAGGATTATTTCATTTTACACAATCAGGATGTTTTGAAAATTCCTACATGTATATGGATATTAATAATTATAATCATAGAATTTTTATTCTTATTTATCTTATTGAGTACCATAAGTTGTTAACAAATTCCATGGTAAGATATTTTATGGAACATAAGGCGATTGGAAATCACCCATCAGTTTATCAAGAGACTTATTCAGATGTGAAATAAAACATTCCCATCCACATCATGGTGATACATGAAAAATATGCGGTTGATATACATTCATAATTCATATAATGAATTAAACTATATAATATTTATATATGTTATAAATGAGTAAATATCCTTCACTAGAGATCAATTTAAATTGGTTATATATAGAACATTAATAGTTTTTAGTGCACTAATTTTTCATTAAATGAGTTTAATTAATTTATCCATTTTGGTGTAATGTATGTGGGAGCATTTTAAATTCTTAACACGTATAATTTAATGAAATGCATAAATATTTTATATTTAAATGGATTTGATCCCTCGTATTTATTTTTCTAGTATAATTTTAAATTTCTATTATGATTTCTTCCACCAATACTAACGTTTATGATATATGAATGATAAACCACCACATTTTAGGATATGAGGTCCTCTAATTATGAATGAGGTTCTATAGTTTTATGTAATTCCATTATTGGTACAAAACCTTTTTAATACATTTTTTATTATAATAAAATGATATCTTTAATTGAAAAATTAAGGATTACAACATTAAATAATTACAGGTGTGCATTATTTAGCATCCAAGACTTGGATTCCACATAAATGTGCTTTCATGATCCATCCCAGGTGGACCTATAAATGGTTACCCAAACTGATCTATGGCAAGGCCTAAGAGGCTTTACTGATCCTATTAGGCTAGCAACATGTAACATGGATTCCAAAAATATAGAATGGGAATTATTTACCCCAATGAAAATAAACTATGCAGTTTAAATTAATAGAACAAATAAAAATAAATAAATGAAATGAAAGGAATGAAAACATTGATTTCATGTTTGAAATATAATATGAAAATATAAAATTCTCAAAACATTCATTTTTATTTAAAAAATCACAATAGTAATCCATTTCCCTTTTGTTCAAAATAAGGCACAATATTATGTAGAAAAAGGGAAGAAAAAAAGACGTTCAATTTTCATAAATGTGCCAAATGATAGTTTTATTTTCATTCAAAAAATTCCTTATTAGATTCTCATTATCAAGGCACACATTTATAGTTTTACATGAAATCATTAATGCTATGTATAGACGACATCAATCCATATAATTAGGGAGATGACACTAATGGTACTTGTAATTGGGAAACACATGAATACCTAAGAACAATGGGGAGTACCGGAACATAATATTAAATGTGACTCATCCTGAAGGCATGCCATAGCCAATGATGTCATAATCCCTAAATTCACGATCATTTACCTACCTAGCCAGACCAAGGGGCCCAATCACATTTCAATTATATCAAAAATATTCCCCTAATATAGGCCACTAGCATTGTGTAATATAACAAGTTCATGAGTCATTATCAGTAAATCTATTTCATATGCAAGGTTCCCGTGATTTGTTTGTGATGGGGGTGTGCCATGAAATTTATGCAAGAGGCCACACATATATATATATATATATATTTTAGTAAACACACCACACAATCTAGCACCACCTCAGCCAGCACAAGGTTAGTTCACTAACATAAAATAATTAACATATGAGGGAAGTCCCATACCATGGACCCTCCCAACTCATGACTATCCAACTAGGTATGAGATCCAAATAAAGAGGGAGTTTTAAAATAGACATTTTAAAATTCCAAATGGTACTTTAGCTTCATATAATATTACCATTTACCAAAAACACTTAAAAACCATTTCCAAAACATTACCAAACATAATTCATATAATAACGTGAACAAATGAGCCTTTAGTGAATGATTTTTCCAAAAAGAACCCATGTGCATTTTTTAAATCCACATACAAATTGAAAAAGTAAACATAACTAAAAAAGGCTATAATACCACTTACTATCCAACACTCTTTCACAAGACTCAAATAGGCCATTTTAAGAAAACACATAGAGTGAAAACATGACAAAAATGATCCACACATTAAAATCTACAACTAAAATCATGAGAACCTACAATCAGTTCCAAAACAAAAATTTCCTCATTAATATTATTTAATAAACATATTACAAATTTTATAATACAATTATTATAATTATACAATGGATTTACAAAAAAAACCAACTCAAAAACCCCACTTTTTATTAAATTCAATCCCATGTTATTACAAAACAAAATGTGCACCACAATCATAATTAAAAAACTAATTTAATCCATTTGTAATATCATTTTTTGAAACACTAATCAATATTTAAATTAAAAAATATAGTTTAAATGGTAAAAATGAATTTGGATAACACCATCTTAAATATGTTAAACCAGAACACTATTTTCAACGAACCCAATAAACCATAATTTCAAACATAACATTCAATCAAACATATTAGTTGTTATCCCATAAGGGTAGAGACAAAGTATCATTTCAATACATAATCATAACATGTTAAAAAAAAATATATTTTATATTCAATTAATTAAGTGTTTTAAAAAGTTGTTAATGTTCTTTGAAAATCGATTGATACCACCCAAGAAACAATGAATTGATTTTATAAATTTTAAACTACAAGAAAGGCCCAACAAGACTAGTTATCCCTTTGCATGTAAAATAATGTTCAAATTCAAATAACATATAAAAATAAACGTTGTAAAAACTACCTAAATTCACATAAAAAATGATTCAAAAAATTAACATTCATTAATTTACCATCAAGGAGGCTGTGAAAATAAAGAAATAAATGAAATCGTGAATTTAAAAGAAAGATACAAGGGATCCTGCCTCAAATCATTAGCTTAATGATAATGAATACCAGAATTATATTAATGTGGGACCTCAAACCATAACATAGAGGGGATACACATGATGTGAGGGGTGGATCTGGTCACTCGATGGGTGGTACACACCATAAGGGTAGGGCGAACCGAAGGAGGCCAGCCGGTGGCGCGATATGAGAATGTGGGGGTAGGGGTGACTGGTCGGGGCATCACTGGTGTAGTGTGTGTGGGCCAGAGGGGGAAGGGCCATAAGGTTGAGTTCTGAGTAACGGGATCCCAGGGGGGTCATGATTAAATTCCAAGCATGAGAGTATAGAAGATCATACTGAAGAGGGCATGGCAGGGTTGCACAGCTTGATGGGATGGGGGGAGCAGAATGATGCATGGATGGGGGATGAGAACTATGTAGCACCAAAAAATTGGGTAGAAGCCCTATGGTAATAGCATAAATAGATAAAATATATAAAATAAAACTAACAATAATTAATAATAACATTAATCTGTAATTTAAAAAAACTTCCAGACAATAATAACAATAACAATAACTAACCTTCTAAATGATTATAATAATAATACACATAATAATTATAATAAAAACATTAATAATAATATAACAATGATAAATATTAAAATTTTAATAAAAAACATTTTTTAATAATATTTATAATAATAGTATCAATGATAATATAATATTATGATTATTATAGTAAATAAATTTTTTACACAAATTTTAAATTTTTTTTCAAACATATTCACTTTTTTTTTCATTTTCATGATCATCAGGTATAGTGAACAATGACTTCAGTGATGTTGTATAGATTGGACTTCACCCAACCCATGTTCTAGACGTTTTCAATGCCAAAACATCAATTTATTATCAAAAATAAAAAAAATTCATTCAGGATTAACCCACACCTCGATGGAATATTTAAAATCCATATAAAATAATAAAATAAAGATATTTAAAAATTCATGGAGTGACAGTTCTCCCCACCATAATTCTTTCCATCCCCGAAATGCCATAATAAGGTTGAAATCCCAAAACAGATGTTGACATCACTTTACAGTTCATGTGGATTCTCAAATAATAACAATGATGAGATAAGAAAAACCCAACTAATGATTGAAAGGATAACAAAAATAACTCAAGAGACTGATATAGACCCCCCAGATAAGTTCAAACATTCCCCAAAATTGTAGACACCCCTGTTTGATGGGTTAAAAAGTTATAGAACTCACATGACTCCAAAAACAACGTTAAAAAATGAATACCGAAATCATTTTCAAATAGAACACATAATAAGGAAGAAACTAATATATTAACAGGGGGATGCCCGAATGGATTCACCACCTTTAGAGACTGACCAAAACAACATTGATTGAGACCAACAATGGGTCATTCCACCATAATAACATTGTAGAAAAAGCTAATTTTCTAAAAAATAACCATAAACCATTGTATCTTATATGGTAATCTAATACTATTCATTTTTTTATCAAAAAATGTAATAACCATTTATCACCTCATAAAAAAAAGATCATATGGACCCCTAAGGTTATCCTTTTTGTCCACAAAAGAAAATATAATTATTTCTTGAATAAAATTTTCCCATATCCCACATTAGTGTTACAGATTATAAAAAATTACTCCAAATTAATCCTATCATAAAAATATCCTTAATTCATTTAAGAATTTACCATCCTATAATCTACCATAACTTTTTATTCCCTTATATATAGATTTTTTACTCATTAATATTTCGTCACTATCCATTAACTATGATTTTCCACTCTAATTCAAAACACTTCATTCCTACAGATACTATAATCTCATAATGTATAAATATCAATCCAAATATTATTTATTCTTTATGGATTAGAAAATAATTCATACCACGAATCCATATATCATGATCTTTAGGATGTTCCCATTCTCTTTTTACATGTTTTACTACGTTAAAATATTAAATGGTCATTCCAATTTTGTAATTTCACTTATCTATAGTGTTAGAAAAGTTGATACTGTGATACCATATAAAAAGATAATGTGACCATAAAATTGTTTTAGAAATGAGTAGGTGTTGGATAACACAACAATTTTCATACATGCGATTTTAATTCTAAATAATCATTCAAAATCATTTGATCATGCTTTTTTCATTATATTGATTATAAAATTTTCATGTAAGGATAATAATGTTGTGAAAGAACTATAAAGACCTGGCCTTAAACATTACACAATATTGAATTAAATGAATAATTTACATTGAGGATGTTATGAGGTTTAGATTTTTATAGAATTAGGCCACAACTATTACCTTAAATCTCAAAAATTACAAGGTTAAAATTTCTACTCAGTTTCAAATATTTTCATAAAATAAAAACTCTAGAAAAAATAGATAGTTATAGTTTCATGTTTAAGATATCATGACTATTTCTTGATCCCATCCTTGACCCTATTCATCTATTGGTCCAATGAAAAACATTTTAAAAACTGTGATGAGCATAAAAAGTACTGTAAGGTTTATAAAAAAGAATTAAAACATTAGTATATCATTTCTTACATAACATAAGATCTTTAACATACCTCATGAAATTATACTATTTATGAATAACACATAGAGAACATAAATCACAAAGGATACTTGTGTCATCCATATCAAACTTACATTGTATCTATCATAGATATGTAAGGAGTTACAATTGGAATACCCATTAAAATATATTCTTTAAATACCTTATGAGAAACATTAAATTTTACCTCTATCACGTTACCCAATGCATTGGAGAGATATATTTGGCTCACTCGACCAAGATTTATAATGGAATCACCAATATACGTATCAATTCCCAATAACCATAACATATTTTTAACACATAAAACAAACATAAAGGAAATATAACATTTCAACTTTTCAAAAAAATGCATAATTTAAATATATTTACATAAAAAATACATTATGAAAACAATTTTCAAAACCAAAATACATAATAGATTATAAGGTTTTAATTTTACTTTTAAAAACATTATGTCTTGTTAAGGAATCTAAAGATCAAATAATACTCACAGTGGTGGAATGGTTGGTGTCACCAGGTACCTCAAAAGAAAAATTCCTTTTTGTCGTTTAATACAACACATTGTATAAATATATTCCATTTTAATGAAATGAAATGTCAATGGTTTTTATATAGCCTATAAAAGAAAATCTTGTATTAAAACAAAATATGCCTCAATAAAAGGAGATTGAGGCAAAGTCCCTTACCTCATGTCCGACTTGAGTTGTTCATTCTTTAATCTCATAAATAATATACTAATGTTAATTTATACTTTCTTAATAAACCCTTTCCAGTTTATTATTCATTTTATATCACTTATAACCATGTTATAAACATTACGTAATTATATAAGTTAATAATATTCTTTTTGTCAATATATGGTACATCAGTCAAAAAATTGACTTCTTATTATTACAAGACGTTCACTTGATACAAAGTTAATTTTATCCAGAATTATATTTGTGATTTAGTAATCATATATATCATATATATCTAGTATATATAAATGTACTTATAATAGTACATAACATTTGGACTTTATAAATAAAATGCACGGTTCAAGGAGATGGTAAGTCCTACGTACACATGAACGCTACATTCACTTCCATTTCATATTTTAATGTAATTAAAAAATAATGGTACATAGGTATATTATAATTACAGTATAATATCATATATAATATCATTAATTATATCTTATATACATCTCACATATTGTATAAATGAGTTATATCACTTTGAGGGGGCAGTATTCCACAGTTCCTCAAATGAAATTATCGCATTTACCCATTATGGAAACCAAAAATGTATGCCATAAATGTAAAAAAATAAGAATAATGAAAATGTAAACATAATATATATCATATAGAAAAATATGTCCATATTAATGGAAACCATGATAGGCAGTAGGAGATAATTGGACAATCATCATTTAATGAAGCGTTAGTTTTCCATTCATCGAAAGAGTATGTTCTTCACCCATTAGATGGAGGTGTGTCTAAGTTTAGTTCGAATCGATCTCATAACAACAACCTAGTATATTGAGTATACTGGTTTTTTTATAAAATAAATGAATAAAACGTGATTAGGGGTTTTAGAAGTAAAATAAAAGAATAGAAGTCAAGAGAAACCATTACCTTAAATTTGGGTAACTCCTTTTGGTTTGAACCAAAAGGGCTTCATAATGTGCCTTGTGCCTATGGTAAGGCTTCTAAGAAGAGGATATAGACTTTTAGATATTATTTTGGAAGGTTTTGATTAGAAAAGAGGCTTGAGATGTGTGATGAATGGGATAGAAGTTGTGTCCATTTATAAGGGGGATGAGGGGCTCTTTAGGAATGTGTGAAAATATTATTTTATTATATAATGATATTCAGTTTATAAAGGTTAAAAACTTCTTAAAGTCAATGATAATATGACTAATGGTAGAAATAAAATCATCCAAGAAGAATTGGACTGTTTTTTGATATTATTGTAATCTTTATAATATTATTTATTTAAATAATTTATTAATGAGGTAAACAATGCATCATTATTGCGTCAAAAATAATTTTATTTATTTGATGTATAGAAATTATATAAAAAATACCATGATGTAATAAATCTATCTAGATTTCCCAATTATATTTATAGTTGAAATGATAACTTATATAACCCCTTGTAAAAATTAATTAACTATAAGATATTTGTTTATGTCAATTTTGTCTTTACTTTATGGTAATTAAAATAATGTGTCATTATAACTAATAAGTGGCTCCATGTGGTTCCAAAATAGACCCAATGATTCCCATTTTCGGAAATGACTCATAAAATAAGGTTATGACAAGTGTGAAGATAATTTTGTATTATTATGGTCTTCTTTTTAGGTTGATTTATCCTATTTACCTTTAACCACGGAAAATAAAATTCAAATGTTATTATTCAGAAAAAATTATTTTCATCTTATTGAACCAGATTTTACATAAAAATAATAACCATGTATGTCATATTTTTGATATCCAATTCACAGAAGTGGTAAAATTTAATTTGAATGAAAATGTCAGTTTTTTAACTACTACTTAGTGGTTTCACTATTCATCAAACATTGACGTTTTTCAGAAAAATACAAAAAATTCGGTCTATAATATATTTGATATTCTGAATTCAAAAATGATGTATATTATACCAAATTCAAAACATAGAAGTTGGATTAATTAATTTAAAATTAATTCTCATTGTCAAAACAAAATGATTGTTTTTTTTGAAATATTAACTATAAAAAGATTGACACTTGTTTATGGCCAATTTCAAAGTGAAATTATTTTAAATGACAAAAATTAGATTAAATGGTAAAAATAAATATAATTACTCTTATAAACCAATTAAAAAGATAAAATATACATATAAATAAATAAGATTAAATGGATTTTTTTGAATTTAAATATATTATTTTTCACATTTCATTAAAAATTGAATTTTATTAGAGAAATTCCAAAAATTTACCCAAATTAAATTTTGATGTCTTTATTCTAAAGAAGAATTTTATTTGTTCAAAAAAAAACATATAAATGTAAACAAAATTATATTTAATGAGGTTTCAGCACTAAATGGCGGTAAATCAACCTTTAAGGTAAACTATGCTTAAAATTACATTAATTAACATTTTAAGCCTATAAATTTTATTGGATAAATGTAAAATGATTTAACAAACATGTATAATTAAATAGCAATTCATTAATTCATTCCCGCCAATACAATAGTTAGTCATTGACTATCATTTAATATAATAATATTATATTATTAGTGTGCAACATAAGAATTAAAAGAAACCTATTGTTGCGTATCGAGTACGCCATCAAGCTTATCAACCCCTTTAAAGTGAAATTAATATATAATTCACTAATATGAATAATTATGAAAATGTATTGTTTCTTTATTTACCTAGGATGTTACATCCTTCCCCCCATTTGGAATTTTATTCCTCGTAATTTTATTCATTTATCAAATTAATGTTGGTATTTATCCCTCATAGCATTTTCTGATTCTCACATTTCCTCTTCAACGATATGGTTTTTACACAAAACCATTACCTGGTGAAATACCTTATTTTTCAACAAATGCTCTCTAGGATCAAGAAATTGGACTAGTTGTTCCTCACATGATAGATTCTCTTTCAATTTAACTACCACTTGACTAAAAACATGAGATGGATCTGGCCTATACTTTCTCAACATTGAAACATGAAAAACATTATGTACCTGTGATACACATGGAGGTAAATCCACTTAGTATGTAAATTATCCAATTTTCTTCAGGATTTCATATGGTCCCTTGAACCTCGCACTCAACTTTCCATTCTTAAGAAACATTGAAAAAGACATGCTCACCAACCTCAATAGAGAGATCATTCCACCTATTATCCTTATAACATTTCTGCCTTCTCTGTGTTGTTCTCATGTTCTACAGAATCAACTAAACCATTTCTATCATCTGTTCCACTAATTCTTGTCCCATCAGTATAAGTCACCTACATCATCCCAAAAATCTAGAGTTCGACAGCTCTTTCCATATAATGACTCAAATGGAGCCATCTGTATACTAGAATGGAAACTAATATCCTATGAAAATTGACCCAAAGAATGATGTTGGTACCAACTTCCTTTGTAATCTAGTGAACAAGCACGTAACATTACGTCTATGGTCAGAATGGTTCATTCTGACTACCCATCTGATTGAGGATGAAATGCTCTACAAAAATATAATTTAGTACCCAACGACTTTTGAAGGTATTTCCAAATGATATAAGTAATCCTAGAATCACAACCAGATACAATGTAGAGTAAAACTCAATGCAACTAGATAATGTCTTTAACATACAATTGATAAAGTTCATCTAGAGAAAATGTATCTCGAATTGGAAGGAAATAAGCAGATTTAGTCTACCAATCAACAATAACCCAGATTTCATTATTATCCCAAGATATATTTGGTAATACACACTGATGTCGATTGATATATTATCCCACTTCCACTCTAGCATCAGAAAAGACTGAAGAATCCATTTTGGTAACTTCCACTCTGCAGTACAATACTGACATGTCAAACACTTCATAGTAAAATAAGAAATATCAATTTTTATTCCATATCACCAGTAATACTCATGAAGATCTCTGTACATATAAACAGCACATAACAACTCATTCATCAAATGTGAATCACAATTCACAAATAATCATTTACCAAACCTGTAAAAACAATCATTATAAATGTTAACTTTTTTCAACATACCATTCTGAACCAACGATACCTTTTTCTGTAACTCACTATCTTTCTTCTGCACTTTCTTTATTCTGTCTGATAGAGATGATTTCACTAACACCAGATACAAAACATAAGAATTTCCTGCACCAAAAACCTATATGCCAAGGTTTAGCAAATCAAAAACCAAAGGATCACTTTCGAAGAATTTCATTGTCAATGAAGCATTAATTTTTTAACTCAATACATCAACCAATTTTGTTGATTTTCCTTGATGGTAAAGGATCGTGCAATCATAATCCTTAATTAATTCATACCATCTCATTTGTCTCATGTTCAATTCATTATACTTGAATGTAAAATTAAAACTTTTGTGTTTGGTATATATTTCACATTTTAATCCATACAGATGATGCCTCTAGATTTTTATACAAAATACAACAACAACTAATTCTAAATCATGTGTATAGTAATTTAACTCATGAGGTTTCAACTGACGTGAATCATAAGCAATTACCTATTCATTATGAATAAGGACACAACCAAGTCATTTGAATAAAGCATCACTGTAAATAAATAAACTCACCATTTTTGTAAGGTAGTTCCAAAACAAGAGCATTCACCAATATTTATATCAATTCCTGAAAACAACCATCAATTTCTTTTGTCCAAACAAACATAACACCTTTTCGAGTTAACATACTCAGTGGACTAGATATCCATGCACAATTTTTTAAAAACCTCTAGTAATAACCTAACAAACAAAGAAAAATATGGATATCAGTTATATTTGTTGGTCATGGACATTATCCAAAAACTTTTGTAATAGAAATATTAATAGTAATGTCATTTTTTAAACAATGTGACCATTGAAAGAAATTTTTTGCAACAAAAACTCACACATGCAGAATTTACCATAAATTTTATTTTCATTTAAGGTTTTCAAGAAAACCCATAAATGACATTCATACTCATATTTACTTTTATAATAAACCAAAATATCATCAATGAACCCAACCACACACATATAAAAGAAACCATAGAATATTCTATTCATAAGATCCATGAATACATCTGGTGCATTGGTTAACCCAAAGGGCATAACACCATATTCATCTAGGCTATATCTAGTACAAAACGTTGTCTTCAGAATGTCTGCTTTATATACATTCAATTGATGGTACCCCGAACTCAAATCATTATTTGAAAAATATTTATCTCCCTGGAGATGATCAAAAAAATCATTGATATGAGGAAAAGGATACATTTTCATAAACGTGATGTAATTCAATGCTCTATATTCAATGCAAAGCCTCATCGATCCATCTTTCTTCATAATAAACAAGACATGAGAACCCCATGGTGATGTGCTAGGTTGAATCAAACCATTATATAATAACTCTAGTAATTGCTTCTTTAACTCTAAAAGATAAATTTGATCAATTAGATAAGTGGGATTTAAAATAGTCTTGAAAAAAAAAACTAAGTCAATGGTAAATTCAACGTATTGATCAGGTATAATACCAAGAAATTCAACATGAAAAACATCAAGGTACTCATTTACCTCTAGCACATCATTAATTTCAACTGTTCCTTTTGTTTCAACAATATTTTAAAGGTAACATTCATTTCTATTTTCACTAGTTTCTCAGCTTCTTGATACCATATCAAAAGAAATGGTTCATTCTTGTACACAAACTTAAAATCATTCTGAAAAGAAACCTCTTTATCCATGTAGAAAATCGTAGAATGAAAAATAGAAAGGAAATTCATTCCATGAATAACATCTAACTATACTAGAGGAGAAACAATAAGGTTTGCATGTTGACCCTTTCCACACATAAAAACTTGAAGGTTCTTATAAATTTTTTTGTCTCAACATTTCCTCTAGGTGTTTTTACCAAAAGTTCTGCATTCATATCTTGAGATGGAATTTTTAATTTTCTGGAAAACTTCATAGAAATTAAAAAGTGTGTAGACCATGAATTAAACAACACATTGGAATAATTTTAACAAACTAACAATGTACCTAATAATACTTCATTCAATGTCCTAACATAAACTAAAGTAGTTTAAAAGGATTTCTCTACACTTTCATTCTTGTAGTCCAATTTATTTCTCTCAGATGGGTTCTTTATTGGAAAATCATTTTCATAATGACCCATTTCATTGCTCTTAAATTTTTTACAGATTATAAATCATATTTTGTCTTACAAATACCATGCTCTTTTTTCAGTTAAATTATGAGCCTTATGTCCCATTTTACCACATCGACATCAATTACACAAATTCAAAAGACATTCCCCAATATTCTTTTTACCACAATTTTCACAAAAAGAAAAATTATTTTTCATACCATTAGACTTTTTGGAAGAGTTCTTCCCTTTCACCTGCCACCTTGACCTCTTATTATTCTATTTTTCAAAGATCACATGATCATCCGCAAACTCTGTTTCCTCCTTCTTCAAACAATGAATTTTTTTTTCATATCTTTTTTACTCACAAGATACTAAATCTTTTCAATACTTTGGATTTAATCCTCAATAAAAACGGTTGATTTTACTATCATGATCTCATAGAAAATTTGGAGCATACCTTTCCAGTCGAGTGAATTTTTCATCATAAGCATCCACTGAGTCATCCTCCTGCTTCAATTCTAGAAATTGATTTCCATCCAATGAAAAACCACAATTGGAAAATATTTCTCAATAAACGTTCCTATAAATTCATCCCAATCAAGAGGATCAATATCCCCACTATCCCTGATATTTTTCACCATCCACCACCACTGAATAACTTCACCTTCAAAATGGTAAACAACAAGACTAACCTTTTGAAGTTATGAACACCCCATGACACACATAATTTTCTACAGTGCTTTAATCAACCATTATACTAGCACAAGGTCATATGATCCCTTAAATGATGGTGAATTTTGCCTCATGAAATGATCCACTATTAATATGTTCCTATGTGGATGATCTGGTTGATCTCATGCATGGATACCACACCATTTATAACCTGAGTCAATTGTTCCATCAATACAACAAATTTTTCAGTTGTGATTCCAACCATTTCGGGTTTCTGATATGGAAGGTTGAATTTTTCAAGATGTCGTCCCAACATTATACCCTATTTCCTCTGTGGAAAACCATTATGAACATAGAAATATCTTATGGGAAGAAACATCGTAATCTGTAAATGCTATATCATATCAATATTAATATAACATAATTTAATGATATTAATTTAACAATACCCTAACTTCTAATGTTATCTAAACTGACCATTGATACCAACTATAAGGTCATAACCTTAAAAATTACACAATCATGAATTAAATGAATAATTCACATTGAGGAACCTTTCTAGTTCAGTGTTTTAGTGAATAAGGCCACAAATATTACATTACATCTCAAAAATTAAAAGGTAGATACTTCTACTCAGTTTCAATTTTTTTTTTGTAAAATGAAATCTCTTGATGAAAAGAGTCATTTCTAGTCCCATGTTTTAGACAACATGAATTTTCTTTGATCCCATCCTTGAGCCTATTCATCTTTAGGTCCTATGAAAAACATTTAAAATGATTGGATGAACATTAAAAGATCAGTAAGGTTTATAAAACAATGAAATAAAAAATTATCCCATCATTTCATACAAAACATAATCTCTTTAACATACCTCATGAAATTATAATATTAATGAGTAACAAATAGAAAAAATAAATCATAAAGGAAACATGTGGCATCAATATCATACATACATTATATCTATCACAGCTACGTGGGGAGTTAAATTGGGAATACCTATCTTAATATATTCCCTAAATCTCTAAAGAGAATCACCCAGATTTACCTTTGTCACATTAACCAATGCATTGGAGAACTATCTTGTGCTTACCCACCTTACGTTTATCACAGAACCACATGTATACATAATGATTCCCAAGAACCATAACTTATTTGTAACACATAAAACAACCTAAAAGAAAAGATATCATTTTTAAATTTCAATCACAATATATCATTTAAGTATATTGACATTACAAATCAATTATCAAAACCATTTTCAATACCAAAATACGTAAAAGTGTATATTGTATTTATTTTTATTTTAAAAACATTACGGCTTGTTATGTATGCCAATGATCAAATAATACTCTCTACGATGGAAAGGTCGTTCTCACCTAGTACATTAAAAGAAACATTATTTTTTGTAGTTTAGTAAAATGATTCTTAGAAAAATATTCCAATTGAATGAAATGAAAAGTGAAATTTTTTTAGACAGTGTATAAAATGAAATCATATATTAAAAGAATATATGCCTCAATGAATGGATATTGAGACGATGTCCCTTACCTTGTGTCCGAAAAGACACCTTCATTCTTTAATCACCTGAATAATAATCTAAAGATAATTTATACACGCTTAAGAACCCTTTTCAAGTTTATTCTTCCTTTTATATCACTTATTACCATGTTATAAAAATTATTTAATCATTTATGATTATAACGTTCGTTTTGTTGATATTTGGTACTTGAGTCAGAAATAGACTTCTTATAATTACAAGTTGTTCACATGCTCAAATGTTCATTATATACAAAATGATCTTTATGATTTAGATATCATATATATTATAAAAATTCAGTATATACATGTATTTATACTAGTACATAACATTTTGAGGTAAGAAATGAAATGCACTGTTTATGGACACGATAAACCATACGTACTCATGAACGCGACTTTCATTTATATTTATTATTTTAATGGAATTAAAACAAAATTATACATAGGTAAATTATAATTCCATTATAATATCTTATATAATATCATTAATGAAATCATTTATACCTCCCACATATGGTATTAACGAGTCATATCACTTTGAGGTGGTGGTAGTTCGCATTTTCTCAAATTAAATTATTAAATTTAATCATTATGGAAACCATAAAGGTAGGATATAAATGTAAAAGACATAAAAATAATGAAAATATAACCATAATATGTATTATATATAAATATTTTTACATATTAAGGGACACCATGAGATGTGGTATGAGATAATCGAACAATCGTCGTTTTGTGAGGTGTTAGTTTTCCATTCACAAAAACTATATTATTTCACCCATTAGATTTTGGTATGTGTAAGTTTATTTTGAATACATATCATAACAACATCCTAGTGTATTTAAGATACTGGTTTTATTATAAAATAATGTAATTAAAAGAGTTTAGGGGTTATAGAATTAAAATAAAAGAAAAGAAGTTAAGAGAAATAGTTACCTTTAATTTGGGTAACTCTCATTGGTTTGAACCAAAAGGACATATTGAAGTACATTAATACTATGTTCAGGCGTCTAAAAGGAGTATTAGGATCTTGAGATCATATCTGGGAATGGTTTGTATGGGAAAAGGGGCATTAGAGGTGTGAGGAATGGGTTAAAAGTGGTGTCCTTTTATAAGATGGAGGAGGGGTACTTTAGGAAAGTGTGTAACTATTATTTTATTATATAAATATTTTAGGTTTATAAAGGAACAATATTTATTAATGTAGAAGAATATATAACTCATTGTATAAATATAATCATAAAATATTATTTAGATGGTTTTTGGATATTATTTTAGTCTTTATAAAATTATTTATTTAAATCATTTATTAATGAGGTAAACTTTGCATCAGTATTGTGTCATAAATTTTTTTATTTATTTGATGTCTACAAATTATAAAAAGATACCATGATGTAAGTAATATTTTTATATTTATAATTTATATTTATATTCTAATTGATAACTTATATAAACCCTTGTAAAAATTAATTTACTAAAAGTTATTTGTTTATGTCTTTTTTTTACATTATGCTAATTAAAATAAAGTGTCATTATCACTAATAAGTGGCTCCATGGGGTCTCAAAATAGACCCAAGATTTCCCATGGTCGGCCATGACTCGTAAAATATGTCTAGGATAGGTGTTAAAGTAATTTTGTATTATTATGGTATTCTTTTTTCCTTGATTTACCTATTTAACTTTAACCGTAAAAAATAAAAGTCAAAAGTTTCTATTAACCAAAAATTATTTTCATCTTATTGAACCAAATTGTAATTACTAATAACAACAATGTATGTCAGATTTTTGAAATTCAATTCACAGAAGCGGTAAAATTTCATTTAAATGAAAAAGTCAATTTTTTAACTACTACTAAGTGGTTTAACTATTCATAAAAAATTTATGTTTTTCAGAAAAATACCAAAAATATAGTCTAAGATATATTTGATATTACGAATTCACAAATAAAGTCTATTTTACCAAATTCAAAACATAGATTTTGGATTAATTAATTTTAAATTAATAACTGTTGTCAAAACAAAAGGTGTGTTTTCAATAAATATTAACTATCAAATGATTGACACTTGGTTATGTCCAATTTCAAGGACCAACATTGTATTAAATGGTAAGAATAACTTCAAATTATAATTTAAAAACAATTAAAAATATAATCTATCCATATAAATAAATTATATTAAAAGGAATTTTTGAATTAAAATACATTATTTTTAACTTTTCATTAAAAATTGAATTTTATGAGAGAAATACCAAAAATTTACCAAAAGTAAATTTTGATTTCTCGATTCTAAATAAGAATTCAATTTTTTAAAATAGGACATATAAAAGTGACCAAGAATATATTTAATGTGGGTTCTCTATTAAAAGGGTTAAATCATCCTTTTAAATTAAATTATGCTTAAAATTAGATTCATTAATTTTTTATGCCTCTAAATTTTATTTGATAAATGTTATAACATTTAACCTACATGTATAATAATATTGTAGTTTCATCAGTTAATTCCCTCAAATTAAAAAGTTAGGCATTAACTATCATTTAAAATAATATTTTTATATTATTAGTGTGCAACATAAGATATCAAAGAAACCCGTTGTTCCGTATCGGGAACGCCATCGAGCATATCAAACCCTAGAAAGTAAAATAAATATTTCATTAACAAATATGATTTATTATGAAAATGTATTATTTCATTATTTACATAGGATGTTACAAGAACTCTTACCTTCCATCCTAATAAATTATCGTTATTCTGGTGAAAATAATTAACACATAAAAATGAAATTTATTACTATAAAAATATAATCCTCTATAGGGTAAAGATAACATAAAACCATTTATATTAATTCAATCCAACAACCCCATTATATATCAAATTTACAGGTTTTTACCTAATCCATCTATGTTTTCATAACCCTTAAAATGCATCCAAGTGATAATAACCATCTTAGATATATTAGATCCCTTACCTACACCCAAATAACCCATATCCTATAAAGTTATCTAATCCGACCTCTGATAACAACTATAATGTGCCAGACATAGACATTACATTGTCATGAGTTATGTCAATAATTAAAAATTGAGAGTCCTTTTAGGTTTATAGTTTTAGTGAATTAGGCATTAAATATTACATTACATCCCAAATATTACAAAGACGACACATCTACTCTAACAATTTTTTTCACAATGATAAAAATCATTAAATAAAAAAACAATTCATATCTTGATAAACAAATTATTAAATTATTCCTTTCCCACACCCCTTCTTCTATCCTATTAAAATCATTTCAATTACATGGGATGAGAATAAAAAGCATGGTAAGGGATATAAAATAGTAGAGAAAACATTATTCTATAAACATATTGAAATCAATAAAACCACACTTTTAAGTAATAAAACATATGTTATTTAATATACCTCATGAAATGATAAGATTTTTGAATAAAAGATAGAAATAAAAAATCATAAAGATGACTTGTGGAATCCATATTATCCATACATTTTAGCTTTCACAACATCATAGTGAGTTATGTTTGGAATAGTCACCATAATATATTCTCTAAATCTCATAGGAGAAATATTAATATTTACCTCTGTCACGTTATCCAAAACATTGGAGAGCTATCTCAGTGTCACCCACACTAATTTTAACACTAAACCACCCCTATATATAAATAATTCACATGAACCCTCACATAATGATAACTAATAAAACCAACATAAAGGAATGATAATATTTCCACATAGAAATCACATGATATCAGTTCAATATATTGTTATAATCACTCCATTATCAAAAACCATTTTCAATATAAAAATAAATAAAAAATTTAAATTTTTTATAAATTCCTATTAAAAACATCAAAACTTGTTTATAAATAAAAATATAAGATAATTATTACTATAGTGGAAAGGTTTTTGTCACCGTGTATGTTAAAAAACCATTAACTTTTTCGTTTAGTAAAATTCTTCCTAAAAAAATTAATATTTTTTAAAAAAATATAAGTAAATTAAAATAAAATTTTCATAATTATACACCATATATGGTAATGATTAAAAAAAATATTCCTCAATTAATGAATATTGAGGTGATGTCCCTTACAAAAATTCATCACCCTAATGACTTCATTAAAAATTCATAAAGTGATTTGATGCGGTAGAAAAGGGCATCACATCACTTGGACATAAAATGTTTAGATATAAGGATATATAAAAACATTTTCCAAAATATTCCAACATAAGAAAATTTAAATTAAAATACATAACATAAATTAAGTCTATGACTAAAAGAGGAGGGTCAAAGGTTCCCTTACCTTGAGTCTAACGTATTTCATTCATTATTTATATTCATGAATATTAATACTAGGTTAATTTATACATACTCGAGATCCTTTTATAAGTTAATTATTCCTTTTATTCCCTTATTACATTGATATAAACATTGCATAATTTTTTACGTTAATATCGGTTGTTTGGTCGATATTTTGTACTTGAGTCAAAAATGAGCTTGTTATGATTAAAAATTTCCTATGTGGTAAAAATTCCATTATATACAGAATTATATTAATGAATTAGATATCATATATATCATATATTTACCATATATATGTATTTATTATATTTCATATCATTTGGAGATAATAAATGATATGCATTGTTCATTGAGACGATAAGTCGTACGTACGTATGAACGCTACATACATTTTTTTTTTCATATTTATTGGAATGAAAAATAAATATATCATATGTATATTATAATTCCAGTATAATATTATATTTTATACATGTTACATATTTTTTATAAACTCCATACTTTATACATTCCATGTTTGGAATGAATGAGTTATATCAAAATGAGGGAGCAGTTGTTCACAGTTCCTCAAATAAAATTATCATAGTTCAACATTAATGAAAGCATAAAAGTATTATGTAAATTAAAAATACAGAATCATAGATAAAATATAAATATAATGTATATTATATGTAAAAAAATTTACATCATAATTTCCAACTTGATAGGTGGTGAGGTAAAATTGAACAATCATCATTTCGTGATGCAGTAGTTCGTCACACACAGAAACAGTATGTTCATATATATTATATAGAGGTGTGTGAAAGTGTATTTAAAATACATTTCATAAAATAATCTTAATATATTAAGGATACGATTTATGTTAATTAAACATGAAATAATAAGATCATAAGGAGTAGAGGAGGAATGTAATTTAAGGGATCTTGATAGAAGATGTTACCTCTAAATAAGGTAACATCTTTTGATTTCAGCCTGAACGATTTTTTAGAAAATCTTTATTCCCAAGGTAAGGCTTATAGGATTAAATGATTAATACATGGATCTTATTTTAGAATAATTTGGTCTAGCCCAGGTTTTCATATGTGTAATTAAATGTGTAGAGGTGGCATCCTCTTATAAGAGGGAGGAGGGGAACTTTTGGGAGATTTTGAAATATTATTATATTATAAAATAATTATCGATTTTAAATGGTCAAAAACTCATTTCATTCAAAGAAAATATGATTTTGGGTTGAAAAACACTCATCCAATTGGGTTTTGACATTTAGGGAACATAATTAATTTTATCCGTTAGCAAAATCCATTAGTAAAAAACATTACCTCTTTCCATGTCTTCTTTCATTTTCATATTATATGGTAACTTTATTGACTATAATATTCTAATAGAACCATAAGTGGATCATTAAATACATTTGAAAAATTAAATGTGTCATTTTAAATATCATAGGTTTTTAGGATTACAATATCAATTAATAAAAGTGAATTTTTTTAAAAACTCATTTATTTTTCAATTTTGACACTATAATGTAATTGTTTTTTGATAAATTCAAAAATACTTTATAAAATTGGAACATAGAAATAAAAAAAATATTATATATCAATATAATATAGATAATGCTTGTATGACATCAATATAACCAAACAAAAGTAATTTTAATATTTATAAAATCATTTATTTGAATTATTTATTAATGATAAAATCATTGCATCATCACTGTGTCATAATTAAATTTATTTATTTAAGGTTTAAAAATAATAAATAAAATACCATGATAATAGAAAAATATTTATATTTATAATTAATATTTATAGTAAAAATGATAACTTATATAACCCCATATAAAAATTGTTTTAGTAAAAGATACATCTTTATGTTATTTTTCTCTTTGCATTCAATTAATTATTATAAAATGTCATTATCACTCCCATATGGATCCATGGGGTCCCAAGATCGACCCATATATGACCTGGGTCATATATAAATCATCCAACAGTATTAGTGCATGTGTTATGGTGCTCTTATATTCTTATAATATTATTTTTACCGTTATATAGCATATTTACCCCTTAAATAGGGTAAATAACTTTTTTTATGAACATACTTTTAAAAATGATCAAAAAACAAAAGGTATATATTTACACAATTTGGACCTCATGATTCCAAATATGGATTCAATTTTTCTAAATTCAAAACACATAAGGTGAAATAATTAATTGAAAATTAATTGTCGTTGTAAAACCAAAAAACAGGGTTTTATGAAATAATAACACTCAAAAGATTGACATGTGTTTGTGTCTGATTTCAGTGGAAATCACATCCAATGGCAAAAATTTAATTAAAATATAAAAACATAATTCAATTAAACATTAGAAATAATTAAAATTACAGTATATGTATATAAATAAATTATATGAAAATACAAATTTAAATAAAAATGCATTATTTTTCACAATAAATTAAAAAATAAACTTTTTCAAAACATACAAAAATTTCATCGAAAGTTAATTTTGATGTCCCCATTATAAATAAGGGTTTATAATTTATAAATGAATATATAAAAGTGAAAAAAATATTTAAAAAGGGTTTGACAGGAAATTTTGATGAAATGCATTTCTTGAGAAATGATTCTTTTATCTAAAACAATTGAATTTGTTCATATATCAAATAATGAAAACATATAAGATGAATTTAAAAAATTAAACTATATATATAACATATATTTTTAATTAAAAAAATTCCATAAAGTGTTATCTAAACTTATAAACACAATTATTCTCTTTTAAATAGTTTTTCTTAAAAACACATTATTTATATTCAATTGACTTATATTTCAATTTCTAATAAATTTGGTAACCTATAAATCATAATTTTATTAATTCATAAACCGTATTTCAAAATTCAGTTGATACTATTAATTCCCTATATGTATCCCATATATTTATTAAATACCACATAATAATAATAATAATAATATATTAATTTTCGGTTTATGTCAATTTTGTGTGAAAGAAAAGATTTCAAAGAAACATGTTTTGTGTTGTGTATACTATCAGAAAGAGTGTAATATTTAACATAAAATGTATATATTATGCATAAATTATAATTAAAACTAGTTATTATATAAATACATTTGTCATTACATCTAGTCTATATGTATTAAAAAATGGAGGAAGCTAAAACAAGGGGTCCTGAGAATTCCATGGTTACCAATGTGGATGCTAATAAATGTCTATAATTCCAGTTGTCATAGGTGTGACTATAGAATCTGAGGATAAAATTATTTCTATATTTTCCTTATTGATTGTTAATAAATATATATGTTTTATTATTTTAAAGTAATTATACCAACTTAATAAACTTAGTAGAATCTAGTTCATCCATCGTGGAATCTTGATGCCCCAAAAAACCATTAAACAAAATAATTATAATGTAGGTAAATTGATTAACAAGGAAAAAACTCTAACCTATATATGCAATTATTTATTCCAAAATATATTGAGGTGACATATCATAAATCTAATCAAAAAATAAATATACACCAATCAATAATATGGAAATTATTTCGGAATCATATGTTCGGATGGATACCCTGTTGGGGCCTATGATCATGATATAGCTTGTGGAATATACTAATGATAAAATTTAACTGTCACTTTTAGTACCCTAAATTTCAATTCTAATTTAATATGATTTAGAATTTAAGAGGCCACATTTCATTCAAGCAATTTTGGTTTCTATAACATGGGATAAAGGAGAGAGTTATTTAGCCATTGGCATATAAAAAAATTTAATTTATCCAACATGTTGTGAATTCAACATCAGTCTCCAAAATTATAAGAAAATATGCAACACAAAAATTGTGGATGATATGTATGAAAATTTTATCCCTCTATGATTTTCTTTGTATGTTGTTGAGTAGACCCAAAACATTCCCATGAAGCTGATCTAGTTGGTAGCTAAGGCTCTAAGGAAGGATACAATTTATTGGAAGGTATCCATTTTTAACAAATGGGTGGTATTTTTATCAATATGGAACATTATTAACAAAAATTAACGAAGATAAAGGCCTTTCCATCAATAGATTCTCCTAGGGATGATGGTTGTTATTTGACTATGGTTTTAGAAATATCATTCAATGAATGACGGTTGGAGGAAATTAGGAAAATCAACTAAACCATCCAAATTTTCATATATATTAAAATTTAAATGATACAATAAGTAATACTATCTTAGGAGAAGGTTTGATTCAGAGTTTCAAAATTTATTATTGTGGAATTCAAGGTAGGATAAAAGAACATAAATTTCACCATTAATATTTTATCTAAAATATATAATGTTCTATGTAATATTTAATGGAGAGATCCCTGTATAGGTTTTTAGTCCCCTTATATGTGTTTTGGAGTTAAATAAGTGATCACATAGGAGGGTATGAGTATTTGAGTTATCAAAATATTTCTGGTGTCTTGTTGAATCATTTTTAAGGGAATTAAAATGATTGAGGCATATCACTTTAAAGGAATCAAACACTATGGCCCGTTATTTTAATTTTGATAGATTCCCTTTTAATATGTATGAGGAAATCCCTAATATTACAAATAAAAATAGTGTGGGTAAAAATAATACATCAGTGTATTTTATATCAATCCGTGTGGGTGTCCTTTCCACCAGGATTGATAGAAATATGATGTGTGCATTTTATTTTCCTTTAATGTTCATGTTTTTGATTTAGTTTATTAAAAAAACCCTTCACCCCCATTGTGTTCAATATGGAAGGAATAAAATGGTGGTTCCCCAATTTTTGTAGATTTTTTTTCAAGGAGGGTATATTGATTTTGATATACATTACTTTAATTGACGCTATAACTCTAAAAAATTATAATGTAACAACATTGTATTCAACACCGTGTATGACACCCAATTCCGACAACAAATGGAAATATAATATCCCATGAATCTACAGTATATTAAATATTTTAATAATGTAAATCTATGATATATTTTTTAATTCATGTGATACTAATTTTTCATGAGTCACACAAAACAATGATTTTATTCAATGGTTTGTGTTATATTGAAGGACAAGTTTTACAAAAGAAAAATATATTATTGTAATGTTTTATTTATATTTAAAATAGAAATTAGTATAGAAGTTATGATTATTATTAAATATCATATGAATATAAATTATATAATTAATCTGATAAAAAATGATTATAAATAAATACTAAAACCAATTTAATATAGAGGCGATGTTTTTATAGAAATTATTATTAAGATCCAATGGTGTTTAAAAAAACATAATTCAATTAAAAATTTAAAATAATATTAATAAAAAAATTATATTAAAAATTAAATAATTTTTTTGTATTCCTCCAATATATTTGATATGAAATATATTTGAATAAATAATTATTTAGACTTACGAAAGGTATTTTTCTAAAAATGGAATTTTTAGGATTTTTATTAGGGAACCTATTTTCAATTGACATTTAAATTTTTTTATAATTTTTATATATCAAAATAAAACAAATTTTTTTGATTTGTATCAAAAAATTATCTTAAACTTATATTTATTAATTTGTTTTTGATGTTTTATATTTTATCAAAAAATAAAAAAAATACTGTACATTAATAGGAAAAAATATTTTTATCTAATTTAATTTTATTGATAAATTATATTTGTATTTGTATTTATTGTATATATAGATCAATAATACAGCAAATAGTACAATTTATTTCATTTTAATAAATTCAAATTTGAAATTATATATAAAAATAGATATATTTTCAACATTTTTACTTTTAAAACTAGATTTTTCATCCAACTAGAGGGATTAATTTTAAATTAATTTCAGTGATCTATTTGAATTGATTATTAGAAATGGATTCCAAATTTGTAATTATAATAATTTATATTGTATAATAATGTAAATATAGTCATTGTAAAAAAAATATTAGTGAATGTTGTTAACATTAATTAAAACGATTAATGTAAAATTAAGCATAATAAAGAGATAAACAATAATCAGAAGGGAAATTGATCACGAAACTTTTTGAAAATACAATGGATTGGAATATTAATACCATATCATCCCATTTAATTAATTTGGATCATTAATAGTGGGAAAAAATTTAATAGAGTCCTACCAATACTATTTTCCATTTTATATTTAAAAAAATGCCACTCCACCTCCACTATAAAAAGGTATTCACCCCACCCACATATTCACTTTTATCAGTATCTATGAGTCACCAAAACTCAACAAATATAATATAACATCATCTATAACATCATCCTATAAAATAAAATATGGGAGTAAATCAATATAAGGTGGTAATTTGGTTTAATCCAAAATTATTTTGCTGAATTTGAGGTAACACTTATCAATGATTAATTTTCATTCATTTACTTCTCCACTAATTCAACTAATTTTGTATCATTATTATATTATAAACACAATATCATAAATATATTGAGATATTTTCATGATAATATTTTATCTACCCTTTCACACACATCTATCAAATTGCATAAAAAATCACTATTCATGTCTACGGTGGACTACCACATTGAAAATTATTGCCATTAATTCTTCCATTTACCAGCTTTATTGCTTTTAATAATGATGAATTTTAATTTTATATAATATAAATATTAATTTTATTATCTATTTTTGACTATATATTTTTTATATATCACATAAAATTATTATTTCCATTTTTTGGTAAAATGATAACTTCGTTTGGGAACGTATTGATTACTGCTTGTTTAAAGGGATGTGATTCGTTCATGCGGTACATTGAATGTTTTAAGAATTGTTTTAATAAAAATATATTAAATATATCAAAGAAAAATGATACATTAATTATAACATACTTATATTTCATTTTATTTTTATTCTTTTAAATATGACATGGAAATTGAAGAAGTGTTCCTTAATTTTTTTGTCTTACAGTCTCCATGAATAATGCATTTCACTTGGTTTCTCCAAATATTATGGATTATTCTAAATAAATATATATTATATAGATATATTAACTAAATCCAGATTTATATTATTTATATGATTAAATCATGATCTATATAATAATAAATAAAATAAATAAAATTCAAAACAAAATTGAGAAATCATGGTAACATACACCATAAATAGAAAAAATAAAGAATTATTTTTAACAAATTTAAATTAATATACTACAAGAAGATCATATATGATGTTATAAAAATTATTATAGTTTTTTTATATGATATTTACATGTTTTAAACCATTATACATGATATTAAATGATGTTCACCCAAAATGAAACACACTGTAAGGGATTTTTATTATATATCTATCATTTGTGAGATAAATGTCATATTCAACACTTAATTATATTTTGAGGAATATATACATATTATTTTGATATATTATATAATTTCTTCTCATAAAAATTGTTATTTAAATGTTTCATTTTATTATTTTTTCTTTTGGGGATTCTCATTAACATGTTACTCATGTAGCAAGGGATTCCTGTCTTAAATTTTCAGGTCTACGGAATATTCTATTTTTAGTATTATTTATTTATATTAGATTTTATTCTAACCCAATTTTATTTTATATCATTAATCAATTCAGATTAATTCTATATAGTTTTCCTTTTTATTTTATTTAGTTATTGGGGGCTAAAATTCAAAATTTATGTAGTAGTAATGGACTTCGCCTCAATTTCAATTCATTGCGGTAGACATTATTGACATCCACATATTTATTATATATAGTGTAAATAGTTCCAACATGACATTTAATATAAGGAATATTCAAATTTAATTAAATTTTTAGTTTCAATTTCAATTATATAAGTTATGTGTATTTGAACATAAAATCACAAAGTTGTAATGAAATTTTATAACTCATTTTCTTTTCATTAGGTTACATAACATCCTCATTTTAGTTAATATTCAAAGATTTATTGAATAATTTCATTGAATATAAATTTATTTATTTCAACTTCTTAATGTTTTTATTATTAATATAAATAAAAATTTATTTTATTTTTTCTCACTTCCACGCTATTATCATATTAATGTTTTATTTCATGATAACATTATAATTGAGATTAATTATTCATGATATTGAATTAACGAAATTTATATGAAATTATTCAATAAAACCTTCATTTAAATATATTTTGTGGTATGTGTTTTCTTATAAAATTCCCATTTTCTAAATTTTTTTAAAAAAAATTAATTTTAGAGAAGCGTACTGTGGAAACATGGGGTGTTAAATTCTCCCCTCCATAAATGAATTTAATCCTCGCAATTTTTAAAATTGGGATTTGGAGTATAATGGAAATCCCCACATCGGAAAAAGATTCAATAAAACTATAACTTTAAAAGAAATAAAGATAAGTACAAAGGTCACTAGAGATAACCTATACTAGGATTCAATGTAGAAAAACATGGATATGGATAATAAAATAAGTATCAGGTTATGATGGAGAGGGATAAAAAAGATGATCAAGAGAGAGTTAACAATAAGATAACAACAAACTTGTGATGGGACAAACGATCATTAGTTTCCCAGTAGTAAAAGTAAACTGACAACATTTTTTGGTTTTTAAGTTACATTACATAAAGATGAGGAATTCATTTTGGAGATTGACTAAGAAAATAAAAATATATACTTACTTTTTATGTATAGTTTTATTTTTTAATAAATTTCCACCACTAACTCATTTTTTTAAATAATGAATATTCAAGAAGACTTGGTCACACTGGAAGAGCTAGAATAATCTTCTATAGAATCACATGATCCACAAAGGATAAACTATATATTTACATTGTATTTAGAGATCAATCAAAACCAAAATGGTTAGTACAAGATCTAATGATCCCCCAAAATGATATTCCTTTATAGAAATAAACACTAATCTTAATTTCTAAAATAAATAAACCAAAGTTAAATAAATACCAATCAATAAACATTTGTCCTTAATATCCTTCAATATAATCCAAACTAATATTGATACAAAAAACATAAGAGAATTTGGTTATGTTGTCTTCTATGTTAAATTGTATCTCCAAATGACATCAACTACTCTTAAAGTCACATACTTAAATGTAATTAAACTAATCAAATATTCTCTATTATAGGTTAATAATTTTCATAAATAACCCAAATCACTATAAATACACAATAAAAATGTAGATAAAAATCATCCATTACTTCTCAAATGAAACCACATAGTATTTTATTTTCCTTGGGTAATAGTGTTCCCAACAAAGCGAATATCTTCCAAAATAACATTTATCACTTAATCACCAAATCATTTTCCTATACTAAGAGTATTCATTTGATATGAAATAAGAACCAAAATCAACTTATTATTTATCAATAAAATCATTTAACTAAAATTAATTAGTCACACTAACCATGGACTTCACGTATTCTAGTGGTATGCAATAAATCCAAATCGCACATTGGTTATGGGTTTATTTCTCAATGCTTTGTCCGACACGACGGGTTGTCACACTGTCTGCGTGTTGTCCTTTTACAAAAACTATATTTTATAATATTACAAAAATTAGATAAATCACTCAAAATAACCATAACATAATTTTAACCAGAAATGTTATCTCGTACCTTGCATTTTCATCCCAAAATATAATAACATGTAATTGCCTCAAACCCAGTGATCATATAAAACCAAATGGTTATTTAAAAAAATATCCACAAGGGAGAAGATAAAATTTCTTCAAATATCATTCTCATATGGGAAACTATGGGGTTAAAAATACAAGAGAAATTCATTCCAATGTAATTCCATCAACAATGAGTACTAATACATTTAAACATTTCTCCAACCATTTATATCTACATAACATCTTCTTTGACCAAGAAAATATCATATAGAATAGGGCATTCACTCGTGTAATGGCCAGGTCCCCGACATTTACAGGAAATGATTGTAAATGAATTCTTGGGACCATTTTAATTTTCTTCCATATTACTCTTCATTTTTCCTTGGAAATTCTTCACTTTATGTCCTTCTTTCCCGCACGTAAAGCATTTCTTTGTTCCATTGAGACACTTTCCTGGGTGTCTCCGTCCACATTTCCTGCATGATGGAAATTTAGGATTCTTTTCTCAATGTTCTCTACTGCTGGAGCTCTTATCATTCATCACCTTTCTCTTCTTTGTTGAGTCCAGGAGTTGATTAATATATATGTTTTTGTCATATTTTTTGAAAATAGATATGGCATAAACACAATATCGTTTACGCATATCATCCTTCCATTTTTTTTGATTATTTCAACCATCATTCCCACATTGTACATCATTATTAATGTTACTATGACTTCCTTGGACTTCAGCCATAGACTAAAACTAGAATGCATTGTGTGAGTAACAATAGACATAAAATCATTTAGATAATATCATGACACTATATTGCCAATTTGAAACACCTTAGGATTAACCAAGGACATTTACTCTCATCTTATATGAAAATACTTCAAATTGATTTGTAAAGATAATATAAATTATCTTAAGAATATCCCTCGGGTGTGTCGTAACCAAGAGTGCAGCAAGGCCCGTTTTCATGCACCAGTTCTCGTTCGAGTCTGTCACAATGTGGTGTTTTCGGGTTTTACCCCTAGGTACATCTATTATAGAGCCACCTCTACCTGCTCGTATCCAGACATGGATGTAATTCATGGAAAACTCAACAAATAAATACAATACCAGAATTATAGGAAGTTCTTCTATACTAATCCTCAAATTTTATCTTAGGGATATGTGCTCTAATCATAGTTTGTCTAAATCAAGTTTCCACGGTTTGTTCTAAACTTCCTCTAATACAAACTATAACGCCCCAACCAACTTTACCAAGAGTAGGTGCATTATTACATAACAATGGAATGATTACAAGAATGATCAAGTCTCTAAAGACCTATTAGTTTAGTATCCTTGGAATAACTGGAAACATTTATAAAGTTTACATTACATAATAAAGTGAAAACTACTACAACAACATCTGGTCTTCATATCCCCTCATAATATCCATGAAGGTCATTCATAAATTACTTCTTCACATCCTGGGAAAAATAATACATTGAAATGGGTGAGCATAGATGCTCAGTAAAGATAACAATATATTAGAAACTTTTATAAATAAGTATAAACATTTAAGGCAATGTATAACTAAAACAAAATCCTTTTAAACTTGAACATCAGCATAATATGTCTAAGATTAAATGAAATAATTCTATTTACTTTTTTAGATGGATATTATATTAGTCGAATAACCACATGAAATATCAATAACCAAGGCTACAAGTAAAATTTTGTCAAGGCCTCATGCCAATACACTAGTTTGTCTCATGAGACTTACCGATGGAATTTTTTTGAAGATACTTACGTTCAAAATTGATCAAATATATACCAGTGTTTTTCGGAAAACACAATGCAAGCTTCTAAAAACAAATTAACTAATTCTAAGACTGTTCGACTAATTACAGGCCATGATGGGTCCACGCCCAATCCCTTCTTGTCTACCACACTCGAGAGTCGGGTTTTCTGAAAACATTTTTAATCATGCGTTAAATACGTATACATTTGCACTCTATTTTCATATTTTTGAGAGAAATATTTCTTTTTCATGAAATAATTTAAAAGTCACACAATTTGGAAATGAAGTCATTTAATGAAATTTTTAAATCAATGTGTCCCATACCACCTTGAAACTTCTGAAAGGAATTAACATTTTAAAAACATTATTTTGCATATTAATAAATCCTTTAAAACCATTTTGACGACATGGACATTAAAGTGAATTATTTAGATGAATAAATATTTAAAACATTTGAAATGATATTTTAGTAAAATGTCCCGAAAATAATTCCTTTGAAAACTCTTTCATAAAATATGGACATGGATAATAAATATGTCTCAGTAGTTACTTACGTAAAGAAACCTCAGATAATAAAGTGATTGTGCAATTAAACCTTACCAATTTTGTAAGTTATGAAACATACACCCCATGAAATATGTAACATACAATGAATATTAAAATACACATAAATTAATGTTTATACACAAGGAATACAATTTTGGGAAGTACATACACTCCAAAAAAGGTAATAGTGGCAATATGGCATGAATCTCACAGGAATAAGGAGTGAGATTAAAGCCCCATACTTTGTACATTTTCCTTGGTTGAGGGTAGGATAGCCTCCAGTATAATGGTCAAATAATTTTTATTGAATTATAATAGGATCATATAGAATAATATTATGTCATATATGATTTTTTAACATTTCCTTGTAAATGATATCTTAGTATTTTTGTCGTTTCGGGTGTTAACATACTCATTTTATTTTATATGTTTTGTTACATACGTCGTGTTTGTTATTGGTAGGTTGTATATTATTCATATAAAGAATTATTTCCAGTCCTAAAAGATTATTTTTAATAATAAAATGAAAATTAGGCTTCAATGGATACGATGGGGAATGAATCTCATCGCATTCTTGGAGACGGTAGTATGTACGTACGCACGAGGGACAATATCATTCATTTGATATTAAAATAATATATAATTGGATTGTACAACATTTATAATGAATAATTGTCCTGTTATATTTATTAGTTACATGAATTCCACATCATTATTATACCCATCAAATAATAATGTTTGGAATAAGAATTACACCACGACGTGGAGACGGTAAGCCGTACGTACGCAAGTATAGTGACATGTAATTCAAAATATGGATAGAATATGAATATGGTTGTACCATATTTATAATAACATAACAGTACATATAATATACTGGTATTATTATTTTAGAATGGAAATAATAAAGAAAGAAGATATTGATGATGAAAGGAACATGAAAGAGGGTGGTGAAAAACATTACCTCTTCTTCGGGTTCTTTCTTTTGATTTGATCAAAAGGGATCCTTAGGATGGATTTTTGATCAAACTAAGGCATCTAGGTTTAAGTGAGGGAAATTGAGAGAGTATTTGGGAAGGTTTTGGCTGAACCAAAAGGCTTTTAATTTGGGAATTAGTGAGAAGGGTGAGTGACTTTTTATAAGGGGGTGAGGGGTACCTTTGGAAAAACTAGAAATATTATTTTATAATAAATTCATATTCGGTTTCTAATGGCTCCAAAGTGGATTATTTAAAGGCTAAAGAGGGTATTGGATGCAAAACACTCAATAAATTGGTTTTATACAGGTTTGGGTCACTATATTAACCTTATATTTTAATTTTGTCTCTTAGTTAATTAGTTTAACATTACCATGTCACATTGTATTTTTATATTATATAGTTAATAAACGTACTATATACATCCAAGAGACCCCCAAGTGTACCATTAATGATACAAATATCATGAGATATGTCTCTGGGATTAACCTTTGATTTATGGGAGTTTAATATCAATTAATAATATAATATTTGTTTTAAATCTCTTTTATGTCAATTTTGACACTATTCTATAATTGATTTTTGTTAATGTCATAAAAAATTTATTACATCGAAAAAAATTCATTTAAGCAATCCCAAAATGACATATTAATCAATAAAATTCATGGATGTCATCAAAACATTCATATTATATTATTTTTAACATTTATAATACTAATTATTTGATTATTTCATTAATAAGGAAAATATTACATCATTATTGTGTCATAAATAATATTATTTATTAAATATATAAAAATTATAAATAAAATAAAATTATTCTGGAAATATTTTTATATTTTTATTTAATATTTATAGTCGAAAATCCAACATATATAACCCTATGTAAAAATTGTTTTTCAAAATGATACATGCTTATGTCATTTTTGTATTAATTTTAACTTAATTAATATAATGTGTCATTATCACTTAAAAGTGAATCGATGGGGTCCCAAAATTGACCCAAAGATTCCATGACATGTTTTAGCATAATTTATAAGTATTATAATATTATCTGTTTACCCTTATTTACCGGATTTACCCTTTAACCATGGTAAATAAAATATTTCTGGAAATATTATTCAAAATGTCTAAAAATAAAAGTTACATCATCACACAATTTGGAAATCCTGATTCCAAATATGGAATCCATTTTTACAAATTCAAAACATAAAAGTGGCATAATTTAATTTAAAATTATTTCTCGTTGTTAAAACAAAACCGTGTTTTTATGAGATAAAAACTATCAAAATATTGGCACTTGTTTTTTCTGGTTTAATTGTGAAATTATGTCAAATGACCAAAATTGTACTAAATAGAGAAAATATATTCTAGATATACTTTAAAACCACTAAAATTTATAATTTATCACTGTTAATTATTTCTATTCAAAAATCTGTTTTTAATTAAAATTTAGTAATTTTAACTATTCATCAAAATATAAAAGTTATCCGAAAAGTTCCAAAATTTTTCCCTAGGATAATTTCAATATTCTGAATCCAAAAATGAAGTCCATTTTAAGAGATAAAATTTATAAAATTTCAAAAAGTGGGTATTACTATTCAAAACAGCTACTTTTATTGGTCGAGGTGTGTTAGAACTCGAAGTTGCGTACAACACACGCTACTGTTTTAATCAAAGAGAAGTGTACCGTGGAAGCTTGGCGTGTTACCTAAGGGGGTATGGGTGATATCATAATTAAAAAATCACAATAAAAAGCCTTATATAATATATATATATGTATGTATATAAATTTAATTATTGAATATCATGATGTCCTACAATGAGGGGTGGTAATGTAAAAAAAATAATACATCGATTCACAAGGTAGTATTATTCTTAACACTCAGATGATGATTTCATAACCCATTTAAAGGAAATAGATCTTGTTATAGAAAATTCCATTAGAATAAAAACATCTCATTATATGGAAGATACCAATGTAATTATATGATCGTTACATAATAATAAATAATTATTGTTAGAGAAAAATAAAATAAAAACAGTAATTTATGAATGTTATCACTTCTTCTTGTATCCTCGTTAGGTTTGCCCCAAAATATTTCCGGGATTTACATTCCATTAAAACTAAGGACTCTTGGATTAGAGGATTGATTTTGTAATGTGATTTAGTTTTGTATTGGTCAATCCAAATAGAATTACTAGTGTGATATATGAGATGTGTATTGGTGGCCTTTTAAAAAACGGGTGAAAGGACCCACTTGGAACTTATATTGATATTTCCTAGTTGACTCTACAATATTAAATTCATTATAATGAAAATATATTCCAAAATACCCTATATTATTTCTTGTGAATAATAATTAGAATATATATCCATCATATATGATTTATCCATGTGTTATTTAATATTAAACACATATAATTTTTGTTTAACACAATGTAATTTTTTTTACCGTAACCAAAATAATTAATTATTTCTGTTTTCACTTTTTTTACTAATATTTTTTTCCTTGATAAAAAAAATCATTCAAATTCCAAATATTTAATTATTTCTAAATAATTTAATTATATAATTTTTCGAAAATCAATTTAATATTATTCATACATATGCAATGAGAAAGAGAGTTTTCATAGTGAAACAAGTACATATGATTTCAAATATTTTCATTCCAATTTTAGAATGATATTTATTTTAACATTTTAAATTGGATTAATGTATATATAATTTATCTAATTTTATTTTAATAACTAAAGATACTATTTATCTTTGTAATTAAATTAATTGAATATTTTTTCAATTAAAAGTATGTATTTGGTAATATTCATAAAAAAATTCATATTAAAAAATAATAAAAAATTAACACTAATATAATTTTAAAATTAGGAATTAAATATATTTTTTCAAATATATTTATTAACTCAGAGAAAAATACATTTTTAAAAAAATTCTCAAAGTAGTGATTAAAAAACATATTTTTAAGAAATATATATTGCAAGAACAACATATTTGTATATTAAGTCAATGTGATATATTGATTATTTCATGAATTTCAATTTAAATTTATTGATATATAATCTATAAATTTTATTTAGAAAATTCATAATTTTGGATTATTTTAATTAAATAAAATTGATAATCATTATTAACATTATAATGGTTTTCAGAAAAATAATATTTAACTGAAAAATAATTTTCGGATAAAATACAACATAAATTTTATTAAAAATATATTAACTAAGTAAAATTTCAAAAATAAATAATAATTATTATATATAACATAATATTCTTATATAAATAACTTAACTTATTGAAATAAAATGATAGTTTCAAAAAAATTTGGTATTTCAACTATTCACTAAAAAATTAATATTATTAGAAAAATAATAAATAGTTCAACATATGAAAACGTTAATATGGTGGTTTAAAAAATGAGGTTCATTTTATCATATAGATATTATTACAACCCTATTAATTAATTATAATATTTATCATTATTAAACTAAAAGTAGATTTTAGGAAAAAATATTTCATATTAACATAATGATATTTCCAAAAACTGATTGATTATTTAGAAAGAATTTATAAATAAATAATTATTTATTAAGAAATATATTTGTATATTTAAAAATGAAATTAATAATATACATACATGTCTATTAAATAGATAGGTTACTACTTTCATATTTATAATAATATCACTTCATGGCTCGTTGAAGATCATTTTCATGTGTCACACACATTATAGAAAAAACAATGTTCCGTATGACCCATTTTAAACATCAGTTTCTATATTACAAAAGCCAAAAATATATATTATAAACATTATGTATGATAAATTTTAGTTCTATGCAATATGGAAGGAGGGAAAGTTTTTTTTATTTATTTTAAAACTATACCCATGATTAGATATCTACACATCAAACCATATTTTGTGAATACTTGAATCAATCAATATATAGTCTTTCAATGGAAAATTCCTTCCATAGTTCTCTTCCATATGATAGTGGGAGATATTTTATTATTTATTTCATAGATATTCTCATGGTCTACTATCTAGGTGCCATTATGTATCATTTTATAACATGAATCTAGCCAAATGTAGGTATTGAATAGACTTCATAATGTAGATTTAACTCACAAATATGGATGGGGGTAATTTTTTTTCTCTATAGATCTCTATCTCATGTGTAATAATTTATCATAAAGTAACATTATTTGGGATTTTTAATATTGCATAGTGGGTTATCTTATATATAGTGTAACATCATTCTGTAAGAACATATTCCATGTTGTTTTACATGATCCGGTAAAGTAAAAAATATAATGTGTGGTTTAACATAATTCCACCAAAAAATTAATTTTATAATTCCAAATATGTGAAATACACCATGTGAAACTTCAAATTGAAGGGTGGGTGGTAAGATTTTCTCTATATTTCATGGAAATTGAGAAATCATCATAAGAATGTGTGTTTTGTATGATTTATGGACCTTCTTATTTGGTTTTTACTGTTAAAGGATTTTTTCCTTGTATCATCATGGTTTTGAAGAAAAAATATTTATACATTTAAAATAAAGGAGTTGAGGTAAATCATTTTTAAAAAGGGTCATGAAATAAAATTTGGTTACATTCAAGGATTGGTAGTGTATTAAACCTTCATTCATTATGTAGTTATAACTCATTTTGTAACTTTTGTGGTTATTCATTTCTGGAGATTTGTATATAGATAGATATTTTGAGAGAGGTAAATAAAAACACTCAAGGATACACTACATCGTTTAAAAAAATTATATATATGTGGTATCATAGATAAAGAGGGTGTTGGGGTACTTTAGACAAATAAATAACAATAGATATTATTTGGAAAAGTCCATTTCCACTTCACATAATATTCTATATTTTATTTTTATAATTCTTATTTAATACCTCTATCTATCTATTTTTCAACTTTATGGTAGTGAGATGAATAGTTGTAATCGATGTAATATTATTTATAGTCTATTCACCCTAAAATTAATAAATTATATTCCATTGCACATTAATAAATTATGGGTGAAACTTAATATTGTTAAATTATTTTATATTACAGGGTTCATTATATTCTTCAACATGAACTTTTTAAGGGGTATATTTCGACCACATTTGGTATGAATGTTTTTAGAATTTTTATTTTAATTAAATAGATAATTTTTCTGTGGGGAATATGGCAATAGGATGTCCATTCCCTATACAATTAATGTATAAGAATAATTTGTTATATATTGAATGTCCGAGTGATGATGGAGGAAGTTATCATGAATCTATAATTCATGAAGAAACAGAATTAATTCTATGTATTCCTATGACATTACATTCTATTAGAAAGAAAGCCTCTAAATTTGGTGGAAGTATCTAGTTCCAAAAAGGTGAGAATCGTGGTATCCCATATGTACTTCTTCCCATAATCTAGTATTATCTTTTATTTAATGAATATGAGTATAAATATATTTAGTCCATGTTTATAAATGGATTTATAATGGGTTTTCCTATCCAAATGGGATTAGTTCACTGATCGATATCAATTTTTTTCCTTTATGAAAAATTGTGAATGGTTGTTCAAAATTTTGGTAAACCTATTACAATATCAATCCATCTCGTGGATTATGTGTTGTCATCATGATACAGTGATGTTTTTAAAAGATTGGTTTCCCATATATCACACAAGTTGTGTAGTGATACCCACCTTCTATTTGTGTCTTGAAAAAATTATTATTATAAATAGAGTTTTTCAAGACTATGGTTTCATGGGCCAATGAATCAACCATAGATGTATTGGTCAAGTGATATGATATTGTACATTTTAAAAAGGGAATTATTCATCGATCATCTAACAAATCCAAGGATTGGATCAAATTATTCCTTTTTGATAACATACTAATCATTCATCTTAATAATTACATGTTATGAGTCCCATTGGATCATTAGATAGAGTATTTTTAGGAGTATGGATATATGTAATAATAATAATTTCCTTTTATTCGTCAATGCTATTAGTAAAATCCTTAAACAATGTAAATCAATATGTAGAAATGACATAGTTTTTCGGGTAAATCCCAACACTTTCCCTATATATCATTGGAATTTTGATTAATTATATTTCATGGCTTATAAATGTGAATCAAAAAATATCTCCGAAATTTGGGGATTTCACTGTGTGTAGAGAAATTCTTAATCTACATATTTAGTAGACATTATATTTTTTCCTAGTGTGTGGTTTTCAGAAATAAAATCATCCATGGCTAACCCTTTAACATGATTTTAATAAATTAATTGGATTTCATAATATTGTAGGATAATGGTCCATCATGCCAGATGACTAGTTAAAATAGGTTTTCCATGAATGTACATGTTTGTTTTTTGTTGAGAGACTATCTATACATTATTCTAATTCATATAATTCCTATAATGTTCCACTATAAAGATGAGTGTGAGTTAGATCATTATAATATTGAAATAGTAGGTTTCATTATCTATCATAATTCAGATTAGATATCAAAGACTATCCCCAATCCTCATGACATTTTATTAAGTGATGAGAGAGCTAGAAACAATTACATTTTTTACACATATAATATACGTGGATTTCCTTGTGAATGTTCCATGAATAAATTTCAATTCAATATTTAATAATTGATATCCTAGAATGCTTTTTGAAATTCTATATCCCATTTGTAGATTAATGACTTATTCATTATCATATTTAAAGGGTGATATTTTCTAGCAACATTGGCTATGAAATGTTCAATATTAGTGAGTTACCCTTATAACTGACTAATTTAATTTAAATTATGATAGGCTTGAACTACTAGAATATCACTATTGATTACATAATAAAACATCATGAAATGAGGGTTTATAAAAAAGAATGTGAATTTACCTATCATAAAAATAAAATCACAGTTCATTTGATTTATCTTAATACATTACAACTGTGACTTAATTAATACATCATTGAGATATGTGAGGTGATCAATGTGATATGGATATTTATGCACCAGTCTATTGACATAACTTACACAATTATTCCCAATATGACTTTAATAATATTATGCATAATGAATTTATAGGTGGCACCAATAATCATTCTTTCAATGGGAATGACTTGTTTAAAAATTATTTACTAATAAAAAATAAATGTCATATATACCTTATCTTTTGAGTTTAAAATTATATGATAGTACCCTGAATAAAAATCCATAATAGAGAGGTATTGAAATCCATTAGTCACATTGATCATTTTTTTATCTGAAATGTCAAATAATATTTTTTATGTGTTGAATATAGTCTCTAAAATCAATTTAGAATTATTTTTCTCATTCATTTTATTAAATAGAACAATTTGGATATTTTTGGGTGTTGTACCTCACACACAATATTGGATGTGAATAAATTTTCATCTTAAAATTCATGTTAGTAGTGTGATATGGGTGAATTCTCTCGAATAAAATCATAAATCCTCGATGGTGTTTAAGAAATCCAAGTTGATGAGTTTCCACATAAGGTCTCATATTGGTAATATCTATATAATTAGTGGATAACCCATACATATTCCTCATCTAAAATTAAATTAACATATCCTGCACTTCGAGAGTAATATTTTATCTAATCAATGTTGGATACAGGTCTTCTTATATTCCAAGATTTACCTTGGTTAGCTCCACAACGGTTATGGATAAGACATCAAGTGGTCATTTTATTTTCCATCCAATTTTATCTCTATAGAGTCTTTTTTAGACACGGTGGGTAACATAGGGGAACCATTATCCTTACTAAGATAGTGGATACCATGAAATGGGACACTAACATCCTAAACTAAAATTGATTACATAGAAGGAATTTGAGATTTCTTTTCTACTTTTACACTAATACTATATCATGGAGGGGTATGTACATATTTAGATTAAAATAACATAATTTGGGAGTTATTAATTTTTACTAATGATGCATGGGAATCCTCATATCATGATAAAGAATTAGCACAATTTCAATTTGATGAACCTACTTTTTCTGAAACAATTTTCATCAAATACAATTTCGCTACTATTTTTCAAATTTCATAATAACTTTCTTCGATTGAATCTATTACCACATTCAGGTTTACATTTAGAACATAACTGATTTTCCGAATTCTCCAGGGATTCACTGGGATAATAAAAAATCTTTTGGATGTTGAAAATTACAAAACACCATATGTAGTTATTTTTTTACTTCTCTCTTGTAGAAACTATTTTTATCACATATGGAATTGTAATAATAAAGTCGTTATCATTAAAAATAATGTATATTTTCCTTTCAATTGATGAGATATTTTAATAATTTTTGGAATTTATAAGATTCCACCCCATGGATATGAACCAAATGTCTTTCTAGAAGGAAAGTTTTTCTACGTTCGGCTAGAGATCCATAAACACATAATTAAATGTAAGATCCTTGAATTGTTCCCTAGGAATGAACATTTAGAGATCACATTGCTCTATCATTTTTGTCCATAAAATGGTATGGTTTATTGAGGTAATGTAACCCTTAAAATATATCAACCATTTAAGGAACCCAACAAGGATTAAGTAGATCCAAGAACAATTAAAAACCTATAAATATTGGATTCTTATGTTATCACCTTTTTAAAAATGTATATGTGTCTAATATGTCTAGGGAGAACATATTCCTTGTCATGTTTTACTAACAATATGGTGGTATGAAACTATATTTCTATATTTCCCTCTTGGTAAACATTATATACTATTAAATATATCTCAAATTGTTGCGGATTTTAAAGGGACACAATGAGTGCCTCTCTGAAAAAATATTAATGATAAGAATTATATAGGATTTAGGGTTTGGATATGATAATTGGCATCTGATTTAGAAATTTATACTTTTTTTCCAATGGTATGCACCTCCCATTGTCTAGTTCTACCTGATAATACATCCTAGGAGATGTGTTGTTTATGGTTGATGGGACTGGTTCTTGGGAAGAGGCCGAGGGTTAATCCATCCAAAATTGAATATGTTGTAATGGTCTACCCCTTTGAATCGAATAATATGATAATAATATAACATACTTTTGGTTATTTAATATATGTTTTTTGATTAACATTGAAGGAATCAGAGGTATCCCCACTCTTTTGTTGGGATTCTTGATGAACTCAGTCATATGTCTCGTCAATGTATAGAGATTCCATAGGGATATGACCATAATATTCTATTAAACCAAACATATTTTATCCCCTATAATTATGGATTCTATATAATCTTCCTCCTTCTCCAAGACCTGGTTAATGGAATTCATAATAATTGTTGAATTAAACATCATAGATGGGATATATTATGTGAAATATGCTAAAATTACTAAAAACGATCACCTAATTTAAAGAGGGTTTTTTTTGTGGTGTAGTTACCATTCCCATGAAGATGATGGAATAACATCTGGTAGAGATAGATTTCATGTGGGAGTAGGATAAAGATCAATTTTTGGGTGTTTTCCTCCCAGTAATGATAATTTTATGCCATTTGGATGAGTATTCATTGATATATCTAGATGTTCTGGTATAATTTCTAGTTTGTAGAGTTTTGCTCCCTAGGAGGAATAATCATGATCAACTATTATATAATTCATATAGTGAATATCCATGTTCTATTTCTAGTAACCATATTCTTCTAGTTGGATCAATTGAACAAAGGTCACCTTTAATAGTCTATGTAATGTTAAGTAGTAATTGATATCACTAATGTTGACCACATTTTGTTTCTATGGAATAGGTTACTCAAGAATGATATTTTCCATTGTTGGGATATAATAACTAGAAACCTATTATTATTATTATTATTATTATATAGAATATACATAGTTAATTCATTCCTAAAATCATTTGTGATCCTTATCCACCATAACCACTAATCTATTGGTGGTTTTGATTTTGTTTCCCCTCTTGAGGAGGATTCATGTGATTTGGGGACTAGATGGGATATGCAATAGGATAAATTATTGGATTGATATTAACAACAGTAGTCATTAACATAAAAATGAATTTTCAATGAATTTTGATAATTGTTTGAAATTTGAACCACGTTTTCTGAGTAAAATCATTAATATGTTCTTCTTTTCATTGAATTCACTTAATTAATTCAGATATTCTATCAATATCAATGATTTTCCCACTCCAACTATACGATTCTCAACACACAGATCTTGAATCATCTCATTATATAGTTGGATACTATGTGATTTTATTAAACTAATCCTTTATTGAATAAATTTAGTAAAAATTTCATTTTAACATTGATTTTAATATTGTAAGGTTGAGGATAATCACATACCATTTAATGGGGAGAATTTTGAAATTTAATTAATGATAAATCACATCCTATTCCATTATGAATATTTATTGATGTATATTTTAAAAATATGGATTTCCATACCAACTCCTATAGAAATGTTTGTTATCACCTCTTAATAATATCAGGGGACCATCGTTGAGATGCAACGAGATACAAATTGTGTGAGATGATGTTCTGAATATTTCATACAATAATTGGTTTAAAAGATAATATTTCTTAAATTAGGAGGCTAAAACGTTCATCCACACCTTCTATATTCTTCTTAAATTCAAGGTTCATAGAGGCATGATACCCCTCAATTGATTTCATTTAACATGATTCAAATTTGTTTGTTTTGGTATGTTCTTGAGTTGTCACTATCCTCCCCACTGGTCATCTACATGGATAGGCTGATCCTTGATGTGGTGGAACCAACTCCATGTCCCTCTAATTAATGAAATAGTTTATGATTATATGATCCCCTAATATGTGTGATCAGTAGTCACTATAGTGTCGGAAATTATTTATCACCATCAACTATATAATAAATGTAGATCAGTTTCTTGGATCCAAAACCACTGCTATGTTCAAATTCTACACATACATACTTATTATATCACTATTAATGTGTGTGAGGATGGATATACAATTCTATTTGAACTATGTACAAATGATTTATTGAATTTTATAAAATTTTGTATCTAAATTAGAATATGTAGTATATATTCCACTATAGAATTGATTTTTTTACTTCTATGTGGTGATTTTTATATAACCAAAACTTTCCATTTATTCATTGATGCATTTTGTTTATGATTAGAAGCTCATGAATCAGTATATTTTTGTTATGGATCATTATTTACTTCTTCATACATGTATCTCAGTTTTCACATCCATAGCACATACCACATGATGAACGATATCAACATCATGTTCTTATGACATTTCATCTAGGTAGAAATTGTTTTTAGAAATGATAGTGATGATTTTAAATGAGAAAAATAGGCAATAATAGTTAACCCATAACACTACATATAATAGGATAGTTTTAATCGATTTCTCTTCATTTTAGGGAATCATTGTGGGCTTTTCAGTTAACACTATTCTTATTATAAAAACATCAATTATGACACTTAATACATTTTATTGACTATATCGGTCATCCCACATATATGTGTATGTAAATAGTTATCAGATGAGAGATTATGATCATACATGTAGATTATTTTCAAAATAAATGTTGTGTGTCTCATGGAGGGAGGATGAACTGATATTTTTCCAATCGGTGTATACCTACTATAAATGAAAAGAATAATTCCATCAACAAAAATGATAATGTTAATCAATCCACAATACTTTTAGGGTGGGTTTGATTTGGGGTTAATATTTTCACCTATTGGTCCTTATATTGAGGATTTGATGAATGCTATGATGGAAATTATTATAATAATTCCCCTAGCCATGACATTTAAGATTGAACCAAAATAACTATCAATTTATTCAAGAACCACATTTGGATGTAAATACCCTAGTGATAGTGATTTAGATAATAAGTTTCCCTTACATATGGATGGGTTTTTTCGTGGAGTACTTTCATGTAAGCCTCTATAACAATATTTGTGATTTAGAATTATCTTATTCCTGCATGTTTAATGTGAAATGTATTCATTGGATGGGGCTCAACTATTAAATGAAGTTATTAGGTAACCCATGAATTTTATTTGAGGAATGATCCAATTTTTTGAGATAATTATCATAGTAGTTTTCCGGTGTCCCTCTATCTCTATTCATGTAATTTTCCATTATTAAAACAATGTATCTTCATTTAATTTACCAAAATTATTTGTTAATAAATATTAACTTGGTATATTATATAGTTATTTTCCATCATGTTGTAGTGTTTAGGTATCTTTTTTTCCCATTGGTTTAGCTAATTTACATTCTGCTGTATTTTCCAGATCTGCTGATAAGAATGTCCAATGAGACTTTATAAAATTTTCATTATATAGATTTCAGGATCCAAAGAAAAAAAATTATAGGGGTTTGTAATTAAATATTGATATGGGATTTTATTTCATGGATAATGCGTCAATTTATAACTAATAGAAGATTTGATGATCATGAGGTTTCCCTTATATCATGGATAAAAGAGGTGTCCATGTATTAATCCATTATTTTTCACCCACATATTTTACTAGTGTTAAGGCATGAACTCCCACTCTAGTTCAGACGGGAACTCATTGTCTGAAGAGGAATGTGTAGAAAACATGGTTGGATGTTAGTTTCTAGAAAACTATTTTAATATATCTAATCTATTTTTTATTTCATCTAATTTGTGTTCCTTCACCTGGTTTGAAAATGGAGGTTGTTTCTTTAGCTCTCTTTATGACTATGTTGAGGTGTTTGTGATTGTTGATGGGCACTATAAATTATTAACCCTAGTATTTTGAGATCCTACCAATAAAATGGTGACATAAAAAGTGCATGTATTCCCTATACATGTGATATATTATGATGGGGATGTTATCCATGGATGATGATAGGGGTAAACTACCTATATTTCATTTTGAGACTATTTTTAGGAAGAATATCAATATAGTTTTCAACTTATTCATCTGATAAAGAGTTGGAAGACCCTTTAGTTGAGGAATATATTAATCATAAATCATTATGGTCAGTTAAATTGACCATAATAGAAATTCAAACCTCATTCTACATCATGTTAGGAATATACCAACCATCATTTTGGGCTGGAGTAGGGAATCATTCTAACTGCATAATGGTCACAAAAATATTTTGATGATTTGTTATTTACTATATCAATTTGATCCCACAGGTGATATGATATTTTAGAGAGTTGGTATGGTTCTATATTGTTTTTAGGGATATGATATTTCTAGTCGGTGGTTGTATTAATATGATGGTTAACATGGGATCAATCATGTATGTAAACCTAGTTCAAATATGCTTTCCCCATTAGAATATTCTAATATACCTACAGAATTGTACAATAAGTTAAAGACTCTTTATGTATGACTATTGAAGGATTCTAGTGGAGACTATAATCAGAGGGAGTGGGGGTATGAGTTTTCCTACTATAATATAACGGAATATGATGAATATCATCATTGAAAGAGATATGATCATTCGCTGATTTTGTTAAAAAAATTATACTAATGAATATCATTTAGAGTGGGGTTATGGTATCAATACTATATATTTTTATTATATCGTTGGATTTACATAACAAGAATGTGCACTGGACATGTGAGATTATCAACACCAGGTTTTTGATCCCTATTCAATACATGAATCTAATCCTGAACCAATTCATCAGCCTTTACCATGATATTACCATAACGATTATGTTTGGGAGTTAATGTGTTATTAATAATTTGTATCCACCTATTTATATTTATAATTATGAAATAGTAATGTGCCTATGGGATGGAAATATTCCCCTATCACTATATCTACCTCAGTGCAAGAATTTTACAGCAGATTTTGGTTATTGTTGTCAAGATATAGTGGCCCTTTAGAATATTTCATACAATAATAAATTCTGACACATTAACTATTTCTAATATATATTATTATATTTATTTTATTAATTTTTTGAATTAATCATTCAGTTATCCACATTATCTCCTAAATATATTTGAAAGGGATTTATATAATGTGGATGAAATATGTGATTCAATCTAGATAGAAACCAAAATATTTGGGCTGAATTGATTAGCGCGCGTGTGTGTGTATGAGAATGCTCAATGGATACTATGGAAATACTCTGAGGATATTCATCTATTGAATCATCATTATAGGATCATTATTATTGATATGTATATTTTTGAAACCAAGAATATACCCATGACCCTTGGGTATTATTTTCAAGGTTGGTGACCTAATGAGTAGTGACCTCAGTATATAAATGAGTGATATTGGCGTGGATGATCTGGTTATATGTGTTTAATGTATACAACCATTGTTTCTCCCAATCATATATGAAGTTATGCCTGAAAATTTAATAAACCTTCTTAAAGTTATAATAGTGTTAATTTTCATGCTCCAGGTATGACAATCGTATACTATTGGTAGTCTGACATAAATCATTCTTTTAATTAAATAATTCCAATAACTTTGTTAGTTAATACGACTTAGCATCTACTAACCTGTATGTGTGACATGGTGGGTTAGGATTTTACCACATCGTTATAATTACAAGTCCATCTTATACATTACCCAAAGTTGAAGGTATCTGGTGAATGATGTTGTTTTGAAACATATAAAGGTTTCTATCATAGTTTATGTTTCATAACATTCATTGGAAGTAGAAATTATAATGTTTTATTGTTTTATTTATGAGAGAAAAGTAACTAATGATTTAAATATATTATGTTAAATGGTCCACAATAATTTTATCATAGAATGTGTGATGCATGCTCAATCATCTATTCATGGGTTACCCAAATGATTGTCCATGATTATGATTATTCAATTTTTATTTCATGGAATTTTCACAAAAAAATATAATGTAACCTAGGAATAATCATTATTTATTTATTAAAATATTTCATGTCAGTTTCACTATTTATTTTTCTAATAGAATTCTATGGTATTCTGGGTTTGGAGAAAATGATTCTGGATACCCATATTGAGTCAATTATTTATTTATCATACTCATTAAAATTAGGTAAACCATATTTATTTACACTAAATGGTGAGAATCCCAATAGCTCTTACATTTTTAACATGTAATGAAAATACTTTATAATGAATGATGGTCATTAGGGATTTCAAACAAAATAATGCTATAGACATCATATTTGTTGATCTTATTGATGGACGAGCTTGTTCCACCCTTTTTGATTGAATAATTTCATATTATAAGAATATATTAAATATTTCATACATGTTCTTGGATCATTCAGAAAACATGATATTGGACCGGTTAACCAAATAAGAAATCACATGTTGAATTCATAAGCATAAAAAATGATTTTCTATCAGGAATAATATTTATATGTATCATATTTTGTCTATCTGGGTTCCATTATTTCTTTTCTAAAATGGAATACTAGTATTTTGATTTAATATGACTATGAACACTAAAATTTATCCCAATTTTTGAAGTTTATTTATCTTTGTAGATAGGTATTAAAAATATATGAAGTATCATATATATCAATTGAGTTAAGTACTCAAAACTAATTTATTCTCTTTTGGTAAAATATGTATAGTATAATTTTATACATAAGGAGGCATACATTAGTGAATTTTGTCATCATGTATAAATCTCGGTCCTAATGAATTATTCACAAATATACTATTTATAAAACTAATCATATTTTATGTAGTGTGACTTATCCTCATCCCAAGAGGGGTTGGGATAGGTAAGTAATAATCATGAGGGTCATTTTCCAAGATTTTATAAATACAATAATTCCATATGGACTAGAAATAATTTTTATTCCCATCCAACAATTCATTCATATTGTATTATAGAATGAGTCTTACACGTGATGTTTACCCTAATTTTGGTAAATTTTATGATCTTAGGGACATGAACACTGTAAATCCCATATCAAATGTCAGTTTTTCTCAATGTGATAAACAAGATATAATAAGTGATAGGGTTCATTAAAAATTGATTTGGGATATACAAATTTAATATCATTTATTTATTGTTTGATATAGATATATATCACTATGATGGATTTCTGTGTATCCAAATTAGAGTTCTAATAAATGAATTCATAGTTTTGTTATGTTTTTAATAAGTTAATGGGGATGGAAGAATTGAAACCAAACATTTTTCTGGTTTAATGTACTTGGGTAAATGAAAAATCAAGGGACATACACTGAGTTGTACTACATTTTATGATATATATCCTGCATCCATTGATGGATATAGGGGGTGAAAATGGTTTTATAGGTTTTCATTATCAGATTGAATGAGGAGACATTTACACCAATAATGTTTAATATTTACATAACCCTTGACAATTGTTAACACTTCCCATATTAATAGGGAATGATCAGCTAATGGGATCATGGTTTTGAATAGACATAGTTCACGGTTAAATTATTAAGTTCTCCTATTTTAAAAAGTTGACCAGTCTAGAGTGACTACCATGAATGTATAGAGTTACAACCTAACATGTCTGTAGTGTCTTCTATATAGGGAAGAAAACTATGAGTGTGTCTTCCTGATATGGTTAACACATCATGGGGACTTCTCAAGGATGATTCTGATTTGTTACTGTTCTATTATTTGAAAATAATAACATGTCAAATGTTCATATCATGTTCGAAGATGACATGTCAACTATTTTATTGTGAACCTAATAACATGTATAAGGTATGTTGTGTGATCAATTTAGACAAGTAACTAATTATTCTATGATAAAAGATTAAATTTTCAGAGGATGTATCCTAATAATATTGACATTTCTGAGTGCTACTGCATGATCATGATAGAATTAATTGAGAGTGTTCACATAACCAATGAACTGATTAGGTATAGGGATTATGGCCTTCTCATGATTGAAAATATATTCATTTTCATTACAATTAATTCATTCTTTCCATATTAAAGTGACTAGACAATTATTTTAGGTATTTTTCCATTTAGGTAATATTTGATCAACCCAATGTGAAATGGATCATCATGATATCTAAAAAAAATGTCATATATAATTTTCATGTTTAATTACAATTACACATGAATCACATATACATATACAATAATCCACTAAGATAATCATCATGCAATTTTAGTGTAAGTCTCTTGATATTGTTTGACCCTTTACTCAATGATGTTCAATCTATACTCCTCATATATTTTCCTATGTACCAAGGGTGGATTTTATAGTTTTGTTAATCTAATATATATTCAAATTTCTATAAAACATTACTATAATACAAATAATTTATTTGGAAGAGGAAAATTCTCTATAATGTATCACAAGATTTACATGACTAATCTCAATGTGATCAATTATGTGGTATATGTTTCACCTAAAAGGAAGAAACATATTGATCTATATGTCATTAATTCCTTTATAGGGACCATTAATTCAAAATGTAATTTCATAAGAACAATCCCAATCACCAAAATAATATTCACATAATTCTATCTATAAGGATAATATTCATTGCATTTTTTAGATTACAGGATGATGATGGATCCACAAGATTATAATGACATCTTCCAAGAATTATTATGATATAATGATGGAATCTATAGTGTTATTCATCGGGACAGGTTATAAAATTATTCGGGGTATTTTCATGATTGATAAACTTATAATGAATAACTCCTAGCCCTATCTCATGAAAAATCATTTAATACTTGTTATTATAAGGATATAATTATTTTTATTTTCAGAATCATGATAATGTTGTTCAAATTTAAGTTATTTTTCAATCAACTCTTTGTATGATTGAAAAACATTTAAAATAATTCCCATGATTGTGTTTAGATTCTAATATTCCATCAAAATATTAATATGAAATATATATATCCCTTCACGAGATTAATCTATCATGTAGATTGGTTGACACATGATTGGTTAATGGATTACACAATGCCGAAAACCCATTTTTGTTATTAGAACAAAAATCTATATCTCATAAGGATACATACATCTATAGATTTTTTTTCATTATTTAATTGGTTAGTTTTATATATTATTTAATTGGCTTGTTTCATGATTATATGGACTCATATTCGGGGACTCACATGACCATGTTTCTTTTTTAAGGACTTTGTGAGATCATAATGACCTATTAGATATTTTTTCACAATCAATTGGTATATAATATGAAGCACATTAACCTTTTTCATTATTCTCAAATGGTCATATGATTACTAGACCCATTTAAGGTTATATTTATTTTATTCTACAAAAGATAAATATCCAGATAATAATGATGGTCCTTTATTACCTTTCTAGATAAAATAATAACTATGATTTGGGTGTTCCTATAATCCAAAAAATTTGGGTTCTCATTTGGAAAGATTCATTAGTTATAGTTACGTGCCTCTATTCAAAGATCCACCTTTATTGTCTACAAAACATGAAAAGAAAAAATTCCATGGAAATTGATTTGAATTTAACAAAAAACTCCAATAAAATTAAAATATGAAATCATACATAGTAAATATATTGAAAAACAGAGTTTATTAAAAAAATTATAAATCAAGGAATTGTGTTGGAGTTACCTAATCCATGAATGTTTTCATTGAATTCCATAAAAAAATTTGGTATTCTATATCATAAATATAAAAAAATAATTCCCGATATTAAAACCTTATTCTAATATAAATTTTTTTATAAAAATAATTATAAAAAATTCTTTTCATTTATTTTTTTTATATTTATTTTTCATAATAATAAATAATTAATTATTGACATTTTGAACCATTTTCATAAATGCAAGGTTGACCTTCATTTTTTCTAAAATATCTTCATTTGAAAAGAATTAAATGAAATACAATTGATATTTTATTGTGAATTAATTGGTTTTGATTATATTTAATTATATTCTATGTAATGATTTGTTAAATTTAATGATATTTTAACTAGTTTAGGTTAATTTTACAATATCAATAGAATACCTTTTAATGATCGTTAATCATTATACTATAAAAAATTATATTAATGTTATACATATTAATTATATAATTTATCTATACTGAATAGAAAATTAAATATATCAATTTTATGAATTCATTCAAATTAACAACATTTATTCATATTTTTTTGTAGTCTACAAAAAAAAGATTCAGGTTTTTATTTTTATCATTGGAAAAGGGGTGGGTGGTTTATGCTTGTAACATTACTATATTAATATTACAATATAATAATATCATTTATTTTATAAATTTTTTATGTGAAATATAATTTTGGGGTCAATATTAGTTCAAAATGAAATAGGATACCTAGAAGTAAAGAACTTATTTCTAACTTATTTGACTAACTCTTTTTGGAAGGTTATTAAATCATTATTGGATGTAATTATGAGATGTACATAATATAATTATGTTGTATTGATATTTGGATCAAATGATTGGGTTTATTTATTATTTAATATAATATTTTTTGTGTGTGAAATTATGTGATTTGTGGATTTCCCCTTTTATAAGTGAGAATGAGTAGCATTTTTTTAATACCCAAAAAATAAAATAATGGGAATTACCTCTCAAATATATTTTCTAAACAACTGATAAATAATTGAGTGAAGAGTATATAAGCCCAAACCCCTCAAAAACCATTAAATTAAAAATATTATTTAACAAATTTTATGTATTTTAACACTATGGTTACTTATTTTTATAAATTTAGTTTTATCAATGATAATTTCTTTTTAACCAATATGATTTATCCATCAAGAATAAAAATAAAAAGTTTCATATTATTAAATATAGAGCTAATGATTTTAATTTTTATGTAAAATTATATTTAATAATTTTTTAAAAATAATTATATTTAATATTAAAATACCTAATTTATAATGTATTGATAACAATTTTTACCAATATAACCTAATATAATAAATTTAAAATATGCAATTATAATATAAATATATCATTTATCAATTAATAAAATGAATTATTAAATACAATTTTTTTCTTCTAAAAGGATTCATAAATTTCAAATCCATAAAAATAAATTAATATTTTTAAAACAGTCATTTTATTACTAAATTTTTTTTAACTATTCCCTAAAAAACTATTTTCAAAAAAATTCCTAAAATCATTCCCATGATAATATCACCATGAAAAATCTAAAAATAATCTGAATTTTTTAAAATTAAAATTTACAAATTATTACATTTACCTCTAGAATAATATCATTGAAGATAATGAAATACAATATTTTTTTAGGAAGCCATTTTTTGGTATATAGATTATTGTTGAAAAATTTGGGCTAATGATTAAACATTGATACATGACAAAGTATCAAGATTTTAATTTAAATTATCTGAAAAATTTATATTTTATTATCTACTTAGTTATATAATTTATTTTAATATTTAAAAATAATTTTAATTTTTTGATCATTTATATAAATTTTTATTTATATTTATATATATTTTATTTTTCTATTACATATATTTATACCAAGTAACTCAATGTCCCCCTTGAAGAATTATATATTCAATTTTGTTTCATGTTGTGTAAGGATAAATAAATTAATCTATTTATTTAATTTTTGAATAAAATACGAGAATGTTATAATTGGTTAAAATCAAATGGGGAAGTCCATGCAACATAATGTTCTGTGGTGACATGTCATAGGAATGATGAAGGGATTGGTATGGTCAAGAATAAATATCTTTCATTATATATAGCACATCATTAGGGTTAAATGGTATGGTGGTTATGTCTTGATTTAACCTCGATGAAGATTCTTATATATCCTTCAAAAAAATAAAAACTGTTGTAGTTTGAGGTGAAATAATTATGTTCATGTGAATGTACAATATCCTGATGTTTACATCATGAGTGAAGGAATCTTGTGTCATGAATGAAAACACGTTAATAAAAATATTTTGACTTATGAAAAATTCATACTATGTTTTTATCAAGACTACAAGGAAAATGAGTGGGGCATTCAAAAATGATTTAATTCCAAACATTGCTTCATGGTAACATTCATGTCACTTAAGTCATCCCAACATGATGTAAAGGGTCATATGATGTATGTATATAATTTAATTAATGTGTATTTAGGTGGGAACAAGGAAAGAAGATCAAGAAACTATATAACACATGCATCCACACTTTCAACAGAAGTTATCCATGCTAAATGTGGACTAAATGTGGATCATAATTGTATGGTATTGAGGAATTATTGGAGTTTCATGAATCCCAAATTTGTGAGAATAATTTTCATTCTATGTCATGTATCATCTTGATGAATAAGAGTAAGTAGAAAATATATCAAACATATAAAATTATTTATTTAAACTATATTATGTAATTATCAAAAAATTATCATACACAAAAATCCATGATGATCATTTCATTTTTCTCAATCATGAAAGTATTTTTTATTTTCATTCATAGAATATAGATGTATGTGTAATGTTACAATCAATAAATAGTGAGATAATGGATTATTTATATTCATAGATATCTTAGTAGATATATATTTTACACTTGTATTTTGTGATCTCAAATGTTCAATGTTGTGTGACACACCAAAATGTTTTAGAGAATTGAACATTTTCGAAAGGATGATTGTGTTATGTGGTTCTTCGTAACAAAACATTAAAAATTATTATATATGTGAAATTTTTTCATTTTCACCATTAAATTCCAATTCAGTAGTTTTTCCTCTTAGATCAGCTGTTATTCCTACAAAATCCTATATAGATGAATATTTCATAGACAACATGTTCTCCTCAGTATAATCAATTACACTACAAACAATGTTCATGTAAATAGTTATGCGAGTAAAAATATATATATTTTACCCCAAAAATTAGACAACAAGGGTCATTGTGGAGTTTAAATTTAAATTTTATTACTTTGGGAAAAATATTAGGCATTGTGTCTATATATTTTCTTCACATCATCTAATAAAGTATCACTAATTTTTAAATGATATAATTAGTGTACTTGGCATGAATTATAACTTGACTGGATTCTACATTAATCTATTTAGAAGGTAAATATGAATTTGATTGAAATAAAATTTCTTATCAAATAATTTATCATTATGCTATCATTAATTTTAATGGTCAGAATAATTAATATTTTATTATAAATAATTTTAGTTGATGTTGATTTCATGTTTATATTTATTTGAATTTATAATATTACCTTTCCAAAATTGTGGATATTTTAGTTCGATAATAATAATTTATTTTTATTGAATATTATTTTTAAAATTGTTTTGGATGTTTTGAAGATGATTGGAATCACTATTCAAAATGTGATGGTTCAACCTAATTTTAGTATCCAACAATATAATTGTAATCCCACTCTTTTTTTGTCTATGCTTGAGAACCTATATTTTTTTATAGAATGTCATGTTTAAATAAATATCATTTGTTATTATACTAATGCAGGTATCCAAATGTTGGTTCACTTTATGATATGGGAGACTTCATTTAGTACAAATCATATTCTATATACAATAAAATTGGAGTTATCATCATATAGATCTACCCTATATTTTATCATTCATCGACGATAATTGAATGTTAATTATTTTGAGGATTCTTATTCAATTTATTTATAACAAATTCATAAAAAATCCTATTAATTACATTTCAAACTATCTTTACATATGAATTAATTATTTATTGCATAAAATGAAGTTATTATATTTCATGATTTATTTAAATTGAAATTTAATAACACAGATTGTTTTGAAAAATAATATATACATAGTTATTTTACTGATCTTTATTACTTTGTTTAAGTCAAGGTGTTTTTTTTATTTTTAGTGGATTCACTAAAAATACAGAAGTTTAAATATGAATTAATAGATAGTTGGTTTTTCTTTCTAAATATCAATGAAATTAAATATTTCATTCTCTAAAATTACATTGAATGTTTTTATGTATAGATGATTTTAAATTATTTTTTACAAATGCTATTAATTTAATCAGTGATTTATCATTTCTATTTTTTATTATAAAAAAATAATTTGAATGTTACATGTTATAATATTTTACATTTTATTCTTCATTCTAATTGATTGTTTTTATTAAACATCTTTTTATTTTTTATTTATCTATAATAACATCGATATTATTTTTGAGTTTAGTTATATGAGGCTACTCATTTATTCTTTTAATGATACCAAAATATTTCAATTACATAATTTTTATATAAATTATTAAAAATTTAATTTTCCTAATTGAATAAAATCTATTTTATTTTTGAATACTATACTGATATTGAGTTCCTTGTGCTAATGATTTTCATGTTTCAAATAATTAATAAAATCTATCAATCAAGTTTTAGTTTCATACACTCAATAATAGACATCCCTTGGAGAATGATCTAGTAGCGAAAATAACGAATCACATGAAGAGTGTGTTGCTATAGTGGAATATGGTATCTTTTTTCCCGGATGTACTATAATAGTTTTGGACTATCTTTATCTTATTTTTCATTTGATATTTTCATCAAAGAAAATTAAATTCAATCAATTTTAATGTTCCAAATAGATCAATTTTAAATTATAAAAATGATTTTTATAATTATTCAACTCACCACCATAAAGTCTCCAATTTATCTTTATGAAAAAACATATAGTTATAATGGTGTTAACTATTGAATATTATCTTTACCATAATAAAGCATTAGTTAATGATCCAAATAATGAATAAAGTAATCCAATGATTTAATAGTATGTTTATCTAAAATTCGAGATCAGTTTGATAAAAGTTAAAATTACAAATATGGAAAACCAAAATGATTATATATTTGAAGAATCGTGGTTCAAAATATTAATTTTTTGTTATTAATCCATAAAATATTCCAAAGTATGAACTATAAAAGTGTGAAACAACAAAATAAACATAATATTATTTAAATTTAAGATCTATGAATGAAACAATTTTTTGATATATAACAGATTAATTTTTTCATGTGTTTCATAGTTCTACTACATATAGAATATCATCCAAAATTGTTGAAACCAAAAAATTTGAGAGAATTAATTGAAAAATTAAGGATTTATTATTTTATGTTGTACAATGGGGAATAAATCACAAAAATAGAAGCAAGATTGACTGAAATATTCCATGGTGTGGATAATGTAATTATTACTATTCTAAATCTAGATCGATTATTATACATTATATTTGTTTATCACCTATTTGGAATGGAGTATTAGTGACTATAAGAATATCTTCACTATATAAAATTTAATTATGAAGGAATTTATATGTACTATTATGATGTATAAATATCAGATACATGTCGATGATGATGACCACAGATGTTCATAAAGGAGAATATGGTTATTATATTTTCTAGTCAGATAATTGATATTCATCAAAAAATTGGTAATGTATTCTATGATTATATAATTTTTCCTTCTTTGTTTGAATAACCTTTCATTCTATCCATAATATTTCAAATTTTTTTATAAAAGGATGAATGTTTTCACGTTATGGCTCCGTTGTTAAATTAATAGTGACCATTCATTAAAATATGTAAGATGTAATGAATTAATGCATTTGTTGAATATCATATATCTTTTCTGGCATCGAAGGTAAATAATAAAAAGGGTTAAAAAGAAAAATAATCTCTTGCTGATGGTTAATTATTAATGAAAAGGGAAGAAAAAAATTTAGGTTCAATGGTTTGTATATAAAAACTCATGTAAATAATCATGTTCTAAATTTTAATTGGAGGAATCAAATAAATATGAATAACTATACTTTAGGGATATAGGTGTTGAGGTATAATCATAAAATTAATTGGTTTCTAATTCTAATTCTAAAATATGCACATGAAATAGTCTTATTAAAAGTTATTATATTGAAAACAATATGAATCTATAATTAGTAATCATAAATACTAAACAATATTAACTATTTTATCTAAAATAAGAATGATACCACATTAATATAGAAACAAGAATAAAAATAAATATAAGAGAATTATCTAAAATATATTCTAGTAAATTAGAAAAACAAAAGAGAAACAAACTAAATTAGAATGTTTTAAAAGATGTACTATTTTATATTATATTCGGGAAACATATTTAAGGATGAGTCATGTAAATAATTTAGATAACATGTTTTACATATTTATGTAGGTAAATATTTTTTTAAAAAATATTATTAAAAATTATAACATGTTTTACATATTTATATAAGGTTATTTATCACACAATAGAATATAATTGTTTTCCCATTTCTTTTCTTGCAAAAAATACAAGGCTCAAGAGAAATTGGAAACACAAGTTGTTTCATGGATTTTTTATTGAATATCCATTTTGAAACAAATTAATTATTCAATATTTTTAGTGAATATTTGAGAAAAATGATTCGAGACTTCTCTAATTTTTATAATCTACAAAAATATAATAGTGGTTTGATTAAATTATTTATCAGTTCTAAAAGGATGTATCATTAGAGTATGAATAGTTGTAGAAATGAAATATAAATTTTTCAACAATGAACTTTATGATAATGGGTTGAACCATAGCTAAAATATTTTTTTAAAAAAATTTGATAATGGATTTATTTTAAATTTATTTAATTACTCATGTTTATTTTATTTATCAAAATTACAAATGAATAATTATGTTTTAGGTCTTACTTATCTTATATTTGAGGCGAAAAGACATTGTGATGAATTAAAAATTATAAAGAAAAATAAATAATATAGAAAAAAAATTTAAATATGTTTCCACATTGAAACCCTTGTTACAAATCAATATGGATTTATTTGACCCTCTATAGTGTGAATCTTGGCTAAAATACACATTATCATTTTACTAGTTGATGAATTTTGAATTTTTTACATTGTTTAATTTTAATGTTTAAAATTGAATCTTTTTATGTATATATTAGTTGTTTTATGTTTGATTTGGATGAAAATGATTAAAAATAATATCATTAAATAGTTATCAAGAAATGAAATTTTAGAATCAACAATAATTTTTTTTAATCAACCATCAATATTTATATATCATTTTCCACTCCAAGAACACATTTTAAAAATAAAATTTTATAATAAAGAAATAAAACTATACAAGAATTGGGTGAAATGATGTTGATTGAATATATTTTAGGTATATATTTATGGGTATAGGATATTATGATATAGTGTTCCATGTTTAAATTATGGATTCAATAATGAATATTCGTAAAAGAATATTTTATGAGATAACTAAAAAGAGAATTTTTATTGTTAGATAAATTATTTTATTTATTATAGTTTTATATTTTTAATACAAATTAAATCGTTGATAAGTATGATCTAAATTATGATGAAGGATAATTTTTTTTATATTCTACTGCATCAAAATTTAATTGGGATGTTAATTAAATTTAATGGATCGTTGAATAATTTTTTCTTATGATGTTTGATAAAATTGACCCATTTGACCTCAACAAAATTCAAATAGATAAAACTATTGATTCTCTAAATAACTCGAGGAATGATTTATCTAGTGATATTTTATGATAGCTAAATATAACATGACTATGACTTGTACAGTTCTATGTAACATTATATTTAGATACGAGATTTATTGTTACATAAGTAATCAATATGTTTGGATGATCTCCCTTTAGAGACAATTATTGGAGGTCAATATCATGTAGTTAGGACTAATTTAAAACGTTGGTATCCAAGTTATGTTCTCTTCCATTCAATCTTAGTTATAACCCAATCATATATAAGAAGACTTTTATGATAGGTGATGGATGGAATTTAGATAAGAATAGGTACATTATTTTAAGAGAAATGATTTAAACATTAGTTTATATAACATTGAACTATCTTCTAATAAGATGTATATGTGTTTCTACAATTCAAAAATATTATCATTGTGTAATTACTAGGAATATGGATTTTATAATGTATAAGGGTAATTATATTTTTGAAGTAATAGAATATTTAGAGGCATTTTCCATTGTTGGTAAGATTGAATCCATTTGATTCCTTTTTCAATGCATCATATATTAAATTTAAATTATAGAACATGATCATAAAATTAAAAATTAAAAATGTTCAATTCATATAAAAAGAATATGTTGAACAAAATCTAAGTTTCTAATGTGTTTTAAATAAAAATAATGTTTTCTGATCTTTAATTTATCTATAAGGTAATAAAAATCACATAGTGACTGGAATATATGATTTCAATATTTCATTTAATTTTATTCGTATTGAATGAACATAATGTTTTTATGAAATCTTATTATATCAATTTAATATAAATTCAAGGATATATAGATGATGCGATTTTGGGTTCTACTAGTAAGTATTATTAAATTGATTTTTGAAAACATATTAAATTTTTATTTAAATGATAATGAAACATAATTGTATTGCATTCATTGATTTCAAATATATCTAATGTATTTTGGATGTTTTTTAAAATAATATAAATATATATTTGGAAAATTGAAATTTTTTTGCCCTGATATTTTTAATCCATATACATATTCATTTTGAATATTGGTAAAGGATCATTTGGATGATGTTGATAAACCAATTGAAAAAAATATTATACAGAGGTGTGATTTATTCTTGGTTATACCTTACTTCTAGTAGATAATATATAATTTTTTTCTATTTTTTATGATGTAACATTTCAATAAAATACAATAAATTATCATTTAGTAACTATTAATAGGATATTCACATATTTAATCAAAACATTTGTTCTATCATTATATTTTCAAAAAACACTAGTTGTGATTGAATATAATATTATATATTTATTTAGGAGGATTTAGATTTGATATAAAATGAACCTCAGAAGCCTAACATATTTAATGAATTAATGGTATCCTAGTCTTGTTAAAAGAATCATTAAATTTCATTATCAACTATTGAAGATGAAGAAATATATTCTAGTATTTTGTTCTTAAAAGTTTTTCGGATTATCCAAACACTAATACAATTTGGAAATAAGGATAACCATGTTCTAATGTTGTGGAATATTTAGAGTCAATTACATATCTTAAAAAACAACTGATTCATTCTTTGAATATATTTGGTGACATTTAACATCACAATTTATCGTATCATTTATAGAAACTTCATTATTATTAAAAAAATCACACTAAATATAACCAAGATGATATTTTCACTAAAAACAATATCCATCTGATAGTTTTGGATATTATTATGTGATTGTTAGGTTTATTAAATTTCAACCAGTGTTTCTAAATAGTTTCAATATATGTTTAATTTATGGTTTTTATCATCAATGAATTTGTTAAAAAATATTTTTTACCTTTCTTTAAATATGATTTATCATCATAGTTTCTAATATTTTCTGGAAATCATTATTTATTTTTAATTTTTTAAAAATTAATTCCTAGTTATTATATTGAAATTTTTTATTTAGACATTGAAAAAAAATCTAAATCCATCAATATAATTACTTTTCAATATTATAAAAATAAATATAAACCCTTTTAATAGGTCGAATATACAATTTTTTAAAAATAATATTTGTTTTTAGTACCATAAAACATAAATTACATCTTGAAATGGGGAATATAAATTATATAGATTGGGATTGTACTATTTTAGTGATTTGGAAGAGATCTTTTTTCTCATATTGGAAATTGATAAAGGGAATCGTATTATACATATTGTGAGTATTTGAGACTAATACATTACTAAAAATGTGTTAAAATTTTCATTATATTATTCAATGATCGATGTATGTAATATTTAGTAAGTATTTGTGTGATATGTAATTGAATTATCTGAAATTACCTCATATCATTTTGGTTATTGTTTAGATTATGTATATTCAAAATTGAATGAAAAGGTGTTTCTTATATCATCATTTGAAATGGTTTAGCTCTTTTTTTGTCTTCATAAAGGGAGTTTCTATTTTATTCTTATATCTATTAGATTTATAGTTCACTTGTCTGAAGTCATTAAACCATTAATTTTTGGGATATATCATTGAATGAATATCCTAATCAAAGAAATATATGACACCCATAATGTTTTTTTCATGTTTGTAAAGAAAACAATAGTTCCAGACGATAACGAGTCTAATATATTACATTTCTCATAAAGGTATACCGCAATCCTCATGTTAAGAGACATCATGATCATAATAAGACAATAATTTTAGGGTTTATGAACCATTATTATAATTGTATATGTGGTTGTATTTTTATCCGTATTTATATTGGGTTCTATTATTATTTATAATAGGGTAATTATTATTGACATTGAGATGGTTTTATGAAAAAATAACATCAATTTATATCCATATGAGAATTAATGAAATCTAGTTTCATCATTATAGTGAAATAAAATAATGATAATACATGTTGTTGTTGATGATAATTATCTATATAGTTATCATGACATTTGGTTCACAATATATTTATATATTCTAGATCTATAAGGATGAGTGATGAGGAAATCGGGGAATCATGAGTCTAGGGAATATTTAATATGGCATATGAGGGTGGATGTTTATAATAATTTTCTATTGGTGATGAATTTATTCTACATTATAATAAAAAAATTCTGGTGTTGAAATAAAATATTCATTATCATGTAATAAATGTTATTTATTTTCTTGGTTATTTTATATATTTATTTTCTCAGGTAGATATTTGTTCGTTAACTGCTAAGAGAACTTGGAGAAAAGGGGCATCGACACCAATAAATAATTATATATACTCTAATACTAGAGAGGTTATTTATGTAACACATTTAGTATAGTAAATAAATGATACAATCATTTATGTTGAATATCAAATAATAGATGAAGAACACCAATCTGATGGATCGTGGGGAATATAAGGAATTATTTGTGGTGATGATTAACAATTGAGGGAAGTTGTTGTCTCCACAGTGATATAATGGATAAGGGATTCTCATTATACGTAGAAGGCGAGTGCTCCTACTACTTATATGAATGATCTTATTTAGAATAAATCAATTTCATTTTATAGGAAAACATCATATATTGATAAACATGTAATTTATAAGGTCATAATTGTTCATGGAGATATTTCCCTTATAGGTGGTAAATATATAAAAGAAAAATCAATTTAATTATTTTAAGTTGGACAACACTGTATATGGGTAGAGGAATTACACTCAGGATAGAAGAATGATACCTATTTTAAATCTCATGATCAATTTTTTGAATGTCGATTCTCAATATTTGTTATATTTAAATATGTGGTATTAAATATTTAAAAATTTATTAAGAGTTATAAGTAGAAAATAAAATTTTTGATAAGGGATTCAATTTCAAAAAAAATTATTAGGAATATCTCTAGTTTCTGATTAAGATATTGAAAAAAATTAAATTTTTAGATAGTATATTGATCCTTTCTGAGGGTATGCACCTAACCAGTTTAGAAATACTACAGGAGATTTGATTTTTATATTAGTTCTCATTGATATGAAAGTAATTTTTTTCAATTATTTAATATTTAATCATATGGTTAGTTATAGTCAAGGTATGGAATCCAGATCTAGTGGATAACATTATAAAAATGTGTTATGTATGAAAGATCTTCCATATAATGTTATTTCATCTATGGTTACATGAATTCATTATTTTAATTGTAATAATGAATCTGTACACACTATACTAGAAATGAAGAATAAGTTACATTAATGGTGGAATTATTCGTAAAAGAGATATAGATTTTATGTAATGCATTAAAGAGATATAATGGAGGGATATGTTTTTTCATATGATAATGATTATAATTTTAAAAATGTGAATATGTTTGAGGTGATTTGGATAAGTGAAGAATCAATATATCTGATGAAGGATTGTTTCACCCCAATGAATCTGAATTTTTGAGGATTTGATTATGGTGTTCAATATAATTCAAAAAACTCTTATAAATATATTTATCAAAAAATATTCTTCCATAGATGAAACTACACCCATTCATTTCTCTCTCCCTACACCATTATCTATCTATCCATGAACTGATGTTCATCTAAACATTTGATGATTTATAGAAATAATTCTTTGTTTTTGTTTTATTTTTTAATTATTCTATGTGTGATAATGTTATATATTTTTATGTACATACATTTTAATTATAACATAATATTTTCATATATAATATTCAATAATACTTATATACATAATTAAAAGAGTTTTAATAAATTCTTATAATTTCAAATTTATTTCACAAATGGGGGGGTCCAAAAAATAGAACATTTCAAATCATATGATAATTGATTAATTATTAATATATGTATTATTTTATAATAAAATATTATTAAATAATTTATGTTTAATATTATTTATAATGAAAAAATAATATGAATTTTTTATTTATGATTATACCTTTTTAATGACAATAAAAAATTTGTTTATTTTTTAGGATATATATGTTAATCCTATATAATCACAATAAGTTCCAATGGATTTTCATTCAAATAATTATTGTAATTTGTTTTACTAGTATTCTTTACTTTGAATAATTTGTAGGTTTATATTTATTTAGTTTTTTTTAAATTTCAACAAATAATAAAATTATGAGTTAGTTTTAAATATTTTATGTGGTGAATTATTAAGATTAAAAGAATTTTGTACATTTTGAAGATGCATGTAATCACTATTCTTAATGTAATTATACAATATAACATTTCTTTCTAACACTACATTTGGATCCTAATTTATGTTCTATATGTTATGTTTTGGAACATATCGCTTTTATGTATCTTCACATTTGAATAAATAATATTAATTATTTACCTACAAAATGTATCCTAAATGCGGTATCATATTCTATGATATAGAACACTATGTTTAATATAATCCATTTGATGTCAATCATACTATTGAAATTATCCTCATATGAAAAAAACCAATAATATGATAGACATATGTGGGATTTTAATTTTTTGTTTTTTTCTAAAATTATACAGTGATTATGATGAATTTTTGTCCTTATAAATATATTAACACCGACATCAATATATTCTGAATAGTGGATTAATTTATTCATATTTTCAATGGATGTTAATATTTTCAAAGAATTATTATATATCAAATTTCAACCAATATAATTATTTTAAAGATTCGGATTTATCTATAACTATTTGTGTTTCTAATTTTAGATTTTCTACTTTTAAATTTTTAATTTATTATGGTAATATATAGTCATGGTATTATATTATATAATATGGAGGACATGTATGATTAGGTTTTTTTATCTTTATTTTTCAAAGTATTAGTGAAAAAATATCCATTTCAATGATGTTATGTCCAAATTATTTATTTATAATTGATGTTATTTTTTATTCATTAACTACTAGAATTCATAACTTTTGTTCAAATTAAATTATTATAGAAATATTTAAATTTTTAATAATTATTGACATATGTGTTATAATCTACGAATGAGCATTTTCAGTATTGATATAATGTTTTTTGTTACTTCTATATAACCTGGAATTTCATTAAAAAATTAAAAGTTATTCATTAGGATAGTTCATTTAATTTTTTCTCAAATTTATCAAAATATCTTTTCATTATTTATTTGAATATTTTTCATTTGAATATTTTCAAATATAATTTCCCAAAAAAATAAAATCTATTTTTTGAGAAATTTTGTGATGTAGATAATTTAGGGATATTAAATTCCCTATTTTAGAACAAATTAATGTTTTTTATAACCTATAACAAATTCGTTTAATCATATATCTATATCCCTTAGAAAATGTTCAACAAGTAAAAATCACCTAGTGTTTAGAGTGTTTGTAGGTGGAGAGGAATATGAGATATTTCATTCTTGAATAGCTGTAAAAATTGTTCTGGATCTTTATATTATTTTGTTGTACACAGTCTAATTAAATAAAATTAAATCAAAACCACTACCTTTTTTTTCAAAAGAATGATCTATATGAAATTCTTACACTTTTTTATATGGTAAAAAGTAACCCCTATTATGTTTTCATCATATCATCATCCTACCAAGATAATGATTTTTGAAGAAAAATCATTTAATATTTTAAATATCCTCAATGATTAGTATTACCAAATATAGAATGGAATTTCACCCAACTCATATATGAATAATAAAAAAAACTCTTAATATATTCAATTCAGTTATATATGGGACTGTATAAGAGAATCAATTTCTCATATAGATGTAGTTATTTATAGCATATCCAACATCATATAAATTATAGAATCTATATTGGGGAAACATCATGATGGTGGAATAGTAGAATAACCCCTAAACCATATGGATGTGGGAATTATTACATCTTTAACCATCATAAATGTTGGTTTTCCATATTAAGAGTAACTATACAGGAAGCACACTCATTGTCTCTTCAATATTATTATACATTTTCTTAGTTATAATTTAATTTCATGTAATCCATTTGGTAATACTGTGGGATAACACTTCACAACCTTATTCCTAGGGTTCATCGATGATAAAATAAATATAATTGTAGTGTCTATAATTAAAAATTGTAGACCATGAGGAAAGATGACATGGTTTATTTAGGTAGTTCAATTAATGAATATGTAATGGATAATTATTACTGTTTCTAATATAATAAATCTAATGTTATTTGATTCCCACTAAAGGATTCAATCCATTTATGGTTTTTAATATCATAAATGTAGATAAACAAAGGAAGACACTAAAAAAGAATAATCAAATGAGGAGTCCTCCAATCAAAACATATTCCACAATAAGATTCCTGAAGAGTGATTACTTTTTCAATATCAAATTTATAATCATAATATAAATTAATTTTAAAACATAATTCTACCACCAAATTTAAATCATTCAACCAAATATAAAGGGAAATTTATTCTACATTCTAAACAACCCATCTTGTGAATACGACGTTCTTATTAGAACTACATAGAAAACTTAAAATATGGAATTTTAGTTATATAACTAATGAATAAAATGGAGGATTACATAGAATAAATAATTATACTCAATAAAATTCCATGTATGCAGCTAATATTTACCCTCTATAAATAAAATTCATAATTGATTATCTCAATTGATATGAAAATAATCCATTCTTTCTCAAAACCCATGCACCTTACAACTATATTATCAATCCATTATATTCATGGAATATCAAAAATTGCCTCACATGGGGTAGAAACAACCATTATGTTTTGTGGGGAACCATGTTCAACTCAAAATTATCCTAAATAGTATTAACATGTGAGATGGCCATATAAATGTGCACATGAATCACCCATATGTGTGTTAACCAAGGAGGGTGTCCCAGTAGAACACCTAGTTTCTATTGAGTACCTAGTAACATAAATAGACTCTATAGATTGGTTTTTTTAAACCAATAAACTATAGATGAAACTATATAAATTCTAGGTGTACTTGACACATCCTATAACCAATATTGAAAACCACACATTCTAGATATTTAATACTATTAGTTATTTATAGTATAAAATTAAAAATATAATATCATGTTCAATAATCATGTTTGCGAAACTAGAAAAACATTTTGTAGAAAAAATGTTTTATTTCACATAAACCATAGATAGAATGTCATTAAATATGTAAAAAACATTAATGTTGATTTTACATCTATTAGCGATGATCTCTAATAGAATTTTCTCTACTAATTGTGATAAATTCTAATTAATGTGATATTTTTAATCCTCATTAATTTTAATCAATTCACAAATTGGGTTTACATAAATTTCATCAAAATTTAGAATGAATTGACATATTCATCAATCATTAAAAAAATTGTATGTGAATATATTATAGATATGAATCTTTAATGACTTATAAGAATAAATTAATTATTTAAAATATATTGTTGTATTGTTGGATTTTGCGGTGGATTCATAATATGAGAAATAAATTGTTTGAAATATTGATATAAATAGTATGTGTCAATATAAACATAAATAAAAAATGAACTAGTAAAGTGGAAAACAATTTCATGCTCAAGAAAACAATGATTCTATATCAAATCACAACCCCAATTTAATATCTTTTTGTGAATCCCCATGAATAAATCCATAAAAAAAAATAAAACCATTATTGTCATAAAAAATAGTCAAAAATGTCTATAATGTTTTATGATCGCATCAATAAATTCTATTCTTTTCAAAAATGTTAAGATTATGTGAATATTAATATTTTCCTCAGAGTTGATGCAAGTTAATGTATCAGATATCTAAAATCACAGCTAATATTATTTGATTTATCAACATAATTAATTCCCATTATATTTATTTTTGTTCCTTATACTGGTGAATTATTCATATTCAAGGACATAAACCTAAAAATTGATTACCCTAGATTAGTAAGATGAATTAAAACCATATCTTATGTTACCTGTGTCTCTACTATATTTCCAAATGTACATAGAGCATGGAAAAATGTTAATGAAAAAAATTCAAAGTTATTTTATTTATCGATGTATTATAAACTAGTTTGTTAAAATTATGTAATACAGTTTGAACAACTAAATCATCTAATAACAATAAAAATTCCAACTAAAACACAATGTATAAAAACATTATAATATTTTACTTCCATTAATTGTTAATACTAGTGTATAAAAAATTGATTAACGATTTAATGATAGGTTTACAAGGCATGTCCCTAATAGGAAAGTATTTTGGATATAAAAATATCTATAAGGATGTTGAAAATGAAAATTCCACTACAATTCAAGATGTTGAAGTGCTATACTATAATAATATAATAATTTTTTCACAATGATATTTTGTGATATATACAAATTTTTCATGCGCCATATCATCAATTATATCCTTTTTGAGAGAATGGAGTGCTACGTATAATATTTAATGTGAAAACCTCAATTTTTCAGGATAAGAACTTGACAATATTGTTGATAGTTATCCAAAAAATGTGGTAATACCTATTAAAGATATACCCAATAATGTAACATTTTAGGGTTACATCAGTTTTTATCAACATCCTTATTATTCGAATACATGGGATTGTGTTTTATATAAAAAAATCTAATATTATGTGGACTCATAGAATTTATGACTTTAATTAGACGCTTTCTATCCATCCCACCAGAAATTGTTAAACCATCTCACTGATAATGATAAATGGGTTCCAAAATTAATATAATGATTATTTTTATAAATCCTATGAATATATAATGCATTATCCCCTACACTCACAATAATTGATTCATACAATAGAGGGGAAGCATTTCATCTTCTATATGGAATCCCTTGAGTTATAGAATGGCACCCTCAGTGATTAGAAGAATGTATTAAAATAGAGAACAATATGAATTATCACATTTGAATAATATTTTATCCTATGACTAAATATTGAATTTTTGATATGAAAATAATTACATAAATTTTCATAGTAAATAATTCAGAAAAAACATACAACACCCCAAGGTATGCTTGTACCCTAAGATTTATTTCCAGAAATATATATTTTTTATATTTATTTTAATGTGAAATGTAGTGTGGTTGTAGTAATTATTATTTTTATATGATTCCATGAATTCTATCATTAAATGAAAATAATATTGAATATAATATATATATATTTTTGAATCATAATCTAGAAATTTAATTAGTGATCATAAATTACTATACAATATAACACTTCTCGGTCAATGAAATCTCCCAATCATCGGAGATATGACTCAATGGTTTCTACAGGATCCCCTCAAGTGTTTTTTAGAAAACTATAAATAAAAATGTGTAGTAATTGTTATTTTTTTTCTTATATATACTATATTTTTCCTCTACTAGTTCAGACTATCAGACTCATTAACCACGAATGAGATAGAACATGGATAAATAATATTAGTATAGGAACTAAAAATGGAAATATCAACTACCTGATTAAATTTCATAGTTCATTAAAATTTATTTATCAATTAAGTGAATTGTTACTATCATAAAAAAAGGAAGATTTCATTCTCTTAAATGGTTTTTTATTAAGAACAAATGACGAGTTCTTCATATATCTAAAGTATATTGTATATTTTTTTCATGGACTCCACAAGCACATGTAAAATGAAGCATAGATACAACCCTACAAGAGAAAGACTATTCTAAGATGATCATTCACCTCGCACATCAAAGGGTTTTCTAAAAATTTATCAATAATATAATAATAGATATCAATTAAATTTGTACCAATCTTGATAAGGTGAACATATACCCAAATTTCATTTTTCAACATTTGGATACACATTTACCACTGTAATAAACTTTTAATGTAGGATCCTTACGTCTATAAGTGAAATGATGGAATAAATAAATCATTGTGAAAAAAATTCTATACTTTTTTATGTCCAAAATTCCCCTATGATTCAATAAATATTATGCTTTTATGGAGATCACTTAATTTGAATTGATGGATGAAATATCCACACCTATATGAAAGAGAACCATGATGGTGCCTAATAATCCAAATAATGTAGTACTAATAATTCCCATCATATCAAAAGAAATGGGAAATTATAGGCCTCAATGACACAACATTAGTCATAATATATAATGAAATATAGAATTATACTGATACATGCCAATAGAACCCACTATACAAAATAATTCTTTCACATAAATAAACAAAAATTTCCATTTTTATATATTAGACAGGCTTCATTTGTATATACCTGATGTACATAATAAATAAGTTCTTCTTCATCCTTCATGCATCTATATTATAATAAAAAATCATGACCTCCATAATCATCACAAAATTTTACATTTATATCATTATAACCATCAAAACGTTTATTATCATGAGAATAATTGTATTCCCTAAAAAATATAGATGTATAACAAATCAATTTTTTCATTCAAAAAAAAGTGGTTATATAATGTGTATAATACGAATTCTATTAAATCATCCAAAAATAATGCTGAAACAAATGTTTAAAAAATATACATAAATAAAAAATATAATACACATTCTATGATATTATATAATTACCATATGTCTTGGATGTACATGCTCCAATATGTTTTTTTCTTATCACCCCAGACCACATAAATATACACTATAAAACTGTTAGAAATTAATGTCTTCGATAAAGGTGTTCTTTATAAAAATTATCATATTCTAAAACATCACATCACTATCAATTATTAAACATATGAGAAAGTGGAATATGGTATATGGGATATGTTATTGGAATGTCTAGATATGAAAATGTTAGGCACACAAAAGAACCATGAGATCCATTAAAATCTTGTTTCATGATAGTTCAATCAGAAAATTCTTCATCTCACATTTATCCTTCTCTAAATAGTAGTATCTCTATGAACTAAAATGATACCATATTATAATAAAGTAATGTTGGAGAAACAAATTCATGTATATTATGTTAGATATAACGTATAGTCAAAAAATTAATATTATTTTGTTGTAATTGTTGAATAACACATCATTTGGTGAAACATTTGATAATTTATTAGGAAAAACATTATATTTTTTTTCTCTACATAACAGTCCATTTGTAAATTCTTAATCTAGACAGAATTTATTTCATATATAAATCACTTTAATATAAACAACATCATGTCTAGTAATTATATATGTGTATTGATTAGTAATAGAGTTACATTTTATTTATCATTTAATTGAATTCCATTTTTTTGAAGTTCACATATTGTCTATTTTGTAGATTTTTTAAAAGTATTTTCATCATATGAACTATAAAATGAAATAATATCAATATTAATGTTAGGGATACCTCTCGTTATAGAAAATATGATACTATTATATTTTTTATGACCTAATAAAGATAAATTTTAGAATTAACTGCATAAAGTCATTTATTTGGGATGTATCTGTGTGAAATAAAATAATATTTATTTACAAATTAGTGTAGAGGAGGTGTTATATCAATATGAAAAATGATATTTTAGAATTTTTGTCTTTATTCCAGATTTTTCACATCTATATTAACCTTATAGATACTATAAACCATCGATAGTTCCTTACCATGGAGGAATTGTTTGTATATCTATGGGATTATTTTCTTGATATATATATAATCATTAATTATATTAAAAAAGTTGTAAATTTTATTATATGATATTTATTAATGAATTGAGGCTCAATTTCATTGAATGGTATGATAATAGAATTTAATTTAGATTTCTTCTCTCTTAATAGACTCAAATTTCCACCACATAATTAATTACTGGACTAATTTCAAATCATTTGAATTTTGGTAGGTTATCTAGATATTAACTAGGTATTCCTAGGTTATCCTTCCTTGATTATAGTAATTACAATTTGATTCATATTTTGTACAACATTCTAATGATATGGATTCATATTTTAAATAAATCGATGTATTATGTACCATATATAATTTTTCAATGAACAAGTGATAATTAGAGTTAGTCATTTTAAAACTATACGTATTTCATAATCATTACATTTAAGAACACAATAAATGTACATGTTTAACTAATTTTTAGGGAAGGTTCAAAGATCATTATTTTATTCTCTATTTATATATGAATAGAAATGTTTGAATATTTTATTATACTTATATTAACATATAATGATAATCCATTTTATATTGTGTGATGTCAAAAAATGAATCCCATAAATAATGGAAGTAGATATTTTTTTATTATGTCAACTTTGTATACTAGAATTTTAATTTAGGTTCTTGTTGAAAATAAAACTTGATTTTCTTGTTACTAAACAATTTTAATTATAGGTTGAGAGGAAAATAAACCATAAAAATTTCCCAATTGATTATGGTGGTTAACTCAAGTGAAAATAGTTTGGGACACTATAGTTCTTTCATGACCATTCATATTGATCTATAGAATAAATTTTGGATATGAATAACTTTATCTATAGTTCTTATTTATTGAAACATAATCTCATGTACATTATAGAATAATATATGAATAGTAATGTCCTAAATATCATTGTGTACAACTGAGAAGGGTTTGATTCATGTGAACGAAATTAGTAATTATATGTCCATGATATTTTTATAAATCTCTCAACTTAATATGAGTAGAATGTAAAAATTATATTTCAATCCATCTAACCTAATTACATTCCATTGTATTATCTATCACAAAATTTTGATTTTATCTATCTATGAAAACATATTATTATGATTGGAGGATCCGTACACATAATAAGTGGTTATAAATAATCCAAAATATAAGATAATTTTCTTTATGAACCAAAATATATCATCATAATTGATATATACATGTATACTACGTCGATATATTGTTTTCATCAAACTCGTTACCCTCAAAAAAGAGATATCAATCAGCTGAGACATCTCTTGTGTTGTCATGATAATGTTTTCATATTTTAAAACATTAAAAATTTAATTTTCATTATTCATTCCACTTTATTTAATTATTTAACATTAGTTTGAAATTATTAACTCATCATATACTAAATGTCTAGTGGAAGGATAGTTCATCACATTATTTGCACAAAATTTCATAGAAATGTTTCTTCTTCTAAACTACTAAAAATGGGTTCCTTTTTATTTATTATTCTTATACTTTGTGTTATACATGTAGGAGACATATTATCATTGTATTATTGGTTTCACATACTGTTTCATCCATATTATTCTTCATATTTGATTGAAAATAAAATTCATTTTTCTTTGTTAATATTTTTTCCAACATAGAATATTTTTTATCATAATATATACCATTTCTATTGGAATAATATAGTATCAAATAATTTTTGCAATAAAATCACTTATATTGTTCAACACTTAGTCTTTTCATGAAATAATCGATATCAATTTTGTCAACATTTCTTTATAATTAGAAAAAAATACTTTAACTATAGATTTAGATTATTCTTTTATATTCATATCTATATACCTCTTCTATTTATTCAATTCACATCATGGAAAAATTATCGAAACTCAAATATCGTTAAATGTTTGTATTTGAAAAAATATATTCTTCGATAAATAACTTATCTATATTCGTTTTTTTACTCACATAATTTTTCGTGTTCATGTAATGAAACACTACTCATTTTTCATATTTTATAATTATTTAAAATGAATATAATAAATTAAATTCAATATTACATTAAACCAATCAAATTAATGTCTTTGTTTCACCTTATATTGGGTGATAATTACTATATATATCTTATTATAATCCCATCTATATATTGTATTTTCAACAATGACATGATAAAATATATCATGATATTATTTTTTTCGTAAACTATATTTCATCATAAAATCATCCTCTGCATGATTCTAGTAATTTAATTACAGTTGATAATTCATACGATCTTGAAAAATAAATAATATGTATGACCAGATGGCATATATGTAGTTTATAATGACTCTTATACACCATACATTATTTTCATAAACTACTTTTGGTGACAATCATGAAATTTTATCCTTGTAAATTCCACAATATTTATCATCTAATAATGGAAAATTTCATATTCTAATGTGTATTTACTCTAGTATAAATTATTACTGTAATCATGATCACCATATTAAAAATTCTACTCTTTTTATTCTCATTTCATAGTTAAAATTACACATAAATTGTAATCCAATGAAAATTTATGATTCATCACTTTTATTAAAAATAATTACAAAACATCTATCATTAATGTGTCATGAGATTCTTATGATCACTCATGATGAATAAAAGCATTTTAGATGTTGATTCTATAACAAACCTTCTCTCTGTTTAAAATATATACATTATTTATTATATAAAAAATTACTTAATACAACTTAGATTATTTATAGGAATTTTGTATTTAGGAAAATAGTTGCATTTCAAAACAACTAAATGATGGAAATAAATATATTTATTGAAATATTCAATGACCTTACCACAACATTCCATCATATATAACACTAAATGGGATAATCTAAGGATATAAAGAAAAAGGGGTGAGTTATAAAGCCCATGGTGCGATTAAAAAATGTATAACTTGAGGACAATAACAAATATTATAAAATAAATATCAACGAAGTTAAAAAGAAACATTAATAAAATTGAATGATATTCCATGATAATCATAACATTGAAAATATGAAAACTTCCAAAAAACATCATAAAAATCATATGTCAACGCCAAAATAGTGAGTCATCATGGTATAAAAAAGTCCGATAATGGAAATACATAATCCCCCTTACCAACATAAACTGTCATGATACTAAAAATTACTGAATTCATTCGAGTTCTTTTGGGGCACACCCTTCAAAAACATATCTGCATCATACATAATTTCTCACATATATTTATTCAACATCATAATTTTATTCCATGATATAGAAATTCAAAAAACATATATGTCAGTCTCTAATAAATATGTTAGTATTCAAATAGGTGAATACCCTTTGCAGATAAATTGGTAAGGTATTCACTAAGGAATAATTATGGCAGGGTTAATCCGTGTGCAATTTCAACAACATAATAACAATATATAAAAATTCAAATAATTTGTTAATGATAGAGGTAGAAGGGTCTATAATAATTTACACATGAAATGGATACTATGGGAAAATTTATGTACATTTTCCAATATATGTAATTGTAAATATAAGGCATAACTAAATAAAGAATATTGAAGAAAGATGAGATAACAAAATAACACTAACAAAATTTGGGCATTGAAACGGGTGTACATAAAAGTTCAAAAAAGGATTATATGAGAATTAAAGGGTATCTAATCATTTATAAAATATTTTTAAATTATGTGGGATATGAAAGAATGTAACAAAACTTATGTAAATATTAATTAAAATTGAATATCGAAAATGAATTGCCTGACAAAAAGAGTAGAGAGAAATATCTTATGAAATATCGGCAAAGTAATGACATAGAAAAGGGTCCATATGAGAGGTTAAATGATACCTCCTAAAAGTCAAATCATTTACATATTAAGAACATTATTTTAAACAAATTAAATTAAAAAAATTTTAAATTAAAAAAATAATCTCAAAAAGGTGCTTGAATTCAATAGTAAGGAAAGAAATTTATTTCATTGATGTGTGACTCTATAGGCATAGTAGAGGCTTATTGGGAGCTTGGGGGGGACCTTTAAAAGACTATATAGAGTATTCGATAGAGGTTTTACACGATTCAAGGTGTTTTAGTGAGGATAAATGTGATCTTGGGTGGGTTTATATAAGATTATATGGGGATTTCATTATAATATTTCATCCAGACACTACATAATAAAAAATTCTGAACCAAAAATTGTCCCACATTTTTTCCAATGTTTTATGCTAAAAAAGAGTGTTATACATAATTTTATATGCACTATGGTTGAAGATAATAAAATAATTCCCTTTATTATGTGAAGGTGAGTCCTATGTTCAATGAAATAATTTTAATATCGTATAATATATTATATTTCTTGGATAATTCACAAAGTATTTATAAAAAATAAAATAAAATTAAATAATATAATTTTATATTAAAAAACATATATTTGGATAATTAATCCTTTTATAGTAATTATTACACCACAATTTAGCTAATTTTTTAATATTTTTATATTCACTTTTTAAATAAAAACACACATTTACTGAAAATGAAATGTTTTCAAAACTAATTTTGAACCCAAATAAAAAATAAATTTGGAATCATAAAAATAATATGATAATTTATAATTAATTAATTAATTTAATTATAAATTTTTATGGAAATATTATTTATTTCAAAAATCTATTATTTCAAAAAAAAATCCTTTCTTTAAATGTATTTCTAAATGGTAATAATAATAGTTATAAAATGAATTCATTATTCTAAATAAAATAATGTCGATAATATTTTTCATATAATCTTGATAAATATTCCTATATTACACATTTATATTTCTTATGATTAATGTATGGGATGGTGGGCCCTTCATGAGGCTATTCGGTGAACATAGTTTGGGCAGTGATAAAGATGATCTTGAACTTCTCTCATTAATAGTTCCTCTCATGATTAAGTTATTTGATATCATATTAGGCTTGGTCTATTAAATATCCCATAAATTCTATCTCCCATGGATGTTCCAATAAATTTTCTTCATAGGGTACAATCTTACTAGGTGAAGCAATCACTCCATTTATCTGTTCAAAAAGGATTTGTGAAAATTATTTATCTGTACTAGTCATGTGATCATTTTTAAAAGAATATTTTATAATGGGAATAGATACATAAAGTTAATTTAGAATGAAATGGTATATAATTAAATAATTTCATGTGTTTTCAATAACATTAATACATTTACATAAATAAAAATCAATGGAATTTGACTTAAAATATTTCAAGTCATTACAACCATACGCCTTATGAAATTTATAGACCAAAGATTCATTTTCCCATCCTAAAATAGATTCAAATAACTCTAATTCATCACATCCTCTGGTTCCCATGTTTCTACTTCAAACATTTCGTTTCTCCACAGCAGTTTTATTAGAGGTATTTTCTTATTTTATAGAAAATTTTCTCTACCATCATAGATCATCAATGGTTGATCCTCATAAGAATGGTAATTCTCTTGTGGTACCAAATATTGAATAAGTACATGTGATGAGTCTGGTATGTACATTAATATGTGGGATTCCTGGAATACATCATTTAATTGAGATAGGTTTGGTGAGAGTGATTGTCGATATGCCACTGCATCAATGCGATCAAGGATATAAAAAGGAATGGTATACCATGCACTATGTTTTCTCTTCTTCCCAATTCTCATCAATATTTTCCATAGAGATATGTGGGGGAATTCCATGTCTACAACATTAAACTCTTGATCTCATCAACTATTTCTAGTAGAGCTCCTTTGTTGACTCGGAGCAGGTTGTATGTGATATTGGATGGTCATAACCTTCTCCACAGTTTCACCAACCATTTCCAGACATCTATATTTTTGTTCCAAAATATCATACTATAATTCTAGTTTTATACACCTCTTCCCATAAAGGGCCTCATCAGGGACCATTTGGATGCTTTGGTAGAAATGGTTGCGGTAAGATATCTCTACCAAAGGAACATATTGGTCTCATCTGCCTTTGAAGTTTATTGATCATTCACTTACCATATCCTAATGTGTTTAAATTTTTGGGTCATATTGGAATATAGTTTGAGGGTAGTCTGTTCTATTGATGTTCAGCTCCCTATTTAGAGAATATTGGAGTCATTTCCAGAAAATATAGGTGAATATTGGATGTCGATCAACACAATCGATATAGGTACACCATGCACCCTTACCACATCTCTAATTTGTATCTATTACAGTTCATCAATTGAAAAATCCTTCTGAATTGCGATGAAGTGTGAAACCTTTGTAATGCAATCCACAACAACCCAAGTAGAAATTATTTTCTTGGATGTCCTTGGAATTCTAGTGAAAAATTATATGGTGATGTTTTCCCATTTCTATATCATTATATATAATTATTGAATCATCTCCTAGATTTATTTTATTCAATCATAACTTTATAACAAAAAAGGAACATTAATGTATTTTTAGTGATCTCCTTTATCATGTTATCCCACCAATAGTGCTATTAGTGATCTCGAAATAATTTCTTTATTGGGTGATTTCAGAATGTTGAAATTTTTGCCTCATAAAAAAGATCATTCTTTAACTCATGATTTGATGAAACACATATTCTTGTGGAAAATATCACAATTCCATCATAATTGACATTGAACACCATGTAAATCTCTTTTTTAATAGTTTTAATTTTTTTTTGAATTATAACATCATATTTTTTAGAATCCTATAACCCTTCCAAAATAGACGGTTGAGAAAACATTTGTGAAAGGATTGATCATGTTCCTTTTATAATGATTCCCATTTCAATATTCCTTACAATTTTGAGGATCACATCCTTCTCAAATCTCATCAATGATTGAATTTAATTGTCTTTTATACATAGAGCATGATACACTCTATTCATTATACCTAGATGGTAGTGGATTGAGTAGTCATAATCCCTTACGCACTCAAATAATATTAATTTTACCATATTTATCTTTTTTTATTGATATATATATATATTAGACTTTTATGATTAGTATATATTATAATAATCTCACAAAATAGAAAATTTAACTATATTTTGAATTCCATGACCATATTTTCCAACTCTATATCATGTGTGGGATAGTTCTGTTTATGTATTTTCAACTTCCTTGAGAAGCATGTAATGAATGTTTCCTTTTGTATCAATGCATATCCCAATAACTTCATTAAGGAATAATTATAAATTAAAAAAACCTCCCCACATGTGGATAGTGTGAGAATAAGGGAAGTGATAATCCTTATTTCTAACTCTATAAGTCATTCTTCATACTCTTCATTTCATGAAAATTGAATCCCATTCAATTTATCCTGGTAAGAGGGTTTGAGAAACATGGGAATTTTCTCACAAATTAGTTATAATATCTCGATAACCCAAGGATGATATGAATAACTGTTAATTTTTGTGGGATTATTAATCCATCAATATCTTATGTCTTGTAAGGATATACAAATATACCATTTCTTATGAAGATATTCCCCAACAATGAGACTTCTTCTAGCCCGAAATCATACATGCTTTACTTCTCATAGAAATTATCCCTCTGAAAATTCCTTTGGAAAGGGATCATATTCTCCTCTTGATCGTCCATAGTGTTGGAGTATATTAGAATATTGTTAAAAATACTACCAAAAATTATTCTAGGTAATATCTAAACACTATCTATAAATTCCAAGATGATTGGTGGATCATTAGTATATTTGAATTAAATCATGCTGAACTTCTAATGCATGTAACTTGTATAAAAAGATGCCTTGGAGATATCCTCCTTCTTCACCCTTATGTGTCTATATCCCAACCACATATCCTCCTCAGATATTTATTTTGATCCATGTTGCTGATCGAAGTTACTATTAATTCATGATATATGCTACATGTTCTTTATTTGGATTTTGTTGAGCTCACTATAATCAATTAAAAGGTGAATTAACTCATCCTTCTTCTTAGAAAAGTGAACTGATGCACCCAATGGTGAAGAACATGGGTACATAACCTCTTTATCTCGATTCTCTTGTATATTATTTAATCAGTTCCTTATGTTTAACAATAGTCATAAATAAGGATTCTTGGATGCTGAAAATTCCACAGGTGTAATCTTGATCGAAAATTAGACCTCTCGAAAAAGAGGAAGGCAACAAAATTTTTCATGAAACACATCAACATGTTCCCATAAAAGTATGAATTTATTCAAGGATGATAATTTCCTTAGACTCAATCAATTTTCCCAGATACACTTTCTTATAGTGCAGTGATATACATGTTTGAGAGGATGGTTCTAAAGAACATAAATCCTCCTCCTATCACTTTTGAATAATTATGGGTTATTACACCATTTGGAGAGTGATTTACCTCTCAAAAAATAATTTATTATATCTATATATTGAAATCCAATCCATGCCAATAATTTCCTCAAATTCAACCGTGATAATAATGATAAGTTTCCCCATGATGTTCAATTCGACAATTATGACATGCGAGGATTTATATACATCAGATATAAAAATTTCCACATTTTCCATCATCATCGACATCTCTACATCCCTGATTTGTAGTGGAGATTCAATAGTTATACTAATATTTTTTGATATAAAGGAATACGTTGAACCAAAATAAAAAATCATATTATATATTCTTGAATGTATAACAAGAAAAGTTGCCATCACATCATTTTCAGGAATCAATTTAGTGGTAGTAATGTAAAAATATCTCAATTTCTATCTTTGAGGATGTGGGTTGCCTCTAAAAACAGATTTTTTTTATTAAAGTTGTTCAAAAAGGTTCCTATTTCTGTGCAGTTTTACTAATGAAAACATGTTAATGGTTGATTGAGGAATTCCATTACTTTTTCACATTTTCAGGTTTCTTGTGTTAGAAATCATGGGCCCTATTCCATTCTCTTCAACACATAAATCATTTCCATACCCCACATAGAAAATTTCTAGGGTTTTTTCCATCTTCACAATTGGAAATTAGAGTGCTGTAATTTCAAAGAACCATTGAATTTATCCATCAGACCACAAAAATTATACTCCAATTTTAGCTTCTTTTCCCAATTATACCCATGAGATTCACCGATCTCTATATTGATATTGAGGGAACATCATATTATTTCATAGTGGATATAAAATTCATGGATTCCAATTACATTCTATAGAATCAGCTTTAGCCTACCAAATTAGTTATCATCCATTCCGCTAGGAGTAATGAAAAAATACGAAGTGTATCATGCATGTCATGTGATGTTTTTTTTCATATGCCAAAATATATTAGTTTTCATTTTGATATTGTTTAATAAAATATCATTACACATCATGGTGGAGGGTATAAGAAAAATATTTATCAAAAAACATTTTTTGGGTATTACTTCAACACCATTGCTTCGATCACTTATTTATGATTCATATTCTTGATCTACATCCACACTGTTCTGAATCACTGTCCATATGATAAACAACCAAAAACACCACCTCTTTTTAATAAAATTATTATATATATAATATCATATCAATTGAATTGATCCATTTATATAATATTACTATATCATATGATCCACTAAATGAAATAGTCCATTGTTGCATGAAGCACTCAACTACGAGTTGCTCTGTCTTTAGGTGGGTTGGGGACACCTCATGGTCAATGATTCAATACAGATCATGAGTTTACAAAGGGAATATCATTAAAATTCTAGAGATTTATTCTTCAACGAGGATAGCCATGTCATTGGGAAAATCATCACACTACGTTTTGCATCAGGTTTTATAATGTTTCTTCCTATTTCATTCCCTTAGATATAATAAAAGGGAATTTAGGGATGAGTATTTTATAATATTAAACACATAAAGGGGAATCTAATGTCATTAATGGATTAGTTAAGGGTTAAAAAGAGGAAAATATGACCCTTATAAAAATTACATAAATTTGATGGCAATATAATTATTATAAAGAAATTTCAATATAAGAAATTAAAATTAAAATAACACTCCTTAAAGAAGGTGCATGAATTCAAATGTGAGTATAGAGATCCATTACATGGATGTGTGACATAAAGTCTTAGGAGAGGATTATTTGAACAATGGGTGTGCATTTTGAGGACCCCATATAGTAGAGGGTCATTGTTGGTTTATCTTAATTGATATTGGAGAAGAGGAATAAGATCTTGGATAGGTTTATATAGGAAATGAGGAAGAGTTATTTATTATTTTTGTTTTGGACAATACATAATAAAATATCCTAAACCAAAAACAATCCGATTTTTATTTTACATTTTTTTATAATAGGGAGTTGTATGAATTATTTGATTAGGACAATGACTAAAGATAATAAAATATTACCCTTTCTTATATGGTGGTGAGTCACGCATTCAAAGAAATAATTTAAAAATATTTTAATATATTATAAGTATTGTTGGATTCAAGAATGGATTTTAAAATATATTAGATATAGTTAATATTAATTTATTTTATATAAAAACATACATTTGATTGAGTATAAATTTTATATAATTTAATACACCACTGTTGAGCTATTATAACGTTATATTGGTAACCATATTTTAATATTAAATTTAAATTTAACCCAAAAATTCAACTGTTTCATCATATTATGAGAAAAACACCATTTGGATAATTTCAATATCCTGATCCCAATAATAATATTTTTTTATTAATTATCTATATATGTAAATTTTTACATTTAAAATGAAAACGAACATTTACTAAAAATTATAGTTTTTAGAAAAAAACAGTTTTGAAACACTAATAAAAAATATGTTTGAAATCATATATTTTATATGATCATTATTATTAAAAAATTAATTAAATTATAAAATTTTGTAAAAATGTAATTTTTATTTCAAACTACCATTAAATTATCAAAATATATTTCCAAAAAAACATTTTTTTTCTTTAAAAATATTATACAAAGTAATAATTATAGAAAGAAAATATATTCATCATTCTATACAAAAAAATTCAAAAATATTATTGTTAAGTTCTTGATGCATATCCACTTATTACACAAGAATATTCCTAAAGGGTAAGTTGTGTAATGTTGGGGATTTCATGGGGCCATTAGGGTTACATGGTTTGGGCTATGATCTCGATGAGCTTGAACTTTTACCATAAATGGTTTCACTCATGATTATGTTATTGGAAATCATCTTGGATGTGAACTAGGTAAATTACTTAAAATTATATCACCCAAAAATGTTTCGATAAATGGGATTCATAGGGTATAATCCTACATGGTGCGACCACAACTTCCTTTGTTTATGCCAATAGTACTTGTTAGAATCCAATATTTATATTAGTAATGTGATCATTATTCAATGACTATATTAAAAATGGAAAATATATATAAAATTCATTTATAATCCAATTATATATAACAAAATAAGTGTATGTGTTTTCTATATCAATAAGACATTTAATTAAATCAATATAAATTTAATATTATTTATAAATGTTTAGGTCAATACAGAGAAACTGCTGAGTGAATAAAACAAAAACATGTTCTGAAAAAGAAGAAAATTTGAAATACTTCATATCATATATATGTAATAATGATATATTATTTTTAAAATAATTGAAAGTGACATTATATAGAAAATTTCACATTTATTCATCTAAATTTATGGCTCTTTATTTTAATCCTTATACCACCATGGGACCAATGAAAACATAATTTAGTCCATTCTAGACTGATAGGCATTCCAATGATGCCCATTTATTAACTATATTCCTATCATTCAATGTTTTTATTTCACTACCTACTTAATTTATCTTATATTTGAATCCTTCATATATTTATCTTTTAGGTTGATTCCATCTTTAATATTCATATTCAATACTATAATGGATTTCAAACATGGATATCTGTGCCTGATCACTGTTTTTAATTTTAATTAAATCAACTACCTTGGAAAATATAGTAAACCTTATAGTTACATTTTTTGAGTAAAAATACTCCTATAAACATAGGATTTTTATTCCATAAAATCACATCAAAGAAAATATTTCTCAATGCCAAAATTCCAAGAATAATTACTCTATTGATTTCATGGAATATACCATTAAACTAAGTATGTAATATAACTGGAATAGATGAAATAAATTTCCAAATATGACATTGAGAAATATAATATCCTATAATATAAAATCTCTCAAGAAATATACTACATGAAAAATAATTTGTGATGAATCGTTTCAAAAATAAAATGGTTTAGGAAAAATGAAGTCGAATAATACATCAGGAACACTTCAAATATTTTATTTCCTTCACATAAATCATTCATTTACACACTAAAAAATCTAAATTCCATGATTTTACTCTAATATATATTCACTAAAAAATTCGACTGATTTTATTGAAATGTTTCTACTTTCAAAGATTGAGGGACTTATCATTTATGCCTTATCATTATTCCTTACAATATATTGATATCAATATCATCAATATTAAATCTTAATTGACAAAAAAACCCTACCATAACAAGTGATCAATAACCCCCCTATGTATTTGTTTAAGATACCAAATAAAAATGATATGTCAATATATGTTATTCCATTTCTTTCTAGTTTAACTTTCAATTATTTCATTATTCATTTTTGAAAATAAATAATAAATATTTTAGACAATAATTTATAAGTTAATTTGTATAGAATGACCAATCAATCATTTATCTCTATTTATACATGATCATTGCATGGTTTAAGAAACAAAAATTGTTTATTTATAAAAAATAACATCTCATTTGAAAAAAATATATAATTACAAAATGAAATGAAACTACTCATATTATTTCTTTAATTTCTATTCAGAATTGTTTTTGGCTAAAATAGGTGATTGATTACACCCGTTATAAATATTCCCCTATTCATTTTATCTTTTTTTCACATAATTCGACATAGTGGTTCAAATATTTTAACTAAATTTGTTGGTTTTAAAAATCCATAAATAAAAAAAAATATTTTTTAAATTATTCATTTTATATAAAATTTATAATTTTATTTTTTCTCCATTTATGTTAAATTTTTTTCTTACAACCATTTTTGAGAGAATGTGAAATTACCCATTTTTAATGACATCATGTTATTCACATTTTATAAATTCATATTTTACTGATATTCATATTTTTGTTTATCTTTTAAAAACATTCTTCATGCGTTAAACATTTAGGATACATTGTAATTTATTTTCATCATGAAGGACCTATTTATAATGTGTGTAATAGTTTTACAAATATATATATATCATTTATAAATTTATTATTTTCCATTTATTTCTGTGTAATAATATTATTATAAGTGTTGTCAAGATTTATAAAATAATTATATGATCATTATAATACTAATTGAATGAACATTCAGGGAGTATGTGTTCATAAATTTTCTATCATGTTTTGATATATTACACATCCACATCAATTATCTCACTAAAAACTAGATTTGATGTCAATTACTTGCATTTAAAGAAAAAATTTCCAATACAAATGAAAAAGGAATATGCTGGAACTAAAAAATCCCATTTATGAGAACTATTGTGTTAAGAGATATCTATCAACATGGAAAACCATATCGAACATATTTTAAAATTGTTATAACTCTTCAAAAAATAAAATCCATAGATTTAATAGACCTTTTTCCTCTATTGATTTCATAGAATAAATTCAAAAATAATCTTAATATAGTTTGAATATTAATTATTACTTTGTAAAATTAATAAATATCATTAATTATTATGTCCTCCATATTCATACCCATTACTAACTACTTAAAACATATCATCATGAAATCAATAAAAATTATCATACTTCATAAAATATGTATTAACTTTTTTTATTGTAACGTTACTTATACAATGACCAGTTTTTTATTATTATTTGGGTTTTAACAAACGTTTTGGTTTCAGAAACATAGTCATACATTTATTTAAAACATTTTTAATCATTATAAACCTTCCAAAATTCATTTCACTAGTCTTCATGATTTCAATATTTTTAAATTAATTCTTTTCATCATAAAGTATTTCATTAGTTAATCTATTCCTCCCTCATATTTATTCCCTTTGATTATTCAACATGCTTTATCAAAATATTATTTTCATTTCAAAATTTCAATTCTCAATTACATAAACTATAATAAATAAACAAGAAAATCTATTGCTAATTTTCATGTCTTCTTCATCCATTTTTTATTTTATTCTTGTCAATGGTTTATTTAGAATACTTATTTCGTTTTATTTTGAATAAAATTTATCTTTTTCCCCAACCAAATAATTTTTTATTTTTGGTATTATTCTTATATTAGTATGAGAATTTTTATATGGTATATCCTAGTACTAATCAATAGTTTTTTATGTTTTGTTTTAATAATTATGGAACATGTCAAAAAATAAAATATCATATTAGTATATGAATTTTTATAAAAAACATTTTATCAATAATTTTCATTGTTTTCCATAATAAAACATCAATTACAATATCAATAGAGATGAAAGTTTTCTTCTATAAAATATTTACATTATATGACTATACAATGCATATGTTTCATCGTCTAATAAATCAATAATATTAAGAATTAATTCTACCCAATTTTTTAGAATTAGTATATATATTGTAACATCCCAAGTAAGTAATGAATAATAGATTTTTTTATATATGTCTATTAATGAATTAGATAGTGTTTTAGATTCTTAAAATGAAAATAAATCAATTCTTAAGCATGGAATAAACTAATATTATTAAAAGATTGTTTTACTGCCTTTTGATGGCAAAAAAATTTTAAATCTATCTTTTGAAAATTTTATAAGCTATGTTTGTCATAATAAACATATTCTTTATGATTGGGACATCAAAATTTACTTTGTGTGAATTGTTGGTATTTTTCTGACAATGTTCATTTTTTAATGAATAGTGAAAAATAATGCATTTTACATCAAAACTGCTTTTTAATCTAATTTATTTATATGATTAGATTATCTTTTGAATTGTTATTAATGTGAAATTAGAATTTATTTTTACCATTTAATCCAATAGTGGTCATTGGAATCAATTTCACTTTAAAATTGGACTTAAACCGGTGTCAATCTTTTGAATATTATTGTTTCATAAAAACACGCTATTTGTCATGACAATGGGAATTAATTATTAAATTAATTAATGTAACTTATATGATTTTAATTTTTTAAAATAGACATCATTTCTGAATTCGGAATATCAAATATAGCTTAGGGTAATGTTTTGGTATCTTTCTGAAAAACTTCAATTTTTGATGAATATTGAAACCACTAAGTGGTAGTTAAAGAAACTGATTTTTCGTTTAAATGAAATATTACCACCTCTGTGATTTGATTTTCACAAATCCGACACACATGGTTGTCATTAAGAAGTAAAATATGGTTCAATGAGATTAAAATAATTTTCTGGTGAATAGTAACTTTTATGTTTTTAATCATGATTAGTGGTAATTAGTATAGTTTAACGTAAAAATAATGTTTTAATGGTATGAGATGAGATTGACACATGTCCTACCATCATTTTATGTGTCATGATGACCAATAAAATCCATGGGTCAACTTGGGGACCATATGGAGCCACTTTGGTTGGGAAATGACATAAATAACTTTTTATTTAATGAAAAAGTAAAAATGACACAAACATAATTTGTATTACGAAAACAATTTTGAAATGGGGTTATACAAGTCATATTTTTTACTATAAATATTCATTGGAAAGATAAAAATATTTCCTACATCATAGTATTTTTTTATAATTTTTAGACATTAAATAAATTAAATTATTTATGACATCATGATGATGCATCGATTACCTCATTAATAAAGGATTTAAATAAAATGAGATGATAATGTAAAATCTATGACCTACACATGTCCAAAACCTATTGTGTGGGTATATTTAGAACCATCATCACCTTATCCTAGAATTATATCAATGTGGGACTTTTTAATTTCGAAAATCATTTTCAAATAAAGTAATATTTCATTACATTCCAAGAGTGCCCCTCCTCTCCTCTTATAAAAGGCCCCCACCTCTACCTCCTTACCCAAACTCCCAAATCATTTGGCTCTGCCAACCTCTTCCCATTTTGTCTCTCCACTTATTTATCTTACCTCTTGAAGCCTCACTTTTGGCAGAAGTCTTCCCAAGGAAGCCTTTGAGCTCAAACCAAAGGGAGTTACCTGATTTTAAGGTAATGTCTTCACTTGAGTCCTTTTGTTTTATTTTGTTCTCCATCCCCCTAATATAATTTTATTTATTTCTTTTGTAAGAACTACAGTATATTCAATATACTAGGATGTTGTTATAAGAAGGATTCAAGCTACACTTACACACACCTAAATCTAATGGTTAAAGAACATACTGTTTCCGTGGATGGTGAATCTATGCCTCCCGAAACGATGATTGTTCAACATTCTTTTAACACCTTCAAAGGTGGCCATTAAGATGTCACTATATTTATATATGATATATAATATGTTTATGTTTTCTTTAAGCTTCTGTATTTTTCATTTTGAGCATACCTTTATGGTTTTCATTATGGGTAAACGTGATATCCTCATTTAAGGAAGTGCGGACTACCGCCCCCTAAAAGTAATTTGATTTCGTTAATTCCATATGTGGGATGTATAAAGGATTTAATTAATGGAATTATATATGATATTATACTGGAATTATAATATATCTTTATATAATTATGATTCCATTCCATAAAAAAATACGAAATAGAAATGAAAGTAGCGTCCAAGCCTACGTACGACTTACCGTCTCCATGAACGGTGCATTTCATTTATTACCTCTAAATGATTATGTAATATTATAAATTCACGTATATACTGGATATATATGATATATATGATATATACATCATGATTATAATTCTGGATATAATGGATACATGAACAATTTCTAATTATAAATGGTTTATTTTGACTCAAGTACCAATGATCGTTAAAACGACCATTATTAACTTAAATAATTACATAGTGTTCATGACATGGAAATAAGTGATATAAAATGAATAATGAACATGAAAAAGGTTCTTAAGAAGGTAAAAATTAACTCATGATTATTATTCAGGACATTAAACAACGATCGAGTCATGTCGGACCCGAGGTATGGGACTTCGTCTCAATCTCCTTTCATTGAGGCATATTTTATTTTATACACAAATTTCTTTTATATGGTGTATAAACCCCTTTGACTTTTACATTTATCCAAATGGAATCTTTTTTATACGAATTGTTTTACAAAATGACAAAAGGGAATGTTTTTGTCGTACGTATGCGGCGACAACGAATTCTCCGTCGACGTGACCATTATTTGGGTTTCGGCTTCCTCTATAAGCCATAACTTCTTTTTGAAAGAAAAATAAATACCATGTTTTACTTTTCATTTATTTTGGTATTGAAAATGGATTTCATAATGTTTTTATTACATCGAAGTGTTGTATTGATATCTTATGATTGAAATGAGAAATGTTATGTTTCCTTTATGCATGTTTTATGTGATACGATTAGGTTGAGGTTCTTGGGCATTATTATGAATATGGGAGGTTCTGTGATAAACTAAGGACGGGTGAGCCCGATATAGCTCTCCAATGAATTGGGTAATGCGGAGGAGTGAAACGTTAAGGTTTCTCAGAAGAGATTTAGGGAATATACTGTGATGGGTATTCCAAACGTAACCAAGAGGGTTACTCCATACGTAAGAATGTTATGAATGCCTCAAGTTACCTTTATGTCTTATGATATCTATGATTTATTCATGATTTGATGAGGTATGTTAAAGTGCTTATGTTTTATGGGTAAAGTATGATCTCATTCTTATGTATATATGTACCCATGTTTCCTTTCCATATGTTTATATCCCTTACTATGATTTTTATGCTCATCTCATGTTTTTTGAAATTCCATTCACAGGTCAAGGGAAAGGTACATGATATGATGATAGTGTTAAGGAAGTGTCAAGAAAGAATCCATGTTTTTTTTAAATATGTTTCCATTGATGGGAATGAAGAATAATATCTTTATGTAACAACTTTGTTTATATGTGGAATGTAATGCAAGTTTTATGATCTAATTCTCTAAAACTCTAAACCCGAAAAGATCTTCAATGTGTAATCTTGTAATAACTAAAGATTAAGTAAGGTTTAAGGATGGGGCCTTATAGTTGGTATCAGAGGTCGGTTTAGATAACTTTAAGAGTTATAATTCTATTAAATGATTATCCAAAAATATATTTTTTAATTGATATAGCATTTGAAGATTACCATGTTGCTTCATCTAAGACATGTTTGTTCAGAATGGATTTCCGCAGAGGAAACATGGAAGAAGTGCTAGGAAGGCATGCAGAAGGAAATGACCTTCCGAATCAGTATCTTGAGATGGTTGGAATTGGAAGTGAACAGTTTGTTGCAGTAATGGCGCAGTTGACTCAAGCGATAAATGGCGGTGGTATCCATGCACGAGATCAGGCAGATCAACCATAGAGGAACATGTTAGTGGTGGAACATTTTATGAGGCAACATCCCCCATCATTCAGAGGATCATCTAACCCTGTGTTAGCTGAAGGGTGGATTAAATCACTGGAGAATATTTTCAATGTCATGGTGTGTTCAGACAATCAAAAGGTTAGTCTTTCTATTTACCGTTTGAAGGGTGAAGCAGATCAGTGGTGGTCGATGGTTAAAAATACCAGGGATGCTGATGAGATTGATGGTCTTGACTGGGATGAATTCAAAGGTATATTTCATGATAAGTATTTTCCTAAGGTTGTTCGTCTTAGGATGGAAAATAAATTCTTGTAATTAAGGCAAGAGGAAGACTCAATGGCCACCTATGAAGAAAGGATTACTCTATTGGCAAGGTATGCTCCAAATTTTATCCGAGACCTTGATAGTAAAATAAATCATTTTTACTCAGGATTAAAGCCAAAATATTGAAGGGAATTAGCTTCTCGTGAGTTTAAATGTTATGAAAAGCTTGTTCGATGTGCTGATAAGGTGGAAATGGAGTTTGCCGATGATCAAGTGTTCTATAACAACCAATAGAATAAGAGACCGAGGTGGAAGGAGAAAGGTAAGAATTCTTCAAAAAAATATGATGGTAAGAAAACTAATTTTCCAGTTTGTGATAAATGTGGAAAAAGGCATGTTGGGGAATGTCTTCTGAATTCTGGAAAGTGCTACCAATGTGGTAAGATGGGACATAAGGCTCGTGATTGCACTGAAAAAGATCAGAGTGATGGTAAGACCAAATTTTATTTACAGTTAGTGAAATGTTATAAGTGCAATGAGATGGGTCACTATGCAAACGAGTGTCCGACAAAGAGCTTGAGTGATGGGAAGCAGTTAGACTACAAGCAAAAAGGGGTGGTGAAATCCTTTTAGACTACTTCAGAAGATGTCGGGCCATCAAATGAAGTTGTATCAGGTCCAGGGAGCTCAGTTTTCTTCAAAGATTGACTTGAGATCGGGGTACCATCAGCTGAAGGTAACGGAAGCAGATGTCCCGAAGACCACGTTCCGTACAAGATATGGCCATTATGAATTTGTATCAATGCATTTTGGGAAAACCAATGCACCTGCTGTATTCATGGAATTAATTAATAGAATTTTCCATGGGTTCTTAGATATGTTTGTGGTGGTTTTCATTGATGATATTTTGGTGTTTTATAAAGGTAAAGAAGAGCATGAAAGACATTTAAGGGTTATTTTGCAAACCTTGAAAGAAAAGAAATTTTATGGGAAATTCAGCAAGTGTGAGTTTTGGTTGCAACAAATTTCATTCCTTGGCCACATTGTTTCTAAAGATGGGATAACCATTGATCCAATAAAAAAAAGGTTGTTGAAGAATGGCCAAGACACACAAATGTAGTAGAGATTCATAGCTTCCTTGGTTTGGCTGGCTATTACCGAAGGATTGACAAAAAATTTTCAGGATTATCTAGTCCAATGACTAAGCTAACTCGGAATGGTGTTAAGTTTATCTGGACAATAGAATGTGATGATTGTTTTCAGGAATTGAAAATAATATTGGTGAATGCTCCAGTTTTGGCACTACCTTCTAGGAATGGGGAGTTTGTTAACTATAGTGATGCTTCATTGAATGGAATTGGTTGTGTACTAATGCAGAATGATCAGGTAATTGTTTATACATCACGACAGTTGAAAACTCATGGGGTAAATTACCCTACACATGATTTGGAATTAATTGCTATTGTTTTTGCTTTAAAAATTTGGAGGCATCATTTGTATGGAGTACAGTGTGAAATATATACCGATAACAAAAGTTTAAAGTATATATTCACTCAGAAAGAATTAAAAATGAGACAAAGGAGATGGATAGAATTAATCAAGGATTATGATTGTACAATTCATTACCATCCGGGAAAAGCAAATAAAGTGGTCGATGCTTTGAGTCGAAAAAGTAATGCTTCATTAGCAATGTTGCGTTTTGAACGTGATCCTTTGGTTAAGGATTTGATGAACGTTGGCATCGAAGTTTTTGGTGCAGGATGTTCTTCTGTTTTGTTTCAGGTATCAGTGAGATCATCTCTATCAGATAGAATCAAGCAAGCACAGAAGCACGACAGTGAGTTGCAGAAAAAGGTAGAGCTGGTTCAGAAAGGTAAGTTGCCTGAATTCAACATTGATAATGATTGCATTTTGAAATTTGGGAAGAGATTGTGTGTACCTTGTGATTCACATTTGAAGAGTGAGTTGTTAAGTGAAGCTCATAGTTCTCCGTTTTCAGTTCATCCTGGCAGTACTAAGATGTACAGAGATCTGCGGGAGTATTACTGGTGGAACGGAATTAAAGGAGATATTGCTGATTTTACTGTGAAGTGTTTGACTTGTCAGTAGGTTAAAGCAGAGCGGCAGTTACCAAAAGTGATGCTTCAGCCTTTACTAGTTCCAGAGTGGAAATGGGAGAATATATCCATAGATTTTGTTGTGGGATTACCGAAGACATCTCGAGGTAATAATGCAATCTGGGTTATTTTTTATCGCTTGACTAAATCTGCTCATTTCCTTTCTATACGAGATACTTTCTCTCTCGATCAACTTTTCCATTTGTATCTTAAAGAGATAGTCAGAACGAATAATTCAGACATTGGAGGATATGATACTTTCTTGCTCTTTGGATTATTAAGAAATTTGGGACCAATATATTTCTTTGGTTGAATTTCCGTATAATAACAGTTTTCATTCTAGTATACAGATGGCACCATTTGAGGCGTTATATGGGAAGCGGTGTTAAACTGAAGATTTTTGGGATGAAGTGTGTGAAAGGAAGTTGATGGGACCAGAATTGGTAGAAGAGATGGAAGAAAAATTTCAGGTGATTCAGAAACACATGAGAACAGCTCAGAGTAGGCAGAAGAGTTATGCGGACAACATGAGGAAGGATCTCTCTTTTGAGGTAGGTGATCATGTTTTTCTCAGAGTATCACCATGGAAAAGTGTGATGAGATTTGGTAATAAAAGAATGCTGAGTCCAAGGTTCATAGGACCATATGAAATTCTGGAGAGAGTTGGATCAGTTGCATACCGAGTGGCTTTACCTTTGAGTTTATCTCAGGTACACAATGTTTTTCATGTTTCAATGTTAAGGAAGTACATGCCAGATCCATCTCATATTTTGAGTCCAGAAGGTTGTTTAGCTGGAAGAGAACCTATCATATGAGGAAAAACCGGTCCAGATTCTTGACCACAGGGAGCAAGTGTTACGGAATAAGGTGATTAATCAGGTAAAGGTTTTTTGGAATAACCACATGATGGAAGAGGCAACACGGGAATCTGAAAATGCAATGAGGGATAAGTACCTCCATTTATTTGATAAGTAAATAAATTGCGGGGACACAATTTTCTAAATGGGGGAAGGATGTAACATCCCAAGTAAGTAATGAATAATATATATTTTTATCTATTCCTATTAATTAATTATATAGTTTTTTAGAGGCTTAAAATGAAAATAAATCCAATCTTAAGCATGTAATACACTAATATTTTTAAAAGATTGTTTTACTAACTTTTGATGGAAAACCATTTTTAAATCTATATTTTGACAATTTTATAATCTATGTTTGTCAAAATAAACATATTATTTATTATTGGGACTTCAAAATTTACTTTGTGTGAGTTTTTGGTATTTTTATGACAATGTTCATTTTTTAATGAATAGTGAAAAATACTGCATTTTACATCAAAACTACTTTTTAATCTAATTTATTTAAATGATTAGATTATCCTTTGAATTTGTTTTAATGTGAAATTATAATATATTTTTACCATTTAATCCAATAGTGGTCATTGGAATCAATTTCACTTTGAAATTGGACTTAAAGTGGTGTCAAACTTTTGATACTAATTGTTTCATAAAAACAAGCTATTTGTCATGACAACGGGAATTAATTATTAAATTAATTAATGTAAATTATTTTATTTGAATTTTGTAAAATAGACATCATTTTTGAATTCCGAATATCAAATATAGCTTAGGGTGAAGTTTTGGTATCTTTCTGAAAAACTTCAATTTTTGATGAATAGTGAAACCACTAAGTGGTAGTTAAAGAAACTGATTTTTCGTTTAAATGAAATTTTACCACCTCTGTAATCTGATTTTCAAAAATCCGACATACATGGTTGTCATTAAGAAGTAAAATCTGGTTCAATGAGATTAAAATAATTTTTTGGTGAATTGTAACTTTTTTGTTTTCAATCGCGATTAGTGATAATTAGTGTAGTTTAAGGTAAAAATAATGTTTTAATAGTATGACATGAGCTTTAATCATGTCCTACCCTCATTGAATGTGTCATGGCCGAACAATAAAATCCATGGGTTAACTTGGGGACCCCATGGAGCCACATTGGTTGGGAAATGACATAAATAACCTTTTATTTAATGAAAAAGTAAAAATGACACAAACATAATATGTTTAAAAAAAACAATTTTTAAATGGGGTTATACAAGTCATATTTTTGACTATAAATATTCATTGGAAATATAAAAAGATTTACTACATAATAGTATTTTTTTTATAATTTGTAGACTTTAAATAAAGTAAATTATTTATGACATAATGATGATGCAGTGATTACCTCATTAATAAAGGATTTAAATAAAATCAGAAGATAATGTAAAATATATGACCTACACATGTCCAAAACCTATTGGGTGGGTATATTTCGAACCCTTATCACCTTATACTCGAATTATATCAATGTGGGACCTTTTAAATCCGAATATCATTTTCAAATAAAGTAATATTTCCTTACATTCCAAGAGTGCCCCTCCTCTCCTCTTATAAAAGGCCCCCACCTCTACCTCCTTAACCACACTCTCAAAGCCTTTGTCTCGGCAAACCTCTGCCCATTTTGTCTCTAAAATTCCCAATATTACTCCTTGAAGCCTCACATTGGGCATAAGTCTTCAAAAAGAAGACTTTTAGCTCAAACCAATGGGATTTACCCGATTTTAAGGCAATGTCTTCACTTGAGTCCTTTTCTTTTATTTTTCTTCTCCAACCCCCTAAACTCTTTTTATTTATTTCTTTTGTAACAAATACAGTATCTTAAATATACTAGTATGTTGTTATAATAATTAATAAAGCTACACTTACACACACCTACATATATTGGTTAAAGAACATACTGTTTCCGTGGATAGTGAATTTATGCCTCCCGAAACGATGACTGTTCAACATTATTTTAACACCTTCAAAGGTGGCCATTAAGATGTCAATATATTTATATATGATATATAATATGTTTATGTTTTCATTAAGCTTTTGTATTTTTAATTTTGATCATACCTTTATGGTTTCCATTATGGGTAAACGTGATATCTTCATTTAAGGAAGTGCGGACTACCGCCCCCTCATAGTGATTTGATTTCTTTAATCCCATATGTGGGATGTATAAAGGATTTAATTAATGGTATTATATATGATATTATACTGGAATTATAATATATCATTATATAATTATGATTACATTCCATAAAAAACACCAAATAGAAATGAAAGTAGCATCCATGCGTACGCACGGCTTACCGTCTCCATGAACGGTGCATTTCATTTATTACCTCTAAATGATTATGTAATATTATAAATTCATGTATATACTGGGTATATATGATATATATTATATATACATCATGATTATAATTCTGGATATAATGGATACATGAACAACTTGTAATTATAAAGGGTTTATTTTGACTCAAGTACCAATGATCATTAAAACGACCGTTATTATCTTAAATAATTACATAGTGTTCATGACATGGAAATAAGTGATATAAAAGGAATAATGAACTTTTAAAAGGTTCTTAAGAAATTATAAATTAACTCAAGTTTGTTATTCAGACATTAAAGAACGATCGAGTCAAGTCGGACCTGAGGTATGAGACTTCGTCTCAATCTCCTTTCATTGAGGCATATTTTATTTTATACACAACATTCTTTTATACAGTGTATAAACCCCTATTACTTTTACATTTATTCAAAAGGAATATTTTTTATACGAAGCATTTTACAAAATGAAAAAAGGGAATTTTTTTGTCGTACGTATGCGGCGACAACAACTTCTCTGCCGTCATGACCATTATTTGGGTTTCAGCTTCCTCTACAAGAAAACCCTTCTTTTTAAAAGAAAAATAAATACCATGTTTTACTTTTATTTTATTTTGGTATTGAAAATGGATTTCATAATATTTTTATTACATAAATGTGTTGTATTGATATCTCATGATTGAAATAGTAAATGTTATGTTTCCTTTATGCATGTTTTATGTGATACGATTATGTTGAGGTTCTTGGGAATTATTATGAATATGGGTGGTTCCATAATAAACTAAGGGTGGGTGAGCACGATATAGCTCTCCAATGCATTGGGTAATGCGAAGGAGTGAAACGTTAAGGTTTCTACGAAGAGATTTAGGGAATATACTTTGATGGGTATTCCAAACGTAACCAAGATGGTTACTCCCTACGTAAGAATGTTATGAATGCCTCAAGTTACCTTTATGTCTTATTATTTCTATGATTTATTCATGATTTGATGAGGTATGTTTTAGTGATTATGTTTTATGGGTAAATTATGATCTCATTCTTATGTATATATGTATCCATGTAACCTTTCCATATTTTTATATCCCTTAATGAGCTTTTAATGGTCATCCCATGTTTTTTGAAATGTTTTTCACAGGTCAAGGGAAAGGGACATGATATGATGATAGTGTCAAGGAAGTGTCAAGAAATAATCCTTGTTTTATTTTAAATATGTTTCCATTGAAGGGAATAAAGAATACTATCTTTATGTTACCACTTTGTTTATATGTGGAATGTAATGCAAGTTTTATGATCTAATTCTCTAAAACACTAAACCTGAAAAGATCCTCAATGTTTAATCTTGTAATAACTCAATATTAAGTAAGGTTTAAGGATGGGGCCTTATATATATAATTTTAACATTTTATTTTTTAACTCTAATAATAACATTTTTATCATTATTTATTGATCCTTGGTTTTAATTCACAAAACAATTGTATTTGGATGATATAGTATTTTTCCTATAATTTTTCTCAATAAGTTTTTTTTATATTTTTTAATCCCCAAACTAACATAAATACATCAGAATAAATATTTTTTTTATATAACATGATTCCTTACAACATTTCAATTTAGTAGATCAATTTTTTAATGAATTTAACCTCTCATTCTAGAAATATTGGGAATTTATTAATGTAAATCTCATATAATTAGATAATGAATAAGGTGAACTTCTTTTACATATAACATGAAAAGTATTATCATGGTTGTTTTCAAAATTTATGCTTATTACTCCTAGTACCATATAATATAAATTTATTGAATGATTTAATACTTATATATATTTCACTCTTTTTTCACAAACCATTTTCGTCATTATATTCCAATCATACTGAAATGTTTTTTTCTCTTATAGGAAATATTCTAGTTCATTAATTTTATTATCAAAAAAATATAGTTGTGTTTCGTTATTCCTTATAGAATTCATTTGTATCATTTAAAAAACATAGATTCCTTCTATAAAAAATAAAAATTATAAATTCATCATCATTTAGATAACAATAATTAGTTTATTATATTTCATATTGTTCCTTAGTTTCGAATATAATTGGGAGAGTGAGATATATATTTGAATTTATTCTAGTACATCTTCCATGTAATTTATCTTCGATTCTATAATCTATTAATCATCATGTATCCCCATGAAATATTATTTAATGATTTAAAAAACATAAATAAGTAACCCACTTGGATGATCTATCATTAGATAATATAAATACAAAAGTGATTCATTGAATACTTCTTCGACATTACATGATAATGAATTAACCAAAAAATCATTCTCAAAATCTCTTAATAGTGTGGAATCTATATTTATTAACTTAATATCGTGTTTAAATCTCCGTGTAAATTGAATTAATTTTTGGGAACCATTATTACCAGTTTAATATATTTCTCAACTAAGTAAACCATTTCTACATTAAAATGAAATTTATATATGGTCTTAATTCCATGATTCTTAGAAATCCAATTATTTAATATTTAATATTTTTATAAAATAAAATCTCTAAACAGTAAAATATATGAATCCATCTCTTGTTATTATTTTATTTGATAAAAATTTTAGATCTCTCCATGTCAGCTCATATTTTTGAGGGGTGAGTGAGGAAATAGATGTGTATAGATTTTAACAAAATTCCAAATTCAAAAAAATCTTCAAACCACCATTGAATTATTAAACCCTATTAATTATAAATATAAATGTTGATACATTTTGGTTCCCAAATTAAGGACTCCATATGGAATATTGGATATCAATAAATATAATAGAAAAACAATTTTTTATAATTTATTACTAAAAATAAGTATCCATTCATTGCTAATTTTAGATTCTTATCACACACATATTTTCTAATATATTATCTATCATATAAATAATGTTATTTTTAAATGGAATTATCCAATAAAATTATATATTTTTCCATAAAATCAATAAGGGTGTAAGATTAACCCCAAACCATCTGGAAATTTCTAGGCTATCATAGACATTAAATTTCATACATCATTTTACTAAATTGTGGTATTGTGTTATTAAATTATTTGAATAAAAAAATTCACACTAGTTGAGACTCTAGTTTGTTTATCAAATTTCCACATCATTCTTCTCTATGATACAAATATGTAATTTTGTTGTTTATTCGTCTCCTTTTAATACTTTCACAAAAATAAGAAGTTTTTCTTATTGATCATATTGTTTATCATTTTAATTTATTTCAATAAGTTATTGTTAATAGTCATAAAAATAACTATTTAATATACAATATATAATATATGGTCTCTATAAACTACTTCTACTTCCGATTTTATTAGATAATTTTAATACCATTAATCTCATTGTATGATTGGCTCCAAATAAACCCTTTTCACTCTTTATTGCCATCTAAAATGAAATATAACAACACACATTCTAAATAAATATATTATTCATTAACTCTATATAATGTATTGGGTAAAATTTTTTCTTCTTCAATTTAACTTCACAAAATAACTATTATGTTTTAGATGTAGGTATCAACTAATTTTTAGTATAGATGATTTTTCATGTAAAATAAATCATATATTTTTTAAATATTATTCCTAAAGGTAAATAAAAATATATTTTATAATTTAATTAACAACCACATACTTATATATATTACATATCTCGTTCCTACACTATATATTTAATTTAACATGAGAATTGCATTATTACATTATGAATCTAAAAGAATATAATCTATTAAAACTTTATATTTTTCATCCATCAATTCGATTATATTTTCCATTTAATATATTGATCCAAATCCTTGAAATATGGATTATGTGATATTTTTTATCATTTAATGATTCATAAAATAATGAGTAATCAATTTAATATACAACATCTTGAAACTAATCATAATATTGTAAATGTTTATCCCTAATTTATCGAAAACCTATTTATATGTTACTCTTATTATGTTAACAAAAAATATAATAAATTATTTATCTAGCTACTAAATCATGGTTATTTAAAATTGTAAAATAATATGGAGTCATTAAATTGTATTCTATATTTTTTATGAAATTTCATTATAATAAATAAAGAAAATATTACATAAAAATAAATCATATAACAACATTTATGTAGGTAATAAGAAATATAAAATATTTTGTAAAGACTCAATAATAATTTAAATTAGGTTTTTTGGCTTTGTCATCAAATTTTGTAAATATTAATTGATATATGGGGATTAATATTCTTATATTGAAATTTGAAATTTTTAATTATTAATAATATGAACTGCACTATAATAACATAAGAATGTATGAAATTAAGAAAATTAATCACCAAAATCAATAATCCTGTTTCATAATGATATTTTAATTTCACTTTTCTTCCAGGTAGAATTATATATTATTTCACTTGAGCAATTATCTTCACAACATGACTAGTATGGCTACACCTTGTTCTTCTCTTAATATCACAATGTGGATAAATCCACATTTTAAGTTGTTTTTAAATTGGTTCATCATAAAAAACAATATATGTAATGAATATATCTCAAAAGAAACCATTAAAATAAAATTTTCAACACACTTAAGTTTCCTAAAATAATGAACAATTAATCGTTTTTTCCCCACGTCAATTTTTTGCATCTTATAACATTATATTTTTGAAAAACAATTTTTTATATAACATTTGAAAAAATAAAATATGACAATAATGACAGAACAACTATTTATACAAACTTTATGTAAGTTGTAATCCTATTCATTTATGTAAGCCCATGTATTTCTTGACTATTTGATGAAATTTTGAACTCTGTTTTAGAATAAGAATATTTTCATAGAAACATTAGAGATCCCTTAATCCTTGTAAATGATTCTGCTGAAGGAATTAGTGGATGGATGTGATGTTGAAAAAAGGTCTTCAAATCTATTTGTTATACAATTTGGTGGTAAAATTCCCCGTATGATTAATAGATGTTTAATTCATTAAAAATAGGAACATTTATTATTTAAATCTCTCAAATTCTTTATAATTCCCTGATATATTAAATTCATAACATCATGTTTAATAATATATAATAATATCGAAAAGATGAATACAATTAAATATAAAAAAAATAATTCCTTATGATAAATTATATTTTAAATAAAATCAAACACTTCAAAATATTTTGATTTACACATAAACTTGTTTAAATGAAACATGATAATCAATTAAGAGATTATTATTTTAAAATGACCATTATGACAATGATGTTATGTTATTGTGTATAAATAAAACTAGGTAACTTATTATAACTATATGGTTAATGATATTTATTAATTTAATAGAAATAAATATGATTTATATGGAAAAAACAAAATGTTTTCTAATAACCTTTACTATTATAAAACGCCTGTTGGTCATCCTTTAGACACATAATGTTAAAATAATTATTTTTTTCCAATTTTATAAAACAATATATGACCTTTTAAACTATATTAATTCAATCTACATATCAATAATTTTTTGGGTTACTATTTATTATTTTTTTATGATACAAATTTATTTTGATGAATAACGAAAAATACTGATTTTTAATGAAATATACCATTAATATAACTTATATAAAAATTATAAATTATATTAAATGTAATTAATATATAAATACTAGATATGTTATATTACATTCAAAAAAATTCAATATAATCATTTTCATATTTAATTTTAAAATAAAATCATCTTTATATTTTGAATCATTTTAATTGAAAAAATAGTTGTTTTTAATTGATCTATGATATTAATTTTAAAATGAATTTCCAATTTCTGAGGATAGAATTTGTATAAATTCACTCCATTTTGTTAATATATTCAATTTATATTATAAAAATTATTCAATATAATTTTTATCTAAAATGAATAGTGAAAACATAAAAAATTAGTTACTATGATTCGGGTGAAAACATTGGGGTTTAAATAAAATGATTGTTGTTAAAAATGTTTTAAATATTGTTAAAATACCATTGGACTAACATATTTTACCTTTATCACATCTAATATTTGATAATGAACCATATTAGATCTTTTTAAAATGTAGAAAAATTTTGGTACAATTAATTCTTTTAAAAAAATCCAATTTTGTCTTCTCCCCCTCATATAAATGTACACTACATATTATATCGTTTTAAAAACAAACATAATTGTTCATTTTTCCAATATTATCCCATATAAACTATTTTATTATATTATAAATTTATTAAATCCTTTTTATGATCATAATTACATCCAAGAAACAACTTAGGGTTAAGCCTAAAGAATGTGTCTAAAGAAGAAGCAATGTTTTAAGCATAGATTTTTACATTATTTATTCTTCAAAAAAATTAAATTATTATAAAAACATGATTTTTTAAAATAATATTTAACATCCATGTAATCCAATGTTTTGCGTCCAATTTATTTCCAAAAAATACCCTTCTCCCACGAATGGTTGAAAATAATTAATTGTGTATATGACTAACTATCACCCCCATGAACCTACAAAACATACTCTACATCACTTCATATCAGGTATGGATATAATGATGTGTAAAATATTAATATATGATATTTTTGAAATATTTTTACTTTTATATTTATAATATCATATATATATATATATTATCATGTTCCAATCCGTATGGAAAATGATAATGTCACCCATATGCACGGTGGACTACTGCATTGCAAAGTAAAGTAATTTTACCCCTAAAAATTACATGGAAGTCAATACGGTATAATTTGATTTAAATATTTTATAATAAATAACTAGTATCAATTTAGGAAAATTAATATATTTTATAATTTCATACCATTCCATTCATTGATTAAATAGTGATGTCAGTCATGTGTGTGGCAGACAACCGCCTCATGAAATGATATGATTCATTGTAATTACTTCATAACATGGGTGTAATGTGTATGGGTATTTAAATAAATAATATATTATTTATTATATAATTAATATATCTTAATGATAAATTAAAAAATATCATTTTTCCATGAATATAATTAATAAATGGAATCATTACTCATACGTACATATAACCTCCCTTATAATTGATTATAAAAATGTTAGTTTTTCATACAAATATAACATAGTTGTTTTTAAACTTATTATTTAGGTGTAAAATGAAAATAAATAAATTAATAATATTTTTAAAATGGTAAAATAATATTCCATCTAACCAGAGTCCTCTTTCCAAAGTATTTTTGGACAAATGAATCATTTATTTCTAAAAAGTATGATGTGAAAATAATTATTTATTTAATTAAATATTAATTTGTTAAATTTAAGATAAAAGTAACAATAAAAATTAAAAATTATATAAATAATATATATAGTTAATATTTTTTTATTTTCCAAAAATATTTGAAATTCAAGTGATGAATCAAGCTCAATGTATGTTTTTTTCAAGTCAAAACATCCCTCTTTGAGACACATGTTCTTTTAGGAATCTAATTACCATATAATGTTTTATATATTAAACTATTAAAATATATATAATAAATCATTTATATTACATGATATTTTATGTTAAAATTATTCATCATTATACATTGTATTAATGATTCAAAAGTTACCAAATATAAAATTACTAATGATTCAATATCATTTTATTCTGGATTTTTTATGTATGAATTTTCAATATAGGGAATAATATGATCATTTTATTACATTAAAAAATTATTTTCATATAATTTTTCATGAAATTATATATAATAAATATCATTTCCCTCTCCTTGGTAAATAATATTTTTTAGAAAGTATATATTTTGTTAAAATTTGACATCATTTCTCTATTCAATTGAAATTCATTTAATTTTAAATTTATGTTTTATAAATTTTATTTTAATATATTTTTCCTAGTGTAATATAATTTTTAAAATTAATTTTTAACCATGATTGAATTTTTAATATACCATTTAAAGGTAATATTCCTTTAAGTTTCCAAATAAGACACTTTTTAATTTTTAAATAATTTTTTTTGCGGAATTAATTTTTAAAATGTATATCATTAATTGTATTTTCTGCCATCATGACCATTATTTATCTTGAATATTTCCAAATATTTTTTTAATGAAAATTATTTCAAAAATATTTTTTGAATTTATGGTTTAATTTAATTGATTATATAAGTGGGAAGGTTATTTTCCTCGTGAATATTTTTTATTATTTTTAATGGTATATCAATTAACCAATCCCAAATTCCATTAATGTTATGTATAGATTTTAAATTCCATATATATGTCATTTAACATTATACATATCTTAATATATATTTTATTATTTTTAAATACATGTCTAATGACAATTTCACAAATTCCTTCTTTAAGGAATCTCTTTAATTGTTTTAAAAAACAAGATTATGAAACCCATTTCATTCCAGGGGTTAGTCTCCTGTTTAATCCTTATTATTTTAATCATTATTTGTAATATAAATTCATATACATAAATTGAATATAATAGGTTTGAAATAATATATGTATCACTAATAAATTATGAAATTTTATTGCCTCTTGAGATAAAATGTATGTGAAGTGGGAGTCAGCATAATCTATTGAGGGACACTATTCACTAGAAGATGTTCTCTCTAATGTAATCTATGACTTATGTTTATGTACTGTTCTGGGATTCATTCATGTTCCCTATGGTAATATGATTTTATGATACAATTATTATGTTATTATTACTTGTGATTAATCCAAATAATCCACTTTAATGATGTTATTTTAAATCCTTCACTCACGCACTATGTTTCATTATTTTGTTATTTTCTATTATTAGGCTTTATAGCTCACCAAATTATTTATAATATTAACAAATATATCCAATGTAGTTTTATGTTATCAAATGAAAATAGTATCTCTCTACAGAAAATACCAATAATTATTATTCCATAATTATACTCAATAGATATATTTTCATGAATTACATGTATATGGCCACAATACACCAATCTAGAAGGAAATGTTCATATTATGGGTTGACTTTGAGAACTTATATCAATGTTTAAACCTGATTTTACACATTTTTCCCTTACAAATATGACAAATTTTTACCATTGTTACTATTCGTAAAGACCAAAATTAAATGGGACATAGTTAAAAATATTATATATGGATTCTTAATAGTTCATCCAATTTTCAAGATTCATGTTCTATATATAGAATAAATTCTTTTCAAAATAAGAATGAAAAACGTAAAAACCCCCATTTTTAAAAAAAATCATTTCACACATGAAATTGGACTTAATTTTATCACTTTACATTTGAAGACATTACACAAATTATTAAATTTTTATTTACTATATAATAAATATTTCATTAAAATAATTACACAATAGAGAAAAAAACTTTTCACCCTTAAAATTAGTTTATCATATAAAACAACTTTTTTTAAATTATATATAATTTTCATTTTTAATTTTCATTTATTAATAAAAACAGGATACATTTTATACATGTTTACCTAAAAACAATCATTATTACATATTCTTATTAATTACCTCAACTCTAATGGTTTGGTGAAAAATTTATCATTACGTAATAATATTTCTACAATATATCAATGTTTGTTTAAAATCATTTTCCTTGGAAAATTATGTTTTCAATGAAATACGATTTATTTATAATGAAATATATCACAAAATATTGTGGTCCAACATTATAAACCCCTTGAATTTAATTTCACCCTAAAAAATTCATCAAATTAATATAAAAATTAATGATGTCTCTGTTTCATCACATAATTGGGTTCCATATTAGCCCTTCAAATTTTAAATTCTTCTATAAAATAATAAAATGGAATGTAGTATTACTATATTGAAATATATATTTATATATGGTCCAAAACATATACATAGTATCATTAATTATAGTGATCATGATATATTACTAAGACCCTTGATTTTAGTGTATTTTTTATGTCATATATAAATATACATAAGAAGATATATAGAGCATGTAATTGTTTTGATAAAGGTTTAGTGTAAAACCCAATTTAAAAGATACCATCCATACATGATAAAGAATCATAAATGAGAGATTATAAAAATAAATTTTATTTTCATTCTTTTTATATATCATACCCATCTTCTATAGAGAAATTTTTAGGAATAAATTTTTCATAATTCCAAATTCTATATCTCAATGAAAATTTTAAGCATAACATTTATGTGGACTCTATATTTCCTGAATGTGCATAATAATAGATACAAATATATCTTATATTTCTATTTTTAGTCCATGTTTTCATAGATTTCATTCCCTATTGTAATTATTGCCTATTGTTTCTCATTATCTTACTCTATGAATGGATTCATTAGGACCTATCTAGATAATCGAGTGAAGAATATTATTGTAATAAGACTATAATGATCGACGGTATTGATTTCAATAACCTTTGAAATCAATTCGGCTGGAATAATCTTTTCTTATTGATTTTGAATTGTCTTATCAGACTGACTAGAAATCTATGGATGATAATTTTTATTAAAATATTACAATTTACCCATAGTTTGATGGAGACATTTCAATAAATTTAATATAGAATTAATATTTTGACCAGATACAAAAAAATGTCATACAATATGAATCATTACCACTTTTTTAATGAGCTATATTGAATGATAATCAAGATATAAATATTTCATATTGATAATGATGTGTAATAAATTCATATTGAAATTGACTACAATCCCCATAATATTATATAAATTTCATATTTTTGGGAGTCCAATGAAAAAATATATATGGATGTCTTCCCATTTTCTATTTATTTTGACAAATGGTTATAAAATAATAATATGATATATTAATTGATACCAAAATTTATTACATATGAGGAACATGGATAGAAAATATTCTAAATCCATTTTTTTATTATCCCATCTAATATACTGTTTTAGATCTCAATTAATCTTCTTACATCTAGGTTGAAATGATAAAGAAGAACAACGAGTATCATTGAAAAGTTCCTTATCATGTATTTTATTAATGAGACACATACCTATCTCGTAAACCATTCCATTCCGTAATTATTCTTAATTAACTCAGAAATTCACTTCACCATCATGTTCAATTAAAAAACATCCTCATCTGCCTTTTAAATCCTCTCAATGATGGATGTTTGAATAATAACATGACAAAGATATGACATTTCTCCACTCCCCATGGATTCAGGATGAATATTTTACAAATATGAAAAATTATCTCTCTTTCAATCCTCGTCATGGACAGACATGCATGGTATTTCTGACTCAATGAACCAACCACATTTTTAAGCATCAATAGTTTGTAATGTGTTGAGATTCCATAATAATTCTTTATATCCAAACATATAATTTAGTGGAAATTAATCTTTATCTATATAAATATATTCTTTGATACTTAATTATTAGTATACATATATATAACATCATTCAGTATATTGATATATACTTCATATCATAAATAAAAAATGTAATTCTTCAAACTCCCAATCATTTTTGGAAAACATTCCTATTGAATTATAAATTATAGAGTAGAATTTTCTATAACTATGTAATTATATGTGATTTATCATCCTCTTCACTTCATTGATTGACCATTATAGATAATAAAACCTTCAATTATTCTACAAAGTGTATGTCGATGCACACTATGAAAATTTATCTTTAGTCCCCTAAACCAATTTTAACATCAAAATTATTATAGTAAATTTACCAAATTCCAATTCAACATGGTTATTGGGTTATATAGTCAAGATATATGTCTCTAAAATCATCAGTTTAATCTAGAAAACATAACAAAAAATTAGATTTTGGGTAATATGGTTTGTCTCCATCATTGATCAATTACTTCTACCATTGAATTGTCCACTAATATACCCACATATAAGATTATTTATTATGTTTAAAAATAATATTAACATAAAATTTACACCATGTAAATTTATCATAAATAAATGACTTCCTCTTGATATTTAGAATAATTATCAAATTTTTATCATGTTTTCCCTTTCAATGTTAATATATTCAAATATAATCTATAAGGAATACGATAAAATGATCAAGGTAACTTATAAGAACGTTATTTGTTAGATCCAGGAAGATAGTAGTGGATATGGTAAGTGGAAAAGGAAATAAAAAATCACAATGACTATACCATATATGTAATTAAATCATTAGTATAACCTCTATCTTTATATTTACATGACGATAACCCAAGTAATGATAAATCCTGAAAAAATATAGATATCTTGGTAATGGATCAAATTTTACATTGATATGAGTTAGAGGATACCTATTCTTAATAAAGATTATGTATTTCCCTAAGAATAAATGAAAATATGAAGTGAAACATCATTATAAATAAAAACATTTATAGGTTCACCCCAAGGAGTAAAACAATTCAAATAGGTTTCTTATCAAGAATCTACATATATTTATTCATTAATTCATTTGAAAAATATGTACCATTTTATATGGATCAATTTAAATAGTCATAGAAATAGTTATGAGTAAAATTCAAAACCCAACATCATGATTTTGGGGAATATTAATAAATTACTTGTGAAATACATCATCATTTTCTAGATAAATATGATTCTTTTCAATATTGGTGTTTTATTAAAAAATCTTTGATAATTTTCCCTCATTAATTTGTAGAGATATCCATATGTATGACTCAAATTACATATGGTGTTCTAGTTCATAATCACACTTATATAATAATTATATTTTATTCGATATTTCTAATGTAACATACCTTAATTAACAGTTGATATGGGTACCATACAATGACCGACAATCCATACCTAAAATTATATCAAATTAAACAAAATGTAGAATAATATTTATATGTAGAACATTCTCACAAACAACTAATAGTGAGAATCTATAGACATGAGGTGAAGTCATTATTTTAATGTAAATTTCCATTTCCAAATCAATATATAATCATTGAGGTGGTGTAGTGTTAACATAGTAAAATTATTTATATAAAAAGAGTGGGTATAACTATAATCAAATAAAAAAATTCTCTCTAATAGTGGATGATAGAGGTACAATTAAATACGTTGCTATGATCAGTAATGCCAGCAGGTGAAATTATATAGTCTTCAACTATTCCTCGTGGTATATTTTGTTGTAGGATTACTTAATTATATACAAATTGGTTGGAATTATGCCTAATCACCTTACATTAAAAGTAATTTACATTGTTGGATTATACCATAACCTTCAATTTATGATCATTACAGTACTTTTTCAAAGAAACATGAATCAATCAACTATTCATTTCAATCATGAAAAAATGTGATTCCTTCAACAAGTATCATATATTAGAAAAATAATATTTTATCTTTTCCCTTTATCTATTTTATTCCATGTTTTCCTCTTCTTCGCATTTATTCCTTCAAAGACAAATGAAATGGATAATTTGGTTTCTATCATGATGCAATATGATATTATGTCCTCATATGATGGGAATTTATATAATATGGGTTATATTTAAATGATAGAATTATCCTTCTCAATAAAATATTGAATATTTATCTATGTTTAAATTATTTAGTTCTTAGTATTCCATGATAACAATTCCTTTTTAGCATCAAAAATAAAAATAATTTGTTTATCCTTTCATTGTAAACATTGAGTTTTTTCTTTGTATCTTCTAATTTCACCCAATGAAAGTATTTATCCATTGAATGAACAATAAAATCCACTAACTCAATGGTCATTATTTACATTTCATCCTCTATGTTTTAAGTTAATGACCACAAGTGATTCACATTCATTGTGAGATGTCAACATATAATGAATAAAAGAAACATTTCATCAAATCATAATGAATGAAATGTAATTTTTAGGGACGTGTACATTTATCAGCTAACAATTGGGTTTTTTCATTGATTTATGGAGTTTTATACTATATCAAAAAATGTAACATTATTAAAACGTGTCCGAAATCAATGGAATACTATATTTTCAAAGAGTTACTTATCATAACATAAGATTACTGTTAAAATATTTTTGAATTTTCTTGAGTTCCAAATCATGATGATGATCTTGATTCATTATCATTTACAAAATGGAAATTCCTATTTATATTATGTGCATAGATATGATTTATAATTCATATTCTATATTCCATTTCATATTAATTGAATAATGTATATTAGATAAAAACATTGTGAATCCTAATGTATTATTTTTAAACTATTGAAACATTTTTAGAAAATAAAAAATTTATACAATCATTAGTTTAGAATAAAAATCTTGGTCTCATTAAGAATATTATAAAATATATTAAAATATTCCATAATTTATTGATTGAAAATAGTAATTAACCAAAATATATCCCATGTGATTTTTAAATAATGTGCATAGTAAGTGAACACTAACCATGATCATGATTGATGGCGATGATATATTCCTCCAACTATATTCTGGGTTGTTACCCCTTGATACAAATAATATAAAAACCAATTCATCTTGTTGTTTCTTGGAATGGATATATATCTTGAAAAAAGATATAAAATAAATCATTCCATGACTATTAGATAATATACTATTGTTATAATTATCATCAATATCATTCATGGGTTTATGTTCACTAATCTAGGGTTTCCTCAATAAATATATCAAGGACTATTCTAAACATTATATGATAAAAATATAATTAATATAACTTTAGTTGAACAAATATTGTTCTTAATTTATTACATTAAAAAATATATAAAAGGGATCACAAAATGTAGTAAGTAATAGTTTAGTAGTGTTATAAAAACAAATACTTTCATAAACCCCAAATTATACTTGGAAGCATAAAATAAAACATATAATTTTACATGAGAACACCATTATTCATTCCAGAATATCTATGAATACCGATCATAATACACATATTATCATCATATGGAAATGAAAAAAAGAAGGGGGTGATATCATATTCTCATTAATAGTTTTTGTACAAAAAAATCTACAACATAATAAGAAGGAATAAAGATTTTTGATGTATTAAATTATGAAATAAAATTCCATATAAATAATCACATAATATTTAAACTTATCCAATGATATAATAATGCTAAATTAATAACATGTATATAATTAATTTAATTTTTGTAATTTAATGAATAATTCCAAACATGTTAATATCTCACCAAGTCGCGTGATATGAAAACTACATAAATTGTTAATGAATCACGAAAATACACAAATAATTTTATCTCTGGTAAAATTATAATGAATTAAGATGCTATGTGATTTTGATCCCTACTAATCACATAATAATTCAAGTGAATTTATCATGTTAATACACACTAAAACATAATCAACATGACAAAAAACAATAACTACACATATTTGATGATGAATAAAACAAAGAATCAATACATGACCTAATAAAATTATTCATAATCAATACAATTTCATATGTTGGGTTCTATAATTATAGTATATTCTTATTAGATAAAATTACTATAAAATTATATAAATATATGTTAATATAATGTAAAAAAAGATATCAGAAGTTTTCATCAGAAAAAGACAACTTTTAAATAAAAATTAGTAATTAAAATTCAAAAAATTTGAAATGTATTATTGAAAAAATATTCATTGAAAGTATCCTTTTAAACATTTAATGGATGAATAAAATAATTTCTTATGCAAGATTATGGTAACACAATTCATCATATTTATATCAATAAATTATTTCATTCATATTTTCTATAAAATGAAAAGAGTGTACTATTAATAAAATGAAAATAAAATTCCATATAAAATATTTTGTAAAAAATTATACATGGTAAATTTTGTTGTAGAAAAGTAAATTAAGACCCGGAAAACCTTTATTCAATACAATTTATGAAATGTACATGGAAAAAATATTTCTAATTGGGCAGAAAAACAGAGTATATATCCCGTAAAAATTATTTTTCAATATATCAACAACATAAAGTGATGAAAATGAAATAGAAAATATTATATATAATAAATTAAAAAAGTAGAAGAAATTATATATTGTTTTTGAATTAAAAATATAATAATTACCTTCATATGGATATTCAAATATTAACAATTTCAAATAATAGTGAGATTTCAAATTACAAACTTAATTTATGTCATACATCATTTGTATGTAGTAAAAAATATTGTATAATAAATATAAATTTATTACAAATACATTTCATGATTTTAATATTATATATCATAAAATATATTTTTTACCTATAACATTTTCAAATATATTAATTTATAAATCATTATTAATATCAGAATTAAAAGATATAATAGATTTTTTTCAATATTATTTTTATTAAGTATACTTTTTATTATAGCTTGATCATAGTTGGATCATATATATATATATACATTTATATATTTATAAATATGTTTTATTTTAATCAGATATACATTTTTAGTCTTCCATAAATGTTTTATATATAAAAATGAATTATATTTTTCCTTAAAATGGTAATCTCTACTTATGTGTGAACATTGTTTTTTATTTTTTTGGATTGATCAAAGAATTTAAAAATATTATATAACCTTGAAAACCCACTATTATATCATATATGTATATATTAAATATATTCTTATTTCAAAATATCGACGGAGGAAATTAAAAGTTAATGAAAATGCTTAGACAAATTTATAGCCCACATGTATTCATGAGAAATATAATAGTTTTTATTCATTGGATAATATGTTGTATATATTAGTTTATAGTCATAATATGATATAAATATATTTATGATAAATTAATTATTATTATAATGTTGAGTATTACTAATTTATAGGTGTTAAATGTAAAAGGAGTAAGGAAGAGATTTCTTATTGTGATTACAGATTCATTTAATGAGATCATTTATGGATCCTCTTACGGATACTAGTGATTGAATTTTTATGATCTAACCATATCAATAATGTTGTTATAAATTTAGGAGAGGTGTTTTTGGGGTTTTTGTTAGATATATATGGATTAATTTGGTGTATGGAAAAAAGAAAAGTGGTTTCCATTAAAAAAGGAGGTATGCTCTATGAATTAACAGAAATGTTTACAATTTAATAAATGCGTTATCATGAAAAATGAATGAAAATTACAACATATTAATTAAAAATTTATTTATGGTGAAAATATCACCATGAAAAATATTCACATAGGTTTTTATGTCATTTTTAACCTTATCATTTTTGGTAACTCATGGGTTGTCCAATTAATATCTTAACTATTGTAATGAATTTTAAAAAATTAATGTCTCTTAAATTTTCATATATGGTAAAAATATGAATCTAAATGTATAAAAGATAATATTATCAACAATTCATCCTCCTACTACTCCTTCTGTATCATTTATATTATTTTTATTTAAATCAAGAAAATATTATTTAACATCATATTCCCGTAATTTCAATTTTGACAGTACTAATTTAATTATACATTAAATACAATATGACTATAAATTAATTTAAAATAAACACTTCACAAAAATATAATATGTATTATTTATCTACAATTTTAATGGATAACTATATTTCACAAAAAATTAACTTTCTGAATTTTAATATTCCATTTTAATTTTTAATTTTACTGATTTAAGTGTTAGTTTTGCATAAGAATTTATGTGGATTATTTATTCACCGAATATTAGAAATTTATTATCATCATAATAATTTTCCTTAAATTATAATATTGTATTCTAAATTAAACTATTTATATATATATACATTTTGGGATATTAAATTCAAAAGGGTGATGTTTTGTAAACAGAAATAAAATTTCAGGGAAATGTTTTTTATTATTTTCTTTGGGATTTTAAAAGTACTCTATCTCTGACGGCACCGATTCCGAGGCTCGGTGTGCCCGGAAACAATTTTTGAAGTTTTGATTGGGTACGTTCAGTGAACGAATGAGAGGGTTTTTTTAACATTTGAATTGGTGTTCGGATTCGAAATCTGAGGGCACCGATAAACTATAGTGCCAGTATTTTCTTAAGAGCACCTTTTTCTGGGTGGCATTTTCTCGGGAGGAGATATTAAAAATGTGAGGAATAAAAATAAAAATTGTTTTACAATTTTATTTTTATTTCTTTACTGTTGGTTTAAGTGTTATAGAGGGAAGATGTGATGAAGTTGTTGTGGGGCCCACACAAGCCCCCACCTATTTAAATTTCATAACACCCTACTAAACGCCCCACTTATTTCCCCTCTAGCAATTATTTTGTATCTCCTCCACATTAAATTACATGCCAACAAAATGCCTCATTAATTTGACAACACACATTAATTAATTCGATAAATTCATTTTGAATTTTGAAAAGGTTGGAATGAGTAATAAAATAAGGGAAGCCTTATTTTATTATGGTTGAATTGTTGTGCGAGAAGGATAGAGGAGAGATCTCTCGCGATCCTGAATAACTTCATCTTTTTTGCGAAGAACACCGAGTCTACGACGAAGAACTCCGTGACCGCAAGGGGAGATCATCGTACAGTATCCTCTCCTCTCTGCAGCCGGTGAGAGATTCCTTCTTCGGAGAAAGATGATGCGTTGCATCCTTCATCAGGTGAACATCGATGATGCTTAAGGATCCACGTTCCGTGACACCGTCTTCCACGACGTCTTTTTTCCCATGATGATCCTCGTTAGACGACTTATTCAAGGTATGGGTTTGATTTTCTTCATGAATTTTCATTGTCGTCCAACGTCAATTATTTAGCCTCTTGATATCGAATTAATGGGAGGGGGTCCAGACTACACGAACATGGTCGACCCTCCTCCCCCTTTGTTGTTTTATTCGTTGAGGCTCGAACGAAGGCGGCGCGACGCAACGACACCGCGCGGAAACAAGGAGGAACACGACGAAGAAGCATGGTGTCGTTGCGCTACGCCTTTGGGTCCGAAATAGGTCGTGGCTGGAGTAGGGCCACAGTGGAAGGGCGCGACACCGTCGTGCCGTGCCGGAAAACCATGGAGGGTTGCGGCCAGAGTGGGTCGCGGCGTAGTGGGGTGCAGTGTCGTCGCGCCGCAACAGTCGGACCAAGGATGCAGAATTTGGATACGGCGGAGAAGGGTGCGGCGGCCAGAACCGCCGGTGGCCAGCTCATGGAGGGAGGGACAAACCGGTCCCGAGTGGTACAATGACCGGCCGTTAAGGCGGGACATATCCGGAAAACTGGGGGTTTGAACCCCCGGTCAACGCAGCAGGGCGGACCCCTACGCGGGTCCGCCGTCCATTTCGATGGCTGTGGTGGTTCCCCACCCCCCCCCCCTTCCGCACTCACATGGCACGCGGCGCCAGCCCCGGCTGAGCCGGCCACACTGGGTCGGGCCGCACGCACCACGCCAGGCTGCCCGCGCGGGGAAGGGCCGCCCGCACTGGGCCTGGCTACCCGTGTCGGGCCTGACTGCCCGCGCCGGCCGGGCCGTACCACGCTAGTCGGGCCGGGCTGCGCCCGAATGGGCCAGACCCGGACCCGGGTCGGGTAGACCCAGTTCGGGCTGACCTAGGGGGACTTGGGCCGGGTCGGTCCGGGCCCAAAACCCCCTAAAAACGGACAATTTTGTTCAAACGCCCGTAACATGGGCTACAGACCTCCGATCGATGCACCGTCAGTTGAAATGTGATCCTTGGATAGAGACAAACGTTTTGGTATATTACACTCAAGGTTTAGGAGAACTATGGCTATGGACAGGTTGGTTCGAACATGAAACCTACTGGGCCCTCGGAGCGGAAACGCCTATAACTTGAGATCCAGAAGTCCGAATGACATGACGTCGACTTTGTTGGATTCCTCTTAGTAAGACGGACCTTTTGGCTTACTCCGCTCAATTTCTGGACAATGTCGGAGTACATTTGGGTTGGTTTTGACATAAAAACCAACCATTCCCCTAGGACAAAAAAAACAATAACTCTCAGACCGGGCATCCGATTGACGCGCTGTCGGTCATGTTGACTTCTATTTTTTGAGATGGAACATTGGGATACATCAACTCCAGAATACATGTTTGTTGATGTATCGCCCCCCTTGTCTCGTGGAGTGGACCATCCCGAAATCGAGTATGCTTTGTGTGGAAACCCTAGAGCTGGCTACGACTGCGACGACAATGACAACTACACTGAAATCCTTCGTGGGTTCGTCAGCGATGACGAATACACTGAAATCCTCCATGGGTTTGGTAGTAACAACGACCGTACTGGGATACTCCATGGTTTCGACAACGATGACTAATGTTCTTGTCTCCTATGTGGGTCCAGCAGTACGTGACTACTGTTCTTGTATCCTACATGGGTCCGATAGTATTTGACTCTGTACTTGTATCCTACGTGGGTTCGGGGGAGTTGATGGTCTTGTATCCTTTGTGGGTCTGACAACATAACTACTCTTTTATCATACATGGGTCTGACAACTGAGATGAATCAGTGGCTACATCTAATCATCTCTATCATCTTATGAAAAAGTATACCTGTGTGAGCTGAGTCTTGTCTTTCAATCATTATCTGTGATATGTTTGTTTTTCTATCCTAAGTGGTGTTGGTTGTTACGTCGTGATTGTATCTTTCCTTTGTGGATTATCATTTGTGGATTATGGGAGTCCTTCAGGGGTCTCAGGGTCCCTACTGAGTAGCGTATACTCAATCCTGCACGGGCTATGCCCACATTACATTGTGTCGGATGCAGACGACAGACAACGATGATCGTGATTGAGGCTTGTGGAGCAAGTCGGTACCTGGAGGCAGACCACTGGGCGGCACATACACGGAGCAGACGGCTGGACCCGAGGAGTTGAGGAGGATATCTGTACCCACCCTTCAGGTGGGATTTCAAGTGGACGGATCAGCATTGCTGCCTTAATTTTCAGTTGTTGTACTTTCTTTTCAATTGCACTTTACTTCAGTTGGGTTTGTATTCTGGCCCATTTACTTCCATAACTTACATTTGTACCCGATTTACTTAGTGTTTACTTCATCTTGCCTACTCTGTGGTGTTTATCTGCATTATAAAGGCAATTCCTTCCCTTTTTATCATGATATATGCCTTTGGTTCTAGTCTCCAGCCCCTGGCCGATGGAAGGTGAGCTTGGGGTAGTCACAGAACGGGTGCCAAGGACGGATCGTTACAAATTGGTATCAGAGGAGTTCGGTTCTACTGCAGAACTCAAGACTCTAATCTTTCTTCTGTGTAAAGCAATATTGTTAAAGGTATTTAGTGTGGTTATTAGTCCAGGGAGTGCAGTGTTGGTGCGGCGGCTGACGTATCCATACACCAAGACCCTAACTTCGGATTTCCGGCTCAGTACACAAAAACATTGATTGCATGTGTGTTTCAAAAGTTTTATTTGTGATTAATTTTTGTCAGCTCACCAGGTATACTGTATTGACCGTGGCGCACCTATTTCTTTCTAGGATGGCCCCACGATTGCAGCCAGCTAGGGTTCTGAGATTTGTGCGAGACAAGATGCCACCGAGAGATGAGGCCTCCATATAGGGAACTTTTACAGTGGAGGCACCGGTGGTACCTTTACCCACTGAGCCACCGATGCCTCCATCCCTAGCCGCAGAAAGTACACATCGCCTTAGTGCACTGCATGAGTTTTAGCCTCAGAGACCGCCCGGGTTCTGTGGGGAGATGGACCCTCAGGCAGCTGAGGATTGGCTGGAGGTTGTAGTTCAAGTTTTCAGGATAGTGGGGACACTAGCTGACATCATGGTGATCCTTGCAGCGAGCCTCCTCTACGCGGCAGTAGGCAGATGGTGGAGCGTGATTCTCCAGGTGCACGACAAGTAATCTCTCCTTTGGTCGGACTTCGAGAGCCTCTTTCTCTCAGAGTTCGTTCCATCCACCCTCCGTGTGGTGTATGTTCAGGAGCTACTGTAGCTATGGAAGTGCAGCATAACGGTAGCCTAGTACTCGGCGAGATTTAACGACCTCTCATGCTATTCGACAGACATGGTACGAGACCCATTATTCTAGGCCTGGGCCTTCGAGCAGGGACTGAGGGATGAGATCAGGTCAATGATGATCTCCCTCAGCATTCCAATGCAGGAATGAGTACTGAAGCGAGCCCTTCTCATAGAGATATTTTTTCTGAGCCTACACCAGCAGCGAGACCTACCGCAAGGTGGCACATAGATGAGTCCTCTATAGCTGGCAGTCGACGGACGTCACATGGGTCCACGAAGACCGGACCAGCAGGGGGATGACCTCAGGACACTAGCTCATAGTTGCGGGGCACACGGAACAAATCCAACCTTCCTAGGAGCAGACAGTGCTACGTGAGCTGCGGGCAGGGCCACATGGCTCGTGACTGCATGACCCGCCATGCAGAGGAGCAGCAGACTGTTGAGGGACCACCTAGGCAGAGGCATTTGGTCAACCGTGGCAGTCCGCAAGGAGCAGGTAGAAGAGGTAGAGGAGCTGGCCGAGCAGCATTTTGTGGGCGACACTTTGAGGCTCTACCACCAACACCACCACCCGGAGGTCCACCCCGACCGTAGGGAGCTGGCTGGCAGAGGCAGGCTCAGCTTCAGGCAGCGTAGGCCTATGACCACGGTGCACCAGAGATGATTCGATGTACTGTCTTTGTCTACTCCACCCTTTATGCAGTTCTTATAGACACGGGAGAGTGTCATTCTATCATTTACACTACCCTTGTTCGGAGCTCGGATATTTTTACAGAGTCGTTGGCTCGATCCTTACGGCTAGAGACTCCTACGGGAGTAGAATCGACGATTACGCACTGGTTCCGGCAGTGCGAGCTTACTCTACGAGGCGAGATATTCAGCTGGGATCTTCGTGTAGCAGCTTCGAGGCCTTACAACATCATCATGGGCTTGGATTGGTTATATATAGTCCATGCTCATATCGACTGTATTAGGTGCAAGGTGCGATGTGTTCGCACCGATGGGAGTACGTTCACCATCACCGATGAGAAGGGAGCCTTTGCAGCATAGGATGGACTCACATAAAGTAGAGGACTAAAAATCACTCATTAGTTGGCTAGCCTCATCCTAGGATCACTTAACGTGTGGAGTCCTAGTTTTCCTGTAGTGGTGGATCAGTATGTGGACGTTTTTCCTGAAGACGTTCCAGGACTACCTCCTCGCAGAGAGGTAGACATATATATTGACATGTACCCCGGGATAGCCCCGTTATCCACTCCAGCATATAGGATGGCTCCCGCTATGCTTCATGATCTATGGGTATAGCTGTTGGACTTGCAGAGCAAGGGATTCATCTGACCCAGTGTTTCTCCCTGGGCTTCCTCGATTTTGTTTGCCAAGAAGGCGGATGAGAGCTTCAGACTGTGTGTCGATTATCTTCACCTGAACCAGGTGACCGTGAAGAACAAGTGTCTGCTACCAAGGATTGATGAAATCTTAGATTAACTCATGGTAGCATGGTGGTTCTCGATGACAGACCTCAGGTCAGGCTAACATCAGCTCAGAGTTCAGGATGAGGATGTGCAGAAGATGACCTTCAGATGTCGGTATGGCCACTATGAGTTCATGGTTATGCATTTTGGCATAACCAATGCTCCAGAAATTTTAATTAGTCTCATGAAAAATATCTTTTATCCATAACTCGATCTATTTGTCATGGTCTTCATCGACGACATATTGATATACTCGACCACTGAGGAGAAGCACGCCTACCCCTTGTGGGATTTACTGGACACACTCCGAGAGAACCAGCATTATAGTAACCTCTCAAAGTGTCAGTTCTGGTTATGAGAGGTCCACTTCATGGGACACGTCATCTCTGAGGTTGGAGTTTTGGTGGATCCTGTGAAGATCGAGGCAATGCAAGCTTGGGAGCCACCCATGAGCGTTTTAGAGCTGCAGAGTTTTGTTGGGTCTAGTTGGGTACTACCGGAGGTTTGTGACTGACTTCTCCAAAGTTGCGGCACCACTCTAAGCTTTGAAAAAGAAGGGGAAACCCTTCATGTGGTCAGATAGATGTCATTAGAGCATCCAGGAGCTGAGACAGAGATTGACCAGTGCACCTATCATGAGGCAACCAGATGAGGGATTATGGTACGTAGTCTACTGCGATGCATCAGGGACCAGACTCTGATGTGTCCTGATGTATGAGCGTGTAGTGATCGCCTATGGATCATGTCAGTTGAGGCAACATGAGAAGAACTACACTACCCATGACATTGAGTTAAAAGTAGTGGTCTTCGCTCTGAAGATGTGGCGACCCTATCTGATGGGTGAGCATTTTACAGTCTACCCTGACCACCAGAGTCTCAGGTACATCTTCTCGCAGAAGGACCTGAACCTGAGACAAGGACGATGGCTCAAGTTCTTCCAAGACTATGACTTTAAGTAAGTCTATACTCCACGAAAGGAAAACGTAGTAGCTGATGCTCTTAGCAGGAGGATGGGAATTCAGCAACTTGGGGAGGCGATAGAGCAGCTAGCCGCTTTGCATATATCCTTCGTGGATAGAGATGTAACAGCCTTTCTTCAGTCACTCATAGTCACTCCTCCACTACTGCAGTGTTTCAGAGAGGCACAACATGGGGACGCTGAATGTGAGACGCGACATGCACAAATTTCCACATGACAGGCACATGATGGTTTTTATATGGGAGGAGAGCATATCGCCCTTTTCAGAGGGCGTACCATAGTACCAGCTGATTTACAGGAGGAGGTTCTGAGAAAGTTTCACACTTCCCCTTTAGCGGTACATCCAGGAGTGGAAAAGATGTACTATGATATCAGATGATAGCACTGGTGGCCGGGTATCAAGACGGCTGCGGCAGAGTTCGTTTCCTGATGCCTCACCTGCTAGTAGGTGAAGGAGGAGCACCAGGTACCAGCAGACTTGTTACAACCCTTGGAGGTCCTGGAGTGAAAGTGGGATGGGATATCTATGGATTTCATGACTGAACTTCCACGTACTTCCAGAGGACACGACCCCATTTGGTTGATTGTTGACTGACTCACCATGTCGGCCCACTTCATACCCATTAGAGAGGAGGGATCTGTAGAGATCTTGGGAAGTATCTACGATCAGGATATTGTAGGGCTTCATGGTGTGCCATCATCTATCGTCTCCGATCGAGATGCTTTCTTTACTTCCCAGATTTGTAAGTGGTTGCATGAGGCATTCGGGATGCAGCTACGTCTAAGCACCGCCTTTCACCCTCAGATGGATTGTCAGACGGAGAGGACCATTCGGACTCTCGAAGACATGCTCTGTGCATGTGTCCTCGACTTTGGTTGCAGCTAGGAGGATCACCTACCCTTGGTGGAGTTTTCATACAACAACATCTACCACTCCACCATCGTGATGGCACCATATGAGTCATTGTATGAGCGACCTTACAGATCACTGTTGTGCTGGACATGCCCTGGGGAGTCAGCACTTGTGGGACCATAGACAGTCCTAGCCACGACAGAGAAGGTCCAGGTCATCCAGAAGAAAATGAGGATAGATCAGAGCCGACAGAAGTATGATGCTGACAGGGGGCGGAGAACACTGGAGTTTGAGGATGGCGACCACGTTTCCTTGCGGGTCTCACCTCGACGTGGATTTCGGAGATTTGGTCGGGGTGTCAAGTTATCTGTAAACTTCATCGGACCATTCCAGTTCTCATGAGGATATGCAAGGTGTCTTATCGCCTGGCTCTACGACCTCAGTTGCACCAGGTGCATGACGTCTTCCACGTATCTCAGCTGAGGAGATACGTGCACGACCCAATAGATATAATCACCCATGGGGAGCAAGTCATTGATGAGATGGTGACTTTTGCAGAGATCCCAGTGGAGATAGAGGATCGACAGGAGTAGGTCCTACGAGGGTGGTCGATTCCTCTGGTACGCAACAGATGGAGGCACGGAAACCTCCAGGAGATCACTTCGGAGCGGGAGGCTCAGATTTGAGCTTGGCACCCTCTTTTGTTTCCCTAGTTTCTGATGTATCTTTACGGGGACGTAAATCTCTGAGTTGGCAGTAATTTAAATACCTGTAAATTTGAAGGAAATTTTTTTTCTTAATTTCTTTGGGATTTTACGAGTATGTTGTCTTTGATGGCACCTGATTCTGAGTCCCGGTGTGCCTAGAAACAATTTCCAAAGATTATCTCAGGTACGTTCAGGGAACGAACGAGCGCGTTTTTCTAACTTTTGAACTGGTGCTCGGAATCAAAATCTGTGGGCACTGATGAAACTGAAGTGCATATATTTTCTTAAGAGAACCTTTTTCTGGGTTGCGTTTTCCCGGGAGGAGATGTAAAAAATGTGAGGAATAAAATAAAAATTATTTTACAATTTTATTTTTATTTCTTTACTGGTTGTTTAAGTGTTATGGATGGAAAATGTGAGGAAGTTGGGGTGGGGGCCACACAATCCCCCACCACCATAAAATTCCTAACACCCAATTTATTTCCCCTCTTGCAATTATTTTGTATCTCCTCCACATTAAATTAAATGCCAACAAAACGCCTCATTAATTTGACAATGCACGTTAATTAATTTGGTGAATTCATTTTGAATTTTGAAAAGGTTGGCAGGAGTAATAAAATATGGGATGCCTTATTTTATTATGGTTGAAATTTTATGTGAGAAGGATATAGGAGAGAACTCTCGTGGTCTTGAAGAACTTCATCTTCTTCATGAAGAACGCCGAGTCTATGATGAAGAACTCTGTCACCGTAAGGGGAGATCGCCGTATCGTCTCTTCTCCTCTCTATAGCCGGTGATAGGAAACTTCTTCATATAATGACGACACACAACATCATTCATCAGGTAAACACCGATGATTAATATGGAGCCTCGTTCCGCGACACCGTCTTCCGCGGCTTCTTTTTTCCCATGACAATCCTCGTTCGACGACTTGTTAAGGTAGGGGTTTGATTTTGGTCATGAATTTTATTTTCCATCTAATGTTAATTCATTAGCTGGTTGATATCAAAATGATAGGAGGGGGGCCGGACCGCACGAACATGGTCGACCCCCCCCCCCTTGTTGTTGAATTCTTTGCTACTCAAACGAAGGCGGAGTGGTGAAACAGCACCATGCGGAAACAAGGAGGAAGGCGGCGAAGAAGCGTGGCGCCGTCATGCAGCACCGTTGAGGGTAAAAGAGGGTACGGCTGGAGCGGGGCCTTGATAGAAGGGTGTGGCGCCATCGCGCCACATCAGAAAACCAAGGAGGGACATGGCCGGAGCAGGGCGCGCCACCGTTGTGTCATGCTGGTAGGTCTAAGGACGCGGCCTTTGGCCTTGGCGGAGCAGTGAGCGGTAGCCGGAACCGCTGGCTGTCGGCACATGGAGGTTGGGACCAACCGGAACTTCGTGGTACACTGGACGGCCATTACAGCCTTCCAGATCTGGAAAACCAGGGGTTTGAACCCCTGTTCAATGCAGTAGGGTGGACCCCCACACAGGTCCACCATCCGGTTCGAAGGGGGTGGCGTTTCCCACCCTTCCGCGCTCACGCTACGCGCGGCGCCTGCCCAGGCCGGACCGGACGAACAAGGCCGGGCCGCGCTAGCCTGGTCGAGCCATGTCCTAATGGGCCGGACCCAGAACCAGGTCTGGTCGACCCGGTTCAAGCCAACTTAGGGGGTCTTGGGCTGGGTCGGTCCGGGGCCTAAACCCCCTAAAAACACACAAGTTCGCTCAAACGCTCGTAACATGGGCGACAGACCTACGATCGATGCACCGCCAGTTGCAATGTGATCCATGAATCGAGATGGTCATTTTGGTATATTACACTTAATGTTTCGATGAACTTTGTGTATGGCCGGGATGGTTCGAACACGAATCCAACCAGGTCCTCGGAGCGGAAACACCTATAACTTGAGCTCCGGACATCTGATTGACGTGTCATCGACATTTTTGAATTCCTCTTATTGTGTCAGACCTTTTGGCTTACTCTGATCGAGGTTTTTATGCAGTCGGAGTACGGTCGGGTTTCTTTTGACTTAAAATCCAACCGGGCCCCTCGGACAAAAAAGGCAATAACTCTAAGACCGGGCGTCCGATTGACGTGCCGTCAGTCACGTTGAGTTCCTTTTTGTAGATGTGAAACTTTTAGATACATCAACTCCAGACTACATATCAGTTGATGTATCGAACCGCTTGGCTCATGGAGTGGACCCTCCCGGAATCAAGCATGATGTGTGCGGGATCCCTAGAGCTGGTTGTACTGCGATGACGATGATGACTGCACTGAAATCCTCCATGTGTTCGGCAGCAACGATGAGTGCACTTAATTCCTCCGTGGGTTCGGCAGCAACGACGACCGTAATGGGATCCTCTGTGCGTTCGACGACGATGACTGTTGTTCTAATATCATATGTGGGTCCGGTAGTACGTGACTACTATTCTTATATCCTACGTGGGTCTCGAAATATTTGACTCTGTACTTGTATCCTACGTGGGTCCGGCAGAGTAGCTGATCTTGTATCCTTTGTGGGTCTGACAGCTTAGTTGGTCTTGTATCCTATATGGGTCTGAAAGCTTAGATGAATCAGTGGCTACATCTGATCATTTCAATCATCTTATGAATAAGTATACATGTGTGAGCTGAGTCTTGATTTTCAATCATTAGATTCGATATGATTGTTTTCCTATGCTAAGTAGTGTTAGTTGCTACTTTTTATTGTATCTTTCCTTTTTGGATTATTCTTAGTGGATTATGGGAGACCTTCGAGGGTCTTGGGGTCCCTACTGAGTAGCGTATACTCACCCCTGCATGGGCTATGCCCGCACTACATTGTGTTGGATGCAGACGACGGACAGTGCTGATCGTGATTGATTCTGGTGGAGCATGTCGGTACTTGGAGACGGACCACTGGGCGGGACATACACAGAGCAGACGGCTGGACCCGAGGAGCTGAGGAGGCTATCTGCACTGACCCTTCAAATGGGATTTCCAGTGGAATGCTCGGTGTTGCTACCTTACATTTCAGTTGTTGTACTTTCTTTTCAGTTGTACTTTACTTTAGTTTTGTTTGTATTCTGGTCCATTTACTTCCAGCACTTACTTTTGTACCCAGTTTCCTTAGTGTTTACTTCAGCTTGCTTACTCTGTGGTTTTTGTTTACTTTATAAAGGCAATGACTTCCCTTTTTATCAGGATTTATTCCATTGGTTCTACTCACTAGCCCCTGGTCTATGGAAGGCGGGCTTGGGGCAGTCATGGAATAGGTCCCAAGGACGGATCGTGACATGTCTTGTATTTATGTATTTCAAAAATTAATGTAAATGTAATTATCAAACAATAATAGAACCATACATACATATATAAAATAATTGGATTTAATTTTATAAACTACACCCATGAAAAAATATAATACAATTTTTTGGATTTTTGTTGAGCCAATTTCTCATGGGTGTAACCATATTTTAAATATTTTACAATTACAAGTGTGATAATATTTAGCATAGTTACTATTCAAAATACATGAAAGCAAAAAATTAACAAAATTAACAACTATGGATTCAAAATATGGGATTAATTATTTCATTATTCAGTTTATTTAAGTGGGAAATATTCATTTTAAAATATATACCTAAAAATTGATGACCAAATTGTTTAGAAAAATACATTTTATAGCATTAAAATGATTATAATACTGTCCCATGCATATAGAAAACATTATAACATAGTTAAAAAAAATTATTTTATAATATATATATAAATGTTTCAATAAAATCATTCGTTAATATTAATTAAAGTATATATTATGAATTAAAATAGTTATTCATTAGAACATATATTTTACATTGATATGATTTCTGTATTTATTTTGTATTTACTAAAAACAAATGAGTTTGTTTTAAACATGTGTAAAATATATATTTGTAAGATATTTTGAAGTTTTATTCATACCATATAATCTAAAATCTCTGTTAAATAGTAATATAAAATAATAATATTTTGATAATTCATAACAGTTCATCTAATAATCATGTTTTATGTAATGAATGTTATCAATAAATTAAAAAGTATATATATATAGAATTATTATAAAATATCATGGTGTTAAATTTTAAATATCATATAAAATAAAAACCCATTATTTTATTTGAATTATATTTTTTCTTATCACTATTTATAATATGGTGTTTGATGATGTACACATATTCATAATAATAAAAAATGGAAATCATTTTCCTATATCTTATTCCCCTTTAATTCTATAACTTTTTGTTAATTTGGTATGTAAATAATTCTCCATTATATAACTTCAATCCTTATAGACCATAGAATATTATTTATGTTCAATCAGAACACTAGGTGAGTATCTAAATGTTTTCATGCATAAATATCAATAGGAAAATTCTTAATTAGACTATAATGAGATGATTAGCATTGTACACAATTCCAATAAATGTTCAATTATAAAAAAAATTGTTATTTAATTACTTGAATTTCTATTTATAATTGGACATATTTCATTACCCACATCATTCATATAGGTACGGATCCATAAACATTGAATTATTATTAGTGAAAAATAGTCACACAAGCCATGATGATGGATATAACCATCACAGTAAAAATTCCATATACACGTCATAAATTTTTTTCATTGTATGAAAATAATCCTATAATTATTTAATGATGACTATACCATTATAATCATAACATTTGAACAAATTTTTAGAAATCGATAAAGATTCCCAATGATGATACAATTAGAATTTATATTCAATTTTACTCATGTTATTTATATCATGTTTATATATAATTAGAAATTTTTGAACCCCATATATGTTTACTACATAAGAGAATTGTTTATCAGTAGGTAGATAATGTATTTTATTTCATTAAACTGTAAATGATATGTAATGGATCGTTGGTGAATCTGATAAGCTGTATAGTGATATATTGATTAATTTAACCATACTTTCACTATATGAGTTGTCATTATTTGGTTGGGTCATTATATTTCAAATAATAATTACTTTTGAATTATCAAACATATGAGAATAATAGATTTATATAACTTTTAAATATTTAGATAACTCATATAATGATCATAAAGACACCATAACCCTCCCCTTAAATTATGAATGTATCAACATTTATAAATTATTAAATTATACAACTCAGTTTAGATAGAAAATATAATCTCGTTTTTTTAATATTTATTATATTTCATCCCTTAAAATGATTCGATATACATGTACCCCCATTTAACAATTATCTAGTAATTGTACCATTTGTTTTTTAATTCATCTCTTTGGATTGATTTTTTAATTCATGTGGTTTCTTGTTGTTACAAGGTTATATTATTGGTTATTTACTCAATTATTTATCTATTATTTTCTTGGATGAATTGATCATTATATAAACATCATCAAATATTCAGACCTTAATTGACATTCAAAAATATGTATTGCTTATTTTGAACACCAAATTACTATCAATTTGATCTAACAACATGATATTTATCATATTTAGGGAAAAAATACATTCTTAATTTTATATTGATCTAATTATTCTTAAACACTATATTCGATTTGAATTTCTGTATTATTCCACAACAATATTTAATAGAATTTCTCTTTAATCAATTAAACATTTTTTCAAATAAAACATATATAAAATTTTAAAATGATATTGGCTCTAAATCCATGTCTTCAAAACTTATTAAGATTTAATGTACCTAGTTTATACATTCAGGTTGATCAAAATATTGTGGTTCTCTAAGTTTATTCATGGTAATGTTTTAAATCAAGAAGAAACACCCCAACAAAAGGTCTTGTTTTTTATATTATAGAAGGTGTTTTATTTTATCCCCATGAAATGATATAATTAAATAATAATATTAAATTAATTAAATAAATATACGCATTTATTGAACATAACCATAACAAAAATATTGTTCCCAGGTACCCTTTTATAGATTTGACATTAAATTTTCTTCCTCCATCATATAAAAGTACCGAATTCATTAATTTGAAATCCTAAGAAATGAGTGATCTATATGTATGATGAAATTGAGTGGACTAGTATAATGTATATTTTCACATTCATTAATAGGAGGATAAATTTAATTTAATGTCATATATTAAAATAATAATTTTTATGTGATTCTTAGCTACACACTCTATTATAGATGTCTGAAGGGTCGAACAATACAACTAATGAGTTGTTGGTCTCTACTTTATCCTCAAACATACAAAATTTTGAACAAAAATATTTCAATATACTGTATCACAACCTATTTTTTGCATGGATTACACATATAGTGAATATTAGTATTGATGTAGTAGTATATTGTACCAAACACCACCCCACATTCCACAAAGGATTCATTGTTAAGACTCCACCAAATGTTAAAAAGATTTATAAACATAAATTCTTTTACATGGATCTATGACTACATCACATGCACAATAAATATTAATATGAATATACATCTCCAATTATATCTATGAAATAGAAAAAATATTCAAGTAATAATACGGTGGAGTGAATAAAAATGTCACCATATGAAAATTATTATTCTCTGCAACCAGGCTTGGTAATATACTTACTATGCTGTGTTGATCCATAATATGAAGTTAGTTTTATTACCTGTTATTGGATAAATATTATAATCTAATTTTTTTATTATAGAATCCATATTTACTTCATATCAATTTAGCTTATCCAATCAATCGGGATTCTAATTATCATAACCCATTTATAATAACACATATTTCACCTATATTATTAGGATATGTAGGACAATCATTAACTCACATCCTTCATATTTTCAACTCATATTAATGATTAATTATAATATTATCCCTTAGACCAACCCTCCATCATAATAAAGTTCCAAATGAACACATGTACAAACCTTATAGTATTCCAACTCATCCATGTTTTAAAAAGTGAGTTATTCTAGACATTGAAGTTTGACATATGAATTAATAAGAAATTTTTTTCGATGGAATATAAGGGTCCTAATTCTCATTAATTCCATGAAAATGAGACGGGACCAACACCATTAACTCAATTACCCCATTATACCAATAGTTAAATTGTATAAACAATTATTAAAATGATGTAATTTAAAATCAAGTCCACTTTGTGACATATGAATTTAAATGGTCAACCAATGGGTATTTCTTGAAATCAATTTTTCACCTTTTCAAACTTTTTGAATCTCAGGCAATGGTTGTGAATATCGGTACATCTATTTAAAATCAATGCTCATTGGTTTCATTCTTCACAACACCCAAACTTTTTAGTAAGATCCCTTAATCTATCCATTATAATATTTCTTCGTATGGATAAGGAACTATCACTTAATCATTCCAAATGAATTATGTGATTCACCTAATAAAAATATTTATCATTCAAAATACTGATATTCTGTGAAACCTCTGATCATGATAGAGTTTGTGAACTAATACATGGATTGGAAGGGTCGTATATACATCTATTTTAAAAAAAATTAACTATTATGAGGTCTCAATAACATTTTAAAAAGTACGATTCAGATCACTAATGGAAGAAATGATAAATGATATTGAAATTCATATAGTAACACTGTGAACAAGTTAATGGAACAGATATTCCCTCAAAAAAATCATTTTATTGTCCATATATATCCAATCAAAAATGTTTGTAGCTTGCTTGGGCATCACCCAACCACTATTTGGATTAAGGAAATTTGGCATGCTTTTTTATATGACGTGGATATTTTCTATGTAATTTCATTAACAAAAATAATTTTTTTAAAAAAATAGATTACTAAATTCCACATAGAATTTCATTCAAATATTTATTACTTGTAATAAATTTTAATATTTAGCACCTATTTAATAAGAAATTACATTCTAATCATCTGAATGAAGTGGAATTAGATATAAACTTATTCTAGATAGTCAGGAAATAGTTAATAACAAACATCCATTTCAAACAACATACTATGGATTCCTAGTTGTTTCATGGTTGTTGTTGTCCCAACCAGTTCATCTAGATTTTCCATCATATCTACCACATATTATCAATGATGATGTGTTTTGTGTTTATTAAATGAAAACATTTACATGATTCGACGCATTGTCCTCTATTTACATCACCATTGATAATATTTATATTATTCTATATTAATTTATAATACATTTAATGGGTTAATGTATTTTATAATTAATTACTAAAAATATACATAATTTGACCAATGATACTCAATTATTGACACACTTCATACATTTATAAAAAACCCTATAGTGATTCATTGAATTTATATAGTTTATCGTGTAAATTTTAATTCGTATGTTTATTTAATTTTGGTGAAGTTATATTACCAAATTCATCACCATTATATAATGATTTATTAGAATCTACCTCTAGTAAAACTTGATACATTAATCCCATAATTCCATGAATAGTTATTTTATTTACTATGATTAACTAACTGTCAATATTGGTTCAAATGAATTAACATAATTTTAAATCATACATCTACGGTTCTTTCGTAATCAATAACATATTAATGATTTGAAATTTTTAGATTATAATAGTCCCAACACATTGATAAAGTTTTTTTTTTATTTTTGTTTGATTTATTGTATATTTAATTTTCATTATATATTTCATATTATTTCACCATACATGAAATAACCAAAAAATCATTTAATATATAAACATGATACCCACACAAAATTCACTATTATTGATAGATATTTAAATATTGATTTCAATATTGATGTTTTTTAGGTATAGGATCACACAACAATAGGTAAAAATAATATCAATGCATGAATGAACCCTTAATTTGGTGAAAATGACAAGAAATCACAAAATAAGAAAAATGATGAATATTAGTGAATGAACCATTCATAATATTAGATAATCAAGTTTATTTCATTAATTTTAAAATTTATTAATGATTAATCAAGGGATAATTCATTTAAATTTACCCTTTGTTAATTCCTATGTAGTAGAATGGGTTCTTTTTTATAAATCCCAATTTTCATGTATATTAAATATTTTTAGAAATAATAAATTTGATATTGTTTCTATATATGACCATTTATAATATTATTGATTAATTTCAATATTTTTCTAATAATTGTCATAATATAAATTAATTATAATTAAAATTGTACTCTTAATATGTTACAATACTTCTCTAACATGAGGGAAAAAACAAAATAGATCATGTGAACAAATTCATTAATGGTTATATTTGATTATCCTTTTTTACTGGTATATGAAATCAATTACATTGGAATCCCCACCCCAATGTTTCTTAAATAAATTCTTAAATCGAACTTCATAACCATTAATCATATTATTCTATAATATTTTCATGACCCATCAACAAATTCCAAATGAGAAACTCATAATAATATTATAGTGAATATGGGTAGAGAAATATAGGATATTTTGGAAAATAATACAATGTATAAGTGATTTTTAAATCATTAAAAAATAGTTCTAGTTACTCTATAATAAATTATAATATTTTTCAATTTCTTAAAAATAACCATGTTTATGTCAGCTATAAAATTCATATTATACTAACCCTGGTTTTCCTTAAATTTCTATTACCTCAATTTAATTATAATCATCATACTAATGTTACACAACATTAACCCAACAGATTAGTGTCTTCAGAAAATAACGACAAAATATAAATGTTTCAAAAATAAACATAATCATTAGTTAATTGTTTATTATCTATCTTCTTATTGAACATTGAATTTTCCTTAGTAGAAGCATTAACCTAATGGAATACATCAAATCAAGGTGTGAGATAAAATACAAACAATAGGATTGATATGAATATGAAAAAATATATCATGGATGAGCATAATCATCATAAAAATAATATAAAAATATGATAATTATACAAATAATGAGTGGAATAATTTGATAAATGCTTTGAATGTGGAAATGAATATAAATGAAACACCATTTTTCAGTGGTAAAATACAAAAAATGATTTTGAAATAACCTATCACCATGTTAATACATATTCCACATTTTCTCATTTTACTCATCATATTTCCAAAATGATTTGAGCACAATATAATTTTGGGATCACCATTCACATCATTAAATTTATTTTGTGATATATAATTTTGGGCACACCCATCACATCAAAACCATAACTTTACCAGGCATTAAAAATAAAATGAATATCAATCTTGAACATAAAATAACCAATTTAATGAAATAGGTTTTATTTCATAATGAATTAATTCATGAATAAACATTAGTGTTTCCAAAAATGAGAGGTAATAACATACATGGTAAATGAATTATCAATGTTGATGGAAAAATAAACAATATCATGAGAAATTTATGGTGTGTTTTTTGAATGAAGTGATCATTTAGAAAACATTGTGTTCTTCAAAAAATCATATAAAAATATTATATATTCCAAAAAAATATAGGATAATGATGAAGATATTATTATTAATTAACTTTAATGGAATTTCCATACTATAATTTGAGTGAAATGTGGAAACCCAAAAGAAAGATATTTTGGTTTATAAATGGTCTTAACTTATGAATGAAAAAATATTTCATTTCAATATCATGTATAATAATATTATATTCGTTAATTAACAGATTAATAACCTTATATTCATTAATTTGATTCCTTAGGGCTTTATAAAATTATTTTATGTGTTTTTTTATCATAAGGACCTTGTTTTGTTTTATCATTTCATTTTATATTTATACGTTTGTTTCGGAACTAAAGAAATTTGTAAAATCTATTTTCATATATTTTTTGTCAATTATAATTTTTTGATTAGAATCCTTGAAAGATTTAATGGAAAATGAAATTCCATTATCTAGGGTGTTGGCCATTTGACAAATCGCAGGAAAAAATACCTCTTTGAGAATAAATGAGAGATAGATTAAAGAGTTTAGTGATGGATATTACAGTAACATGATTGAGATATTGTATATGTAATTTAATTAATTTATCTATACATTTGGATTAGGTTATGTGAGTAGAGAATAAAAATAATAAAACCTGAAAACAGTTAATAAAATATTAATTTACCTCTTGAATTTCTTCTCCTTGAGATCCTACATAGGGAAAAAAATTGGTATTTTAACTAGAACATGAACACTGGATGAGGTGGATTAGATAAGGAATATTATTTGGAATAATTTCGAAAAATATCATATATTTATATGTGTGGGGAAAAGAGGTGATGAGGGTGTTGTTTATAGTGCAGGAGAGGGGTGTTTTCACATTCTTATATTCATTAGTTTATTGTTTTGGTTCATGATTATGAATTATTTGATAATTTTCACTAAATATATTATTATAATGAAGGATATTTCTATATTTTGGTATTCTATCAACTATAAATCATCCTTGACACAATTATTCATGTATTCTACATTATCACAAATTATAATATTTTACTATTCACAATAAAATCTTGTATTTTTTAACATTCCAAAATACTCAACCTAATAAAATTATGACATTTAGAATTAAAAATTGAATTCCTTTTTATAAAAATTATTTTTAAATTCGATTACTTTATTTTTCAATAAAACATATTATTTATGAAAAAATAATGAATTTATATTAATAAATAATTTTATAAGAATTTAAAAAATTTATAAGATGTAATATAATTGTTCTAAATTTATAGGATATAAAAATATTAATTTATGAACACATTTTATAAAAATAATTATTTTTAATTTTTAATTAAATATAACATTTCATATAAATATTTGTGACCTAGAAAAATTCCATCACTTAATTAATAAGTTAAAAAACATTTATTTACATAGAATATGTAATTATTATACCATAATTTCATTTATAAAATTACTAAACTTTATTTATATATTCATGGGTGAGAGTCCTATTAAATATCCCATTTTAAAAATCAAAATTTTCATATTACTATTTCTATAGTAAAATTACTTTTCCATTGTTAGAATTGTCTTATCATCTAGAAATACATCTTATTTAATTATTTATTAATTTAAAATATTTTTATTATAGTCTTTTGGTTATTTTAGACTATATGAAATTACAATAAATTGGGATGATTTCCTTTGATAAATGTTTGGGTCATTACATCCTTCCCCATTTTGAAATTTTACAGTAGATTTTTTTTTCAAAACATGGTGAGGTTACTTCTCCATCATCGACTCCAACAGTTCCTACGTTTTTTCATTATTATTGTTCCTCTAGATAACATTGATGTGTTTTTTTGTTTTTTTGTGTATAACCTTATCTCTCCAGTCTAGATTCTATACATAATTATCCTCATTAAGAGATTACATTCCTGTTATAGTAGTTTTGAGTTCAGTTTAGTTGAGGGCTCTATTTAGAACTTTTTCTAGAGTGATATGTGGAAAAAATCAAGAAAATGATATATATTTAGTTGATGTTCAATACAAATGGATATATCATTTATGCGATCATGGATATAAAAGGGTAAAATGTAACTTGGTATTATCTTAATATTCATTCCAGAACTTATGAATATTTTACATTGTGGTATTATAATGAAGGCCTTATCTCCAATTTCAAAATATATTCCCATCTCACAGTTGTTAGCATGATTATTTTTATAACATTGAGTAGCATTCATCTGTTGTTGTATGGATTAGGCCTTCTGTATAATCTCTTTCACACGGTGAGCTTTATGTAGCTTTATCTCTCCAGCATCACCCTAATAGGATAGAGTTCAAAATTATTTTCCATGTATATCATTATATTGATCCATCTGAATATTCTAATTGAAGATATTATTGAAAGTGAACTAAACAAAGGGGATATTCTAACCATTTCCACCATTGAATTATAATGAGTATGATTTTATCATATATTCTATTTCCTAAATCGTCTATTCATTTTGGCCATTAGTTTGGGGGTGATATACCATGCTAAAATTTAATTCAGTGCTCAAAGCTTGTTGAAGACTCTTCCAAAATATTGATTTGATCCTCAGATTATATTTATTAACTTTGAATGATTTTTAATTGGATCACAATGTTGGACAAATTATATGATACCAACATCATGCTTAATAGAAATAAATATAATATTATTTAATATAATATTTATCATCATTCCATTATAATTTATAGAATTAAAATTGTAAACATAATTGTGAAAATATTTCTAACACGTGTTTATATAATTATTCATTGGTTATGAAATTTAATTTCAAATGAAAATAACAACCAATTGAATATAAAAGATGTATTTATATAAAAAACTATTTAATTACGTATAATTGTATTTCTAAAATATTTTAATCAAACTTTTTTCATTATATTAAAGAAATATAAATCCAATATGTGTTTTAAAATCCATCTTGTATGTTATTTAGACTTGATATAAGAATAAATTCCATTTTTTGCATAAAATGTGTATTTTTGGAAATATTTTTTTCCATCTTTTGTGGGAGAAGCCACAATATATCTATTTTTTATCACTTTTAAAAATTATATTTGGAAAAATAGACTTATTATTTGTAATAAGAACAAGAAAATTTAATTTGGATGAGTTATTTAAATTTTTCTAATAAAATCCACATTTTAATGAATATTATAAAAACTGCATTGTAATTCAAAATTTCATATTTTTCTAATAAATTTATATAGTTAAATTCTTAAATTAATTAGTTTTATTGTGTAATATGACTATGTTTTTATCATTTAATCTAATTTATTTTATTGGAAGCTATTTCATTTTGAAATCAATTAAAATAACTACGTGAACTTTTGAACGTTTTATTTTGAAAATGATATTTTCTTCATCAGTAAAGGAAATTTATGTTAAACATAATATTAATGATTCTATGATTAGAATTTTGAAAACAATAAATACATGGTTGTATTCAGCTTGAAAAATTTTGTTAAATTTTTTCAAAAGAGTTTTTTTAATAGTAACATTATTATTTTCTTTGTCATGATAGAATGGTCAATGAGGTAAATCAAGGTAAAATTATTATTATAATATTATAAAATTACCCTAAAACATGTAAAAAACTTTTTTATGTCTTTTTTTCAGAAACAATACAAACCATGAGACTATATTTTGAAGTTTGGAATCCACTTGGGTGTGATTATGAAATTTAAAACATTTACTAAGAAGTAAAGGAAAATATATCATAAATATGTCTATTCTCCCTAAACAATTTAAATACGGGGTTATATAAGTGGTACTTTAGACTATAAGTATCCATTAAAAATAATATTTTTACTATTTCTGGGTATATCATATATAATTTTAACGAAATAAATAATTATATTTAATTATGAAACCATGATGATGTAGTAATAGATTTATTGAAGAAATAATTCAGTAAATGTTAAATATATTATTAAAAGAAATATATTTTAAATATATTATGAAATCCATGAATTTTGAAAGTGTATTTGACAATTTAAAATAATTTAAACGTATTTTTCAATAAAATGATGTTGTTATGACATTTTGAAAACACCATGTAATGAGTAGTGTCAAAATTTTCATAAATTATAATTTAATATATAATATATTTAAATAAACAATATAAAGTAACTAGAAACAATGATCATGCCAAATAATTATGAAAATTACTAATATATCAAAAATGGAACTTTTTTGGTCCCTTTACATGTTATGATAATTACATCAACCCCCAAAGTGTATATACCATGATTTTGGGGTCAGCATAAAATGGTAAAATAATGCTTAAAACAAAAATATTACTATTCAAAAACATTCAAACCATGTATAATTTTAATTAGATTAGAAAATTTAGAAAAATAATAATTATATAATTTACATAACTCATGTTGGATATATTTGGATTAAGCTATTAATTTATATTAATTTAATACTTTTGATAATTTCAAGTGTGCCAATGTCCTCTTCTATAGAAAGGCACCCATTCCTCTCAAATAATAATACATTAATGTCCAATTATATCATCCATTATCTGACCAATACCCTTTCTAAAATTCCTCCCCACAATCTCAAGGCCTTATTTTAAATAGAAAACCATCCTTAGAGGTGATAATATGTTCTTTAAAGATGATCAACTGAAGTAGAGATATCATTTTTGAAAAGTATTTATATTTTATTTATTCTTACACTTCCTCCATATATCCTCTAAAAATGATAATATAATTAATATATTATCATTAATATACTTATGTTTTTTTATGTTAATATCATTCATAAATCCTTCCCTAATTTTATCTAATGGGAAATGGACTTTTGGTTCTTGTGTACGATGTACAACCACCTTGAGAACTGATGTAGTTCATTTTCTATTACCGTATCTCAATAATGGTATGAATGATATAATTAATGGTTATATATGATTTTAATAAAACATTTATCATTATAATAGAAAAATATATCAATTATTCTGTTACTTTTCATATATATAAAAATGTTAACATCGTCTGTACATATGCATGAAGAATTACCTCCACGAAGCGATTAGAGTCATTTTTATTCACCACATCAATTTTATGATATATTAGTATTTTTAAATTATTATTATTATTTTAATAATATTGTAATCATTATTTAAATTTAAATTTATAATTACGTCATTTCCATATTGATAATTGAAAAATGGAAACAATACTCATGCTTACGTAATGATTACCGTCTACATTCTTGTAACGACTTTTTATTTATTTTTTAGCCATATTAATTATATGTATTTAAAAGTATAATTACTATATAAAAGTGATTATTATATCATGAATATTATTATGGTGATGATGTACTTATGACCACATGGACGATTGACATCATTCCAAGTTCGGTTTCGACTCAAGTACCGAATATTGACAAAACATCCGACATGAATTTAAATAATTATGTAATTGTTATACAATGGTATTAAGTGAATTTAAAGGAATAATATACTTGGAAATGTATTTGATAAAAATTATAAATTAACATATGTTTATTATTCAATATGAAAATTTTATATGATATAAGTTAGACTGGAGTTATGTAACTTCATCTCAATCTCCAATCATTGAGGTATATCATGATTTTATTAAACATTATTATTCAATAAGGTTTTTATAAAACTCTTTTGACATTTTATATCATGAATTAATCTATTATAATGATATTTAATATTTTTTTAATATTTTTATTTAATTATTCTTATTCAAGTGTTCACAAGTGGCATGAGTATATTTAACTAATACATTAATTCAAATGTTTTAATAATTTATTCTTATAAACATTCATTATTATTGTCCATGTTTTCAAAATGGTTTTAAGGATTTATTTATATATAAATTCATTTTTTTAAAAAAATTTTCCTTTAAAATTTTTCATAGTGGTAGGGGATATATTTATTCAGAAATAATATTTTTAAATGTTTATTTTAGAAAATATATATTTATTATTTCAATAACATATAATGTTTTTAACCTATACACCATGAATTTAATTTATCAATTTTATGTCAATATTATTTATTTATGTTTAATTTATAATTTATCTATTTTATTTTAAAATTTTTTTTTTCTTTTTTAGTTTTCAGATTTTAAAATTTAAATGTGATTTCAAAGTGGAAATATTATTTTTCATTTATGCTTATTTTTATGTTATGAGTATGTGAAGGTTCTTGGGAATTAATTATTTATATGGTTGGTGACATGATAAACCAAGGGAATGTGAGCCTATGGTAGATCTTCTATGCATTGGTTAATTAGACTGAGTTTAAAGATAATTTTTTTCCAAAGATATTTATGGAATATAATTGAAGGGGTATTCTAAACATAGCCATATGTTTCCCCCTATGAAAATGTGAAAGATAAAATTCAAGTAAGATATAGACTCCAAAATTTACATTCATTATTCTTAATTAATATGTTTTTTAGGTATATTAATATTTCATGAGTTATTTTAATAATATTATGTTTTATGGGTGAAAATTTTGATTTCATGGGTTTATAAATATTCATGGAATAATTTTTTCCTTCTTTTTTTATCCCCTTATTGAAATTTTTTTTCTCATTCCTAGTTTTTTGAAATTATTTTCATAATTTATAAATATAGTTATTGGAAAATAATAATACATGATTAATGTTATAAATATTTTTATCATGAAAAATAAATAATGATTAATTTTAAATTGTTGCATTTTATGGATAAATTGGTTAGTGAGTAGAAGAGTTTACTTTTAAATATTTAAGTTGTTATATAATAGTTATATCCTAATTATCTAATAACTAAACCTAAAAATATCCTCAATTTGAATTCATGATCTAAATAATTATTTTTTAATGATTCTTTGTAGCCCTTATAGTTGCTATCAGAGGTCAGTTTAGAAAACATTAGAAGACATTCTGTTATATAAACCTATGTTATATGATGTATATAACCAAATATGTATAATATAACAAATAGTCATAGTTATTTTAGAAAAATTAAATTAGTTTTAGGTATCATGGATAATAATATCATTGTTTTTATCTTCCTTATATTATAGTATATGAGGATTTTAATGATATACTCACACTAACCATTATGGTTTTTATAAATTGATGGATACGTAAATCACAAAAGTAAAAATTGATGTGATGGAAAATGTGATGTTTCTCTGAATAATAATTCAAATTAAATGATAACTACAGTTTTAAATCTCGATTTTATTCTAAAACAATTATGTAGTGTGATGATTAACCGCTTAAAAATTGTTCATTTATCAGATTCATCATATTTGAGAGAATCATATCCGTATAGAAGTTTATGTAATAATGATCATAATGGAACCTATAATAAACTACATATGTGTCGAGTATGTGGAAAGAACACATGGAAAAATATCATTATAAAGGGATAAAATGATTTATTTTATGTTATATTGGAGGACATAAACAATAACCTACCCTAGAAAAAGGAATCATTTACATTCCTCCATGAAATAGAAAGAAGTTGTTTATGATTTATCTATTGAATGTTTTAAATGTGGGTAGTAATGTAATTATGAAAATTAATGTCTTAGGAAGAGAAATCATTAATGGTATTAGGAGGATGATACAAATGTATGTTTAATAATATCTAATTCATTTCCAATTGAATATTAGGAAATGGAAAATGAAATATGACTGGTATGGATTATTTTTTGACTCATATTTTGACATTACTGAATATTATAACATGAATCATGTTTTTATTTATAAGAAATATGTATTAAAGAATAATATTGAAAATCATGGATAATGGGTAACAGATAATGCTAATTGAATTATAATGTATTCCAGAATTTTGGTAGATTATAGGATTCAAAAATGATTAAAATTAATATTGATCTTTAAATGATGGGGATACTTTGGAAGCATTTTTTATATTTTTCACTTTATGATTTTTTTGTAAAAATTATATTTAATGTGGAATTATATTTTCATATATGGAGATAATTATAATGAAATATTAGGGATCATATGATCCGTTTTTTAGGTAATTATGGGTTATTACATTTTTGGATTTCAAATTAATAGTATGAGAAAAACATTGAGGTAAAATTTATTTTTATTTGTGAGGGAATTATCTGGTTTTGAAAATTTTATATGAATTCTATTGTTTTAGAAAATTGATGTCATGAAGGATGGGTAAATACCCATCATATCTAGAAATTCCATGGGAATCAACCACACAACTGAAGTATGGTGAGGGTGTATCACCTACCACCGACCTAAGTAAAGTTTCTGTTTAGTATGACATCAATATTTTTTAGTTAAAAATTTTATGAATTATGAATCAGTAGATTTTGGAAACCCATATTTTATCAGATATAAAACCCTAGGATTATGAAATTATTTAGTGATTAAGTTATAAATTTTATATATGAAGATGTTCAATATTTTGGGAAATATGTATAATAGATGTAAATAGAATACTACTGGATTTTAATTGAGTAATAATGATTTAATTATAATTTTGAAGATTCAATGTTTTTAATTGTGGAGTTATAAAGAATTATGTAATTTTGGGAAATGACAAACCAATCGTCGAGAATATGGTATTAGGGTAATTACATTTTAGTAAGATACATTAAGAGTGGTTGATGATATTTCAATTTAAATGTGAGAACATATCTCAGAAAATTATTTGATTAAATTGTTTTTATTTTAAGGCTTTAATATTAGTTATAATATTTGTAAGGAAATTTATGTATTTTTATTTATTGGATGACATTCATTTATATTTGGGTATTACCATTCCAATGTATGGGATTAAATGTTGTTTTCATCTTATAAATTTTTATTATTTCGGAATATTTTTTTAACTTTTCCTAAACATTTTTTGTTTTAATATTTAAATATATGATAAATATACAGATAATGTTTTGTGGATCTGTGATTCAGTTGAAGTTCATTATAGTACTTCAGGTATAAAAAATAATATTAAATAATAATTTTTTAGAAAAAATGAATTTTTGGATGAAATTGATTATGTTATGAATATAAACAATTCAAGTAATTATATTTCTTTATGGTTATAGTTTATGATGTAAATTAATTCCTCATATTTATTTAAAGGATCTTAAAAACAAAATTCTATCAGTTTACTTTTCTCAATGATCTTTTATGCATCACATATTTACGGATTTTTGATGTATAGATTTCCAATGATTATTTTATCTGTGAATCTATATTACTCATTGGGAGTATATTTTTTCATCAATTTACATGTATTTATATATTCAATCCTAGTATGTGTTATATTAGGTGTTATTATTACAATCTTTTCATTATTTTTATGTAGAAGATCTATTTATCCTTTTTCAGACTTAGGATTTCAGTAAATATATTTTCTAAGTTCACACCTTAGTTGATAACTATAAATTAATATTGTGTAGATGAAATTTCTAAAGGGGAGGGAAAAAAGTAGCCTCATGAGGTTTTAATGTGGTGAATAATGTTCGGTAGAAACCATTATACACCACGTCACGCTTAAATGAACAACTAAATATTTCTATTTAATATAGATGGTATCAAATATAAGTTATAATGGAGGGAACAAATATTTTTAAAAAAAGTATAAAATTAAGATTTATACATGTTAATATGACGATTCATTTGTTAGAAAACTAATTACAAATGAAAATAAAAACTAATTGAATATAGTGGATGTGTTTCTATAAAAATCTTTTTTTATTAATAATTATATTTATTAAATAATTAAATCACTATTGATGGATAATTTTAATAGAAGATATGTCCAATATGTTATTTAAAATTCATATAATATTTTTTTCAAATATGATATATGAATAATGTCAATTTTATGCATAAAATCATTATATTTTCAAAAGGTATTTTCACCACCAATTGACGGAGAACACTTTTAAAATATTTTTTTTTTCAGTTTAATATGTTCTATTTGAAAGAAAAAACATAATAATTAGATGTGGGACATAAATTTTTTTTTTGTTGAGTTATTAGTATTTTTTGTGATAATTCTCATATTTTAATGAATAGTGACTAGTACTACATTTTAATTCAAAATTTCATTATCACCTAATTAATTTATATAGATGCATATTCATTATAATTGATTTTAATTTGTAATTATATTATGTTTTTATCATTTAATCAAATTTAGTTAATTGGATGAAATTTTTTATTTAAATTTAATTTAAACAAAATGTGAACTTTTGAAGGTTTTACGTAAAAAAACTTGTTTTCTTTAACCGTCAATAGTGTAGTGTAAAACCATGTTTTAGTACATCTATTAATTTAATTTTAAAAAACATACAATAATTATTGAAATAAGTATGAAAAATTATGTTTAATATGATAAATAATGTTTTTGATGAATAGTAACATTACTATGTTATTTACCACAATAAATGGGAAAATGAGGTAAATACAGGTAAAATAAATATTATAAAATTATAAAAACTCCCTAAAAGATATTTAAATATTATTAGATGTGTTTTTTTTCAACTATTAAAACCCTTGGTAAGAATTTTTGACCTTTTAAGGCCTTTGGGTGTGATTATGAAATTTTTTAACATTTAATTTAAAGTAAAGGAAAATATGTTATAAACATGTATCCTTCTCACTAAAACAACATTTATATGGGGTTATGTAAGTCTTGTTTTTGAATATAAATTATAATTCAAACATATAAATAATAAATATATCATTGTAATTTATTTAATATTTATAAGAAATAAATAAATAAAATTAATTATGAAACATAGATGATGTACTAATAGATTTATTAATGGAAGAGTAAAAATAATCATACTAATAATATTAAAATAAAAATAATTTGATATAATGGTTCCATCCATGAATTTTATGAATGTCTATGAAAATTTATGATTTCATAAATTTCTTTTTTAGAAGGAATCACATTGATAGGATATTTTAGAAAATCCATGTAATGAATAGTGTATAAATTGATAAAAACCATAATTTGAAATATAAATTATTTAATTAAATGTTATTAAATTATTAAATATCCATGATTCAATAAAATGATTATGATATGTTCTTATATGTCAAAAATGACACATTTTTTATCTTTATACATGTTGTCATTATTAAATTTACCTACAAAGTTTAAATAACATGATATCACTGTAACATAAGAAATGGTAAAAAGGGATGGAACATAATGACATGGTTTAACGAATATAAAAAACCTATAATTTTTTAATTGGATGAGTGGATTTATAACTATAATCACATTATCATATAAATAACACAATTTAAAGTTATTTTTATAAAAAAAATAATTTTTATTAATTTAATACTTTTAATAATTCGATGATTGTACCTCCCCTATCAAATAAAAAGGAACCCATTCCTATCTATAGAAATAACACTATAAATAGTTATTTTTTCATGATATTTCCAAACATTTCCTAAATTATCTCACCACATTACATATTCCTCATTTTAGGTAGAACACAAATTTATAATTCTTATGTTGTTCTACAAAGGTGATCAATTAAAAAGATGTATCGTTTTCTTTATGTATTTTTGTTTTGTTTCTTCTTACACATCATTAAAATCTCCTCAAAACATGTTTATATAATAAATAATGTATCATTTAAATATATATTGATGTTATTATGTAAATACCATATTCAATATACTTCTCCAATTCCATCAAATTGGAAATGAACTTTTTATTCGTGTGTATGGTAGGCAACCGCCTTGCAAGCCCATATAGTTCATTTTTTATTACCATCACTGTTGACAAGTCATAATTATGGAATTAATAGTTATGAATGATATTAATTAACTGTTTACAATTATAATTGAATAATATATCAATTATATTCTTATTTTCCATCCATATAAAAAATGATAATGTTGTTCATTCGTACATGTCAACTATCACCTCCACGATGCGATGTGAATCAATTTTACTCACCACATCACTTATATGATAGATAAGTGTGTATTAAAATAATTATTATTATGTTAATAATATTATTATAATTATGTAAATATAATAAATAATTACATTATTTCTATAATTATAAATGGAAATTGAAATGTTACTCGTACACAGATACATATTATTGTCTCTAATATTGTAACGTTATTCATTATATATACCCATATTGAATGGATGTATTTTTATGGGTAATAGATATAGAAAATTAATTATTATTTTATAAATATTATTCTGGACATGTTGGACTTATTACCACATAGATTAATTATATCATATCATATTGTTTTTCAACAGAAGTACCGAATATTCAAATAATTTCTAACACAAACATAAATTATTATGTAACTGTTATATTAATTTAATAAGTGATGAAAATGGAAGAATAAACTAGAAAAAGTTTCCATGGAAAGTATAAAATAACCTATGTTTATTATTAAGAAATTTAAAGAGCATACAATACAATTCATTCTTTATTTAAGATATTTCATCTATATCAACATTCATTGATGCATATATTGATCCTATGTACCAAACTTATCATAAAAAGAGTATATAAATCCCATTTTGACAAATAATATCATAAATTAATATATTAGTATGCTATTATTTTATATAATTCATTAATTATTATTATTCATGGTTTTCTCAAGTGGCAAGGGACTCTTTAACAAAAATATTATTTTAAATGTTATTAAGATTTTTTCGTATTAATTGTTTTTATTAATATCCATGTTTTTAAAATGGTTTGAATTATTTATTTATATAGAAATGAATGATTTAAAATTTTCATTCCTTTCAAGTTTTTCAATGTTATATGGGACACTTTTATTGAATAATATTCTTTTTAAATGTTGAAACTTGTTTTTAAAAATGGATTGATTATTTCAATAACACTAAATGATTTTGGATAATATACACCATTAATGGAATTTCTCATTTTTATTTCACTATTATGTGTTGATGTTTTCTTTACATGTTATCCATTTAATATAAAAATTATTTTTTATTGTGATTTTTTAAATTAAAATATGATTTCAAAGTAGAAATATTATTTTTTATTTCTGATTTTTTATATGTTATGATTATGTTATTGATATTTGGAATTATGTATGTTTAAATTTGGTTCTATGATAAAATGATTGTGGGTTATCAAGTGATAGTTATCCAATTCATTTTATTATGATATCGAGTAAAACGATAAGGTTTCTCTATATATTTTTAGAGAATATACATTGATGGGTATTCTATTCATATCCATAAAGTTTAACCACTATATAATTGATTAATCTAAAATATAATTATTATATGGATACCTCATCATAAATTTATTATTTATAAATTATATGATTTTTTTAGTAATATTAATATTTCACTAGGTATGTTAATGATATTATGTTTTAATATAGAAATGTATGATTTCATGGGATTATAAGTATTTATGGAAAAAATTTTGTTTCTTTATTTTAGATCCCCTAAATGAGTTATTGTGCTCATTCCATGTTTTTGAAATATTTTTCACAGTTTATAAGGATGTAAAAGAGAAATTAATATGTAAAGATTAATTTTATGATGATTTTTACCATGAAAATTAAATGATGTTTTATTTTAAATAGTTTCAATTTGTAAATAAATGTTTTGTGTGCAGAAGTGTATACATTGTAATATTTGAGTTTTCATGTAATAGTTATGGCCTAATGATATAAAACTCTAAACATAAAAAGAAGTTGAATGAGAATTCTTTATGGAAATAAATATTATGTAATTTTTACAGATGGTCCATTACAAGATAAAGGAAAATCAAGATTTAAACCCCATGTAGTCTAACAAATTATTTCACATATATCATCTCACATTTTCAAGAGATAGATCATCCTATATAGTGATAATGTGGGTTGCCTTGCTGATTAATACCACCACAAACCATATTTCATTTTTCCTCAGTATGTATTCATGATACTAGTGACAATTTCTATGGCGATATTCTCTCATTTCCATGATTTTATAGGAAATAGTTTCGTCAGACCTTTGGATATTTGTCACTCTTCTTTAACATGATGATATATCATGCTTCAAGGGATATATTCTAAAATATCCTTTTTCATGTTGTCCCATTAGATGTTTTCTTATATATCGTAGTATATCTTTGTGTTATTGGGGTGAATATATAAATTTCATCTTTGTGAATAATAAAATATATCCCTTTTTATCTTAGTTGATGAAGTCACACAAAGCATTGATCCAAACCAAATGTCACCATAGTCATTGATATATATCACTTGATTGTTCCCTTCCTTTACTACATTAACATATTTTGAAACTATTGATCATCCCATTGTGCCTTTGTAATAATCTATTTGATAGATGGTTTGTAAATAATTTGGTAATGGTATGATGTCTTCCAACCCATTATTATTTCTTAATGCATCCTTTCCATATCCATAAATATCGGGTCATTCTAAATTAGAAACATTTATATAGTAGCATGCTCTTTTCTGCTAAGATAATCATCTAACTTTTTTTCCTTACAAGGATGATAGTGAATAGAGATATCATCATACTGGTTTACATATAACCTTATCCTTTGATGAATTTTTTGTTCTATTAATGTGAATATATACATTATGATTTTGTGATAGATATATATGTCATTCTTATCACCATAAAATTAGTGGCAGAATATTTTCATTCAAAAAATCATAGCTTATAACACCATATAATGTGTCTGGTAGGTATGCCCAGGGATCATCAACTGTCATGTCGTGTAGGATATTAAATTTTCATTTTCCATTATTACATAACTGAATAATTTCGTTAAATAATCACTGTATATAAGAAAACATTCACAATATTTTGGAAATGTGTGTATTGGTGAAGTGATTATCCATCACTTTTTCCCCTTTAATAATTATTCACGTTCATCCTCCAGTAAAACATTACACATTTCCTTATTAACATTGTTATCAAGATTGGCATACATGGGAAATTTCTCACAAAATATTTTCAGTGCGCAACTAATCCATGGAAAATATGGATTTATGTGACAATATAAGGTCTTTCACATTTAGAATTTACCATTGTTTTTTAATGGATAAAAAAACTCATTTACATGGGATCACATGTCCTAAGAATGTGTCTTGATGCATCCAATAGTCTCACTTTTAAAACATGGTGTACAACTGTAAGAACATGGACCTTGTTTTCAGGTATGTTTCTCTTTTCTGTTCGTTGTTGAGAAAAAGAGGAATTTTGGGAAGAAAAAATTTATAATTGTAGAGGTTGTTCAAGGGAGCATGGTTCGTGCATGGTTTCTTCACACCATGCGACCAGCCCATGAAACTGGGCCCCTTGATAGCGGACCCCGCACGAGAGGCGTACAGTTTGTCAAAACGTGCGGGAAAACCTTGCGAAGTTCATAGAGAAGATAGTGGGCTCCACACAGGCAGTGCAGGGTTTGTCAAACATTGCGGGCAGGCCATGCGAAGTCCCTGGGAAAGAATGTGTCAACAGCACGGTTGGCGTACTATTTTCAAAACAGTGCAGTGAAACCGTGCGACAACTTAAAATTAGGGTTTAAAGACTCAGGCCGCTCGGGATTCCTCATTTCTTCTCCAAACTCTCTTCCACTCAAGCCTCTCTCCGGATTATGGGTTCCCAAAGGATGAAGGAGTTCTTCCACTCATTTTGGAGGAAAATTGAAGGGGTTTTATGGCAGATCGAAGCTGGTTCTTCTCGGGTATTTCTCTCCTCTTGGTTTTTTTGTGTTCCATCTAGATATATATCTCTCAATCAAACTGTTTTTCTAGATCCACAATCTTGTTTGTAGATCTATGGTTGTGGATTCCTCGGGTGTTGATTTGAAGACTTGCGGATGTTATGGAAGGAGGTTTAGACCATTTTCGGTGGGGTGTTCGCCATTTTTGAGCTGGTGGAATGGCTTGTGTATCATTTTCATCAGAACCCTAAAGTTTGCTGGTTTGTGCCTTCCGGTTTGAGGTGTTTGAATTGTTGTGAAAAATCTCCAATATCCATGAACGAGGTATTGCGTGTCACTATTTTATCACTTTTGAATTCCCACATGCTTGTATGATAGAGTAGAGGATTTTGAATGTGGTGTGAGCTAATTTTTATGGTTTGGATGTTTTTCCAATGCACGTTTTATTTTACAGTTTGGTCTAGCTTCGCATGTTAGGATATGACCAGTTTCCATGTCTAGTGCTATAGGATGGTGTGTTGTGATCTTATGATTTGTTTTAGATTCAATCCAAGTGGGTCATTAGGTTACTTTGGCCATTACGTAATGAGATACTTGCTGATTTTACACATGTCCATGAGAACCTAGTGTAATAGACCACATAGAGAATGGATGTAAGGGAATCTCCATAGTGTCTTTATAATATAATGTGAGACCATAGGGAGAATTGATGTTGATTGCTTCCCCAGAGTGTCTGTAGTTCCTCGACAAAGGACAGAGGTGGAATGAGACGTTGAGTGCATCCCCAGTGTGCCTTTAGAATGATTCGAGTCTTTAGGGGAATTGACGGTGAGTGCTTCCAGAGAGAGTCTATACATTACCTGAACCAGAGGGGTGAGACTGTGTGTGGATCTTATAGGGTTACTAGTACATTTTAGTTGAACAAGAGGGGTTAGTCTGTGAGAACTACCCAGAGGGTTACATGTTTGTTCTTCTTGATTGTTTAGGTGATTACCTATTATGGATTTTATTCTTGAAACTATCGATTATTTACTATGTAGAACATTCATGTTAAATGTTTCTGTACATTTTCCTGCCATATATTCACTGAATGATAAGAACATATCTCGGGGTGGTTTCCTACTGGGATTTTTTCTCACACCCTATTTGGGTCCTTCTTTTGTGCCCAAACAGATTATATTGTTGTAGGTATAGATAAGGGAAAGAGACCTTCTAATTCATGTTCTTGATTGCACTGGAGCTGGATACAATGAGACCAAGCCGAGGATTGCGATGCTGGGGAGTTGCTCATCTATTGTTCTTGTTTTGTACATTGGTTTAGTACTGTATTCGGCATTGTGATTTATTTGGATTCTTCCATGAAATATATATATCATGAATCACTTATATATACTTCTGCTATAGTTGGTTATTTATCAGTTTTCCGTTGTTATTGTTGTTGGATATTTACTGCATCCATTGTTGATTTTACTGTCACTTCCATTGTGTACTCTGCCAATGAGGGCACAGTTTCCCCACTATCACACCCAAGGCCCTCGCTGCTAGTGGGTAGCCTCTGGTGTCCTAGTAAATGTGCTTGAGGCCATGTGACCAACTGGGTACGGGGTGCCTCTAGTTGGCATCCAGAACTAGGGCGTTACAATGTGGTATCAATGGAATTATTTTCCCTTGAATTACTATTTGGAGCCTTTATCCACGGATAGGATGGAAGAGGTACTTGGTAATGAGTTGTGCCTGGGAGTAGCTAACTCATGTATAGGGAAAATCCACACTACCTCATTTATTTCATTTATATTTGGTTTAAAAATTTTATAGTTGAATTTATTTCACCGTTGAGTGACTCACATGAATTGTTCTGTTACCATTGTTGTTATTGAGGTTCTATTTTCTGTCGCAACCCGATTAGATGAGGGTATTCCAACTGATGCATTACATAAGAATTTTTTATTAATCACATGTCATTCATTCTTGACATTCCATCTAGGATGAATTACTAATTTCAAGTTGTTGTGATAGACGTTGTGTAGATTATGCATACTGTTGTGATAGATGTCGTTATAGAATATTTTCTATAATTAGATATCTGTTTATACCGTTTTTTGTGAATGAACGCCGAATTTTGGTTCCGGAGGTGTTATAAGCCCTTGTAAACCCGAAATTGGTGTATCATTGACTTGTATTATTTTCAATGACATGTGTAAGATTCCATTCATTGATTTGTGGGGAGTATGGACCCTTATGGATCAGAATTTAGCAATTAAAATGTTTATTTAACGATTTCTCTGGGTTCCAGAATAGTATTATAGACATACTGTCTAGAAAAACTCAGAATGCATGCTGTGAAGTTTTGACTACACGACATGTGTTCTTCTATTCGGGAAGAAACAATCTTTATCTATACAAGACATGTACTCCTATGTTTCAGTCCCTTTTAATCTTGATCTATGGCTTGAATTTTACCTAATAGAGTCATATCACCGAGACATATTTACGTTGTCCACAAGCTGTAGGGCGACGATCAGACATTGGACATGGCTGATCTGGCACTTTCGGCAGTTCCTCCGGTTGTCCTTGTCTTCGTACCAACAGTTATACCAGATGCAGGTACTGATACAATGTTTAGGTAAGGCTTCATGAGGATGATTAAGACCTTCCAATGAGTATCACCTCCTTCTTTGAAAATGGAAGAATTGACGCGGGTTTTCACGTAGCAACGTCCTCCCACCTTCTCAGGGGAAGGAGGACCTCAGGATGTAGAGTCATGGATAAAATCCATGAATATGATCATAGAGCATCTGAAGATGCCTCCAGAGAGGTGGGTTAAGCTCGCTACCTATATTATACATGAGTCCGCTAAGAGGTGGAGGTACATGATCCCACATGCGGGTCATCAATAGGTTATAACATGGGAGGAGTTTCAGTGTGTCTTTTATGACAACTTCTATCTAAAGACCATGAGGGCCGACCGAGCCTGGGAGTTCATGTGCATGGAGCAGGATACTATTTCTTTCATTGAGTTCTCCTCTCGCTTCACCGAGGACCAGAATTTCACAACTGTCTAGGGAGCAGATGTATTGTTCTTGGAAAGGACGTTTGAGGATGGTCTCAGATGGGAGATCCGCTCACCGGTGAATATCATCAGACTGACTTCAATCGCTTCGATTGTCCACCATGCACTGATTGTGGATCATAACCTGAGAGATTCTGGAGCAGAGATTTTGGGTGGTTCTGCTTCCAGTGTTAGTTCTTTACCAGCTAACAGCAGGAAGCGCTGTAGGGAGTCTATGTGTGGTGATCTGAGGAAGCGGGACACACTTTCAGGTAGACAGGTGGAATGGTAGAAATGTACAATAGTTGGGCATATGAGGCCACAATACCCGAGGGACCCAGTGGAGTGCGGATCATGAGACAAGATGGGAAACCTTTAGCGAATCTACAAGGTTTTCTCACCATGAGTTGGTGATAGGGGTTCTTCCATGACTCCTCTTTCTGAAGCAGTGCTACAAGTTTTTCACCAGTTTTGGAACTGGGGTTCTTCAGCCCATTCAGTCCGAGGTGGAGGTAGAGGTCGTGGTGTTCAGTCATAGTTAATTCAGTGACAACAGGGTGGATCAGCTCAGAATGGTCATGTAAGGTCATAAAGCCATGGAGTAGGCCAGACTTTTGCGGTGGAGTAGACCCACCAGGATTAGGATCTCGGAAACTCTATAGTTTGAGGTACCATTATAGTTTCCTCGGTTTTATCTTCTACACATTTCAATATATGGGATTCTCATAGTTTTTTGTCCATTGTTGTTTTGGAGAGCCGTTGGATCTGTATCTTCTCTTCTGCCGACATATTGACACTAGACACACCGTTGGGAAAAAAGACATCTTGAATACGTCATTGCAGAGAGTGCCATCTAAAGGTGGAGGGGTGTCACTTTTTATGGGATCTCACTATCCTGGAGATAACAGGATATGATGTCATTCTCAGAATCGACTGTCTAGTCCCCTTCCAGGATGTCATCCACTACTACCACTGCTGGGTGATTTTCATATCACCAGAGGGTTGATCTTTTCTTCATAAGAGCGTGTGGGATGTCCAGGTGAGTAGAGAAGGACCCGAGAATCATGGGCTAGGTGAAGTTACATCTTTGATTGCTAGTCTATATCTTGATGACCAGGGGACTTCACAGTTAGAATTTCCTCCAGTAGTGGATCATTTCATGGATGAATTTATAGATGAATTTTTTGGTTTTCCCTTAGAGAGGGAGGTAGACTTTTCTATTGAGCTCATGCCAAGAGTGTCACTGATGTCCATTCCTCCATATAGGATGGTGACACCTATACTATAATAGATCAAGAAGCATTTATAGGAGATAAATACAAAGGGTTTCAACCAACCTAGTACTTCTCCTTGGGGTTCGCCTGTCATTTTTGTGAAGAAGGCAAACAATAACCTTAGGATGTGTGTGGATTATCGGATGTTGAACCAATTAACGGTCAATATCCAATATCCCATGCCGATGAATGATGAATTTATTGATCAAATTCGAGTAGCACGATTGTTCTCGATGATTGAATTGAGATCTGGATATCATCAGTTGTGTGTTAGATCATCGGACACTCCTCTTACAGCTTTTCAGAGAAGGTATGGTTTATATGAGTACATGGTCATGTTGTTTGAACTCATGAATTTTCCAGTTTTGTGGTAGTCTTCATTGACGATATCATGGTGTACTGTCACACTCGACACGACCATGCCTCCCATATTGAGATCATATTGAGTACACTGAGAGAGCATCGACTATACGCTAAGCTCTCAAAGTGCCACTTTTGGATGGTCCATATTCACTTCCTGTGTCATATTATCTCAGAGGCCGGTGTTTCAGTAGACCCGGAGAATGTGGGATCAGTATTTTCCTTGTAGCATCCTAAGAAAATGTTTGAGATACAATGTTTCTTGGGGATGGCTAGTTACTACAGGCGATTTATATAGTAATTTTCTCACTTAGTAGTGCCGCTGACGAGTCTGACCAAGAATGGTGCGATGTTCTTTGGTCATAAGCTTGTGAGATAGACTTTCAAGAGATGAATGAATGGTTGACATCAGCACCAGTCCTGATTCTTCCAAAGATAATGAAGAGCTATACAGTTTACTGTGATGCATCAGGTATTGGGATGGGGGGTGTTTTGATGCACGCTGATTGAGTAGTTGCGCACGGGTCTCGGCACTTGAGGCCACATGAGAGGAATCACCCGATGCATGATCTCGAGTTGGAAGATGCTATCTATGCCTTACACTATTGGAGACATTACCTTCTGGTAGATCATTTTGTGTTTTTCACAGACCACAAAAGTCTCAATTACATTTTCACTCAGTGTGATCTGAATCTAAGACAGCGTAGGTGGGTCGAGTATCCTCAGTCTATTGATTTCGAGCTTTCCTATACCCCGTGAAAAGGAAATGTTGTGGCTGATGTGTTGAGTAGGGGGACTCAGATACAGGCAGTTCGAGAGGCCAGCTATGAGTGGTGGCTTATGTCTCTATTCTCTGAGATGCATTTAGAGGTTCACGAAAAACAAGGGAATAATTTTCTATCTTCTCTAGTTGTTCCCTCTACAATTCTTGATCAGGTATGAATGAGGCAGATATCAGATTCTGAAGGCCTGTTCCTATGGGAAAGCATGTCAAGAGAGGACCCTATTCTGAGATAGACAAATGGTGAGGATGAGATCTTTCATTTCCAGGGACTGGAATGGGTGACAGCAGACATACATGAGGAGCTGATTCAAGATTTTCATTCCTTAGCTTGGGCAATTCATTCTGGCATCACCAAGATGTATCGTGATCTACACTTACAGTATTCGTGGCTAGGTTTGAAGAGAGATGTTGCAGGTATTGTCATGAGGTGTTCCACATGTCATCAGGTGAAAGCGGAGCATCATCGACCAACAAGTATTTTAAAACATCTACCCATTTCGGAGTGGAAGGGGGACGATGTTGCGATTGACTTCATAATTGAGTTACTGAGATCACCTTGAGGTAATGATGTTGTTTGGGATGTCATCGACAGGATTACGATGGTTTCTATATTCTTTCTGATCAAGGAGACCTTCAGTGTTGATGATATGGGACAGTTGTACATTCGTGAGATTGTATGTTTTCATGGAGTTCTGCACTCCATTGTTTCAGAATGGGATGCATGTTTTACTTATCGGGTCTGGCAAGGGCTTATGAAGGCTTTGGGTACACAGGTACATTTGAGTACAACATACCATCCTCAGATAGATTTCCAGTCTGAGCATACGATTTAGGTTCTTGAAGATATTCTCTAAGCATGCATCCTAGATTTTGGAGGCTATTGGGAGAAACATGTACCTCTTGTGGAGTTTTCCTTCAATAATATTTTTCAAGAAACTATTCAAATGGAACAATATGAGGATTTTTATGCTAGGACATGCCGATCAACCTTATATTTTTTGGAGGTAGTAGAGGTAGCTTTGTTGGGACCTCTTCTTATTCAGGAGACCATAGAGAAAATTGGGATTATTTGGAAGAAAATTGCTACTACAGAGTCTCGTCAGAAGTCATATGCTGATCAGTGGAGACGAACTCTGGAGTTCTTGGTGGGGGATCAGGTTTTTCTATGTGACACACTGAGGTTGGGATATAAAAAGATTAGGATATAGGGTAATCCTTCACCAAGGTGTGTCAGGCTGTTTGAGGTGTGGTAGAGAGATGATCATGTAGCTTATCTGTTGCAGTTACCTCAGAGGTATAAGGATATGCACAATATCTTCAATGTCTCTGAACATTGACGTTACCTTTCAGACCCATATCATGTCTTTCAACCTGATGAGGTTGATCTCGAAGACGACATGTCTCTCAGCTTTGACATTACTTTTCAGACCCATCTCATATATGTTCCTCTGGTATGAGTGCTATGGAAGCACTGGCGAGTACGTGATGAAACTTGGGAGAGGGAGACCGATGTACAAGCTCAGTGGCCGGAGTTGTTTGGGATTCTTCTTCTCCACCGTGCTAGGGAAATTTGGGGATGAATTTCATTAAGGGGGAAAGTTTTTATGAACTCGGGCATTATTTTCATGTATGTTCCTCTTTTCTATTCGTTGTTGAGAAAAAGAGGAATTTAGGGAAGAAAACTTTTAATGTAGTGGAGGCTATATGGGGGCGCACGGTTGGCGCACGGTTTTTTCAAATCGTGTGACCATCCCAGGAAACCGTGCACCCTTGATAGTGGGATCTGCATGGGAGGCACAAGGTTTGTAAATCCATGACGGAAAACCATGTGAATTTCCTGGAGGACACAGTGGGCTCTACATGGGGTGGTGCATGGTTTTTCAAACTGTACGGGCATGTCGTGAAAAGTCACTGGGAGACGCAGTGGAAACGGCACGGTTACCACATAGTTTTCCAAACCGTGCGGGGAAACCATGTTGCCACTTAAAATTAGGGTTTAAACCCCCCGAGTCCCTTAGGATTCATCATCTCTTCTCTAAACTCTCTTCCACTCGATCCTCACTCAGGATTTTGGGTTCTCAAAGGTTGATGGATCTCTTCCAATCTTTTTGGAGCCAAATCAAAGGGGTTTCATGGAAGTTTGAAGCCGGTTCTTCTCTAGTAAGTATCTCTTCTTGGTTCCATTGACTTCTGTCTAGATCTACATCTTGTTATCCCCTGGTTTTTCTATATCTACACTGTTGTGTGTAGATTTAGTGTTGTGGTTGCCTCCAGTGTTGATTTCTTGACTTGTGGGTGTTAGGGATAGAGATTTAGACCATTTCTTTTGGTGTGTTCACCAGTTTCAAGGAAGTGGAATTTTATATGGATAATTTTCATCAGAACCCTAAAGGTAGGTGGTTTGTGCCTTTAGGTTTAAGGTCTTTGAATTGTTGTGGAAAATCTCCAATACCCATGAACGGGGTATTACGTGTTACTTTTTTATCCCTATTTATTTCCTTCTTTATTGTATGCTATAATAGAGGATTTTGAATGTGTTTTGGGCTAATTTCTATGCTTTGGATGATTTTCCCATGCATGTCTGATATGACCGTTTGGTCTAGTTTCACCTAATAGGATATGAATAGTTTCTATGCCTAGTGTTAAAATATGGTGTGTTGTGATCTTATGATATGCTAGAGATTCTAGTCAAGTAGTTCTTTGGGTTACTTTGGATGTTATGATATGCGGTACTTGTTGATTTTACATAGGTTCGTGAGAACCTAGTGTAATAGACCACAAGGAGAATGGACATAAGGGCTTTCTTCAGAGTGTCTTTATAAAACGATGTGATACCATAGTGGGAATTGATATTTAGTTCTTCCCCAGAGTGTCTGCAATTCCTCGACGCGGGCCACATGTGGAATGAGACATTGAGTGATTCCCCAGAGTGCCTTTAGTACTATTCAAGACTATAGGGGGAATTGGCAGTGAGTTCTTCCCCGGAGAATCAATTCTTTAGTTGAACCAGAGGGGTGAGCCTGTGTGTGCCTCCCATAGGGTTTCTAGTACTTGTTGGTTGAACCAGAGGGGTTAGGATGTGAGAAAAACTCATAAGGTTACATGTTTTTTCTTCTTGATTAAATAGCTAATAACTTGTTATGGATTAGATACTCAGAACTATTGATTGTTTACTGTGTTGTACTTTCAAGTTTACTATTTCTCTACTTTTACCTTCCATATATTCACTAACTGATAGGCACATATCTCTTGGTGATTGCCTACTTGAATTTTTTATCACACCCTATTTGGGTTCAGCATTAGGTCTCAAACGGATTATTTTGTTGCAGGTATAAAAAAGGCCAAGCACCCTTTTACATTTGGTTCATGATTACACTGGAGCTAGAGAGCATGTGACCAATCCAAGGCTTAAGATACTGGGAAGGCTCTCTTATGTTTTTTTGTACCTTGGTTTATTATTGTATTCAGCATTGTGACTTGTTTTTCTATTTTTATAAACATATATGTATCATGCATCACTTACTTATACACCTGCACCAATTGTTTATTTATCAGTATTCTACTATTATTATTGTTGAATATTTACTGCTTCCTATGTTGAATGTGTTTTCACTTCCACTGTGTACTCTGCCAATGAGGTAATAGTTTCCCCACTGTCACACCCAAGGCCCTCATTCCAAGTCGGCAGCCTCTCGAATTCGGGGAAATGTGCTCGAGGCCATGTGACCAACTGGGTACAAGGTGCCTCTGGGTGGATTCTGGAACTGGGGTGTTACAATAACTTCCCCATCCTTAATGATACCATCAAAAGAATTTTATATTATTCATTGTCCAATATTTTCATGTATTAGATGAGATTATTTTTTAATAACACTACCCCACATTTAATGAGGTAATAGTTAATGATTGTAATCATCAAATCCATGAAGAATTTAGGCACATTATTAATTCTGATGGGCATCACCAAAAACTCAGAGTTCCCATACATTGTATAGAATTAAATTCTATTAATATCTTAGAAAATCATCTTTAGCTAATGATAACTATAATGAGGATCCACCTTAGGGAAGAACTGATAATCTCATATCTTATCAATGAAGCTGTGAATACTTAAAAGGGGTTAATTTTATTTATAGTGATATTGTTGAGTTATCGATAATATAAACACAATTGTATTCTTCCATCCTTCTTCTTGATAAAGAGAACTTTCATAACCCATGGTGATGCACTATGTTCAAAAATTTGTACAGTTGTTATTTCAACTACCTCTTTAACTCCACCAATTCGATATGACCCATTCTATAGACATGCATTTAGATATGAGTAGATTTGAGATTGAGTTCTATTATGATGATTTCTTCAGTATCTAGGAGAAGTATAAGTCAGTCTCTATGAAATACATCAATGTATTCCCTTATGATGATAATTTTCCCTTGGTTAATACCTTCCTTTGACTCAAACATTTTTATGTGGTATTCTTCTACACTAGGAATAAACTCCCACTACATTGAAGGGTTTTCAAAAGTATATTCATGATATTCCATGAATATTTAGTGAACCATGGGGTGGTTCAAATTATGAATTTTTTCATCCATTTCATAGTAGTTGATATGTGTTCTATATAATGAGAGTCAATCCATTCCCATGATAGTGTAAAATTCCACCAAGGTATGTATCATTAGACTTTTTAGATGAATTTCCCCATATAATCCAGAATGATAATATACTAACACTCTAGTTCCAATTATTGTACCTCTATGTGTTTTTATTTATATCTCTACATATTGGATTCTGAAATTAATTCTTTAATACTAAAAAACATGTATGATATAAATTAATTCATATGAATAGAATAAAATAAGGCTTTTAAATTCATGTGTAAATAATAATTTTACCTTGTATGAATATATTTTATTACCCCACTTATGTTGGAGTGAGGGAATAATCCTTCATTTTATTTTTTTATAGGTGTCTCATAAAAATTGATTACCCTTGAGGAATCAAGTATTAGAGCACTATCATTTAAAGTTATCATAATCCCTATAGTTGAATAATTTAACCATGTGTGATTCATTCCATTATTCCACCACAATTTCATGCTTCCTTATATATTTTTGACATTCAATAGATTTGTGGCCTTATCTTCCACACATGAAGCATTTTTCTATCACATTGAGATAGTTACCATCTTGTTTCTTACCACATTTTTAACATGTGTGTGGTTGAGTTTTATTCCCAAAATTTCCATTAGATCGTATGGATTCAAATTAAATCATTAATTTATTATCAGTATATTAACTATACCACTATCCAGAATCCATATCCACCTTGAGATCACATACAACAACTTATTCATAACCCCAAATGTCTTCATTTTCTATATCCTTATAAAGAGTGGTTTTAAACCAATAATGAATATTCCAATTTTGATGTGACTTTTTAAAACATACCATGAAGCATCCCATTAAATCCTTTTGATATTTTTCTCACACTCTATGATATATTCTACTTACTTTTTCATTATCTATATTAATTTTCACCCAATATTTTTACATAGAATTCATGATATTAACTTATAAAGAAAAAATATCATAATGTATTTCTACTCTATCTCATCAATTTCATCCTTATTCTTTGTTTTATTAATCAATGCCCACCATTTGTATGCCTCTCCATATATATGATAAACAATAATAGTCACCTTCATTGTCTTATTCTATTGAATTACAAAAATATCTTCTCCATTGAGTTGACTAAATGTTCTAGAACTACTAGAGTAGACGATCCAAAAATGTTTGACAGTCATTGCGACATAAATCACTCGATATATGGTTGCTTTATTGTAGTTGAAGGTGTAAATTCCAAATTTTTATGTTATCATTCATTACCAAAATTTGAGTATTAAGAGTCACCATTAAATTTTTATCTCCACACCACAGACAATGGGGATTTAGTTTTGGAATTCACCATATTTCCAATCATATATTTTTTTGGCCTAGTTTATCCTTGTTCCCATCATTTTTTAAAATTGAAATGCATATAACAAAATATAAGACCAAAGACATGATTAATTTATCTCATTTTTGAAATTAAATCTAAATGAATATATTTTGGGATCCATATGTTTATAAAATATTATTGTGTTATTATAATTACATAGTCTAAAATTAATGGGTTTCAATGGGTTTCTCAAATCCGAATTCCCAAATTAACTAATCTATAATTTGGTACCCACTATATCGACCCTTATTTTTCATATATTTATATAACTCATTATATTGATAAAAAATAGAATATTGTCACTATATATTAAAATGTACATAATAAAAATTAAAAATTGCATAATTTTTTCATATCTAGCTTATTATTGTCCCTCAAATTATACATAGTACAAGTATTCACCAGAGGATATACATCAATGAATGGGGTAAACTAAGATCCCAATAAAAAGATATATAGGAACATGAAATAATATGACATGGGTTTTCATAATCATCATCACCATATCATATGTATAGGATTATTATAATATTCAATATTGGAATCATTAGATAATACCATGTATTGTGGGAATGCACAAAATTGAAACATCGTGTCTTATGGTAAAATACCATGAATATTGGTGAATAAATCTAGAATCAGGTTTACACATATTATAATTTTTCTCATGAGATTAATCAAATTTACAAATACATTGGAGCTATATATAATCACCAGCACACCAATCACATCATAATTTTTACTTTGCACTAAACAATTTCTGCTGCACTCATCCCATCATAACATTATCATTATCCTAAATTGCACATAAAATGTCTATCAAACATTAACACTAAATAAACATCGGAAATAAATGGTTTTCATTTTAAAAATAAGTCATTCGTGATTAAACATTGGGGTACGTAAAAGAAAAAGTGAGTTTTATACTTGGTATAAGAATCAAAAATTAAGAGTGATGAAGAAATAAACTCATGGGAATTAAATGGTGTGTTTTTTGAAATATGAGTTTATTGGGAATAAATTATGTTTCTCATCAAGTGAATTATAAAACATAAATAACCCAAACAAGATAACATATTGATGAATAAAATATTTTTGAGGAATATTAATGGAGAAACCATAGAGAAAATTGGGTGACAGTGGGAAAAAACAAAGAAAGATATTTGGGTTCATGAATTCAAATAACTTTATGTCTAAATTCTAACTTCACATTAATATATGTTACATCACATTATATTCATTAATTAAAATAACCAAAACCATTTATACATGAATATTATTTATTATTATTTTATCATGTTCGGTTATGGGTTTTTCCATCAAAACTAAATCTTTTTGTTATATTATATAGAATTATGTATTTATGTTAGTTCTAGAACACAATGAGGGATATAAAATAAAACTCAAAATATATTTCAACTATTATAAAATCGTTATTAAAATAATTCAATGTGATAATGGAAAATGATAGTGCATATCCCATGATTTTGGTAAATTGACACAATACAGGTGACGAATTAATATTTAGACTAAAATATAGAGATAACGGATTTTAATGATAGATACTTCATTAACATGATACAATTAATGTATATGTATGTTAATAAAGTTATCATTCCATTTTGATGAAGAGATTGTTGGTGTGAATAAAAATTAAAAACAACATGAAGATAAGAAATAAAACAGGAATTTAATTCTTGAATTTGTCCTCCATGAAAACCTACTTAGGTAAAATGATGTGTTATTTTGATGAAACCAAGAACTCATGGATGTAGGTGAGGGATAAGGAAGTGTATTGTATAAAAATTTAAAATTCTCAAAGTTTGATAAGTGTGGGGAATGGAGGTGGTGAGGGTGGTATTTATTGTGGTGGAGAGTGTTGTTTTCACATTATTATATTAACAATTTTATTATTTTGTCTAAATACAATGAATAATATCATAATTATTACTAAATATATTAAAATAAATAATATAGTTAGATATTTTTGAATAATATCATCCACACATTATCTATGAATCTCTAATTTATGTGTTTATCTTTTATTGTAAATTATTGACTTTTATTATTCAATAAAAATTCAAGTATTTTTGAAAAAAATAATAAATTAACCATAACCCTTTTACAATATGCAGAATTAAAAATAAACAACATTTTATGAAATAATATATTTAATATGTGTAATTTAATTTTTCATTAAAATGATCATTACTATTGAAAATTTAGATTTTTATTTTATAAGGTATTTTATAACACATTAAAAAATTTGTAATGGTATCAAAAAATTAAATTAAAATAATAAGAAATAAAATACATAATGTAAGACTACATTTTATGAAAAATAATTATATTAAATTATATATTTAATCTTAAAATTTTAGTTAAGTATATATGGATAAAAAAATTTCAACACTTAATTAAAAATTATTCAAAGATTTATTTATTAATAATATGATATAATTTAATCATACATTCATTTATAAGATACCTAAATTTTATTTATACATATATGGTTGAGGGTCCTATTCATTTGGATAATTTAATATTCATTACTGTCATATTACATTTCCTCTTGAAGTGTTACTATTTAATTGGTATATGTTTCTTAACATCTAGAAATATATTTTATGTTGTAAATTCCTTAATTATAATGTTTATATAATAGTTTATAGGTGTTTGAAACTATTTTACATTATAATAAAAAAGGGATCAATTCCATTAATAATAGTTTCAACTGTTGCATACATAGTCCTCTACTAATTGAAATGTAAATTATCTATACATCATCACTGAGAATAGGATATATATAATTTTAAATAAATTCAGTGTACATACACTTCTATAATATTTTTTTGACATTATCTATCACCCTCTCAAGGAATATTGAAATAAAATCTACCTCGAACACCTGACTACACATATAATCAACGTATCAATCCAGCACAATACCGATTAGAAAATTATTGAGATACACCTTTAATACATTTATACATATATAATGTTGGTAGTTGTATATTGGTAACTCAGAATATAGCATAAAAATATAAAATTATATATTGATTCCCTATATGAACCTTTTTTGGAGGAGGATCAAACCTGAGTTAAAACAATTAGTGGTGGGGGACTATGATATAGTATATAATATTATTAAAATAAAATGAAGAAATAATTATTCTATAATGGATTAGAGATAAAACATTTAATTCTATTTTTATTAATTTTATAAGATTGATATTTTTCTAATACACCATCATCTTAAATAAAGAATTAATAATGGAATTTTATTTTCTTGAATTTAGTGGTTAATTCGTTTATTGGTCATGTGTTTTCATATCAACAACCATACCATTAATATTAATTAATTATGATAAATATGGATGAACTCTATAATCACCGGCTAAGAGACATAGTTTTGATTAGGGCCAATAATTAGAGGATTGACTACGTGGTTTATTTGATATAACTAATTTTATTAACAATGTAGCACCCACATATATATGTTCTAAGTATCTTCCAAAAAAATGTAATAGATATAGAAATTAGTATAATTCAGTGAATTTGATTAATAGTTAATTCATTGATTATCCATTTCCAAATTCAATCATATTAAATAGAAAGGACAATAATTTTGAAAATACAATATCTTTGCATGAAAATAATGAACTATCCTAGAAGTATACTTAGTTTTATTGAACATTACCATGGATATGAGGATTAACTGATTTATAAATTGATGCACTAGTAAAATATCTCATCATATTACGAATTTATAATGGAAGGGGTTTTTTAATATTTTTATTACGTCCATTCCAAATCACAATGTGGTGTTGGAACCAACTATCCAATTCATTATATCCAATACATTTTTTCAAGTTAATATACCATATAGTCATCCAGACACTCTATTTTAATATAATCAAACAATATATACATCCTATTAATTCCAATATTCCATTAATTATCCTATATAATTATCCTATAATCTCATAGCTATTATATGTGAATGGAACCGTCACATTTACCACTACATAATTATGCATTGGAATCACTCTTTTATGAAGATTTTTGTAATGAACCAATAAATATAAAATTTCAATTTGTTTATAAAATAATTTATAACTATATGTCCCCATGTACTGAGAAATATGTAATGTGAGTTACAGTAAATAAAACATTTTATCTTTTTTGATAAAATTAATATTACTATACTAATAAATTGTCTTATTGGTGGAAAATAGTTTTGTTTTTAGGGAACCTAAATATAGGGGTCTATTGACATTATAAATTTAAATTTTGTATTAATTATTAGTTTCTAATCACATAAATAATTTGTTTTAATATATAAATCTATTTTTTCATATGATCAATAGTGTATGAGGATATTGGTAAAGGATAGATTAATTTTCTAAAAATCCTAATTACTCTTAAAATACATTGATTTCATTGTCTTACATTATAACTATCCATTTTAAACATCATGAAATGAGAGGGAAAATAGTTTATTAGATCAAAAAATGAATCAATAGTAAATGGGATCTTGATATTTTAACACTAATAAACATTGAAAATACAATGTCATTCATGGTGGATTTTGGGATAGATGTTTCAAACATTATAATTTATGATATACTAACTCCACAATAATTACAATTCAAACACAACATAAAAACTATTAACCACAAATTAAAAAAATACAATTTAATTTAAATAATTACACAAAACCCATAACTATATTCATTCATGACTATTATACATGACATTTAAACTCTAGTACTGGATTTTATTGTCATTAACCATTTTCTTTTCTTTTCTGTACATGGTTTAAAATTTATCACATTAATATATATTTTAAATATATAAATCAACTATATTGAGAACTGAATTCATTAACCATACATCATTTTAATAATGTGAAATAGATGGTTTATTTTTTCCACAGACTCAAAATAAATATTACTGGAACAATGAGACCACATCATTCCTCATAAGTACACCATATATCAGCTACCCAAATGGATAGGTAATTTCGAGAGAGAGATTGTTCCTGGAAAACCATATTCAAGGTGAATAAATGGAAATAATATTATAGATTAACCTCAATGAAATTATGGGAGGGGAATGCCACATGAATTCCAATGAAACTAGAGTCATCCTTTCCCTCATGGTATGTTGATCCACTACATTGTCTATTTGTGTAGAAACAAAATTTTCATGCACCCCATTCTATTCAGATGCCAATTTCAATAATATATTTAATATACCATTTTTTTTAAATATAAAAAGAATAAATTTAAGGAATATGTAATGAGAGTAAAGAGAATAAAGCGAAACTCATTTGTTATGATATATTGGAATACTCTAGAACATATTTCTCAAAATTATTGAGTCATGAAATTTTATTTATCGAAAAATGTATCCTATCATAGGGACTTGTCACCTAGATGTTGTATTGAATTCATAAATTTTGTATCTTTCAAGAATTACATCACTCAATTATGAATATCTTATCTATGTTTTTCTTCCATTATTAGTCTCCTAATAATTCTAGCCACACAAAACTTTTACCACCCTACCATACACTATAATGTTACACTTGTCAATATAAATATTATCTCTATAATTCACTCAAGTGGAGTAACCAACATCCATGATATTTTTATTAGTTTATCTTCTATACTCCAATATTAGAAATATAATTTCATATACTATAGTCCAAATCTTGAGGATTAACCTCCCTATACTAAAATACTATGTAAAATAAAAATCTTTATAGTATTTACTCCATCCTTTCAACAGTTATAATGTATCGGTATTTGATCAATGCATTCACACATTTTCAAAATTAATCCCCATGAATTACTCTATAAATAATCCCAAAAAAATACCATACCTATAAAATTACAGTATTATATATTATAATTAAAAAAATCTATTATTTATTCAATTGATATATTGAGGATAATAAAATTTACTTTTATACTTGTAAAAATCGATGGAGAATTACAATCATGGATTAACTTGATAATATGGGTATATTTTTTTAGACACAAGATCTATATGTCCAATATCAATGATGGATTTTTTATCCTTTCAGTGATAGGTGGGGTGGAAAAAGAGTGTATGGTCTTGACACTCCGGTATAAAACCCATTATGGTTTCTATTGTTGATGTCATTGAATAGGAATGAATTTAGTCCAAGGGAAGACAAAATCAATATGACCCATTTAATCATATTCTTATATTTTTTTCAATATTATATAACCTCTATTTTATTACACATATTATGATTCTATTGGGTTTTGGCATTTAATATGATTTGGAAGGTAGACTAAATATATTTCATCCCACATGGGCTTCATTATAACTTTATCTCCCATATTCTATATCTCGTATACTCTACTTCTCTATCAAAATATCAATTTTTTTAATGGTCCTATTAATATGTTTATGAAGAAACTAATCTTTTTATAGTATCCCCTATACGATAAAATCCCACTCAATCCTCTATTGTTTCATTTTTCAGGACACAATCATCCCATTAATTCAATATTATACCTTTCATACAGTAAACACTCAACATGATGTCAAAATATGTGGCTAATGTCCCAATAAATGGTCTAAAAAACAAAAAAATTTGAATACCTTGTTTTTTAGTCAACATGGCATATTCCTTCAATATGATGTTAAATTGTGCAACTTCAAATTTGTGGGATTTGTTACCTATTAGATAGTACACATGGTACACATATATATAATTCAAAACCTATAGTATCCTCTATAAAATTCATCATATTTATTTTATATTTTGTATGATTATAATTAAGTATGTTTTTTAGTAGGAATCCACCTCCTCAAGTTCAATAATCCGCTAATCAGATCATATTCCCAATGGATTTTTTCACCACCTTTATTTAATATCCATATTCCCTCTATGAATTGATATGTCATTATCATGGACCATTATTATTATTAATTACTTCCAATGTCCAATGATCTATATTATGTTCATTCAATAACTACATCAGACCTCATTAGGTCTTAATATATGTATGTTCATCCAAAATGATCATCTCATATCTATTCTCCACAATAATTACACTATGAACAATTTTCCATGTCATCATTACTACATGAAGTAAAATTTCAGGGGTTAGATCTTCTCACATGACCATAAATTGTGTGACAGGTACCGATTTTTCAATTCGAACTACAAATTTTTATAATTCCATTCACAAGGATACATTTGGTTCCCATTATATTGAAATGATCCCAATATAATAAAAAAGTATACTAATCTAGTTAGAGAGAAATTATAAAGTGAAAATATATATGGATTAAAACCAATATCCCATTAAATTATGATATTCCTATAAATAATTTTAGATATTTTATAACTTCTTTAGAACATTTAATTTTAAATTAATTCATTTAAATGTCTAATAGATGGAACATGGGTAACAAGTTTCAAACAGGGTCATAGAATGGATTCATGAAAATATACTAAATTTTGAGGAGATTAAAATGATATGAATTACTCTCCTAAAAGGGTAAATAACTCCCACCTCACACCATCTCAAAAAATTCAGACCTTAATGGCTTGCGGAGAAACACCCCCGTAAATTCTTCACATTCTAATGTAGACCCTCAATGATTTCTACGCTAGACCATTATAGACTTGAAGTAATTTTTAAGATTCCCATTGGAAAAAACACTGAACAAGATAGTAATCATTAACCTTTTATATCCATTCACAACTAATATTTGTCCAAATTTTCATCATGTGTTCTACGAAAATTTTAATAGTTTACCTGATGTTAATTATTTATCTATGAATGTGATTAGTAAAATATTACCATCATTTAAGAATCCACATAGATTATTTAGTTTTTAATGTTTTAAATATTTTTAGGAATGACTCATATATCCATTGAATGATAATTTCAATAGTGACCGTAAAAATATACTTATGGCTCAACTATGACAAATGTTTTCAACTCAATGAACTAGAAGGAACATTCTCCAAACTTTTATCTCCAAAAAAATAATAAATGTCCTTGTGTATAAATAAAAAAAATATGGTACTAAAAAATAATGGATAACTCATGATAATGTATCACCTATAGTATTTCCCACTGACCACCCATTCAATGGATGATTGTATTGATGTATTAGGTGGAACCTGTCAACACCACTAACCTATTTGAGATACATTCTCAAGATAAAATAAAAACAAACATGTTCCATATAAGGGAGGATTAGAAGTGGTTTCTATGACAACACCTCAGTTATATATCCTCATAATTGGATCATATTAGCCACATTTGGTACTGGTCCCTTGTTGAGTCATCCCCTTTATAACGTATTGATAACACCACGTGGTACATACCTTCTCCAGTCACCTAGACCTGAGAATCTAGAGAATATCAATAGGGAAATGAAGAAACAAATCACATGGGGTAGGATCATATTCCCACATCAACTTGGGAATATGGTCAACATACATTGGGTTTTACAAACAAATATGACCATATAATAGTTCGTACATTGAAAGTATAACATCATATCATTGTACATCATATGATTCATAATGATATATCAAAAAAATTTATAATGGGAGTTTCATTATACAACCTCTAACTTACCAATAAATACAGTGAATTCCATATTCATATAATGATTTGTGACATTGTATTAATGATATACAAATGTGCTAGCATATATTTTCATCACCACACATGATGCGAGATGTCATAACATAATCAAAACTAGTTTAAAAAGAATTATCAGGTCCATGATCCCATAAATGAATCAACTCATACACTTATTAAATCTATATAATTCCATCAATTTATCTTGTTTGCAGTGTCTATTTATTAATATATCCCAACACATATCATAAAAATAAATAGATATATCCTGATAGTGGAAATGTAATATTTCCACCATCTTATCCTAGGAATCATCAAGGGGAGACACATTTTCCAACCCCCATAAAAGGACATCTCATTAATATATTTCATTATAAACTCAGAAGTAGACACATATTCCATCTATCAATTAGTAGTTTCATCTTAAATATAGTTTAAGAATACAAAATATGATTAGTCACATATTCATTTTCTAGGTGGATATCATCATCCCAAGTGAAATGACATGTTATGGAAGTAAACAAAAATTATTTCTAGTATATAAAATTTTCATTAGAACGTATATATTGAAAAAAATCATCCACATAATAGTTTCCCTTAAAAGTAGTTAATTTTTCACATAATATGACCCTATGAAATCAGTAGATAGAATCTATTATAATTTCTTATTGTGGGTGTACTGATATTTATGTGTAAGAAAATATCCATTCCATTCCAAATATTTTCATTCTTTGGAAACTAGAACATCATAAAATTGTGGACAATGAATTTATGGACCTATCATCAGAAGAAGGAAGAAACTGCCATAGGGGGGGTCCTTTCTATATATCTTTTGCAATTGTATCTGGAGGTCCCCCATGTGGATCTTCCAATAAAATACTCATCACAGTGTAATTAGGAATGAATATAGGAATTATTCTCATTATAAAATATATGAATTTATTCTCCATGTTAATAATATCATTATTTATATTCTAATACATTTTGATCCATTTTATTTTTTCAACCCTGAGGGTTAATCCTAGGGCATTTATCATAGATGTCCTCAGTTTTATCACACAATTAACAAAAATAATACTAATTTATAATTTTGTTTTCATTGAAATGTTAATTCCTACAACGAAATATAATTTCATTAAGAATATTATTCCTTATCTAATGATTTTCTATGAAATACATCTTATTGTGGGGAACATGAGACATTCAGGTCAGATAAACCATGAACTACACCTCTAATGCAATATATTCATACTAAAAAAATATTCTAATTTAGATATCATTATTTATATTTCAAATAAATTAGAAAAACTTACTTGTAAAAGATTATATTCTCATTGATAATATATACAATAGTATGGTAACAAGAAAAAATTGACCCTTGTCTTATCAAGTGACAGAATATATAATAGATGATGATCAATACATCATTCTAAGGTAGAAAGTTAATGGTAAGGTAAATATATCATCCATTTTCTTGGATAAATCCATGCCTCATTATAGAATTCTTAAAAAATTGGGTGAGGATTACATTCGTGATATTAATATAAATACATGGGTGAATAATAATTATTTTGGGGAAATATCTCTTCCTTTAATAGAATATTAGTTCAACAACATGAGAATAGAATAATTTCAGCATCAAATTATACATAAACACCATTTATTAGTGTGGTTCCTATAATTTGGGAGGGAGTGTGTAAATATATTACATTAATATCTATTTAAATAGAGTACATTACATCATTTAATTGTCAAAAACCCCACTAACATAACCATAAATATATAGGGAGAGCATGGAGTGCTCATAGTTCAATTGAGTCCTTTTAGAATGATTTTTTAAAATGTCACCATATAAGATAAAATTACAAATTTTTGTTTAAAAACATAATAAATTGTATTATATGAGTTCCCATTATCATTAAATATCCTAAATTATTTTTTTGGTGGAAACCAAACATTGGGAGAATCTGTCATGAAGTATCTGAAAATGTCAAAATATCGTTTCATAGGAATACCCAACTCATTGGTGGAAGAATTATTCTTATTGTTAAGAATATATAATTTATAAAACTCATTTTCTTTGACCCATGATCATACAAAGGTCAAAATAATATCAATGGTAGTATAAATGGAATAAACAGTAGTTATAAAAGGTATAATATATTGCATTGGGATGGTGGAATTTTATCACCACTTCCAACCCAATTATTTTCAAATCCACAATGCATTTAATATTTCCAAATGGTGAAATAGTTGTATATAGAAACATTGTAGAGACCCTAAGCTTGACGTACATGGACATTACATTACATTTGCGGAATACTTAGTACATAACAAAAACACACACTAAAGGATCGTAATAGTTTAGTGTCTTTGGAAACTCGGAACGTAATCTTCTAATCGTGGTGAATGTTCTTCAATATCTCCCATAAAGTTCATCCCTTTTTTTACCTAAAACCTTTCTTTATATCCTGGGGAAAAGAAAACATAAAAGGGTGAGCTCAAATGCTCAGTAAGGGTAAAAAAAAGAAATATCAATCACATCATATACATAAGAACATAGCTTTTGGAAATCTTAACCTGCAAAAGAGATCATAATTTCATAACATGGGCTAAATCATAGAAGTGAAATGTAATCCCAATAATCATAACTTAAAACATGAAACTTTGTGGCATACACACATAATCATAGAGAATCATTTCTTGTTAGTCAAGACTCATTGCCAAGACTATCTTAGTGGACAAAGTCCCTTTCTGAATCGAGTAATCCTCGTTTCAGTCCTGTTTCACTGAACCGGTATAACCAACCATTCCAGCCATGTCTATCTCATGAGATATAAAATCTTTACCCAATGCATTGGAGGGAGATATAGGTCCCACCCATCTTATAATGAATCCTTTCTTATGTGTGCCACAAAATCATAAATCATACATCATTGCATAACCCATGTAATAAAAATGGGATTCTTAAACAACATGACATCATAAAACCATTCATATAAGATAAAGGAATTCATAAACATAATTCCATCACAACATAGTCAAATAAATGTAAAAATATGGATAGAAACAGAACCCTTTATTATCTTAGATGGAAAATAATTTTGATAAAACACTTGAAATGAATTCTTGAGGAAAATATCCTTTTTTCTTCAAAATCAATTTCTTTTCACAAAACATCATGAAATTTTAAAAGAAAAAGATTTTGTTGAAAATAGTCATGAAATCTTTTAGAGGAAGCTTCATGAAAATAAGGCTTTATAAAACAGTATAAATCTGTTCGTGCCGTATAAGTTAAAAAAAAAATTCTTCGTACTTTTGTCGGAAAAGTCAAAAAGTACCTCGTATATAAAAAAAACGACAAAAGATTCCTTTCATATTCTTTACTAAAAACTCACCTAAGGGTAAAATTGGATTTAAAATATTGTAAGTGGATGGAAACAGTATTACATATTGAGGGAACATGGATGTGGATGATAAAATACACCCCAGTAAATACTTACGAATAAACAATCTCGGATAAAAATGAGATTGTGATATTTCCCTTACCTTAGGTCCGATTAGCTTTGTACGTGTCCGAAGCTCCTGTATAATGGGTTAAATAATGTTATTGACTTATTCCAGAATCATACATATTTATATGATATCATATATGGTCATATTAGTAGCTTCTTGTTAGTAATATTTCATTGTTACTTGTTACTCGGGTCTTTATAACTTTTTGTTCTTATGCGTGTTTTGTCGAATAAATTCTTATTCTTATCTTTAGGTTATAGATAATTCATTTACAGAATGGTATTAGTGTATTATATACCATATTCATTCATTCAATTCATTTATATAATCATTATTAAATGAAGATCATGTAGAACGAGTCGCATCACATCGTGGAGACGGTATTCCGTACGTACGCACGAGTGATGATATCATTCCTATGATCGTGGAATTGTATTGGAGTATATATATATTATTTCATTATCAATATTACTTCATAATAATCATATTTAGTTACTCATTACACCATTATAACCATCCTTGTAAGGTGATGGTGGAAAATAGATTACACCACGGCGTGGAGACGGTATTCCGTACGTACGCACGCGTGGTGATTTCATTTTTCCGTAGGATGGATAGAAGGTGAAATAGGGTTGTTTCATATTTATAATAACATATCAGTATGTAAGTAATACTGATGTTATTACTTTATCATGAAACAACTAAAGAAGAAGAAGTTGAAGAAGAAAGAAATTGAAAAGATCGGTAATGGATATTACCTCTTCTTTGGAACGCCTCTTTGAATCCTCCACTTAAGGAACTAAGATTGGTCTTTGGAGAAGACCAGGACCTCTAGGATTATTCTAGGGAAGTGTAGAGGAGAAAATGGCAGGGGTTGGCCGAGCTTGAGTGCTCAATTTGGTGTGAGGAGGAGGGGGAGGAGGTGTCCTTTTATAGTGGAGGAGAGGGGCACCTTAGGAATATCTCAAAATATTATTTTATATTAAAGTCAAAATCGGTTTATAATGGTTCCAAAGGGTCTTATTTCGAAGATAAAGTGGGTATGGGTCGAAATCCTATCAACCAATAGAATTTAGACAAGTTTAGGATATTATTTTAACCTTATCAATTAGATTTAACTCTAAGTTAAATAATTTAACTTTTACCATGTCTTTTTGTTTTCTTTCACTATATGGTTAATAAACTTACTATAACATGACAAACGAACCCCAAATTGTTTATTATTAATATATATATCCTTATCTAAGTCATTTGGCCGAACCTTAGATTTTTAGGAATACAATAACAACTAATAATATAATATTTGATTTAAAAACTATTTTGTGTCAATTTTGACACTATTTGATATATGATTTTTGTGAAAGTCATAACAGAATTAAATATTCGAACCAAGTTGATTAAATCAACATTAATTTATCATAGTAACCTAGAAAATTAGTGGAATTCATAAAAAATCTCAAATTACATTTATTTTGGTGTTTATAACATCAATTATGTCAATATTTCATTAATAAGATAATTACTGCATCATCGTTGTGTCATAAATAAATTAAATTATTTTATGTCTAAAAATTACAAATAAAATACCATCATGTAGGAAACCTTTTTAGCTTTCTAATTAATATTCACAATCGAAATTATCTTATGTATAACCCCATATTAAAAATTATTTACTTATTAAACTTTGATTTTAACTATTTTAACCTTTCTTTAAATAAATTAATAATAAATGTCCTAATCTAATCCAAGTGGGCCTAAATGGTCATATTTTATTCCTAAGTTTGTTTTTGGTCGAATTACACTTGTCCAATAGAATTAGGACATGTGTTAGGGTAATAGTAATATCATATTTACCCTTAGTTACCCTATTTACTATTAACCGCGGTTAAAAAAAGTAAAAAGTTACTATTCACCAAAAATTATTTTCATCTCATTGAACCACATTTTAGTCCTTGATATTAACCGTGTCTCTCGTATTTTAGAAATTCCATTCATAGAAGCGGTAAAATTAAGTTTTATGCAAAATTCAGTTTTTAACCTACCACTTAGTGGTTTCACTATTCATCAAAAATTGATGTTTTTCAGAACAATGCCAAAATTTCATCACAAGCTATATTTCATATTCCGAATTCAAAAATGAAGTCTATTTTACCAAATTCATAACATAAAAGTTTCATTAATTAATTTTATAATTAAATCACGCTGTTAAAACAAATAGCGTGTTTTTAAGAAACAATATCTATCAAAAGATTGACACTTGATTATGTCTGGTTTAAATGTGAAATTACATCAAATGACCAACATTGTATTAAATTGTAAAAATATATTCTAAATATACTTTAGAACCACTCAAATTAATAATTTATCACTATTAATTATTTCGATTAAAAAAGTTGTTTTTAATTATAATTTAGTAATTTTCACTATTCATCAGAATATGAAAGTTATCCGAAAAGTACCAAAATTTCACCTTAGGCTAAATTCGATACTCCGAATCCAAAAATGAAGTTCATTTTGAAAAATATGATTTACAGAGCTTTAAAAAGTGGTTATTACTATTCATAACGTCTAGTTTTAATAATATTTTAAGAGCATATCGTTGTTTAGTGAAACTCGGTATTGCATATTACACACGCTATCGAGGAAGGTCGTGATTGCGTGTAATGCAAGGCAAGTCAAGGATGCGTGTTGTGCAAGCTCCTTTTGGTGTAGCGTACAACACAAGACTTTAATAAAATTAAAAAGAATATTTTTTTATAAAATCTTGGGCTGTTACATTCTACCCCCCTTAAAATGAATTTCGCCCTCGAAATTCGTCGGGGTTATAAATGGTTTACTATTCGAAAGTTTCTTTAATAGAAACCCACATCGTAAAAAGGAATATCAAAACCAATCTTTAAAAACAAAAGTATGAAACGTAACGGTTACCAAAATAAACTAATCATTGGGTTTCCACATAGGTGAAAATATGGATATGGAAGAGAAATCTAACCATCATGTTCTGATGGAGAGTGGTAGAGAACATGGCTATGGAAAAGCCAGTAATCACAAATCCATAGATTTGTGATGATATAAGGTACCATCTGATTCATCAGGTATAAGATCACTAGGACAACATTTTTTTGTTTTCAAGATCATTTCCCCTAAAGTTGAAAATTTGAATTAGAATAAATACTTACTTTATTTTGGTACAATCTCACTGTTGTTCGTGCCTTGAACAATTTCCACTTCATCTCTTAAATAAATGAAGTTTAATTTGTTATTCGTGAAGTGTTATCAGATCATGTGATAGAATGACGGGTCATTCCATCTGTCTCAAACAAAAGGTTAGCAAAATTTATATGCATATAGTGAGATTAATCATATATGGTTCCTAAAATGGACTTATACTTCATATATCATACTGATTAATATAATAAAACTAGTTTCTACTAAACAGGGACTTTCTGTAGGCCAGTGGTAGGCGATAAAGGCCAGTCGCACTTCGGTTGTGGGTTCGACTCCCACATCCTTGTCCGACGCGATGGGCTGTCGCCCGTCCTGCAGGTTGTCCTTTTTCCAAAACTATATTACTATAACATCCCATCAATAATATCGAAAAAAAATTTCTATCCTTAAACAATACTAACTTACGTCCAACACAATCCATTCCAATCTTTAGGCTTATCCATAATACTGCAGTCCACTCTCATAACATAGTGAAAACAATTACCAGAGATTTAATATCATCGTTGATCCCCATATATCATAAGATATGTTTTGTTGGTCACATTCCAAACATTCAAAGTCCTTAATCACGTATACTCTTGAATACCCATTGAACCTTAGTGAAAACTTGAATGCAGTTAAAAGTTAACACTTTACACATACCAAAATCCTCAAAATTATTTATACTCAAACCATGATATTACTTAGTCCTTATATCAATCATGAGCTCATGAATACAATCAAACATCTCATTATCTTCTTATCCTTTCATTATGCACTTATCATCTACTTTCCAAAAGTATCTGAATAACCTTTCATGGTTACTGGTAACATTAATCAGACAACAATGTAACAATCCTTACATGTCTCTTTATTCCATAGTACCATGAGATTAATTATACAACATTACACATGATAGACATGTAATCATTCCACTACATTCTTAAACCATTGACCGAGCTTCAACAATTCTTTCATCTCACATATCATTTGTAGTCTCTTCATCATCATCCACATAAATACTACCCATACGGCCATACTGATTCTCTTCATGAGTCTTTCCCTTATGACATTGGTTTGCATAATGCCCATACATTCCACATTTAAAACACTTAACCATTTTTTATGTCGTAGCAATACCATTATCCTCATCCATGGTGTTAACTGAACCTTTTCCTTTGCACTTACTTGCTTTGTGTCCTTCTTTTCCACACCCAAAGCATCTTCCAGTTCCTTTGAAACATTCTCCTTGATGCCTCTTCCCACATGATTTACATAGGGGAAATTGAACTTTCTTTCCTCTATGATCATCATGAAACTCCATCTTTCTCTTATTAGCCGAGTCAGGAAACTTACCAAATTTTACTTTATTGATCATATTATGAGATTGCTGATTCGGCATAATAATTATGTTTGGACTTCCAAATCCCATTTCATTTTGAAGAATATCATTCCATTGTCCATCATATCCTCCATTATCGTGAATCATCTTGTTTCCAGCCATTTTCTAAAACCCAAAAAGAATAGTGTGAGAGGAAAAAATCATAATAAAGGGGGAGTAACTTAAATATCTAACATCTTTGGTTTAATCTAATATCATTACCATAGTTCTAGGACTATATCCTATACGTATACTTATCCTTAGGGGCATCCCTAGACATACCTTATAAATATCTCTAGGGATCTCACTAACGTTTTCGCATCCTAGTTTCCAAAGGTTGACTAAACCTTTCCTCTGATACCAACTGTAGAGACCCGAAGCTTGACGTACATGGAAATTACATTACATTTGCGGAATACTTAGTACATAACAAAAACACACACTAAAGGATCGTAATAGTTTAGTGTCTTTGGAAACTCGGAACGTAATCTTCTAATCGTGGTGAAAGTTCTTCAATATCTCCCATAAAGGTCATCCCTTTTTTTTTACCTAAAACCTTTCTTTATATCCTGGGGAAAAGAAAACATAAAAGGGTGAGCTCAAATGCTCAGTAAGGGTAAAAAAAAAGAAATATCAATCACATCATATACATAAGAACATAGCTTTTGGAAATCTTAACCTGCAAAAGAGATCATAATTTCATAACATGGGCTAAATCATAGAAGTGAAATGTAATCCCAATAATCATAACTTAAAACATGAAACTTTGTGGCATACACACATAATCATAGAGAATCATTTCTTGTTAGTCAAGACTCATTGCCAAGACTATCTTAGTGGACAAAGTCCCTTTCTGAATCGAGTAATCCTCGTTTCAGTCCTGTTTCACTGAACCGGTATAACCTACCATTCCAGCCATGTCTATCTCATGAGATATAAAATCTTTACCCAATGCATTGGAGGGAGATATTGGTCCCACCCATCTTATAATGAATCCTTTCTTATGTGTGCCATAAAATCATAAATCATACATCATTGCATAACCCATGTAATAAAAATGGGATTCTTAAACAACATGACATCATAAAACCATTCATATAAGATAAAGGAATTCATAAACATAATTCCATCACAACATAGTCAAATAAATGTAAAAATATGGATAGAAACAGAACCCTTTATTATCTTAGATGGAAAATAATTTTGATAAAACACTTGAAATGAATTCTTGAGGAAAATATCCTTTTTTCTTCAAAATCAATTTCTTTTCACAAAACATCATGCAATTTTAAAAGAAAAAGATTTTATTGAAAATAGTCATGAAATCTTTTAGAGGAAGCTTCATGAAAATAAGGCTTTATAAAATAGTATAAATCCGTTCGTGCCGTATAAGTTAAAAAAAACATTCTTCGTACTTTTGTCGGAAAAGTCAAAAAGTACCTCGTATATAAAAAAAACGACAAAAGATTCCTTTCATATTCTTTACTAAAAACTCACCTAAGGGTAAAATTGGATTTAAAATATTGTAAGTGGATGGAAACAATATTACATATTGAGGTAACATGGATGTGGATGATAAAATACACCCCAGTAAATACTTGCGAATAAACAATCTCGGATAAAAATGAGATTGTGATATTTCCCTTACCTTAGGTCCGATTAGCTTTGTACGTGTCCGAAGCTCCTGTATAATGGTTTAAATAATGTTATTGACTTATTCCAGAATCATACATATTTATATGATATCATATATGGTCATATTATTAGCTTCTTGTTAGTAATATTTCATTGTTACTTGTTACTCGGGTCTTTATAACTTTTTGTTCTTATGCGTGTTTTGTCGAATAAATTCTTATTCTTATCTTTAGGTTATAGATAATTCATTTACAGAATGGTATTAGTGTATTATATACCATATTCATTCATTCAATTCATTTATATAATCATTATTAAATGAAGATCATGTAGAACGAGTCGCATCACATCGTGGAGACGGTATTCCGTACGTACGCACGAGTGATGATATCATTCCTATGATCGTGGAATTGTATTGGAGTATATATATATTATTTCAGTATCAATATTACTTCATAATAATCATATTTAGTTACTCATTACACCATTATAACCATCCTTGTAAGGTGATGGTGGAAAATAGATTACACCACGGCGTGGAGACGGTATTCCGTACGTACGCACGCGTGGTGATTTCATTTTTCCGTAGGATGGATAGAAGGTGAAATAGGGTTGTTTCATATTTATAATAACATATCAGTATGTAAGTAATACTGATGTTATTACTTTATCATGAAACAACTAAAGAAGAAGAAGTTGAAGAAGAAAGAAATTGAAAAGATCGGTAATGGATATTACCTCTTCTTTGGAACGCCTCTTTGAATCCTCCACTTAAGGAACTAAGATTGGTCTTTGGAGAAGACCAGGACCTCTAGGATTATTCTAGGGAAGTGTAGAGGAGAAAATGGCAGGGGTTGGCCGAGCTTGAGTGCTCAATTTGGTGTGAGTAGGAGGGGGAGGAGGTGTCCTTTTATAGTGGAGGAGAGGGGCACCTTAGGAATATCTCAAAATATTATTTTATATTAAAGTCAAAATCGGTTTATAATGGTTCCAAAGGGTCTTATTTCGAAGCTAAAGTGGGGATGGGTCGAAATCCTATCAACCAATAGAATTTAGACAAGTTTAGGATATTATTTTAACCATATCAATTAGATTTAACTCTAAGTTAAATAATTTAACTTTTACCATGTCTTTTTGTTTTCTTTCACTATATGGTTAATAAACTTACTATAACATGACAAACGAACCCCAAATTGTTTATTATTAATATATATATCCTTATCTAAGTCATTTTGCCGAACCTTAGATTTTTAGGAATACAATAACAATTAATAATATAATATTTGATTTAAAAACTATTTTGTGTCAATTTTGACACTATTTGATATATGATTTTTGTGAAAGTCATAACAGAATTAAATATTCGAACCAAGTTGATTAAATCAACATTAATTTATCATAGTAACCTAGAAAATTAGTGGAATTCATAAAAAATCTCAAATTACATTTATTTTGGTGTTTATAACATCAATTATGTCAATATTTCATTAATAAGATAATTACTGCATCATTGTTGTGTCATAAATAAATTAAATTATTTTATGTCTAAAAATTACAAATAAAATACCATCATGTAGGAAACCTTTTTAGCTTTCTAATTAATATTCACAATAGAATTTATCTTATGTATAACCCCATATTAAAAATGATTTACTTATTAAACTTTGATTTTAACTATTTTAACCTTTCTTTAAATAAATTAATAATAAATGTCCTAATCTAATCCAAGTGGGCCTAAATGGTCATATTTTATTCCTAAGTTTGTTTTTGGTCGAATTACACTTGTCCAATAGAATTAGGACATGTGTTATGGTAATAGTAATATCATATTTACCCTTAGTTACCCTATTTACTATTAACCGCGGTAAAAAAAAGTAAAAAGTTACTATTCACCAAAAATTATTTTCATCTCATTGAACCACATTTTAGTCCTTGATATTAACCGTGTCTCTCGGATTTTCGAAATTCCTTTCACAGAAGCGGTAAAATTATGTTTTATGCAAAATTCAGTTCTTAACCTACCACTTAGTGGTTTCACTATTCATCAAAAATTGATGTTTTTCAGAACAATGCCAAAATTTCATCCCATGCTATATTTCATATTCCGAATTCAAAAATGAAGTCTATTTTACCAAATTCATAACATAAAAGTTTCATTAATTAATTTTATAATTAAATCACGCTGTTAAAACAAATAGCGTGTTTTTAAGAAACAATATCTATCAAAAGATTGACACTTGATTATGTCTGGTTTAAATGTGAAATTACATCAAATGACCAACATTGTATTAAATTGTAAAAATATATTCTAAATATACTTTAAAACCACTCAAATTAATAATTTATCACTATTAATTATTTCGATTAAAAAAGTTGTTTTTAATTATAATTTAGTAATTTTCACTATTCATCAGAATATGAAAGTTATCCGAAAAGTACCAAAATTTCACCTTAGGCTAAATTCGATACTCCGAATCCAAAAATGAAGTTCATTTTGAAAAATAAGATTTACAGAGTTTTAAAAAGTGGTTATTACTATTCATAACGGCTAGTTTTAATAATATTTTAAGAGCATATCGTTGTTTAGTGAAACTCGGTATTGCGTATTACACACGCTATCGAGGAAGGTCGTGATTGCGTGTAATGCAAGGCAAGTCAAGGATGCGTGTTGTTCAAGCTCCTTTTGGTGTAGCGTACAACACAAGACTTTAATAAAATTAAAAAGAATATTTTTTTATAAAATCTTGGGCTGTTACAAACATATTATTGCAGGTAGTTTTAAATAAAATCAACCTCAATAAAAAAAATAGATCATCTATCGACTATTACAACCATAAAAATAATTTATATCCCAATTAACCCTAGTGTGTTGTCAGTCTCTTCCATTAAGAACATAAATTATAATTATTTATAGTTTTCTACACCATATTTACATTCAAAATAAAATATAATCTGTGAAATAGAAGGATATAGAAACTCATTATAAAGGATTGAAGACAAAATTGTATTCCATAAAATGGGGATTAACGATAGTTATGACATCCCACGTGATTTTTTTCTAAAATAGTAATAACATCCATAACCTTTTAATGGGAATATTGTTCATTTGTCAAGATATATATTTGTAATGTCATAATCCTAAACCCCATTGTTGATCTAAATGATAATTATAGCATAGATTACTGGGATAATATTTTTTATAAAAAAATAGTCCACACTAAAACACAATTATATGATGTGTGTGTTCTTGTTGGAAAAAACATGAACCATGGGGAAATCCCAAAATGTTGTATTTCTACATCCATAGTGGACCTAATCCAACGAATAGGTGAAATATGGGGTTATATCTTACATATATCATAAATATGTAAAAACCATAACCATTAATGATCTTTTTTTTAATGATAAAGAAGATAAAATAAAAATGTCATGAATCAACAACTAGTTATTAATGAATAATACTCACACTAGATACACACCCTATTATGAGACATACAATTTTTCACTAATAAAACTACCTCGTCACGAAGAGGCAATTCTACTTGTTAGAATAAAATCAAGACACCTAAAATACTCATGTTTCAATCATCATACATACCATGTTTCATTTTCCATGGAATATAATGAAATTTCTCTAATTTGGATGTATCAAAAACTATGTCATGCATATTATCCTAAGACGCTGTATAATAGTGATCATTAATGGATAATGTTGAGATAATCATACCAGGATCTACTATCTTCTTCTATAAAGTGTTTATCTTGTAAACTGTTTTATTGGAAGTTTTTGAAACCATCAATTATGTAGAAGATCAATTTCAGTCTAAGGAAGGATGGTAATCACCAATATAATATGAATAAATGACATAACCAAATATAATGGGAATGACTCGTCCTATGCATAACATTATAGTTCTCAATTTCCCATCCTTCACGCCATCATGGAACTAGATTATCAAATGGAACACTTTTTATCTCAATGTGGATCCATGATTAGAACCACGAAACACAATAAAAGAGATATGTTTTGGTGTTTCTTGTATAATATAGATATGAATTCATTAATCTAGTGTATAAATATACAAACTACATTATAAATTGAATTATATTTACAAATTAGGGAATTTATATTCAAATTTATCTCAAAGTTGATGAAATGATAGTTCTAAACCACACTATTTCTTTAAAAAAAATCAAGAAATTAATATGCACATATTTTATTATTCTCATTGAATATATTTTAATATGTTAGGAATTTTCATCATTCAACAGAAGATTCTATATGAATTTGAAAGAAATATATACAATATGAGTTATAAACAAAATTATTTTTTATAAAATTATTGTGAGGATTTTTTGAGTTTTGGAGAGTTTCAGAGAGACTAAAACATTACATTTGTGGGATTAGTCTTATGACTAGGACAATGAGTATCACTAAATGGTAAAAGAATGGAAAATAATAAATATATTCTATAAACCATAATCATACCTTAACATTATTTTTGACACATAAAAAAGAAAAATATTAGGTGTCATTACATCCTAAATACTAATAGAAGTTTATGATTTTATATTATGAGAGGATAACGATACAATGATTATCATAGTTTTATTATTGTATGAATAATGATGATTATTTTTTAATTGAGATAGATCTATGATATTACATCACATCAATTTTACAAATTAAAATGTATTCTAGATCCCAGATATTTGAATCTTGTTTTCTTAATTGAATAGCTTAATTAATTTCAATTGGACTAAATTTTCTTGAAAAAATAACTGATTTATTTGTATTGAATGAAATTTTAATAATAATGTTTTAATAATGATAGGTTATGTAGGATAAGCATGACAATAATGGTATTGTGTTTCAACTATATTTATAGAAGAAGAGTGTATGTGGAGGGAATATCAAAGAGTGGAGACATGAAAATTTGATGAATTGATGACTAGATAGATAATAAAATCAGTGGATTCCAACCACAATAAAAAACTAAATTTACAATTTTTAACCTCTATCCATATTAATAGTCAATGATAAATTCATTGGTTCCACAATCGTTTAAAGGATTTTTCATATATAAATTGATGATTCAAAAGTATCATGAGAATTTCTCATTAATATATAATCGTATTGATTCCAACAATGATTTAATACCACTGAATCATTTTGGACTATTGCTTATGGGATGGTAGCCACCATTCGATAAGGTTCACCAATTATTATCCACTAAAAAAGAAACATATTCAAATGAATATTTTCTTTTTAAACATTATTAACATGATTCGTATGGACTATGAATCATATAATAAATAATATATATATATATATAATCACTAATTGTACCCTAATAAGAATAGAAAGGAAATATGGGGGCACAAAGGATGAATGGATGTAGGGTGGACATGTCTTTATATATTTTGTTACATAAATTTAATTCCTAATAAGAATAAATATGTTCTCTAGATACCTAAAAAAAGAAACACTAGAAAGATTTATTAGAGAACCAATATACTCTTGAGTCATCTAGGGTGTTTTTAGGGACAATTGTACAATTTGATCAATAGTTAAATCAATATCTTTCTTGAAAACATAAATATGTAGAATGTACATATAAATAAACTTTTCATATGACTAAGACACCAATTACATAAAATCAATGATAAAATCCATTAACAAATGATTAAAAAACTCCCAAGCCTAACACCAAGGAAAAATACCATGTGCTAAGTGATTTCCATAACATATAAATATTAAATATTTGAATAGATATATTTAATTCTAGAAAATATTTAAATGTTTTATTCCATTTATTATTCAATGTAGCTTCAAAATTAATGTTTTGAGGCTCTCCCAATCCATCAAGTGTTTAATATATCTTTCATTACAAATGAATTAATTCTTGAAGAGATTAACTATTTTGGGATCCATGGATACATTTTATTGATAGATAATGACTAAAAGTACAATATATTTGAAAAAATCATGATACTATAAAGATATATAATGGTAGGTTTCTTTATAATTCACTATTCCCACAATATTAAAAATTATATAAACGTACACATACTGATACATAATATACTACACATAGCCTATAGTAAAGCCAATTATTCAACCATTACTGTAGAGACCCGAAGCATGACGTACATGGACATTACATTACTTTTGCGGAAAAGATAATACATAAAAAAACAGACACACAAGGACTGTAATAGTTTAGTTTCTTTGAAAACTTGGAACATAATCTTCTAACCGTGGTGAAAGATCTTCAACATCTCCCACAAAGATCTTCCACTTTATGTTTCTTTACCTAAAACCTTTCTTTTAATCCTGGGGGAAAATAAAACATAAAAAGGGTGAGCTCAAATGCTCAGTAAGGGTAAGAATGGATAAAATAATACATACCATATACATTTGAACATAAAAACATGAACATAATGTTTAAACATCAAAATCTTGAGAAACGACTTAAAACATGGAAGAACATAAGGCATAGATCATAATGGAACATAAATCATGATAACATAACCTAGGAATAAAACATGTAATTGTGTCATCCATTAAGCACATGTAATGATTTCCATAGAAGCCAAGGCATTGCTGCCAAGACCATCTTAGTGGAAAAAGTCCCATTCTGAATCGAGTTCACTCCTCATTTCAGTCCTGTAACACTGAATCAGATTAACTTACCATTCTAGACATGTCTATCTCATGAGATATAAAATCTTTACCTAATGAATTGTATGGGGATATAGGTCCCACCCATCTCATAATGAAATCATTGTTACTTGTGCCACAAAATATACCTAAAACATTCATTATAACCCAAAGAATAAAATGGGGTTCATAAACATCATCCCATCATTTCATAATCCATATAAAACAAATGGAAATTTCATCATAATAAAAGTAAAACTTGTAAATCATAGAGACATTAAACTTGAAATATAAACATATGAAATAATTTCATCTTAGATGGAAAGTGGTTTTGATAAAACACCTGAAATGAATTTTTGAGGAAAATATCCTTTCTTCTTGAAATTTATTTTCTTTTCACAAAATGTCATGAATTTATAAAAGAGAGATATATTTTTCGAAATATTCATGAATTATTTTTTAGGAATTTTCATTAAAATAAGGCTTTAAAAACCGTAAAAATCTGTTCATGCCGTATAAGTCAGAAAAACATTCTTCTCGTACTTTGCCGAAAAAGTCAAAAAGTACATCATAACGTAAAAAAAAGAAAGATTCCTTACATAACATGTAGTAAAAGTCAGAAATGGGTAAAAAGGTATTTAAACATACATGAAAAAAAATTTATATATAATGGAAATAAATGATAGAAATAACCCCAGTAAATACTTACGAATAAGCAATCTCGGAAAAAAATGAGATTTGCACAATTATCCCTTACCTTAGGTCCGATATGCTTCATACATATCAGAACCTCCTATATAATGATTTAAATAATGTCATTGACTTATTAAATAATCATATTCATTGTTATGATATCATATACGTTTCACTTATGAAATATATTACCCGTTCATTTGTAAATTCCATGTTAAAAAAACGTTTTGGGTAAAATCATTTTATTTATCATATGTGTTTCAACTTGTAGTTCTTGATATTATTACTTATATCCTGATTTACATAATTCCAGAGCGTAAAACATGATTTATATATAATATATATTCATCATATACATTTATATTATAGATCGATAAAAGTAATGAAATACACCGTTAATCGAGACGGTAGGTCGTACGTACGCATGAACGTTGTTTTCCTTTCCCTTTTGAATTGAATGGAATTAAGTAAATGACATACATATATATAAATATACATAAATAATGTATCATTATTATGTCATATATTTCATTATTATTCATTATATATACTTTATAATCATTCATGAATTGTTAACATGGAGAGTGAATCTAATCGCGTCGTGGAGACGGTAGTCCGTACGTACGCACGAGCGATGATATCATTCACAAGATCGTGGAATTGTATGAAATTGTATCTATAATATCACAGAATAAATATCACTTTACAATAATCATATATATTCATTACATTCACCAGTATACCAATCCATGTAAGGTGGTTGTGGAAAATAGATTACACCACGGAGTGGAGACAGTATTTTATACGTACGCACGCGCTGTGATTTCGTTTTCCGTTGGACGGATAGATGGTTAAATATGGTTGTTTAATACATATAATAAAATATCAGTATATTAGTGATACTGATGTTATTACATCATAATGAAACGACTAAAGAAGAAGAAGTGGAAGAAGAAATAAAGATGAAAGAATCAGTAACGTGTATTACCTCTTCGTTGAAACGCCTCTCTGAGACCTCATATTAGGGAACTAAAATTGGTGTTTGAAGAGGACCATGACCACTAGGATGTTTCTAGGGAAGTGGATAAGAGAATTTTGTAGGGTTTGGCCGAGATTGAAGGCTCAATGTGGTGTGAGGAAGAGAGGGAGGAGGTTCCCTTTTATAAGGGAGGAAAGGGGCACCTTTGGAATAACTAAAAATATTATTTTATTATAAAGTCATATTCGGTTTTTAATACCTATAAATTGAATTATTTCGAATCTAATGTGGGGAAGGGTCAAAATCCTCTAATACAATAGAATTTATACAAGTTTAGGTTTCTATTTTAACCTTATCATTTAGATTTAACTTTAAGTTAGATAATTTTACTTTTACCGTGTCTTTTTGTGTTCTTACACTATAAGGTTAATAAACTTACAATAACAAACCAAACGAACCCCAAGTTGACTATAATTTATATATATATCCTTATATAAGTAATTTGGACGATCTTATATTTTTAGTAATATAATAACAATTAATAATATAATATTTGTTTTAAAAACTATTTTATGTCAATTTTGACACTATTTAGTAATTGATTTTTATGAAAATTATAACAGAATTATTAGTTCGAAAAAAGTTAATTAAATCAACACTAAAATGTCATATTAACATAGAAAGTTATTTTAATTCATAAAAAGTCTCAAATTACATTTATTTGGGTATTTATAACATCAATTATGTCAATATTTCATTAATAAGATAATTACTGCATCTTCGTTGTGTCATACATGAATTAAAGTATTTAAAGTCTAAAAATTAAAAATAAAATATAATTATGTATTCAATCTTTTTAGATTTCTAATGAATATTTATAATCGAATTTATCTTATGCATAACCCTATATTAAAAATGATTTTCTTATTAAACATTGATTTTAACTATTTTAACCCTTCTTTAAATAAATTAATAATAAATGTCCTAATCTAATCCAAATGGGCCTAAATGGTCATATTTTATTACTAAGGTTCTTTTTGGTTGAATAAAACTTATCCAATAGAATTAGGACATGTGTTAGGGTAATAGTAATATCATTTTTACCCTTAATTACCCTATTTACTTTTAACCGTGGTAAAAAAAAGTTAAAAGTTTTATTCACCAAAAATTATTTTCATCACATTGAACCACATTTTACATACTAACATCAACCGTGTCTCTAGGATTCTTGAAATTCCACCCACAGATGAGGTAAAATTATGTTTTATGAAAAATTCATTTTTTTAACTACCACTTAGTGGTTTCACTATTCATCAAAAAATGAAAGTTTCCAGAAAAATACCAAAAATTAGTCCTAAGCTATATTTGACACTATGAACTGAAAAATGATGTCTATTTTACCAAATTCAAAACACATCAGTTTCATTAATTAATTTAAAAATTAATTCTCGTCGTCAAAACAAATAGCATGTTCATAAGAGATAATAACTATCAAAAGATTGACACTTGTTTATGTCTGGTTTAAATGTGAAATTACATCCCATGACCAACATTGTATTAAATTGTAAAAATATATTATAAATATACTTTAAAACCACTCAAATTAATAATTTATCACTATCAATTATTTCGATTAAAAAGGTTGTTTTTAATTAAAATTTAGTAATTTTCCCTATTCATCAGAAAATGAAAGTTATCCGAAAAGTACCAAAATTTCACCCTATGCTAATTTGGATATTACAAATCCAAAAATGAAGTCCATTTTAAACGATAAAATTTATAAAATTTCAAAAATTGGGTATTACTATTCATAATTGCTAGTTCATAATAATATTATAATAATATCTCTTTTAGTGAAACTCGGTATTGCATACTATACACGCTATCGAGGAAGGTCGCGATTGCGTGTAATGAAAGGAAAGTCAAGGATGGGTGTTGTGAAAGATCCTTTTGGTGTAGCATACAACACAAGATATTAATGAAATTAAAAAAATATATTCTTCATAAAATATCTGGGTGTTACATTCTACGCCCCTTAAAATGAATTTCGCCCTCGAAATTCGTCGGGTTTATAAATGGTTTACGACTTGAAAGTTTCTTTAATAGAAACCCACATCGTTAAAAGGAATACCAAAACATGGCTTTAAAAAATACAGTATGGAACGTAACGGTTACCCAAATTAACTCATCCCTGGGTTTCCATGTAGGAGAACATAGGTGAAAATATGGATATAGAAGAAAAATATAACCATCACGTAAGGATGGGGAGTGGTAGAGAACATGGCTATGACAAATCCAACAATCACAAAGCCATAAATTTGTGAAGAAATAAGGTGACATCTGATTCATCGGATATAAGAGCACTAGGACAACATTTTTGGTTTTCAAGATAAGTTACCTAAAGTTGATGAAATTGGAATTAGAAGAAATACTTTTGTGATTTTGGTACAGTCTCACTGTTGGTCATTCATTGGAAAATTTCCACTTCATCTCTTAATAAAATGAAGTTGAATTTGTCATTTTTTATGTCTTAGAATATCATGTGATAGAATGATGGGTCATTCCATCTTTATCAAACAAAAGGTTAGAAAAGTAATCAAAAAAATACATAAGTCCATATATAGTGAGATTAATCATATATGGTTCTTAAAATGGACTTATACTTCATATATCATATTGTATAATATAATAAAACTAATTTCTACTAAACATGGACTTCATGTAGGCCAGTGGTAGGCAATAAAGGCCAGATGCACTTCGGTTGTGGGTTTGATTCCCATAACCTTGTCCGACACGATGGGTTGTCACCCGTACTGGAGGTTGTCCTTTTTATAAAACTACATTACTATAACATCCCATAAATAATATTGAAAAAAAACTTCTATCCTTAAAAAATACTTACTTATGTCCAACATAATCCATTCTAGTCTTTAGGCATATCCATAATACTGTAGTCCACTCTCATATTATAGTGAAAACGATTACTAGATATTTCATATAACAAGCATGTTAATTCAATCGTTGATCCCCATATATTATATGATATGTTTTGTTGGTCACATTCCAAAAATTAGAAGTCCTTAATAGTGTATTCTCTTGAAAAATGAATACCCATTGAATCTTAGTGAAAACATGAATGCTGTCAAAATTTAACTCTTTCCACATACCAAAATCCAAAAATTCTATATACTCAAACCATGATATAAACTTCTCCTTATATCAGTCATGAGCTCATCAATACTATCAAACATTTAATTTTCTGCTTATCCCATCATTATACGCATATCATCTACTTTCCAAAAATACCTGAATATTCTTTCATGGTTACTAGTATCATTAATCAAACACTTTCAAAACATAGGAAAGACAACAGTGTAACAATCCTTAGATGTCTCTTTATTCCATAGTACCATGAGATTACTTAAACAACATTACACTTGATAAACATGTAATCATTACACTACCGTCTTAAACCATTGACCGAGCTTCAACAATTCATTCATCTCACATATCATTTGTAGTCTCTTCATCATCATCAACACAAATACTTCCATATGACCGTACTGATTCTCTTCATGAGACTTTCCCTTATGGAATTGGTTTGCATAATGCTCGTACATTCCACATTTATGACATTTAACCATTGTTGTAGAAACACCATTATCCTCATCCATGGTGTTAACTGAACCTTTTCCTTTGCACTTACTGGCTTTGTGTCCTTCTTTTCCACACCCAAAGCATCTTCCAGTTCCTTTGAAACAATTTCCACGATGCCTCATCCCACATGATTTACATGAGGGAAATTGAAATTTCTTTCCTTTATGATCGTCATGAAACTCCATCTTTATCATATTATCTGAGTCAGGAAAAATACCAAAGTTGAGATTATTGATCATATTATGATATTTCTGATTAGGCATAATAACGATGATTGGACTTCCAAATCCCGTTTCATTTGGTTTCTTTTGAAGAATATCATTCCATTGTCCATCATATCCCCCATTATCATGAATCATCCTGTTTCCAGCTATTTTCTAAAACCCAAAAAGAATAGTGTGAGGGGAAAAATCATGTTAGGGAGAACAAAATAGTAAAGGGGAAGAACCCTCAATATCTAACATCTTAGGTTTAATTATAAGATCTTTACCATAATTTTAGGACTATAACCTATACTTATACTTAACCTTAGGGTCATCCCTAGACATACCTTATAAATATCTGTAGGGATCTCACTACTGTTTTCATATCCTAGTTTCCAAAGGTTGACTAAACCTTTCCTCTGATACCAACTGTAGAGGCCCGAAGCTTGACGTACAAGGAAATTACATTACTTTTGCGGAATACATAATACATAACAAAAACAGACACACAAGGACCGTAATAATTTAGTGTCTTTGGAAACTTGGAACGTAATCTTCTAATCGTGGTGAATGATCTTCAACATCTCCCATAAAATCTTCTACTTTTAGTTTCTTTACCTAAAACCTTTATTTTAATCCTGGGGGAAAATAAAACATAAAAAGGGTGATCTCAAATTCTCAGTAAGGGCATGCGTGGATATAATAAAACATACCATATACATTTGAACATAAGAACTTGAACATAATGTTTAAACATCAAAATCTTGAGAAACGACTTAAAAAATGGAAGAACATAAGGCATAGATCATAATGGAACATAAATCATGATAACATAACATGAAAATAAAACATGTAATTGTGGAATCCATTACGCACATGTAATGATTTCCATAGTAGCCAAAGCATTGCTTCCAAGACCATCTTAGTGGACAAAGTCCCATTCTGAATCGAGTTCACTCCTCGTTTCAGTCTTGTAACACTGAACCGGATTAACATACCATTACATCCATGTCTATGTCATGAGATATAAAATCTTTACCCAATGCATTTGAGGGAGATATAGGTCCCACCCATCTCATAATGAAATCATTCTTACTTGTTCCACAAAATAAACTAAAAACATTCATCATAACCAAAAGAATAAAATGGGTTTTATAAACATCATCCCATTATTTCATAATCCATTTAAAAAATGGACATTTCATCATAATAAAAGTGAACCATGTAAATAATAGAGACATTAAACTTGAAACATACACTTATGAAATAATTTCATCTTATATGGAAAGTGGTTTTTGATAAAACACCTGAAATGAATTTATGAGGAAAATATCCTTTCTTCTTTAAATTCATTTTCTTTTCACAAAATGTCATCAATTTTTAAAAGAGAGATATTTTTTTTGGAAATATTCATGAGATATTTTAGAGGAATCTGCATTAAAATAAGGCTTTATAAAACCGTAAAAATTTGTTCATTCCGTATAAGTCAAAAAAACATTCTTCTCTTACTTTTGCCGGAAAAGTCAAAAAGTACCTCGTAACATAAACAAAAGAAAGATTCCTTTCATACCATGTAGAAAAACTCAAAAAATGGGTAAAAAGTTCTCTAAACATACATGAAAACACTTTTATAAATCATGGACATGGATGATAGAAATATCCCCAGAAAATACTTACGAATAAGCAATCTCAGATAAAAAGGAGATTTGCACAATTATCCCTTACCTTAGGTCCGATTTGATTCGTACATATCCAAACCTCTTGTATAATGATTTAAATAATGTCACTGACTTATTAAAGAATCATATTCATTGTTATTATATCATATATGTTTCACTTATGACTTTATATTACCCGTTCTTTTGTAAATTCAATGTTAAACCAGCGTTTTGGGTAAAATCATTTTCTTTATCGTATGTGTTTCGACTTGTCGTTCTTGATATTATTACTTATATCCTAATTTACATAATTCCAGAATGTAAAACGTGATTTATATATAATATATATTCATCATATAAATATATATTATAGATTGATAAAAGGAATGAAATACACCGTTCATGGAGATGGTAGGCCGTACGTACGCATTAACGTTGTTTTCGTTTCCCTTTTGAATTGAATGGAATTAAAAAAATGACATACATATATATATACACATAAATACATTATCATTATTATGTCATATATTTCATTATTATTCATTATATATATTTTATAATCATTCATTAATGGTTAACATGGAGAGTGAATCTCATCGCGTCGTGGAGATGGTAGTCCATATGTACGTACGAGCGATGATATCATTCCAAAGATCGTGGAATTGTATTAAATTGTATGTATAATATTACAGAATCAATATCTCTTTACAATAATCATATATATCCATTACTTTCACCATTATACCAATCCATGTAAGGTGGTGGTGGAAAACAGATTACACCACGGCGTGGAGACTGTATTCCGTATGTACACACGCGCGGTAATTTCGTTTTTCGTTGGATGGATAGTTGGTGAAATATTGTTGTTTCGTACTTATAATAACATATCAGTATATGATTGATACTGATGTTATTAATTCATAATGAAATGACTAAAGAAGAAGAAGTGGAAGAAGAAATAAAGATGAAAGAATCAGTAATGGGCATTACCTCTTCTTTGAAACGCCTCTTTGAGACCTCCTATTAGGGCACTAAAATTGGACTTTGAAGAAGACCAGGACCTCTAGGATGTTTATAGGTAAGTGGAGATGAGAATTTGGCAGGGGTTTTCCGAGCATGAAGGCTCAAAGTGGTGTGAGGAAGAGAGGGAGGAGGTGCCCTTTTATAAGGGAGGAAAGGGGCACCTTTGGAATAACTAAAAATATTATTTTATTATAATGTCTTATTCGGTTTTTGATAGCTCCAAATTAAATTAATTAGAATATGAGGAGGGGATGGGTCGAATTTCTCTCATACTATATAATTTAGACAAGTTTAGGTTCCTATTTTAACCTTATCATTTAGATTTACCTTTAAGTTAGATAATTTTACTTTTACCGTGTCTTTTTGTGTTCTTACAATATATGGTTAATAAACTTACTATAACAAGCCAAACGAAACCCAAGTTGTTTATTATTTATATATATAACCTTATCTAATTCATTTGGTCGATAATATATTTTTAGTAACATAATAACAATTAATAATACAATTTTTTTTAAAAAACTATTTTATGTCAATTTTGAAACAATTTGGTAATTGATTTTTGTGAAAATAATAACAGAATGATTAGTTCAAAAAAATTTAATTAAATAAAAAATAACATTTCATATTAACATATAAAAAATTTGGAAATCATAAAAAGACTCAAATTATATTTATTTGGGTATTTATAACATCAATTATGTCAATATTTCATTAAAATGATAATTACTGTATCATCATTGTGTCATAAATAAATTAAACTATTTAAAGTCTAAAAATTACAAATAAAGTATCATTATGTAGGAAATCGTTTTAGATTTCTAATGAAAATTTATAGTCGAATTTATCTTATGTATAACCCTATATTAAAAATGATTTACTTATTAAACGTTGATTTTAACTATTTTAACCCTTCTTTAAATAAATCAATAATAAATGTTCTAATCTAATCCAAGTGAGCCTAAATGGTCATATTTTATTCCTAAGGTTGTTTTTGGTCGAATTAAACATATCCAATACAATGAAGACATGTGTTAGGGTAATAATAATATCATTTTTACCCTTAATTAACCTATTTACTTTTAACCGTGGTAAAAAAAGTAAACAGTTACTATTCACCAAAAATTATTTTCATCTCATTGAACCACATTTTATTTACTGACATCAACCGTGTCTCTTGTATTTTTGAAATTCCACTCACAGAAGTGGTAAAATTATTTCTTATGAAAAATTCATTTTTTAACTACCACTTAGTGGTTTCACTATTCATCAAAAAATGAAAGTTTCTAGAAAAAGACCAAAAATTAGGCCTAATCTATATTTGACATTATGAACTCAAAAATGATGTCTATTTTACCAAATTCAAAACATATCAGTTGCATTAATTAATTTAAAAATTAATTCTCGTCGTCAAAACAAATAGTGTGTTCTTAAGAGATAATAACTATCAAAAGATTGACACTTGTTTATGTCTGGTTTAAATGTGAAAATACATCCCATGACCAAAATTTTATTAAATTGTAAAAATATATTCTATATATACTTTAAAACCACTCAAATTAATAATTTATCACTATCAGTTATTTCGATTAAAAAGGTTGTTTTTAATTAAAATTTAGTAATTTTCATTATTCATCAGAAAATGAAAGTTATCCAAAAAGTACCAAAATTTCACCCTAAGCTAATTTCGATATTCCGAATCCAAAATTGAAGTCAATTTTAAAAGATAAAATTTATAAAATTTCAAAAAGTGGTTATTACTATTCATAACGGCTAGTTCATAATAATATTATAATAATATCTCATTTAGTGAAACTTGGTATTGAGTACTACACACGCTATCAAGGAAGGTCGTGATTGCGTATAATTCAAGGAAATTCAAGGATGCATGTTGTTCAAGATCCTTTTGGTTTAGCGTACAACACAAGACATTAATGAAATTAAAAAGAATATTTTTCATTAAATCTCGGGGTGTTATAATTACCATAACAATAAATGTGTTTGTATAATGATTTCTGAACATTATAGGTGAAATCACGATAAAATACTATCATTGGGGACTTGTCATTTATTCTGAGTTAATGTATTTTCCCTAAGACATAGATTTCAATGTCATTTTAGGATGTTCTTTACATTATTTCCTTGTCGTCCTGGCTACATCATACAACCCAATTACTCAAATTCTCAATCATTGGAATATTAAATTTTATCCAATGTGATGGTTCCATTGATGGATATATATTATATCAACATGTAGATTAATTATTATATTAAAAATTATGGAATATTACTAATGGTAGCGGAGTATATCTTAATAATGTTGAATATTATTCTGAATTGGACCATTTCAAATCATTATATGAACTCGGTGAATAATATGTTTTACCAATTAGTAATATTACTCTATATATGGGCATTTTATTAGATATATAAATTATATCTAATATAATAAATCATATAATCAACTACCTATCATATGGTGTATATGGGAATGTTCATCCCCAAAAAACAACAAAGGAATATATTATGATTTTCATATAATATATATAGATTTACATAACTCACCATAACATCTACTTAAAAAATATCCCTACTATTATTCAATTCATGTTATTATAACTGAATATCTTTGAGTAAGACAATATCAAAAAAATTAATTTAATGTAATCGTGAGATTTAACCACATTTTCGTTTTAATTAATTTTATCAGTGAAGTTAATGAAATCAAATTTCATTGAAGATGGATTTCATTACAATAATTATAATTACTCCCAACACAAAAATAATCCTTATAAATATATATGATCAAATGATGTATTTCTTAAAATATTTGGAAGTTAATATTCTACATGATCACCATTAAAAATTGAAAAATACCCAATTTAAAATATCAGGAATCCTTATACTAGTAATTAATTATTTCATTGTTAAAGTAGATAAGAGGAAGAAAGTATTCATAATTATCTAAAAAATGATGTATATTCATTAGTAACCACCAAAAATTTAAATGAATCCTCACCATTAGAGTGGATAAAAATTTATTTGAATTGTATCCATGTCCAAAAGAATTATATTATAACCAAATTCCACAGAAATTAAGGTAGAGGAATATGAGGAATATAAAATAATATATACCCATATATTGTTTCATTAAGTAATATATACTATCATTTTTGGTCTTATAACATTTAAACTTTTTACATAGGAAGACCTATGAAGGTCCTTGATAAATTATCAGTGTCCTATAATGAAGATTATTAATAAATAACATTCATGATGAAAAAATTGACATGTATTAAAATTGAATTATATTGAAGCTCTTAGAAGTGATCTTAATTTAGAGACCTATACTTTTGGGTTCTGATAGTTAATATTTTGAATAACCAAGAATCTATTATGATGAATCTAATACCTGAAACCATAGATGAACCGAAAGTAGACTATATTATAAAATCTAAAACAATTAGTGATGTTAAATATATTTGATGTATTTAAAATACATTCTCTTTAAATAATAATTATGGGATGATTATAGTGGTCGTCAATAAAAACTATGTCATCTATCATTACTCAATAGATTACTAACCTATCAAAATAATTGAAATCTTAATTTAACATACATGTAGCTTCATATAAAAATAATTAAATATGGATACCATAGATGTAACCCTATATAGATAGACCCTAAAATGAGTAAACCATAATATTTAGAAATATATTTTAAATGTATTTAAATTGAGTATTTCCCTAAATCATAAGGAAAATTAGAGCTACACATCAATGTTCTTTAAATATTATCTAAAATGTCATTTTATGATATACCATTTAATTTTATGTGGAAAACAATTTTTTAACATTTATGATATTTTATTACCAAATTATTGATATATAAAAACCATTCTACAGTGTATGGTAATATAGTCTATGGATAATTCTCTTAAAATTCACATTTGTTGTAACAAAGATAATATTTCTCAAGTTCATAGTACACCGTCATTTTATGTAGGTTAAATGAATGAGAATATATGAGATATTATAAATTCAAAATATTTAAAATATTAAATAGCTTAATGTAATTTAATGATTTATCAACTACATAATAAGATTCATAGGAAACATTAATGAACGTTTCTACCCATTATCGTGCTCTTTATAAATAAGGTACCTATCAGTGGGACAAATATAATCAAGAAATCTAAAAGAATGTCAGGTAATATCAACCAATCCCGAATATATTTATATAAAATTTGATGAAAGCGAAAAAAATCATCTAGTGTCTTTATATATTCCATTAAATACCATTACCAAATGGAAGAATGATGTTGGAAAAGAATACATCTACTAATATCTCAATATATCAATTTATAAGAATAACACATGATCTTCTGAAATTGGTAAAATATTTGATGAACTCAAATGTTTTATTTATAAATTGATTCACAAACTATTGAATCCTACTATATATTTCATCTCTCAAATATACCCACTAAAATATATCCTCAAACATGCAATTCCTATATGACTTTTCTCATATTGGGGTGGTTATTTTTTGGATGTTTTATAGTTAGATCATAACATATGTGACAATTAAAGGTTATTCATTTAAAGATTTTTTTATTTCATAACCCACATAAAAAGGTAAAATTATTGATATAAAAGTACTATATGTAATGCTATACTCAAAAAATATACTCCCCATACATGGGAATTTTTTTTGTAATTTTAAGAGATCAGCTGGTAGAAGGATGTAAAACATGAAATTCAATAGAGTTGTCTCAGTAATTATCATATTCTCCATAAATTTTTTTCCCTTATTCATTTTTATGTAGATAGTGAATAACTAATGTCAATTTATAATATTAGGGTCTCATTTTAATTTTTATATTTTCTATTTATGTCATAATTTCATTAATATAGATCATGTGATGTCTACTGTAAGTAATCAAAATGAATAATGGAGAATATTCAATTATGAAGGCGGAACCAAATCCCCTTCTAAATTATGTATTATGGTTGATGAAAGAATCCACCTCTAATCCAATTTTATATATTTTCCCATTGTCGCAAATTGACTATGAATATGCATTGGATAATACATCCACAACATTAGAAGATCAAAATCAGGAAGAGAAAATCATTTTTTTGCACACCATATTGTTGTGTCCCCATTCGTTTGTTGTTAAACAAATTGTATCATGTGTATTGACATCGCACCTAAATAGTACTGTATTATAATATCACGATTTGATGCCACTATTGGATTGATATATTTGTTTTTGGAATATCAATAATTTTTAATTATTCGAACAGACAAAGAAAGCATAGAGAAGAGTGAATGACATGATGTTATCATTGGTATTTATGATCTATCAAATCTTCCATATATATATATATATATGGGTTTTATTATGTACTTATTAGATGTATTATAGGAGGATAAACAATAAATAATATTAAAAATAACCATAAAGGAATATATAGTTCTCATCAATCTATTACCAATATCTCACATCAGATTTGATTAATTGAAATATAATGACCATTAATGATAAATTATTATGTGTAATTCAAGAATATAAAACATTTTTTTTAATTAAATTCCAATTTCATCAATCACCATCAAGATCTCTTTTATTACTCTAAACATTCATGTACATTTATATATACATAATTGCTGTAATTTGATTATATATTATAGAAATAGAATTATAGTTCATCTATATCCTTTATAAATTTGACTTCTCCTTCAAATGGGACGACTCTATAGAACTAAAGGATGTTGAGTCAATGGAAATAGTCAACTACATGATTTGAAATATGATTACGATATTTTTTACCAATCAAGCTATTGATAGAAAACCACACCAAATTATTCTCATATGTGATTAATAAGATCTTCTAAAAATATTGAATTCCATCAAGGCACTCATCCTTATATTTTTCATAGATGAACGGATAATATATAGATTTCTATAAGACACAATAATATATAATCTAGAACACTGTGGATAATGACATGATGTCCTCGCCAAAAAAGCTGTTACATTCATTATAGGCCTACCAAGCCATGACAAGTATGAATAAACTTGTAATTCCTTATTAAAAGGAATATCGGACTGAGGTTTTATTATCCATAAAGATTAATTTTTCCGTACTTCATATTTCCATTTACATCCAATAGTAAAATTATAAATACTCATAATAGTAGTATGATGATATAGACTAAATCAATGAGAATATATTGTTCACCATTCAAACGAAAAAGTTGTATCAAAACTAATTTATATGAGCTTTTAATAAGAATTTTTACATTTTTTTCTAGGGGAACTATTAGTAGTTCTCAAAACATTAATGAAAATTGGAAGTACACTCCATTGATTGAGCCATATTGGGGAAGATATTTTTTCATAAAAATATTCTTCTATATAAAATCATATTCTTTAGTTATATTAGATGGGGAGAACATCTTGAAATCCACTAATACATGGTTTTATAAGAATTATATTAAGTATTTTTAAAAAAAATCACTATTCTCTCTACCACATTATGTTATACTACAAGTAACACAACCTAGTTGAAATACATTAAACAATAAAATGTAACATAATAGTCAGAAACATTTAAACTTCAAAACAATATCTTTAGGGTCTGTTGTTAAAATACATTGAAAACCTCCATAACACATGATAAAATACTATATGGAACAACAATATGATATATGAATTTAAATCACATATTATATCTTCATCTTTTTAATACACCACATTATATGGTAAGGGTCTTCTTAACACTATGTGTAAAGGAACTCCTCTAGTGTTCTATTTATATGAATTTAAACATTGCAATATAATATAATACTCACATGATAAAAAAATATATGTCATTTTAATGGAAAAAGAGTAGAAACCCTCTTTTATGTATCTAATGCACTCCTTTTACGTGTTTTAGTAAAATATGAGTGATATAAAAATAATTTTTTTTTTCACCCCATGTGCAACTGACATGATCAATATTTTATTCATAAATAAATTAGTTTATCTTAAATATCTCAATAATTACTAATATTAGGTAATAATATGACACATCCTCCATAACCATTAACTGGAAATAATGGGATATTCTACATGACCAAATTTCTTTTCATTGATTCATATATCAGTTAGATCATTATAGAAACAATTTTCCAATGATTGAGTATATAAAATGATATATTTTCTTTGAAATAGTCTTAATATAAGAATGAGACCTCACTTTATGATCATTGTGTGACAATATTATTATTATAATTATATACAATGTATTTCATGGATCCTTTTTCTTATTCCAATTAGAGAATAAATAAAATTAATTCCCTTATGTAATTATTTTGATTGCAATGGGTCCCACATTATACTTCTATGGTTTTTATGTGTATCGTTATTCTAGTCATCCATATAATCATATATTTCATAAAACATTATAAAAAATTATTCATTTGTAACGTATGATTAAATCGACATTGGAACCATCATTTAGAGTCCAATACCCATGAATTTCGCATAACAAATATTCATTGTTATCCTATAGATCAATATACATATGGAACCCTTCAAAAACTACATAAGGATTGATTCCCGATGACACCAAAAAAAATATCTTCCAAGAAGAGTTATCAATTACAAATAAACCCAAAAACTACTTTTCCCTACATATGATACTGATCTATGAAGTGGAATAATCTTTAGTTACTTTGTTGATAATGATTTTTAAGACTTTTTCATTTTAGTTATGCCAAGATATTATATCCTTGAACCATACGTAACATCCAAAAAATCAGGCTTCTGCTAAAAAAATATCATTATATATAGAATTAAAATATATAGAATTTTTTAGGGATCAATAAAAAATCAATTTCAATCCATTACCAGAAATCTTATTCACACATTGAATGTATTCACCACAATTCCTATTTCCATTCCCATTTTCTATCTCTTTCCATGTTCATATTTTTACTATAGGAAAAATACATTATTCCAGTGGGTGTTTCAGAAATTTATATTTATAATTTTTTAACATGGAATCATTCCATTTTTTATTCATTAAAGTCAATGATTCAAATGGGTTAAATAATTTTCGACCATGCCATTAACACCCATACTCGAGATACTTTCATAATATCATCAGCGTATCATATTATCTACACTACCCTTTCAAAATTATAATCCACAATTGCAATTTAAATTTCCAATCATTCCTTTCATTTACACATGGAGGAGAAACTCATTAGTGAAAAAATATTAATCGAAGAAAAACTATAAATTCATAAGAAAAAAAAATCTATAATTTTGGATGATTTTGAAACACATTTAAATGATGCAGGAGTATTGGGATTTAAGAAACTCATATATAGTAATAAAAATATTCTTTCATTTTTGAAATCGTTCTCCAAGGAATTACAATATCCTATTCAATCCATTTTAATTTATAGTTCATTATTTTTTATGCATTTTAGTCATCCTAATAGTTTTTCAATTGTTCAATTTGAAATTAAAAAATTTAAACTATACCAAAACATTGATTGAATTTCAATAAGCATCATATAAGGTATTTTATTAACATATTTTTGGAATGAACCACTTTTTTATAAGGATGAATATTTAGGTGATTTAAAATAAACATGTCACATAATTTATTTTAAATAATGATTGTTGTTATGTTATCCCACTTTTCATTCCCACTTTTCATAGAAGCACAATAATAAGTTATAATTTAAAAACACATTAATGTGTTTTTCCCTATATCCTCCCCATTCTTTTTAGTGTATAATATCAACTCTTCTATAATCTATGTTTTTATTTACACCAATATTCTACTTGTGAAGTCCCTTGTTACCAATTATACTATTAATGGACACATTTCCATTTTAATAATATTATTTATAATAAAATATATCACCCCCTGGTATATATTTTTCCTATTTGACACACCATATATCAACAAAAAAATTATACATTGAGTATAGAGGACAAATATGTGAGGAAGTAAATCAAAAACTCCAACAATAATCATAAAATTTAATATACTTAAGAAAATAACATTCACACTGAAACAATGATAACCCATACAACAATTTTATAAACATAATATTCAGTATAAAGTAACAATAATCTATAATTAAATAACAAATAATGAAATACATAATAAATATCATTTCAATTTGAAATTTTTCCAAACAACTAAAAACAATGAAATTTTTTACCAATTTAAATGATGATTCGTATCTTATTTTCCAGTAATATATTTATACATATAGAGAGTTAAGATCCCATATTTTATTTACCATATAATAAAAGGATTATCTCATCAGTCATGTTATATTTCTCAAGAGTCATACACAAACCTTAGGATTGTGAATCAGAACTACATGTTTTAAATGACTTTATATATTCACACAACAAAGATAAAGAATACCAATAATCATGGGGGATTTCACAAAAGGATCTAATTTCTCAAATAATGAGGTATGGAAGGTTATTTTTTTATATATATAAATTCCAAAACATATATAAAATATTATTATACAATGAATGATAAATATTATAAATATTAAAAAAAATTCCAAAATTGATATAATACAAAATCAACTTCTTTATATCTATTATTAAAATATCATGAAAATGTGAATAATTAATAAATAACTATATTTTATAAAATAACTTTTTTCCCTAATCTTTTTTTCATTTCAATAATTATATTCCCTTTTCAATAGTATTTAAAAATTATTTTCTCTTTATTTATTGAAAATAGTTGATAATAATGTTCAATTATTTATAATTTATAATTCATCCCTCCTTACAAATCATATTACATTACAACCACACCATTTTAATTAAAAATATTTACTTTTGTACAATGTAACAATATATTCTCCCACATTCATCTACTTATAAATTTTTTGAAATACTAATTGTAGTGTGGGATGGAAAATTACCCTCTAATGTGGATTTTTACTAAAGTAATTCATGGAATCAATAAGATTCAAGAACAGACTAAATATATTTATAGGTATTAAATTTATAAATGAAATAACAAAAAAATTCTCAAATTTATTTCATCAAACATTAATATTTATAAACATTAAAAAAATATCAAGCATTTTTCGTGAATTTATTGTGTTTTATATTTAATACAATGAAATATAGAATAATAAATAATATTAAAATTTTTATATAACAATATCGTGATTTGGGAAATAAAAAATAAAAAATTTACTCATTATATAAATCAAAATAATTAATAAATCAATATAGAAATAAAATATTGAATGCATAAAAATTTTACTGGATTTTTAACTATGAAAATTCATTCAATATTTAAAAATCAAGATTCATAAAATTATTACTCCAAGGTTTTCATTTAAATTTTCATCCCCCATCTCATTATCTCAATATTATCATATATGATTATTAATATAATTAAAAACAAGATTCCATATCTATATTTTCATCATAGATGAAAACTATAACATAAATATTACATGTAGCCAGAAAATTCTTTTCATAACCGAAAAAGATGTCAAATTTATGAAAATTAATAGAGATATATTAAAAATAATACTCTCATATGATAAAAATATAGTACTCATCTTTATTATCATTATTTATTATTCAATAAAACTTTATCATTGACTTTTAAAATCAATAAAACCTAAAAAAATATAACAATTTATTCGATTGATGCAAAAAAATATAATGGTTATTGATCCAACATCATAAATGATAATCCTTAGAGAAGTCTTAAAATTATATACATATTTAAATGAAAAAAAATATTAACTCTTCTATTTTCTATTATTAATACCGTTTAGTTAGTAAAAACCACTTTTATCATGTAATTGAATTATGGTATGAAATCTCTTGTCTATGATTTATCCCTGAATAATATTTTCAGTCATATGAAGTAATACTTCTCATCCATTTTAATGAAACTATCTTTAAATTATTATAAAGAGTTCATTATGTGTTGGTAAATCATAATGACTAATTTTTATAAATCATTTCCTATATAATTTCTATGGTATTCTACAATCATAACATCCTCTCACTACTCATCATTAAATTATATAATTTTTTACTTATTTAGGAATATTTATCCTTTATTTATTTCTTATTGTTTTCTTCTGTTGAGTATTTTTCTTCTTCTTTAACATCCAATTAATTAATTTTAAGGGTTTATTCCTTGGGTCATATATCTGGCTTGACTTTTTTATTAAAATAATCATTAGATTTAATCTCAGACTTAGAAACTCCCTCAAATATTTCCATATGTCTTTTCTTGTATTTTTATTCCTCCATGGGATACTCATGGATTAATAATTTTATATTTTACCCATTATCTATATGTATTAAAACACCCCTTTGATTTTTTCTTCCATATTATAGAAGTAATTTGTTTTAAACTTAAGAGTTTTTCATGTTCCCACATAATTATTTCTATGTATTTTTTTATGGAAAAACTCTTTAAATAATTCTACAATTTTAACACCAAATATATTTGGAAATTAATGAAGTATCAAAACCTATATCCTCTATAAAAATGTAAAAGAAAATATAAATAATCAAAATATAGAACATAAACTATAATAAAATAATTGAATGTAATATTAAAATAGTTGGACTTAATAGAACCAATTAGAATCAACTTCATTCTCACATTTCCAACAATTGAGAAAAACATGATTGATCATTGGGTGTCATTAATTAATATTGGTAATGATTTTTAGAAATTTAAAAAAATATACAAATTCAGTATAAATTCTAAATTTTATTATAGTATATAAATTTTCTGAGGTCAATTCCATTGATACATGGAAACATTGAATTGAATATTATATGATAATGGATATTAAAAATAAAAAATAAAAAATTAGAATATTTTTATCATTGAAGGAAATATTCTAGATTACTCTAATTTATTCATGTATTATATAAGAATATTATATATATTATTTTTTATCTTGGATCAGAGATATCATTCGATTAAGCAGCCTAGTGTTCTCAAGATTAATTTTTGAAATTTATGTAATATCATAAATATCACATGTGTTAATTATTGATGCAAAATATTAATAATTCCAAAATGGGTGCTTGAAAAAAAATATTATGTCTTTTTTCATTTTGAATCATGGGTTTTACCATCATCGAGATTGTACCTTTGATGGTATCAGATGTTAACAAAAAGTAATATCATATAAAAATTAATAAATTAAATTAAATATATAATTTATTTTATTTAACATTCTATAAAAACCTACATAAACTATATTAAAATCATTGAGGTTTTTTTATCTATTTTTTGTTCTATATGTTTCACCTGTAATTATTTGTTCTTTCATCACTGGTGTTACATTTCAATATACTAATTCTATATTAAAATCATTGAGTTTTTTTATCTATTTTTTGTTCTATATGATTCACCTATAATTATTTGTTCTTTCATCACTAGTGTTACATTTCAGTAGTGGTTGGCCATAATTCTGGGGAACCAATCATTATGCAAACATTTTTTTGTGTAAGGGATGGATATTGTGATCAGTAATCTTCATTACATGGGGATCATGTGATGAATGTTACTAAAGTTGATTTCGATTTATTTGGTGCTATTAGTTTATATTACAACATGCGATGCAGGATTGGTTCAATATCCATGTTTTAAAGATAACTTTCGATATCACGATATTACTATTCAGATATAAATTGAATTCAGTTTACTCAGATCTACTCACAGGGGTGATAATCAATAATGACATATTCAAGGATTTGTGATGGATGAATCTGTGTGATGACACATGGGTTCTATGTCAATCCACAATATACAATGTTTATCAGAAGAAGGATAACCTTTTAGAGGGACCTTTTTTGGGTGGTATAATTATGTGTCAAAAAATTTGTCAAATGTAATGTAAAATAATTAACATTGAATGTGATTCTTACCTATAATCTTAGGGTGCACCTCAATAGGAACATAAAAATTCCAAGAGTACATCGGATTGACAGACCATGTAATAAAATAATTACATGGAAAGAAAAACATGGACATGTCCAGCCATTCAGAAACATGGTCAGGAGTTACCAGGATTAGAAATTCCATAAGCTCAGACACATTCATGGGAATGGGATGTGAATCAGGGGAATGACTTGGTGTAGAAGAGGCATGATAGGTACTGCAATTATATTTTGTGTACTCATTTAATAATGTCACTAATCCTTTGTCATCTTTATCTTTGATAAATTTCATAATGGTATAGTCCTCTGATAAATTACCTGAGGGTCTTCTATGGATTCATGTCAAACGCCTAGGATGGTGTCCCATTTGAAGTAATTTAGTCAAAAATAGATTTTTGGAATCCCTTCGTGAGGCCCAATCTAAGATCCTATAACATATTCATTCTTCATTGTTGGGTTCATGGTATCATCAATCCCAAAAGTAACTATATATTAATCCCTTACATATTTGAATAAACAAAATTGGGTTGTGGGTATACGACATTTATATGAGATTCGTCTCCTTTCTGTATATCGATATATTCAAAATTATAGTTTGTACTACTTATGGAGTGGAATGATGGGCATGAAATCAAACATATAAACCATTACTTATATTTGACATGTGGAGTGTGTTCTCCCAGATAAGTTATATGTGGACAATCAATAATGAATCCTTGTGGGGCATTACATTTTTTAATATCCCATCATATCATTTTTAAATGTTGAGTATATACTGATATTTTTGTTTTATGTGATTTGATCATATTCCTATGATGATATATCTATTATTCTTGATGTTATATGATTAACTATTTTAGGGATAACATATATGTATTGTTATAATAATCCATGGCTGGTATTTTACTTCTTATGTATTGTAATATATAGAAGACAAACCTTTTAATGGTGTTATATAGGGACCCATTTTTGGTAGTGATTAATGATCGAGAAAAACCTTGGTGTGTTATGGCAGAGACATTGAGAGACGTTCATTTCTATATATTTAGCTTTGATATGTCATCTATTTCATTTGGATGGATTTATTTTTGAAAATTTTACATTCTATTAAATATTAAAACAATATTAGGTATGTTATTATATAGGAATTTATTTATGGTTATCCATATCAATAGTTGATATATTTGTTTTGTTTGGAGATTTGTGTATTTATCTAAATCTGCATTAGGATAAATACTCCCATGTATGTATTATTCCAAGATGGGGTTATTTTCCAGCCCCATATATATTGGAGGAGGTATTTGCATATTCCTGAAATGGAACATTTTAGGACGGATCATAAAAATGTGGTATTAAATGTATCTATTATACCATATTACTAAACACTTTGATATTTTTTGGGGAAACTATGCAATGTTTTTCATGATTTTATCTTAATAAAGGGAAACTGGTGTGGTTATGGTTGTCAATATATATAAGAAAAACAAATGTATAATCATTCATTTTGATTCAGAAAATGTACATAAGGTATCTGGGAAAACATTATTATCAATATTGTATAGGAATGTGTTTTTTTCATGTAATTTTTTAATGGGATCCAAAAATATTTTTATTAGGTATGGTGTTGAGAGAGGGGAAAATTTTATGGCTGATGTTTTAGCTCATAGAGTCATTGAAGATTTGGATCTCATTCTATAAAGTAACATTGGATCCTTAACATATAATTTCAAGAGAAAAATTAATGGTGACAATCTAGGGTTTCATCATTTCTATCCCCCTTGATCATCTTCCTTCTTGTTTTATATGTTGTAATTTCTTAACTCCTATTTTTTATTAATAAAATTTTACATTTCATTTAGTGCTGGATATTTCATATTTTAGGATATCTTCATAATGTTTTCTTACTAGGATCATACATCATTATTAGAATGATGATCCATCGAGTGTGGAGTCTTTCAAGCAAGGTCCATTTCATGATGTGTCACCACCATGTAGTGAACTATCCATTAAACAACAGTTTTAGGAGATGATGACACTAGAATTACAAGATGATTAGTTACAGAAGATGAGAATGCTTCAAAACATTTATAGATATTAAACTCTCATTTTCTATGTAATTCTTGTTCCAAATAAGGATATGGACAATCATTAGTTGGTAACATGAATCATTCCTCTTGTTAAGACACATTTTGACCATATGGTAGATCTGACAGTAATCCATGTTTATATTTCAACATGATGATGGTTGGGATTAGTGACCATATAATTTAATGAGTCGACTTTTCTATGGTCTGATTTGGGGTTCCTTTTTAGATAGGAGGTATCTCCAAATAAGTTTAGATATGTGCATATCCATGGGATTATATTTTATGATCATAGTAGTATGACTGTGACTTGGGAATAATTGGGTTCAATAACCTCATTCAATGATCATTGGATATGGTGTGAGATCTATTATTTCCATCCCAAACCATATAGAGTTAAACATTCATATAGGTTTTATAAATTTTGATACCTTTGTTAAGACAAACCCATTATATGTTGTCAGATAACACATTATTGTTATATTTTTTCTTGGTTGAGTAGACAAGGATGGTTGATGCTAATAGAGGGTCCATGGTAACAACGACAATAGTGGTAGAGATAATGTGATAGAATAAGGTACCTAGACATGTGAAACCATTGAGGATGTGATCCAAATATATTTGTTCTATGATATAGAGATCATATGATGAATATAGTTAGCCTATATATAGGTGATTCTACTCATGTTATGGTCAGAGGAATCTTTCTTGAGATTGTATGACATGATGAATGGCAGAGAGAGAGAATGTGGATGGGTCTTTTATATAGGGGATGCAGTAGGATTATGTAGTTATGTAGAGTGGTGGGAATGTATGATGATCAGGGAGAATAACGGGAGGTGGTATACATTATTACTTTTTTCGACTACCACCCATTGGTGGATCATATTTGAAATATTGAGCTAGAAGACAATAATGTGGGAATTTGCAGCTGGTTAATTATAATGATGAAAAGGCTATCTGGATGATACAATGTACAATCTCTCTGTTTTATACCTTATTTGTAGTACTGAAATACACATGTGTTAGTTGTTATTTAATTCCCACTTTTCTAATTTTAGACATAGAGGTTCTTGGTGATATCTGGTATCAAATATTTCATTTAGAGACAACTACTAATAGGGGATCATCAATCAATCAATTCTATAGATGGTTTGAAATTAATCATGTTTACAAGAGACTCATTTGGGATCTCATTATAGCATTAATCTGGCCTGAAGACATCATCACACATATTTATTTTTTATACACATTTCATTCATGGTATTCTATTTTAGGTAGAGGATGCAATGTGTTTATGGTTATTTGATTATGATTTCCTCTGTTAATGAAAACAACAATTTTTTAGTTTATTATGAAATCCTGAAATGTAGGTAGAAACCTATCAATAAATAGTTGGTTAGTATGACCATTTGTGAAGTACATGCTATGAGTTTCTCATTTTTTTCTATGTGGTAGTGTATGAAGATGACATTTTTGAGGACATACCAATATTACATCCCCACTGAGTGATAAAATCTTGCATTAATCTATACACCAAGAAGCCCTTGATATTAGATTCATCTTATCATATGTATCATATAGTGATTTTTATGGTGAGGGTAAAATAGGTGTACGTGGAGATGAATGTATTTATTAGTTTCGGTGTTTCACCTTGGACATCCATAGTTTTATTAGACAAGATTTAGTCCATGAGATTGATTTTTTCCTTGGATTACCATTTCATTAACTAGGATAACGTAAAGAACATATATCCACTAATATGTATCAATCACCTCTTCTATTATTCGATAGGGGTGTGATGGTTCTCGAAGATTAGCCTCAGATCAGGCTATCACCAGGTGCGAGTACGGGATGATGATACACATAAGATGCAAATAAAATTTTAAAATGGTCACTATGTATACGTAGTGATTTTTTCATAATGATAAATTAAATATTTGTGATAATGTGATTCATGAATCACATCATTTACAATTTTTTATACTAGAATATGGTAGTTTTCATCAATGATATTGTCTTTTACTCGTCATCCAAAGAGGATAACACAATACACATCAGAGTGGATCTAGACATACATTGAGAAAATTTGTTTTATATGAATCTCATAAACTACCCATTATTTATCCAAGAGATACAATTTCATGTAATTATTATTGAAATAGAGAGTGAAATAGTTGACTCAATGATGGCCTATGTAGTGTTTTCTTGAGAGACACCAAGAGCCTAAATGTGGTGTGGAACATCCTTATGTAGGAAGTATACTATTAGAGATTATTACATAATATCTCTAGTAAATTAGTTCGCATGAACAAAAATGTCTTATAAGGGGAATAATTCCATGTGGGGAGAGGGTATATAGTTGGATTTCATTGAATTGTGGTAGATATTTATATGTTCTCACATCGTGTGATCTCGATAGGTGGCTATCGAGTATATAGTGTTTTTTGAGTCATTAAGGATATGTATTCATTGTGTTCAAATTTAGATATTGGTGGTTATTTTTACATTAGTTGACACCACATGAGTATAACTATGTGAACCAAAATCATAAGATATGACAATAAGTCTTTTCATTTATGATGTGGCAATACTACCTTATGGGTGAATGATTTATCATACATTCTAAAAAATGTTGTAAGTATATCTTCTACCAGAAGAATCATAACTTGATATAGAGGAGATAGAAATAGTTATTTTCTGTATTACGACTCAATGATTTTATATATTGTGGTGACGTGGAATGGGGTAGTAGATTCTATTTTAAGGATATCATATTTTTATCTAATGGTCAAGGCCTCAACGTAGTTGTAATTATTATATTTACCCTTTTTCATTTCAATGGAGTATTTTTCTAGCATTTGGATGTTTTTACCTATCCATTATTACTTTTATTTAGGGAGGTAGATCATGTGGATCTTAATATGAGACCCTGAATGAAAAAAATAACCATTGGAAATTCCCTTGAGGGATTTTATAAAATTGGTGTGCAATTTGTTCTTTTCAATGGATTCATTACAATAATAGTGAGTTTCCTTGAATTTATTTTTATGGACTTCCACACATCTCCCATAGAATAACATTCTATTCTTGAAACAATGTAATAGGACCTCCAAAATCCGTTTTGTTGGACATGGATAAAAAAGGTAGTTATAGAGTTGTTCACAAGATGCATTACTTATCAGTAAGTGTAGTTTGAGCACTAGGTTATAGAAGATATAGATGAATACAATGTCGTTCCAGTGTGGAAGTGGTATAAAATATCAAAGGAATTTTTGATGAGGTTACAATCTATATATAGGGGAAATGATCCAATTTGTGTGATTTTAGAAAGACTCATAGTGTGCTACCACTTCTTAACTATTACATAGAAGAGTTAATATTGGAGACTAGAATGCCTCTACATCTAGGATAAAGTCTTACCCCATAGTGTTCCATTGATGATTTTTTTACTAGGATATAAGCTTCAAAACTCGGCTATGAATGGGGTTGTTGGAAGAAATTGGTATTCATTTGAATTTGAACATCATCTTCCACTATAATACTGATGACCAGAATGAGAATACATTTTTGTTCATAGATGATATGTTTTGGTTATACAATATAGAATTTATAAATTGTTCGAAGGATCAACTACCACCAGGGGAATTTATATAAAAAATATCAACATATACTCCATTGAACCTTCACCATTATAGGAATTGCATGGACTATCCTACAAGTCTCTACTATTCTTGACAAAATTTGGGTAGTTTTCATGTACGGATCTTGAGTTGTTGCAAGCCACTATAGAGAAGGTTATGATCATCTAGTAGTGGATAAGAATTTCATTGAGTCCCCATATGTTTTATTCAGACTAATAACGGAGGAATTAAGAGTTTTAAGAGAGATACAATATGTTCTTGACTATCCCATAAAGATGATGGTTACATATATTTCGATGGGGAAGCAAGCTAACTCTAAGATTCATCGGCCCTTTAAAGATATCATGTAGAATTGGAGAAGTTTCTGTCCTCTTATCTTTACTCATGATATTTGATCGGGTACATGATGACTTCCACATGTTGTATAATAGGTGTACATGAATGACCCATTTCATTTTTTCAAATTGGGAATGAAATTAATTGATTATAGAGCTATGTTAATGGTAGAACATTAAAAAGTGAGGATCAACAAGAGAAGGTCATCAATAAGGGAAAGGTTCTCTTATTGTGTATCCGATGGAATCATGAGAATGTTAAAGTGTGAAGCTTTAAAGAGGATACCAAATTTAAATTTTTGTAACAACATATCATTGTGTATATTTTTTTCCTTTAGGGTACGTAAATACATAAGTTGGTAAGAATATAAAAACATTAATTTTCTCATACATTAAATCAAATTATTATATACATCATTTTTAGTTTTAAGAACATAAAGGGTGTGAGATTCCAAGGCTCTGTGTGGTTAGAATTATCTTTTGAAATATATTATACATTTTACATATCATCCATGAATTGTTTTACTGAAAAAAGTGGAATTACAATTGAATGTAGACTTGTTTAATAAGTATAAAGAAATAGTTGCCTTCAGATCATGGTTTTTATCCTTGGAAAGATATGAACATTTCCGACATTAGGAGTTCCCATAAAGATAGAAAACAATTAAATAAATAAAATTTATAAAGAAAATTATTTATTTATATTAATGTGACACAATGAACTAATCGGTCTAAATTTAAATATTTGTATGTCCATATATTATGGTTCTTTGCATAACTTCACGAATTATGATATATCGTTGACGAGATACTTGGTAATCATCGATGAAAAATTCAGTATCATCTATGCTAATTAATTTAGAGGATCTATCTGATGAAATGGTAACATATTTTTTATTCATTAGCGATTGCTTATCCTTTTTACCAAACATCATTATTAGGGGGATTTATCACTATTTTATTATCATATGAATAATGTGATTCAATCCACCAATGTATTTATTCACAGTTCAACCATATTTCATTTATGGGTTATCTATAGAATAATATTATGATGAATAGTTTATATTATTATATATATTCATTCATTATTAAAATGGAAATGATTCAAGGACAACCCAAGTATGACTGATGTATGTTTTTCATCTACATGGTTTTAGGGTTTCTCCCATCATTCATTAATTTATTATTAGAAGTGTTTTTTACTATTGGTTAATTAGAAATAAGTTGAAATCCAATAGTATACACCCTTATCTTGAAACAACATATTGGTTTGGAATATACATGATCGGTATGACATGGGGATCTTGTGATTGTTTTAATGATAGTGGATAAGAAAAATTGTAGGGTATTCAATTATGGTTTTTTATATAGTGGTGGATCAGTTCGACGTTAGAATTTGCATGATCATTTTAGGTTTCTGAATATCATTTTTCCTGTATCCATCAATTTCATTTGTTTCAGATACATGAATTTTTTTTAATATCATAGAAGAAATCAAAGAAAAAGTGGTATAAGAGGAATCATCATGATGAATTGTGGGTTTGTGTTATACTTCACTATATGGAAGGAAAATATGGTACACACACTGTGTAGGGGACATTGGGATCTGAAATAGGGTTTGGCGTGAAAAGAATTATCACATGGTTTGTGACAATTATCTCCAAATTTGTGAGCCTTATCAGAAAGATTGACATGGATATTAGTGGGTATAAATAAATAGACATGGTTATATAGTATTGGACTCTCTATACAATCATACATTGTCATGGCTATCAATACTCAGAAAAAACTATCTATACATGGACATGATAATAATTACATTATCTCAAACACACTATGTACTTAGATACACACATTGTAAGAAAATGTCATACATAGGAAGAAGTCATATTTTATAGGTAAATACAAGTTATACAAGTACTCAACATTTAATACTTAAAATTTATCATAAATTTGTTCTCTTCTTTAGATTGTGCATGTTTTCATAGGGAATGTTCCCCATTATCCATTACCTTACTCATTTTTGTTGAGTCACATCCTATATATAGGATGGTGATCCCCTTTTAGGAATATCATTCATTGATAGAGTTTTATAATTCCCTTATAAGGCCTAATTTCATATTGTCTACAATCATCAATTACCTTGACAGTTTTCAATATGTCCCTCTAACTAAAACTATGTGAGTGTTGATCCCTAAAATAGTTAGTTGATCCATACTGAACTATTTGTATAACCCATGAATCTTGATTGTATACCCTTTCTATGTGTTGAGCTATTCAGAATTCTATAATAAACTAAATATATCGAGATTAAACTATCATTACATATAATATTGACACAATTAGTTATCTCTTGATCAAGGAGTGTGTTCTCCAATATAGGTGTTCTGTGGATCCTTTATATTGGAATCCTAAACTAGCGTTACAGTTTTTTATTTACCTTTAGATTATGTGTATATTTTGAGTTTATTTGGATAATATTTTCATATGTTCTTATAAAATATAAATATGATGATATAACTATTATTCATGAGGTTATATGATTACTGATATCATGGTTCCCTATATTGTAATGTCATACTCAACACAAAATTGAATTTTCCAGCATGTGTCATGTCTTATGCAGACGATCCAAATTTTAATGATGTCTTATAGGGACCAAGAATTGGTGATGGTTATTTAGACATACAGGCCGATGTGTATTCATTTTTTTACTTCAATAGCAGAACCCTTATACACTTTTAGGCTGGAATATTCTACTATATTGTTTTGGGGGCTTGTAATTTTTTATTTTGATTTACAGTACTTGTTTTCAGACACTAATGCATGGTGTTTAATATATATCAATGAATAGATGATCTTTCATGACATTTCATCATTTTAAAATTTTAGTATGTGTGTGTTTGTGCAATTAATACTGCGTAAGGCCACCCATGTGTGTATTATTCCATGTATAGTCTATTCGCTAGAACATGGCCTATTGGGAGAGGGTTGGAGTAGTCATGACATGTGCCCTATTTTTATGGGTAGTGACACTATGATTTCTAATTTTACTAGTCAATTGAAAATTATTGATTAAAAAATAATAGAAAAATGAAGTAATTGTGGATATTCATGCCTCAATCATATTTGTATTAATTTGAATCCATTGCCATTATCCTCACTCAACAACCGAAAAACTCACCTTTTTATGGGAATGTATTTTATTAAATTAATGATATATTAAAACATATTAAAATTTTAAACGTATTAAATAAACTGATAAATTTCCATGGAGAGTTCTAGGCACTATGAAATTATTTAGTCTGGATTCTGTTAAGTCCAGAAGGCTGAATACTCTGAGAGGGTGGGGGGGTGAATCAGGGTATGACTAATTTATAATTAAAGGTAATTATGATCTTGTTTAGATATTAAGAAAAACAATATTCTCTATTTTTCCTCTTGCACAATATAAACAGAAAGTAAAGAAAGAACATGACAAATTAATTTTACTTGGTTCACCACTAAGGGCTACGTCCAAGGAGCATACGCCAACCGGTTTTCGGTCGTACCAAATTCCACAAAACTTCACTAGCTGTGGATTACAATGTTCGAGTATAGTCACTCTATCCCAGGCTCACTTCCTTTACAAGTTTTAGGGTCATCTCACTACTTACCCAAGGGTCACTCCTTGTCTCTCACTCTCTGGCTCACTGTCGATGGAGAGGATCACCTTCTGCCTCTTCCTTCGCGCACTGCTCTGGAAAAGATCCACTCACAGTTTATATAAATGTCAGTCTATTCATCTACATGAAGTAATGAATATTACTCTGTATATAGATGCTCTGTTGAGTTCCAACTTCAACTTGTAGATGAATCTATCTTTTTCACCGAAGGTATCAGGAAAACTTCCTGCTTCCACATGGCACGAAAACACTACTGGAAAAACAACCTTACATGGCGTGCAAGTCTATGTCGGCGCGCACGTATCAGCACGCAAGTCACATACGGCATGCAAGTATTCCTCAACCACTAGCACGACACAAGATTCTTCTACTCCAACCTTGCGAGACACACTTACTTTTACCCCCAAACACATAATGGTGCGTAACTACCAACTGGTGCGCAACCTCACACATCAGCGCACAACTTTACCTGCGTGACCACACACCACATGCGTGACCACCACACCTATGCAAAGGGAGCGATAAATTTTCAAGGTTTTGATCTCCAGTGAGAATTGAGGAGGGTTGGTCTAGTATTTATAGGCAATTTGACCACCCTGCATGATGGCGCACAAGTCACCCCTCGGCTCTCATGTCTCTGCACACAGGTCTCTTCCCCTGCCAGTAACTTGTGCGACCCCCATCCAAACTTTCATGATCCTCTTTCGTTTTCTATAATTTGATGTTATGATCCTGAAAAACAACAGGTGTGCAAGTTTCCTATCATCCTAGGAACTGGCATCCAAGTCCTTTCTCTTGGTGCACAAGTCACTTGTTCGACCAACTCCACAGTTGCGCGATCCCTATCCCTTTGCCATATTTTGATGATATGATCTTGAAAAACATATGGCGCCCATGTTTTCATGAAATCAAGTACATGGTGCGCAAGTCCCTTTTCCAAAAACCACTCATCTTCATTTATCGATATTTAGGCCCAAACATTTGGGAAACACTGGAAAATGGTGCCACCTTGTATCTTTTCATTTTGTACCACCTCTAGATCATCCATTACTTTGTCGATGTTCTTGAATCACACATTGATCGTTAACCACAGATATTGAACTCGACATTCCACCATAAAATTCCCTTTGTCAAGAAATTTTTATGACATGGATTTCTTTGTTAACAATCACAACACAGATGTCCACTTTTTCAACAAACACAATCACCTCAGAATTGATTCAATGATACATTGAGGGATTTTTTCCAAACAATCCACCTCTTTGGTTTTGTTGAAAACTCTTCCATAAAAAGATACATCAGCAATTATTCTGCCACCATTATCCCTTTTTTCAATTCTGATAGCGATCATGGATTTACTCAACACATACTCTAAGACCACATGAGCAATGCTTGGCATGAGAAACAATAGTAAATGAAAATTTCATCAATGAATAACTTCATCTCTGACATCCACTGTTGACACCAAACTGATACCATTTTTTACCAAAATAATACCAATTTTTGGAAATATTATTACCACATTCCAAAATTTCTCTTTTTCTTTTATCAGGATCATTAGCTTTCGTAAAATCTATTCGTTGATCGATCACTTGTAGAATTGTCTGATTTAATATGCTCCACCATTTTCATTTCTCTCCCCCCAATCTGGCTAATCCACCTGTCATCTTCTCCCCATATCATTCATTATTTCTCAAATTGCCACACTGTATCACCCTTAAACAATCACTATATTCTACCCCTTTGTCAACGAACCCAAAGGTCGCAACTTTGCAGTCTGTAACAGAGTAAAGAACACGTATTAGTACATTGGGAAAACACATCATACCTCGAGGAGATGGTGTAGTTCCACATCCACACTATTTCAAGTGTGGGGAGTCAACTGAACTCCCCCGAGCTAGTCAATGCCTTTCAAATGCTTCCTTGGGTAAGGCCTTTGTCAGAATTTCTACATCCTATAGCTCTGTAGGCACATACTCCACCTTCATGATTCCCTGCTCAACTTTCTCCTTGATAAAATGATACATTATCTCAATGTGCTTTGTCCTTGAGATATGGATGAGATTTTTGCTGATATTTATAACACATGAGTTATCACACTATATTCCGATCGGAGACTTCACTTCAACTCCCACATCATCAAGCTGCTAATTCATATACAATAAATGTGTGCATGCTTGAGTGGTCGCAATATACCCAGCCTCCGCAGTTCTCAATGAAATGAAATATTGAATCATGATTAACCAAGATTTACACAATACACCAAGATATAATTGACCTCATGATGATGATTTTTTGTCATCTACTGATCCAGTCCAGACTATATCAGTATATCCCAATAACTCTATCTGAGACTTATCAGTATATGTCAAGCCGAAATCCACTATTCCATGGATATATTGTAGTATTCTTTTCACAGTAATCATGTTGATTTCCTTGAGATTACTCTGATATCTCGCTGCTTGGCATGTGGAGAAAACATTATCAGGCCTTTTCATGGTCAAGTATAAAAAACATCCAATAATTTGCCTGTATTTTGTGATATTAACTGCCTTGGCATCCTCACTTTTTGATAATTTCATCGGAGTAGCAACCAGAGTCTTCATTTCCCTAGAATTCACAATTAAAAACCTTCTAAGAACCTCCTTGGCATATTTGTATTGAAAAATTAATGTTCCATTCCTTCCTTGTGTCACCTGTAGACAAAGGGAAAATGTTTGCTCACCAATCATTGATATTTGAAACTCATTTATCATGAATTTGGAAAATTGTCTGCACTGAGCTTCATCTGATCCTCCAAATATTATATCATCGACATAACCCAACACCATCATCATTTGATTACTATTGTTGATGAAATAGATATTGTAATCAACTCCTCCATGCTGGAAACCATGCTACTTCAAGTACTGATCAAGCATTGACTACCATGCCCTTGGTGCTTGTTTCACCCCATACAACTCCTTCTTCAGCCTGCAAACATTGTTCTCATCCTCATGAATGAGAAAACCATCTGAATTCTCAATATACTCCTCCTATTCCATAAATCCATTCATGAATGCATATTTGACACCCATCTGGAAAAGTTTGAACTTTCTTTGCACCATTATGGCCAAAAATAATCTGATTGTCTCCAGCCTTGCAACTGGTGCAAATGTATCATCAACATCTATTCCCTCTATTTGGGAGTATCCCTTGCACACTAGCTGTGATTTGTTCTGCATTACTGTGCCATATTCATTCATCTTGTTGCGATAGACCCATTTAGTCCTGATAAAATTCCTGTCTTCTGTCCTCGAAACATTCTCCCATGTCTAGTTCTTCTCAATCTGATCAAGCTATCCATTCATAGCCTGAACCCAGTTTTCATCTTCAGCTGCATCGGAAAAACATTTCGGCTCCACCTTAGATAAAAATGATGTTTACTGTAATGATTTCATTCTTTGAGTCTAAACTAGATCTGTTTGATCACCAATGATATTCTGCCTATCAATTTCAGCTCGACTCTTTGGCTTTCTTGAAGACGCATACTTTATTTATTCTTTCTAATCATCAATATCTTCTTCCGAGTTAGTTTCTTCCACTTATACTCCCCCTTTTTTCTTACCTCGTCATCACTTTCATCCAAAAATTGTTCTCTGGGTCGTTGAGTATTCTGTTCATTTTAAATTATAGTGACATCATTGCCCTAAACAAATTTTCCCAGCCTTTTGTTGAAATATTTATATGCTTTGATTTTCCTGGAGTAACCAAGGAATATCCTCTCATAACCTCTTGACTCAAACTTACTGTGATATTCTTTATTGAGAATGAAATACTTACTTCCAATGTTTTGAATGTATTTCAAAGTTGGATTCTTTCCATACCACATTTCATATGGAGTATTCCCTTGCTTCGAAAACAATAGAGACATGTTTGAAATATAAAACGATGTCTGAACTGCTTCCTTCAAAAAAAATTTCTAGTAGGTCTTTTACAATAATAATTGTTCTGTCCATGTTGTTGATGATACGATTTATCCTTTCAATAACTCTATTCTATTAGGTAGTTCTCACCAATGAAACTTGATTCTTTATCCCGTGTTTCTCAAGATAGACTTCCACTTGACTGTTTGGGAATTCTGTACCATTATCTGACCAAAACATCAAAATTTTCATTCCAATAATCCTTTATAATTCCCTCCTATACTGCATGATACAACTGAATAATTCTGTCTTATGGGTAACGAAAAATACCCAATCCATTTTTCTATAATCATCAATAAAAAGGACATAGTACCTTTTCCCATTTATAGCTCGTGGAGAGATAGGTCCACATTCATTAGCATGCACCAATTCAAGTACTCTAGTTGATTTCTATTCCTGTGGCCTATATGTATTTTTGATGATCTTCCTTTGTTTACAAGCATCACATGTATGAGTATGATCACATGATTGTTTGGGAAGGACTCTAGCAGAATCACATTTTACCAAATCTTCCATGGATGGTTGATATAGGTGACAAAGTCACTTATCCCATAGCTGGTTTTCTTCCTCTCTAGATAAAAGGCACATATCTTCTTCCCTACATACAAGGTAATGATTTCCCTTTTTCAATTTTACATTTAGAACAAATGCTCTGTCTTTTGTTTTCAAAACACATATATTCATTGTAAATCAGATATAGTGCCCAATGTCACATAGTTGACTAACACTGAGTAAGTTATTACTAAGACCCTCTACTACCAAGACATCAGCACGTCTCATTTCTTTTCCCCCAAATTTGGTCTTTTCGGAACCAAAAATCTTCATCCCTTCATCATTTCCAAACTTGGAAACTCTTTCTTTGTCAAATTTTATGCCTGTAATGAGATCCTTATTCCAATTCATATGGGATGTGCAACCACTATTAAGGATCCATATTCCTAAACAATCTGATGCTTTAAGGGAAATTTTTAAAACTACTACATTTTCTTCTTTCTTCTTCTTGGTCCATACTTTTTCCTTCACACTCGTCATAGATTGAGACTTCTATTCATTCTCATAGTATGATGAACTAGCTTTATCTTGTAAAGCCGCAAATCTATTCTGCATTTTTAACTCACCAGTGGGTTTATTGATCTGTAGCTTGGAAACATTTTGATTTTTCTTTGGCTCATTACACTATGTGGTCAAAGTACAATACCTATCCATGTTTCCAAATCCTCCACACCAAAAACAGTGTCCTGCAAAATATATTCTGGCCAACCATTCTCTGTTTGGATACCACCTCTGTTCTTGTTCCCTTTGATATCACTTGTCTATGGAACACAGATACTATGAATGTCCCATCATCCCGCAACAATAACACCTGATATATAGTGGATTCCTTTGTGGTACATCATCACTTCGAGTTTCCCCTTGGGATCTTGGAATTTACTTTTTTTTCTTTATGCCTAAATCAACCTTCAATAATGGGACTGGAGCTTGTGGTATGACCTCGATTATCATAGATTTTGGTTTCTGATTAAGCCCTAAAATAGTCCTAACATCTGATCTCAATTGCAGCTTCTTCCCTGATGAACTACAAGGCTTCTCATTCATCTTTTTAGTCTTCATAACAACCTGCCTTCCCTTTAATGTGTTAGGAATCAATGTTTTCTCTTGGCCTTTAACTTCTCTCCACAGACCGAAAACTTCTTCATCAAGCTCTTCGATACAGTTGACATGATCTTACAATTTTCCATTCAAGTCATCGATATCCCTATTTTGTTCATCAATCCTGAGCTTATTCTCATCAACATATTCAATGCTCTTTGGCCTTGAAGACTTATGGTTTTCTATTTCTTTTACAATTTCGGACTTCTCGTCTTCCTTCTGTTGCATGAATAGTTTGGCATCATGTACCAGCTTGTTGGCATTCTTTTTTTCACTCTCCAAATATCTATCTCATAAAGAGTTGCTTCTAATTCAGCTTCCATGTGAACTCTACCTTCAATTTCATCTTCTAAATTAGCATCAGTTTCTTCTTTTTCTTGAGCAATGCCGACAATAGCCACCATTTCATTTTGTCCATGATCTTTAATATTTTCTAACTCATCAATCTCTTCATCCATAGACTCATCTTAACTATCTATTTCATGTGAAAGAAAATTATTCTTCTTGATGTTTATTCCCTTTCACAAATGCTAAAGACTAATTCTTTGGAATTTCCACTACGTCATCATCATTATCATTTTCTTGAAATTTTTTGGGTCACCTTGCCGCAAGATGACCAACCTTTCCACATCAAAATCATGCTAGTGGATGTTTCCCATTAAACATTCATTTTCCTCTTTGCATATTTGAATAATGGAATGACAACACCTCATTTGTCTCTTTTTCTTCCTGAGAATCTTCAATGTTGAGCTTCTTGATGTCCTTAAATGTCATATCTTTGGATTTACCCTTTTCCACAGCCTCATTATTATCATTCCTCATCACATATACAACCAAGGTACTATGGAAATTGTCCAATGTTAGCTCTTTGGGATCATTATCTTCTAGTACTGAAACTTTTGGATTGAACTGAGGTGTAACCATCCTCAAGATGCGCTTTACGATATTTATGTATTCAATGACTTCACCAAGTCCTCGCATATAGTCCACAACAATATTTAACCTGTCAATGAATACATCAACAGACTCATTCGGGTTCAACTTCAGATCTTCATACTTATTCCACAGCACTTGCAACTTTGCCTCTTTGACTTTTGTATCTCTTTCATATATATTCAATAGTTTTCCCCACATGGTATGTGGCGTTTTTCATGAAATAAAATTTGTGTAGATGGGATTGGAAAGAGCCCCCCCCCCCTAATGCATTGATTTATTTTTCATCAGCATCCATCTCTTATGCTCTACTTATGATAATTCACCACTATTAATATTAGCTATGACACCATGCATAGCTACTGAAAACAAATCCATTCCCAAAGAAAGGAAATAGTGTTGCATTCGATTATTCCATATCTGAAAATTACATCCATCGAAGATTGTAATCCCTTTATGATTAGTGACCTCCATTGAGAGAAGAACAAATATCAACATTTCGCCATAATACCAATTGTTAGGTCCACTAGGCTGAATACCTTGAGTGGGGGGTGAATCAGGGAATGACAAATTTAAAATTAAACCCTGTTTTGATCATGTTTCTCTATTAAGAAAAACACTATTCTATCTTTTTACTATTGCACAATATAAACAGAATGTAATGAAATCACAAGACACATAAATTTTACTTGGTTCACCGCAAAGTGCTATGTCCAAGGAGTATACGCTGAAAGGTTGTCGGTCGTACCAAATTATAATAAACTTCACTAGCTATGGATTACAAGGTTCGGGCATAGTCACTCTATCCCAGGCTCATTGCTTTTACATGGTTTAGGGTCAGCACAATGCTTACCCAAGGGTCACTCCATGTCTCTCTCTCTCTCTAGCTCACTGCTGGTGGAGAGGATCACCTTATGCCTCTTCCTTCACTCACTGCTCTAGAAAGGATCCACTCAAAATTTATAGACTTGAAGGTATATTCATTTTCATGATGGAATGAATCTTCTTATGTATGTAGATGCTTTTTTAATGTCCAACATTCATCTGTAGATGAAACTCTCTTTTTCACCGAAGGCATCGGTAAAACTTCCAGCCTCCATGTGGCCCGAAAACACTGATGGAAGAACAACATTACTTGGTGCATAAGTCTAAGTCGGCGCACAAGTAGTTAAGCGCAAGTCTTATACGACACACAATTCTTCCTCAACCACTTGTGAGACAAAATATTCTTCTACTCCAAACTTGGGCGACACACTTACATTTACACCCAAACTAATAATGGTGCACAACTACCAACCGGCGCGCAACTTCAAAAATCGGCGCACAACTTCAACTGTGTGACCACACACCACTTGCGTGACCACCAAACCTATGCGAAGGGATCCTTAAATCTACAATGTGTTGAACTCAGGTGAGAATTGAGGAGGGGTGGTCTAGTATTTATAGGCAATTTGTCCAACTTTCATGATGGTGTGCAAGTCAACCCTAATCTCGCAAGTCTCGGCACACAGGACTCTTCCTCTGCCAGTGAGATGCATGACCCACTTCCAAACTTATGCGATCCACATTCCATTGCTATAATTTGATGTTTTGATCTTGAAAAACAACAGGCGTGCAAGTTTCCTATCATCCTAGGCCCTGGCGTCCAAGTCCTTTCTCTTAGCGCGCAAGTCACTTGCACGACCAACTCTACACATGCATGATCCCTATCCCTTTTCCATATTTTGATGATATGATCTTGAAAAACACATGGCGTGCATGTTTTCTGGCAATCAACTACACGGTGTGCAAGTCCCTTTTCCAAAAACCACTCATATTCATTTGTCAATTTTTAGGCCCAAACATTTGTAAAACACTGGAAAACGGTGCCACCTTGTATCTGTTCTTTTTGTACCACCTCCAGATCATCCATTCCTTTTTCGAAGTTCTTGAATCAAACATTGATCGTGAACCATGGCTCATGAACTCAACATTCAACCATGAAATCCCCTTTGTTATCAAATTTTAATGTCATGGTTTGCTTTATCAACAATCACAAAAAAAGATGTCTACTTTGTTAACAAACACAATCACCTCAAAAATGATTCAATGATACATTGATGGATTTTTTCCCCTATAAAATACCTCATCCAATGAACTAGTTTCCATTCATAAATGATACGAGAGATATATAAAATAATCTATGAATTTAAAAATATGAAATATTCTATTATTAAAAAAATAGAACAATTACACAATAATACATCATTATAAAATCAATGGAATAATGAATTATACCACCATTATATTGTTGTGATAGTGGAACTAAAAAACTTAAAATAACTATTTCTAGAATACTCTAAACATATAACTATCTCTAAAATACTAATTATACTCTTCAAAATATTATTCCAATATTTAGTACACCTGAACTTAATTAAAATTAAATATTAATTTTCTGATATCCATTTACTAAGAAATATACTTTGGGAATCTATCCTCATAAATATCATTAATGAAGAACATTAAGATAGACATAAAAAAATTGAGTATATATCACATTTATCTCACTGAAATAAAATCATCATATTTATAGCAGAGTTAATAAATACATGAAGTCACATATCTTTTTTATATATCAAGAACACATCCAGGTACTTTTCATCATGGAATTATACTTTTATTTTATCATTAATTTCTTATCCAACTTCTCATAATAGTGGTGTGAATGTATGAATCCATGTTGAAATAGTATCCGAACATCAATAAAAATCTAGTATCACATCAACTTGGACATGATATTTTCTTAAACATATATATCTCATACCACATATCCTCTAATGGTGCTAAAATTATGCCACATAGACAACATTTAATGTGTGAGTTATCCCAACGTCTTAGCAAATTGGAATGTAGTCCCTCTATTGTCATTTAATTCATATTTATCACTAAGATTATGTACTCACTGCAAGAATTCAACATAACAAAAAAATAAATAAAAATTTTCTTCCCAAAATTTGGATAATATAAAAATGATAAATTGGGACCAGTATCTATATATGTGTATCAGACCATGTATCATACATCTACAAAAATGGTGTAATACTATTTATCTAGTTATTAACACTATCATTAGTCATGCCTGAAACACTCAAATAACATTGTGTGAAATAACATACCGTAATTATATACTTAAAATATTATGGCATCATATATACTTTAAAAACAATGATACAATCATATCCATCATTTAATTTTTTCTTCTATGAAATATAATAATTTACTCATCATCAGGCAATAGCTTTAGGTTTTTATGTGTCTTCTTATATCACTAAAAATGAAGCAATGATAAATTGTTTTCCAATATAACTCCCTAAATGAATAATATTATGAATTAATACTAGGTAGGGTATTTTTTGTACATAAAATATATAAAAACTCGTATTTCGTCTCTTAAACAACCATACACAATGTAATTATTTAAATTTCATAAATCTTATTGTAGGTTTAATTAGATATTTCTCAGTCATTTAACATAATGTTTCCAACATATTCTTATTCGATATAGTGTTCATCGATCCCAATTTCACCATGAATTCCATTTCATTTATCTAAATGTGTAATAGGGTGTTATATTTTTTATTTTATCGTGGGAAACATTGTATAAATTTTCCCTTATGCGAAAATGTATTTATACCATGTCATGAATTTCATTTTTAAATATGGATATGATTTATTATAAACTACATAATGTTTTCATATTTCATGGTATATGGTTGATTAAATAATAATTATACAAATAATTTTTTGTTCTTTCATGGTATTTATATACAATTCAACTTATAAATTATCTATATACCACTAACACATGCTTTGTGTTTCTATTATTTTTCACATGAATTATCTCTTTTATCTTTATAAAAAATTTATTGAAAAATGTGTCCACTAACAAAATAATTATTTGCAATATTATATATATATCCCAACAGAATGGGATGTTTTTATTTTTTAGTACAAACTACTAAAAAAATCTGGATGCGTAGAGTATAAAATCCTTATAAATCCATCAAACTTCTATAAATCCCTTCAAAGATCACCAAAATTCATCCGTTATAATTTTCTTCAAAAATTCATTGAAATTGATAAAAATAAAATTGTTGACATAGAATCATTATCCCATCCAAATTTAATCCTGATAATTCAATGATTCAATAAATTAAATGGAATAAATTTAGATAAATTGAGATTGAAATTCTAGATATCATGGATTTGGAATAATAATTAATTGATCCCCTCCCTTTTAATGTTTGATGTAATATTTTCTGGAGTTATAGTGTTTGATATTACCATACATGTCAGGGAATATGCAATGATATTCATGGAATACAAAATAAATATATAATTTTATGAAATCACAAGGGAGTACCCATATAATGATTTATCTTAGACCCTAAGTTTAAATTGTGTATATTTATGGGGTTTTATGGCTTTAAATTGTTGATATCAAGAGTAAGTCACCTCATAACTATTGAAAGTTTCATTATATTTTAAATTATTTCCATTTATTATTTATAATGAACCAAATAATAATAAATGATTCGAATAATTACTATTGTAATCATATAAAAATTGGGATAAATATTTAAATCTCATGAACTGAAGAAATTAATTACTAGGGTAATGAGAGGGATGAGGTGGACTTACTAGAAATAGACCATAATTAATATAGGAAGTCATATTAAATTCTCAAATCCCAAATGATATTTCATTAAAACACTGTTATAATTGACTATCTGAAGGTTGAAATGTACCTTCTCCCTAATAGATGACAACAATGACTAGGTTGATGATAGAATGTATTTCAAAAATTTAAAAACAGTTAACCAGTTGGGGAAAATAAATGATATATTCTACTATCTCAAATACATCGAATACATACACCGTTATGTTACATAGGTTAAAATTTACATCAAATACTACATATAATGATATCGTAAAAATGCATAGCATCACACTGAGGTTGGGACTAATAATGAACATGTTCATTATGTAATACACTATGTAATTTAATAAAATTAATTCTATAAACCACAACATTTGAATTTTTTGAATAATTAATTATTAATTCATTACATAGCATATCTTTAGAATAATAAATGTACTAATATAATCATTTTTTATATTTGATCATTTGGAGTATTTGTATAAATTTATGATTCCATTTAATTACTATTACTAGCCACTGACATTAAAATCAATCAAAAAAATATTTGTACAGTTTCTCTTGATGGACCATTCACGGAATGATATTTTCCTCCCCATATGAAGAGTGAATTCAAAACATCATTAGAAATATGTTTATTAATTTTAATGTGCATTTAAATATAAAAATATATGACTTAATTAAGGATATGTTATATTATTTTATTACCCTTTTTATATACCTGAAAATATCCAATTATTTTAATATATAACACAATATATAAATTTCTAATGATAGTGGGATAACTAAAAAAGTTGTACAAGTTTTATTTTTTGGAAACAGAATATGTCATATTTCATTAATTTAATTAGAAAAAAAAGATCATATGAAGGATAATAAATTATTAATTTTAATCAAACAATTAATTTGATATACACACTATATTTCTAACTCTAGAACTTGTGGGATGTAATTGAAATTAAAACACATTTATGTAAAAAAATATGTAATTTATTTCTAAAGATGATTACTATTCCTCTATTATGAATTATAAATATTATTATATCAACCTATTTAAATCCCTCTTAATTCTTTTATGAAACTATTGTTTTTCTAATCTTATTTTTTTTATTCTTTTTAGACGAATCCCAATTAATTACTTGATAGTTTTGGCATAGAATGAAAAAATTATTTATAAACAAAATAAATAAATGATTGAATCAATTATAGAAATCCCATATTTGTCCACAAATTTGATCAAATTACGCTATAGACCATATTATTGGATAAATTATTAGGTAGACGACTCATTTTGGAGTACATAAAATATTGGGTAACACTGTTAGATGAAAAAAGGAGTTTTGACATAACTCTCATAATAGTATTGGTTAACACAGAGTATCATCCCTATAATCTATAAAAAGCATTTTTCAACAATAATTACTAATAGAGAATAAATTTATATTGAATTATTAAATTATATACAATATAATGGAATCCAAAAAAGTACTATTCAGCTCTCTCTTTCAAATTACATATTTTAGAAGATTCATTTCCATATTTATTATTTAATTAGTAATGTTGTGGGAAACAATAATATACTATTAATCTATAGATTACCATTATAAATAATTAATTGATTCACTATGTCTTATTAAAATATCATTATGTCCTTCATTTCATGAACATAAACAATGGATGAAAGATATTTTGTTCCACTATCATTTCTATTATATTATTAGACTGCATTGACATAGGATGATAGAATTTCCATCGATACAATATATGATTCATCAATATGTATGCCATAGGTAATGATAACATTTATGAGGAAAATATTAGTAATTTATATTTGTATATATACTAGGCAAACTAAAAAATGTTGTGATATTTATTTTATTTAAATATATTGAAACATATAATACAAATTTTTATTTTAATTTCATTAATGTTTTAATATTATATTTGGATAATGATTAGATATCCCTCCTTAAAATACAAGGATATACAATTTCTATCTATCCATTATGTTTTTAATACAATTGAGTATTTGATATATAGATAGTGTAATCTTATTAAATTATCCTCATAAAATATATAATTTAGGTTGATGAAATGTCTTCTCATTGAATCAACTGATATTTTTGTTCAGAAATTATAAAATATTGCTATCTATGAAATTATTTTTGGGTCTTATTAGAAGATTAATTTGAATGAGTTTATATTATATTTGGAATTAGTATTTTCATAAATAATTTTAAATAGGTCACTAATTTTTTTAATATCATTGATTATACGTATGAAAATAAGTACTCAAATATAATTACACCATATTCCATTTTTTCATTGAATCCTTCTTTAAGATGTGCTTTAATGAAATATAAGATAAAAGAAGTACCTTGTTATCTATTGATTCAAATGATATTGGTTTTCAAACAAGAAATTTTCTTTGCATCCTTACTAGCAATTTGGAACCATATTGATATTTAAAAATTAAAATTTTAGCATAAAAAACTTATTCATCTATTTCCATTAAGTTTAATGAAATTATATTATTATTCTATTAGAAAACATTATTTTGATGGTCACTGTAAGAACACGATTCTTATTATTGAGTTACAGGATTCTTCTTTTCCCTTTTTTATATGTGTTTTTTAGAAAATAAGGAAGATTGTGAAAAATCCCAAATTATTAGGTACATTACATGTACTTCGATTGTAGGATATGAGATGGTAGGGCACATAGGATTGTCAGAAAAAATAACTACACACAGTCTACATCCATATACACACCATGTACTTTGGTCATGTGGGACGAAAACACAGGGCATGTAGACTTTTCGGTGATTTAGGATGTAATATCTATCTACATGTCATGTACGTAGTATTTACATGCTGTTTACTCAGTTGGCAGGTGAATAGTAAAGCAATAGGAGTAGCAACCAGGAGAGAGATAGTGCACGTCATGTATTCAGAAATACACACCGTGTAATCATGTCGACAGATGAACAATGAGGTGGTGGAAAGTAGCCGCCAGAAGAATAGTTACAAAATGAATAGTATACACCATGTACTTGAGAGTACACATCGTGTAGTTTTTTTTTCTTTCAAAATGGGCAGTAGCCTCTTCATTCGGTAGAGGAGGCAGTAAGCTCATTTGCAGCTCGGGAAGAGAGGCCGAAGCATGGAGGAGCCCCTTATCACACTCCAAGAATCAGTTTCTTCCACTGTCGATCTTGTTTAAACCGTGCGGGTATGTACTTCCTTCTCCTTAAGCCGTTCTTACAAATTCTCTCCTGAGGGGAAGTAATTTAAATTTGAATGGATAAATTTTTATCCCAGATCTACATCATTTTCTAACGATTATGAAGGCATCGTTCACATATATTGATCATAGGAGATCAAGGTAGGTGGTATGATGTTTAATTAAAATTGTCATGTGGTTTTTTTGTATTTTTCTGCAATGCGCCCATGTTTGGGGTGTCGTATGGCTAAGGCCTTGATTAGTTAAATACCTATAATTTCATAAAAAATTTATTGAATATGTATAACTGCTGTTTGGGATCATTTCTTGGATCCAAGTCCACCCCGTGGGTGTGTTTCCCTTGTTTAGCAATTTGGCCAGGATACCCAAGGGTATGCCATGATTTTATCTTGATTTGATTTTTCTTGACGGAAAATGTATATAAACTGCTTTCTTATGTGTTTGGCTCAGCCCGGTGGCTTGTTTAGCCTGATGGAAGAGTTTCTCATGCCTTAGGGAAAACGTCTTGTTTTTCCTGAGGGTAATTTTTCTTATGCTCATGGGTCGTTGCTTCGGTGCCTGAAGGAATGATCTCGTATGCTTGAGAGAAATATTCGTTATGCATGTGGTAAATCACCTATAGGTTTCGATTCTTTTTTCCTGAGGGTAAGGATATGTATGTCTGGGGACAATGTTTACTTTGAATATTCATTGTGGTTATTTCACTTGTTATACTTGCCAAGATAAAGAACATGCTTGGATGTAATTAATAATTATTTAAATGGAAATGGAACTAGTAGAGATAGTTATTTTTGAGTACTACTTAGTTTACTGCATTTTATTATTGCACACTCTTGTTGCACATTTTTATTGACAGTTGGGCATGGGCCTTTGGTGGTTGCCTACTCAGATTTATTTTTTCACACCCTGTTGGGGTTATGTCTTGGGAAAAAACAGATTATATTTATGTTGGTGTTGATAAGGGAAAGTGACTTTATACAGGTACCTGATTTTTAAAGAGGAGTAGAAGAGCATGGAACCGAGCTTAGGCTGACGATGCTGCTGAGTTCATGGTGTACTTGTTTTTATCATTTACTATAATGTATTTGATTTATGTGTGTTTTGTTTTGGTAGAATTCATAGACTTAGAGTAATATTACACCATCATATATATATTATTGTTTTTATCTTTTACTTCGGTACTGTTATCCATTTCAGATGGTTATTGTTTACTACATTCATTTTTTTATGTTTATATCTATTTTTGTTGTGCTAAAATTTCAAAAAATAGTTCATAGTTTCCCCACTATAATACCTATGTCCTACTTACAAGTTGGCATCCTCTGGAATTTGGGGAAATTCTCATGAGGTCATGTGACCAACCGGGTTCGGGTCACCCATTGTGTGGCTTCTAGAACTAGGAAGTTACAATGTGGTATGAGAGGGGGTTATTTTCTTTGACATACATATGGACGCTATAGTTAGGTATAGGAAAGAATATTTCTTTTATAATAAGTTTTTCCCGGAGTAGCTAACCCATGTACATGGAAAATCCAATTTACCTCATGTTGTAATTTTTATTGAATTATTACTTTACAGTTGATCTGATTTTCACCGTTGGATGATGCACTTGTGGTGTTATATTTATATATTTATACTAGGTTTAATTTAGTTGTAACCTGATGAGATGTGGTTATTCCATCTCATGCATCATTTAAACACATGTTAGAATAACATGACATTCATAGTTTCCATTCCATTTTGGGGCATTAGAAATTTCATGTAGTTGAGATAGATGTTATGAAATGAAATGCATTCTGTTGTGATAGGTACATGGTTAGAAATATCTGTTAATCAATTTGGTATTATTACATGTTATGGTTGAGTTTTTGGATGCAAAACTTTTGTTCCTCATAATTACGGGCTCTTTGGGATCAAAATTTAGCGGATCATGATCCAGCCTTTTGTTGTGTTTTGTAATATATTGTGAAAGGTCTGGTGCTAAAATTTTATTTGCGGGGAGTAGGTTCCCCCATGGATCATAATTTGGCATACTGATGCTTGAAATTAATCCAAATGTGGCTCCGAAGTAGTATTTGAGGAGTACTGTCTAGAAAAAAAGACCACACAACATGTGGTTCTATAAACACACGCCATGTACGCTTTTGTTCGGGATGGAATGAAAAGCTTTTAGGTACACACTGTGCACTATAAGTACATGCCATGTAGTATCTAATTGTGTCAAATGTCATGTGGGCAAAGACACGGGATAGGAAATGTCTTGCGGGAACAGGTCGTGTACACTTTGGACACACTGTGTTGTTTAACCTAGGTATACCGGCCGATTCACTAACTACATGAGTTGGTGTTATCCTTTCCATTACACTCCTATCTATGTGGAACACGTCGTGTTGTGTGAGACGTGTATTCGGTCATGTCTCGAACAACACGGGTCGACGATGATTGTTTAGTACTCGTCATGTACCTGTGGGACACGCCGTGTAGTCTTGACCGGTAAGACACCGTGTGGGCTTAGCCATGTGGATGGGGAGATGGGGTGGTGTACACAATGTGTGTGGGTGTAACACACAGTGTACCTGGGATTGAGACAGGAATAGGATAGTATCATAAAATGACCATGTAAGGGCATAAGGGTTCATGCAGTGTTGAATTTATACACATCTTGTATTGTTGTTAAAAGCAGAGCTTTTTGGATAAACCAAGTAGAAGGACTCGAGTAAGTGATGAAAATTCAAGTACACGCCATGTATGTGGACAACACGCCATGTGTTTGGGGTGTTACACGACCAGTGCTAGCAGATTACACTCCCATGTAAAAGACGTAAGGGAACACATCGTGTATTTATTAAACATTCTGTGTAGTCTTGTTTTGTAAAAAATGAGTGCTTTCTTTCTCATTTACCATTCTTAAACTCCTTTTTTAGTCCCTAATGATCTTAATCTATGGCCTGTATTGACCTTATAGAGTCATGCTATCGAGATGACCATCAGTTGTTCTCCAAGAGAGCGACAATGATTATACATAAGAGATAATAGGCCATGGGATACTGGTGGATCCTCCAGTAATTCTAGATGTGATTCTAGCCGTTATACCGGATATAGGCTCGTATTCGTAGTTTTGTGAAGGCTTCATGCAGTTCATCCAGACCATTCAGGGAGCACTACCGACTGCCCCATCTATTATAGGAATAACACGTATATTTCATCTCCAGCATCCACCTATGTTTTCATGGGATGGATGACCACATGTGGTAGTGTCTTTGCTGGGTTCTATGAAGAGTATATTCAAGCCTCTAGAGACTCCTCCATGGCGGAGGGTCAAGATTTCAACATAAATTCTACGTGATTTTTCCCTGAGATGGTTGGATGTTACAACTATGATAGAGAATCATAGATACATGGTATGGGAAGATTTTCAGGCAGTCTTCTATGACTTTTTCCTTTCAGAGACACTGATGGAAGATAGAGATTTTTATTGCATGAAACTGCAGTAGGGATCCACGTTAGTGATGGGTTATTCTACCTACTTCACCAAGAAACAGCACTTCACACCTATTCCGGAGAGAGATGATACATTAAGGGATTGATGTTTTGAGGATGGTGTTCGATATCAAATATGAGTACTGGTGAATGGTTTCAGGTTTCCTACAATTCATTCCATTGTGAAACAGTCACTAATTGCTGAGAAAAACCCGCGGGAAGCTAGTAGTGCAGGCCAGGGCAGTACGACACAAGTTTTTGGTACTATTTCTACCAGTATGAGGAATAGGCAGATGGATTTCCTTCAAGGTGGTAGTAGTAGACCAAATAACTCATCAGGTGGATAGTTGAGGTTCCAAAAGTGAGGTAATGTGGGGAACATGAGACCTCATTGTCCACGTGACCTAGTGGATTTTCAATCTTGCGGCAAGATTGGTCATCAGCATCACTTTTGTAGGTTTTTTCCACCATTGGCTAGTGAGAGGGATTCTGTGCAGATGCTGCATGCGGGAGCAGGGCCAGTAGCTTCTTTCTAGTCAGAGAATTGTAATAGGCCAGAATGTTTGGGCCAAGGTGGTTGTCGTGGACGTGGTAGCCAAACACCAGGATCTTAGATATAGAAGGGAAGGTCAGCTCAGGGTATCCATGTTGTGTCATAGGGCTGCGACACTGGGTAGGCATATGAAGTGCAACCGACCCAACATGTGCAACATCCCAGACCTTCCACTGTCTGAGGTACTATTATTGTTTCTTTTTTCTATATTAAGTACTTTTCGATATCGGTGCTACACATAGATTTATATATGTTCCCATTGTAGAGAGCCTTGGGCTCTGTGTTTCGTCATATTTTGTTTTTACGATTCTAGACACTTTGTTTGGTATTAGAACAGTCAGTATGTGTCATGAATGGTTTTCCCCTGATAGGTTGGTTTGTGTCACTTTCTATGAGTCCTCTACCTCTTAGAGTTGACTAGCTATGATTTCATTCTCTGGATGGACTGGTTGGTATCCTTCTTAACCTTTGTATATTTTTTATCATCGCAGGGTGAGTTTCACATCACCAGAGGGCGGGGAGTTTCTATACAAGGGTGAATTTACTGTCTAGGTGTGCCGATCTAGACCTGAGAATCATGGGCAAGGAGGAGTGACATCCCAGATTGCGAGTTTATATCTGAATGACCAGGGAACTTTTCAGAAGGATTTCCCTCTTGTAGTTGATAATTTGAGGGATGTATCCTTGGAAAACTTTTCAGGTTTTTCTCTTGAGTGATAGGTGGAAATCTATATTGATCTTGTGTCAGGAGCAGCAATGGTGTCCATTTCTCTTTATAGGATAGCTGCACCAGAATTGCAGGAGCTCAAGAGGTTGTTGGTGGAGTTGCAGGAAAAGGGTTTCATTCGGCCCAATACATCTCCTTGGGAACTACCTGTCATTTTTGCGAAGAAGTCGGATGGTTACCTTATAATTTGTGTGTATTATCAGAAACTAAACTTGTTTATAGTCAAGAAACGATATCCATTGCTAAGGATTGATGATTGTTTTATCAACATCAAGGAGAACAAGTGTTCTCGAAGTTTGTCTTGAGAACCAAATATAATCAGTTACGTGTTAGACCATTGGACCTTCCGCTTATAGCTTTTCGGAGAAGTTATTGTCTGTACGAGTACTCGGTTATGTCGTTCGGACTCACGAATGCACATGTAGTTTCCGGGGCTCTGATGAATCGCATGTTCCACCCATATCTGGATTATTGTGTGGTAGTCATTTTGGAAGATATCTTGGTGTACTCTCACACTCGATAAGACCATGCCACCCATATTGAGATTGTACTGAGTACACTAATAGAGCATCATCTATATGCTACACTCTCAATTTTCCACTTTTTTATGGAACAGATACACTTCCTGGGTCATATTATCTTAGAGGAAGGAGTTGCGGTATTCCCAAAAAATGTGAGATCAGTAGTTCCCTATGATATGCCAAAGAATATGTTTGAGATATAGAGATTATTGGGGTTGGATGGTTACTACGTGAGATTTATATAGGAATTAACCCACGTATAAGCGGAATTGATGGGTTTGATTGAGAAGGGTGTAAAGTTATTTTGGTCAGAATCTTATGAGATAACCTTTGAGAAGCTAAAGGAAATGTTGACATCAGCACCAGTCATGATACATCTAGAGAAAGGGAAGTGATATACAGTTTATTGTGATGCGTCATGTATTGGTATAGGAGTAGTTTTGACGTAGGGTGATCGAGTAGTTGTGTATGGGTCTAGAAAGTTGATGCCACATTAGAGAAATTACCCGACGATTGATCTCGAGTTGGCCGCAGTTGTTCATGTTTTACGCTGTTGGATACATTATCTCTTGGGAGATCATTTTGTGCTGTTTAAAGAACAAAAATATCTGAAATATATCTTTACGCAACATAACTTGAAATTGTGGTAGTGAATGTGGTTTGAATACCTTCATTCCTTCAACTTCTAGATTGCCTATAAACATGGAAAAGGTAACGCATTAGCTGATGCACTAAGTAAGAGGACATAGATACAAGCTGTGCAGGAGGCCAGTGGTGAGTGGGAGTTCATGGATTTGATCCCTAAGATTCATTTGGACGTGCATAATAGTCATGGGAGAGCTTATCTATCATCCATAGTTGTGACTTCTTCCCTCCTAGATAGTGTGATGATGAGACAACTAATGGATTCTGAAAACCTAGTTCTATGAGAGTCGGGGGAAAGTGAGGACACTCCTCTTGGTTGGAAGATAGGCGATGATGAGGTACTATATATCCATGGAAGAGTGTGAGTTCTGTGGGATAGACGTGAAAATTTGATGCGGTAATTTCATGCTTCATCATGTGTAGTGAATCCCGATATTACCAAAATGTACCGTGACTTGAGACATCAGTATTGGTGACTGGGTATGAAAAGAAATGTAGTTGTTTAATTTAATAGATGTTCCATCTATTAGCAGGTGAAAGCGGAGTATCATTACCCAGCCAGACTGTTACAATAGTTACCCATTCCGGAGTTGAAAATGGATGATGTCACGATGGATTTCATGACTGGGTTGTCGAGGTCACCTCGAGGCAGTGATTCCTTGTGGGATGTTGTGGACAGACGTACGAAGGTGGCTCACTTTTTTATAGTCAAGGAGACATTCGGTTATGAAGATATCATAAATTTGTATATATGATAGGTAGTATGTCTTCATGTGGTTCCTCGTTAAATAGTTTCAGATAGGGATTCCGGATTTACATATTCTTTCTGCAAGAGTTTTCATAGGGCACTATGTACACAGGTGGATTTGAGCACTACTTACCACCCTCAAACTGATGGCTAGTCATAGCGTACTATATAGGTTCTTTAGGACATGTGGCAAGCATGTGTCTTAGACTTTGAGGGCTCTTGGTAGAGGCACATACCGCTGGTCGAGTTTTCCGACAATAATAGTTTTCTGGAAACTATTGAGATGGAACCTTAAGAGGCTTAATATGGTTTTCCATGCTGATCACCCTTGTGTTGGTTAGTGGTAGGTGAGGTAGATTTACAGGGACCACGTCTTGTACATGAGACTTTAGAGTAGGTCCAGTTGATTCAGAAGAGGATGGCTACTGTATAGTCTCTTCAGAAATCTTATACTGATCGCCGTAGAAACCACATGGAGTTTGTGGTCAGGGATCAAGTTTTTTTACGTGTTTCATTGAGGTTGGGACACAAGAAGTTCCGTAGAGAGGGTAAACATTCACTGAGGTATGTTAGTCAATTTGGGATTATGAAGAGAGTCAGACCTGTTTCCTATTGACTGTAGCAATCATAGATGTACCAGGCCATACACGATGTCTTCCACGTATCTCAGTTGTGCCATTATCACTCAGAACCATCTCACATCATTCCGCCCAAGGAGGTTAAAGTTCAGTTCGATGCATCCCTTGAATATAATCTAATTCTTTTCGCTGATAAGATCACAAAGGTTCTCTTAGGCTGGTCAGTTCCTCTCGTACTGGTTCTATGGAAGCAAGGCCGAGTGCAGGATGCAACCTGAGAGCGGGAGACCGACGTACATGATAATTGGATAGAGTTGTTCATAGCATTATCTTCACCAACATTGGATGGGCAATTCAGGGAAAAATTTCTTTAAGGGGGGAAGTTTGTAAAAAAATATTTCTTATTCTTGAGGTACAAGTTTCTTCTTTTGCATTTTCTATACGTGTTTTTGAGATAATAAATAAAATGAAGAAAATTACAAAATTACTGGGTACACATCGTGTACTTTTGTAGGAACACAGTGTAATTCAGTTGTAAAAGATAAGAAGGAATGGCACATAGGTTTTTCATTAAAAAAACTACACACCACGTACTTCCATATACACATCGTCTACTTTAGTCATGTGGGATGAAAACACAGGGCATGTAGACTTGTCAATGATTCATGATGTAATAACTATCTACATTCCATGTACGTAGTATTTACTTAATGTGTACTCAGTCAGCAAGTGAAAAGTGCATTTGTGGGAGTAGCCACAAGAAGAGTGACCGTACAGGCCATGTATTAAATAATACACGCAATGCAATCATGTAGACAAATAAATAGTGAGGCAGTGGAAAGTAGCTTCCAGAGGGACAGTTAAAAAATTAAAATTCAATGTTGTGTACTTGAGAGTACGAACCGTATTGTTTGTAATTTTTCTTAAAAAGGGCAGTATCCACTTAATCCGGCAGAGGAGGTTGTAAGCTCATTTGGATCTCTAGAGTATATGATGAAGCATGGAGGAGCTGCAAATCGTACGTAGAGAATAAGTTTCTTCCGCTGTCAATCTTGTTTGAACTGTACGGGTATGACCTTTATTCTCCTTGATATATTCTTACCAATTCTTTCCCAAGTGGAAGTTATTTACATTTAAATGTATAACTTTTTATCACATATATATGTTGTTCTCAAATGTTTTGAATGGCATCATTCATATATATTAATTAGAGAACATCAAAGTAGGTTTTCTGATATTTAATTACAACTTTCATGTTCTTTTTTTTACCATTGTGCTACGCATCCATGTTTGGGGTGTCGTATGGCAGAGACCTTGAATACATAAATATCTAGAATTGCATAAGTAATGTATTGAATATATATAACTACTGTTTGGGATCATTGATTAGATCCAGGGCCACCCTGTTGGTGAGTTTACCTTGTTTATCCATTTGAATAGGATACCCGAGGGTATACCATGATTTTAGAATGATTTGAGTTTTCTTGAGTGAAAATGTTTACAATATTCTTTCTTATGTGTTGGGCTCGGAATGGTTGCTTGTTTAGCCTGAGGGAATAGTTTCTCATGCATGAGGGAAATTGTCTTTTTTAGCTTGACAGTAATTTTTCTTATGCCTATGGGTAGTAGCTTCTTTTCCTGAGGTATTCATCACGTACACCTATGGGAAATATTTGTTATGCTTGTGGTAAATCACCTGCGGGTTTTGATTCTATTTACCTGGGGGTATAGATATTCATGTTTGAGGACAATGTTTACTTTGAATATTCACTATGGTGATTTCACTTGTTGTACTTCCCATGTTAAAGCACAAGATTACAAGTAATAAATTATTATTAAAATCCTAATGGAACTAGTAGAAATATTTACTTTTGAGCACTACTTAGTTTACTCTATTGAATTATTGTACATTGTTGTTGCACATTTTTACTGACAGTTGGGCACGGGCCTTTGGTGGTTTCCAACTTGGATTTATTTCTCACACCCTGGTTGGGTCATTTATTGGGCCCAAATATATTATATTGTTGCAAGTGTTGATGAGGTAATGAGAACATATACAACTACCTGATTGTTACAGTGGAGTAGGAGAGCATGGGACCAAGCATAGGCCCATGATACTGCTGAGTTCCTACTGCACTATTTTTTTCGTTGTTGTACGTTTTACCTAATATATATTTTATTAGATTTCAGTGTATTATGTTTTAGAAGATTTCATATAATTAGAGACATATTTTACCATCATATATATATGACTGTTGTTATCTTTTACTTATGTGCTATTATCCACTTCAGATTTTTATTTTTTACTACATCTATTTTTTGTATATTTATATCTATTTATGATGAGCTACAATTTGAAAAATGAGGGAATAGATCCCCCACTCTCAGGCTTAGGTCCTCACATCAAGTCTATAGATTCAGAAATTTGGGGAAATGCACTTTAGGTAATGTGACCAACAGGGTTCGGGGAACCCATCGTGTGGCTTCCAGAACCGGGATCTAACAGTCATATTTCACCTCATAAAAACTAAATAAATTTATTTATTAGGATTATGGATTTATGTCAGTAAATTACTTTGCTATAATTTAATAATAACTTTCATTATATTATCATATAAACATATATTTCTTGACAACATTATATCACCAATCATATATGTTACATCATTAAGAAAATCCCCATGCAATATCCTCTATTAAATATCATAATTTTGTGTATTATGGATTGATAAATATATCCAAGAGTGATCCATGTCAATAAAAATGTTGACTGATTACTACTGTTATCATTATATTTTTTATATGAATATGATTTAATTAAAATGATAATGATAATGATTAATCCATTATTGTTTAATTTTTTTATTGAAACCCGGTGGATTAAAATGAATAAATATGAAAATAAAGGACTCCCATCCTAGCTTCCATGACTTAATTATTGGAAATTTTATTCATTATTAATTATTTTTATTGTGTTAGTTAATAATGATATATATTCCCCAATAATATCAATATCATATAAGTGAAATTTAAATTTAAATATGGAAAACCACAAGAATATTTAGTTCAGTTATTACATATTTCAATATGAATTGATATACATTTTGTGAATTATTGATTATAAACTATCCAAATAAAATGATATAATTATAGTTTTCATTAAACAATCCCACAATATCCACCACTATTTTAACATTATGGTTTAATTTAAATTCATTATAGAACCGTCATAGAAATACAATTTATTTTAACATAGTATTTCAAAAAATTTCTCACTAGAGAACAAATTATCAATGAATTTTTTTGAATGATCATAGAGACACTAGTGATATTTATGATTTATTATAAATGGATAGATCATTTGGGTATGATAAGAAATTTTTGGTATAAAAAATATTTATCACCCAATAAATAAATGATAAAAAATCATAAATGGATTACATTAACTCAATTTATTACACAAATCCATAAATTATAAAAAATTACTTTTATACACAATATCTTTTATAGGAATAAATGTGGTATTGAATAATTATACATATCTCCAAATAATGTATCAAATTTATTTTAAACACTCATTAGAGGAAGAATATCTTTTTTATACATTAGGTAGTAATGGTTTTTTAAAACATTATTCTCACTTTTAAGGACTCTTTGGAAGTTACATGATTTATAATACACCTCCTATATATAAATCAGGATTTAGTGGATTTATTGTATTCAAAAATATTTATTTTTTTAACATGTGGATCCAAAATGTAAATCCAAATTAACTATATTTCCTTTATGATACAAATTTTTAAAATTTAATACAGAGAAAGGAATGTGTGTATTAATATATTAGAGTCATCATTTAAGATAAATAGTTAAAATTCACATTGATGTTCAATTAATTTATACTGGGATAAAATATTAATTTAGTATAGAAAAATATTGGATTTTTTATAGTCTTGTGGCCGAAAATGTTGCAAATTTTGGAAATGTTGTGTTGATGCTTCTACTACCACCAACATATCATCATCATCAATGCTAATTGTTTTATAACCATTAAATTAGAATTTATGATGAAACTGGATCCCATACCACTTGATATTCTATATATTGGATTGTAAAAATATACTTTCAGTGAAATATATTTAGCATTTTTGTTTTTTATCCAACAAAATGAAGCTGAAATGAAAAATATGAGCTACACTCAATTATTCAACGAACCTGACAATTTGGTGTGTCCCTAGCTTCAATTCATCCAAAAAATTAGTTTGATATATCATTTCATGATACCTAAAATTTAACATTATACATGATTTAACATACACCACACATTAGTATACCACATTATTCAAGAATTCCCCCACATATTGATAAAAATGGGGATCCCCATACAATAACAGAACCAACAATTCATCACATTATACAAATAAATATGAACTATATATTAGTATGTATATCAATGTAATGAATCTCTATCAAATCATAGTATCATCAATAATGGAAACTATATTTAATAAAAAACACATAGATCCCCTAGTACATGTACAATCATTATAATATTTAAACAAGGTATGGTGATCATATATATATATATATGATATTTTTAATGAGGTATAATGTTTAGACAAATATATTTTTAAATTAATCTCTTGAGACATAAAGTGGTTGTAACTATAGTGAGGATTGTTAATAACTCATAATTTCATGTTGATATATATTATTGATGAAGTATCCTATGTAATGAATTTTTTTTCCTCTGAAAATTATTTTGATATATAAATAATTTTTTATTATTAATATGATGGACACTCTATTCAATACTTAAATAATATTCAAACTTATATGAAATAATTAATATTTTTTGAGGTGAATGATTCTTGTGATATAGGTAGAGTATATAAAATAATTATATATATATTTCAATTATTATTTAGTAATTGTTGAGTTGAGAATTATTGAATTTTATTAATTTATAACTCATTATTTGTGAAATATTTTTTATTTAATATACATGATGTTTTATTCATAAAAGTCCTAGAAATATGAAATGGAATTGACCTACTCAATTTGTATATTCTTTTAATTATATGAATAATGGAAAATTAAAAATGTCAAAAAAACAACAATTTTTTTATTGAAGATAAGAAAATTTTAATTGAAAAAATAATATGATACTGTAGTATTTTATTTAGTTCATATATCATAATATTATATATATTTTTTTCTAAATTGTATCAGTGTTTAGAATGTTTTTAGTATAGAGTAATAAGAAATATTAAATATGCATATGGATTTTATAAAGATGGTTAGTTTTTCATTTTTTATTAATTATAAATGAATATATTTAAAATTTTATGTCAATTACATAAAGATTTTTTAATAATTGAAAGAATTTATAACATGAAAAAAATATTATTTCTTTCAATGTTTAAAGGTATATTGTACATTTATATAAATTTTCTAAAAATAATAATTTATTTTAAAATATGTGAATTTATTATAATTATTTTGTATAAAATGACCCGGAATATGTCATTTCCCCTTCTATTTTGGCTCAGTTTTTAACCCCAAAATGCCAATGGTTATCTCATCATGGCTTGTGTTACTCAAATAGTTATTCTCCCTTATTATTCACATTTCCCCTTATCATCCAACAGTGGAAAAAATTAATTTAATTTTTTTGTGGTAAAATGTTCAATTTCATCTCATTCTCTATTCATCTTCTTCATCGTTCATCAATTTTCATGTTATATACTTTAATTACTTGATCGATTAGTGTATATTTATTATTTATTAATGTTTAAATATGGGGTTTTTTGTAATGTTCTTCTTGGATTCATAATTCTTCTTAGACCATTGTGTTATTGTTTTAGCATGGTATTGTCAATGAACATATGGTTTGATATAGGTATCCTTGTGAATTTTCCATTTAAATTGAAGAAACAATTATTTATTAGCTTTCAAACCAATATTTATATCTAATTTTGGATGTTTTATTATTATAAAAATATGATGCAATAAGAAGTATAAAAACATTTGTATTGAATTTCATAGAATAGATTTTTTAATCATCAAACACCATGTGTTTTCTGAAATTCCTTATTGGGAATTAAAAGTGATTCATGGATCTTAAAGGATGAATCTATGTGGTAATTATATTTTTATTTATCAATTTGATTTATAAATGTTTTTTGGTTCCCAAATTTCATATTTGAATCTTTTTTAAAATGGTTTATCTCACAATGGTTTCTGGTGGCCCCTTTGGAGAATTTGTAGTTCTTTCTCTATTGAAAACTCTTTTGGGATAGATCCCTTTATTCTCTAGATTCCATGGGTAATGTGAGGTTATGAGAAGGGGGATTCCTCATTTGTTTATGGTTTTAAGGCATTGGATCTTCCTTGGTGTTGATCATTTGTGATGCATAGTGGTGTGACTTTTCATGTTATTTTTATATTTTTTGTTTGTTTGGAACACCACCACCTCTTATATGACATGGGTCTCTAACAAAACATGATAAAATTTTGAGATTATTTTATACACTCTATTATATTTTTCTATGGCTAGTGGCCTTTAAAATATGACATTCCCTAATTTCGGATTGTGACCCACCCTTTGACCTTGTATGTTAAGAATGATAATTCTTAAAATATGATGGAATCATGTGAGGGATACATATTAGATGAATCATTATTCATTATGTATATATTATCCACATATCTCAAAAGTATACCCAAGTTCCCATGACAAATATTAAACTACAGTGGAGAAATTATGTTCCTCGACTAGGTTTGATTGCAATGTTGTGCTTTCTATTTCCATAGTTACAGTTCCATTTTTCAAATTTTCTTATAAAGATTACATATTTTCTAAAAGCATATTAGTGACTATATATATGTTTAATTGATATTTATTAATATTTTTATAAATAATTATTCTATTTAAACAAAAAACATCTCTCTCCCTTCGTTTTAATTGAAATATTGAATCTTTATTATCATGAAACGAATAATATTTTTATTAAAATGCAAAATAGGCTATTATATAATTTAATATTAGATGCCTAAAATACCTATTTCTAAATAATTTATTTACGAACTAATATTAATGATTCATTTCTATAAATGAAATTGAAATGGAATAGATTGGATTGGTTCACCTTTAGAGATTTAATATATATATAATATTATACATCCTGTATGTTTTATCAATAGGTGTAGCATAGATTTTGGTTTTTATCATTGTTGTGTGATATTGGAAATTAATCTGGGTTTGTGACCACTTGGGTCACCCAGATATGTGAAGATTCATTTTTATTGGTTTTATTATTATTTGAGGTCCATTTGTTCTCATTTGTTTAATTATTATTTTGATTATCTTTTATTTATCAACTTTTTTTGTTTATTTATATTTGTATTTTCATTACCATTATATGTAGGTTATCCCATGGTGCATTTCTCCATCTTCGGAGGATTGGGAACACCACTTTATCTATGTCGTGAGCTGGCTCGATTAACTAGTTCTTTATCTACATTGGTTTGTTCAACAAAAAATGGAATATGTGCTTGGGTTTCTTATAAGGAATATCTTTCAAAGAAACTAATTTTTTATTTGGGATGTCTATATATATTGATTAGGACCCTCAAAAAATGGGATATATACATGATAATGTGTATAGAAAATTGTCTATATCGAACCTAGGGTTATAATGGGATGTTTTTATTTTTATTTTTGTATTAGTTATCATATTGGGATGAAACGTGAGTTTTTATAGTGGGGTTTTTTATTTTTCATCGCCTTCCGGAAAATGTGGATCTCAATGAAAAGGTCTAAAAATACACTCTATGATTGTAGTGCAATTGGAATGTGAGATCCAAACATTTGGCGTAGTCATTCATCGACTCTAATTTACCCATGTGATTTGTCTGTGAGTCTTGAAAAATTCAAAAAACCATTATGAAATATTATTTTAAATAAAAAAACATATGATGTTGTAGTGTTTTAGTTTTGGTAAAATGAAAATTTATTTTTCTGATTTATTTTAATGAATGTCATAGAAAATTTATTTTTTATAATATGAATTTTAATAAATTTTATTTCAAAAAAATTACTATTTTGAGAATTTGGTTGTCTATAGTTAAGAGAAATATTTTATTTAGGAGGAATAAGGATTTTGGATGGAATTCGTGGGAAATAATATTAAATGAATCAATTTGTAGTGTAGAATTTGGAATTTCTTTTTAATTAGATGGTTTCCAATATTTTAGAATGTTTTGGAAATTTTATGCATTGGTATATTTTTATTTGTTTAATTTAATCATGGAATGTTTTGTATGGTGAGTAGTTTTGATTATAAGGCCCCGGCCTTAAACCTTACTTAATATTGAATTAAATGAATAATTCACATTGAGGATATTTTCAGGATTAGAGTTTTAGATAATTAGGACATAACTGTTACATCTCAAAAGATTACAAAGTTGACACTTCTACTGAGTTTCCATAGAATAAAAAAACTCTTAAAAAGAAACATGTCTAGTTCCATGTTTTATATAGCATGACTTTACCTTGATCCCATCCTTGACCTTATTCCACATTAAGTCCTGTGAAAAACATTTAAAAAAACATTGGGTGAGCATAAAAAGCTCATTAAGGGATACACAAAGAATGAAAACTGTTAGTTTTTCAAAAACAACAAGTAAACCATGTATACTTTACCAAAGTAACACTTTTCACCATTTCGAAGTAGTAATACCTCCTCACTGAATAAAAGTTCATTACTTACCCTTGTGTAACGAAAAGATTACTATAAAACCCATATAAATATCACATAACATATAAAGGTAACTTGGGACATAAGCATACTTAAGTGGAATAACCATAAGGTCGACTTCCACACATATCACATAATGGAATAACCATTCGGCCAACGTCCATACATACTTAATGGAATAGCCATACAGCCGACTTCCATACCCAATTCTTTGGAGGTTATAATTTAACCACCTGTCCTGCTATTCACGGCACCACCTGTCATATGGTTTATCACGTAACGACCCTTAAAATGTCCAAGTACCATTATAAAATTATAACACATAAAACCAATATAAAGGAATGATAATAATTCCACATTTCAATCACAATATATAATTTAAATATAATGACATAATAAAATCCTTTATCAAAACCATTTTCATTAACAAAATACAAAAAAAAAGTATATGGTATTTATTTTATTTTAAAAACATTACGGCTTGTTGAGGAAGCCAAAGATCAAATAATACTCGCGGCGGCGGAAAAGGTCGTTGTCACCGTGTACGTAAAAAAAACATTCCTTTTTTTCCTTTAGTAAAATGCTTCGTAGATAAAATATTTATTTTGAATAAACATAAAAGTAAAAGGTTTTTATACACCGTATAAAAGAAGGTTGTGTATAAAACAAAATATGCCTCAATGAATGGAGATTGAGACGAAGTCCCTTACAAAGACGATATCCTTGGTTTAAGGATAAATCAATTACATAATTATGCGTGACAAACGAATACACCCAATATAAGTGGATATTAAGTGTAAAACAATCAGATGTTATTCACACATATTCATAGAATGTCATATTCAAGGAGTAGAAGATTATCCCAAAGAATAAAATTTGGGTTAAGAAGATCCCTTGAAAAAATATGACAGCCTAACGGCGTCACTACAAAATTCAGAAAAAGAGTTGATGAGAGATAAAAAGGGTATATAATAACTTGGAAATAATATTTACATCAATAATGATATACTATAACATATCCCAACATAAAAATATGTAAATTAAAAGACCCAATAAAATAAGTCTTAAAAAAAGAGGAGGGTGAAAGGTTCCCTTACCGACATGGGTATCTTTCGAGACATGCACCCCGAGAAAGAAGGACAATACAACATTGATGTAAATACTCATAAATGAGATTATATTACACAATGAGTAAAATAATGGGTAGTACATACACCACTCAAGGGAAATTGTTGCAAATGTAGCATAAATCTCACGGGAATAAAAGTGAGATGAAAAATCTCTTACGAAAACTCCGCAGCCTAACGGCTCCAAAAAAAACTTACAAAAATGGATTGATGAGATCAAATAGGGTCTCTCATTATATTAACATAATGTTTACAGAAAGAGTAATATAAAATAACATCCCCCAACATAACAATGATGAGCTTAAAAGAAGTGATATAAAGGAGAGTACTTAAAAAGAAAGAGAGAGGTTAGATCTCTTATGAAAATTCAGCAGCCTAACGGCGCCACTCAAAACTTCCAAAATGGACTGATAAGAGAGAATAGGGTAACTCATCATATGAACATATAAATTACAGTAAGAGTAATATAAAATAACATCCCAATCACAATAAAGGCGAGCTTAAAAGGAATGACATAAAAGAGTGTACTTAAAAAGAAAGAGAGGAGTAGGATCCCTTACCTCGGGTTCGACTTGACTTGATAATTCTTTAATCTCCTGAATAATAAACTTGAGTTAATTTCTAATTGATTAAGAACATTTTTCAATCTTATTATACCTTCTATATCTCTTATTTCCATGTTATAAACATTATGTAATCATTAAGTTAATAATGTTTGTTTTGTCGATATGTGGTTCTTAAGTCGAAAGTGGACTTCTTAAAATTACATGTTGTTCCTGTGGTCAAAGGTTCTTTATATCCAGAATGACAATACTGATTTGGATATCATATATATCATATATATATCTAGCATATACATGTATTTATAATATCACATAATCATTTAGAGGAAAGAAATGAAATTCACCGTTCATGGAGACGGTAATCCGTACGTACGCATGAACGCTGCTTTCATTTCTCTGTCATATTAATGGAATTAAAACTATATGAGAGGTTTGTATATTTTAATTCCAGATTTATATTAATCATTTAGATGTAACATACATAATATATATCCATTATATATATGTACTCATAATAATACATTACATTTTGGGTTAAGAAATGAAATGCACCGTTCATGGAGATGGTAAGTCGTATGTACGCATGAACGCTACTTTCATTTCTATCTCATACTTCAATTGAAAGAATATAATAATGATATAAAGGTATATTATAATTCCAGTATAACATCATATATAATAACTTTAAATCCATCCTTTATATGTCCCATATATGGCATTAACGAATGACATCACTTTGAGGGGGCGGTAGTCCGCACTTCCTTAAATGAAGATATCGCGTTTACCTATAATGGAAACCATAAAGTTATTCCATAAATGAAAAATATATAAGCTTAAGTAAAACATAAACATATTATTTAGCATATATAAGTATAGTTTCATCTTAATTTCCACCTTTGAAGGTGTTAAAATAATGTTGAACAATCATCATTTAAGGAGGCAGAAATTCGTCATCCACGGAAACAGTATGTTCTTTAACCATTAGATGTAGGTGTGTGTAAGTGTTGCACAAATCCTTCGTATAACAGGATCCTAGTATATTGAAGATAATGTAGTTGTTACAATATAAATTAATAAAAAGTTTTTAGGGGGTTGGAAAATCAAAATAAAACCAAAGGACTCAAGTGAAGACATTACCTTAAAATCGGGTAACTCTCTTAGATTTGATCTCAAAGGCTTCATTGGGAAGAATTCTGCCAAAAGTGAGGATTCAAGGAGTAAGAGAGGGATGTGGAGAGACAAAATGGGAAGGGTTTTGCCGATCCAAAGGTTTTTTAAGTGTGGGTATGTAGGTAGAGGTGGGGGTCTTTTATAATAGGAGAGGAGGGGCACTCTTGGAAAGGTATAAAATGTAACTTTATTTTCAAATGAGTTTAGGATTTTAATGGTCCCATATTGATGTGTTTCTAGGATAAGGTGATAAGGGTTCGAAATACACCCATAAAATAGGTTTTGGACATGTGTAGGTATTATATTGTACATTATATTTCCATTTTATTTAATAGTTAAATAATGAGGTCATCACTGCATCATCATGATGTCATAAATAATTTAATGTATTTAATGTCTAAATATTATAAAAAAAAGACTATGATGTAGGAAATTGTATTATCTTTCCAATTAATATTTATAGTCTAAATGATCATTTTTTTTATAGAAAATTAAAAATATTTTACTTAGGTGGTACATTCTTTGTTACATTTAACATTCTATAAAAATAAAAAGATAAAAAGTCACTTTCTCACAAAAGTGATTCCATGGGGCCCCCAAGTTTGGAACAAGGCATACCATGGTCGGTCATGAGACAACTAGTATCCTTATGATACATTTTGTGGTCATTTTTTATTATTATGATATTATCTTATTTTCTTTAACTACCCTGTTACTCATTAATCAGGATAATTAAAGATAATTATCGTCATTACTATTCATAATGTCCAAAAACAAAAGAGTCTTAATTACATAATTTTTACCTTCTTATTACAAATATGTAATTAATTTTACCAAATTCCAAACTCATAAAATGCAATAATTAATTTAAAAAAACTTCCCATTTTCAAAAGAAATAGTGGGTTTTTTAGAAACAATATTTATGAAAAGTTTGGCACTTGTTTTTCCCTAATTCCAAAGTGAAACTAATCCCAATGACCATAATTGAATTAAATGGTAAAATTATATTCTAATTACACTTTAAAAACAATTAAAAAGATAACATAACCATATAATTAAATTATTTGAAAAAGCAGTTTTGATGTAAAATGCAGTATTTTTCACTATTCATTGAAAAATGTACATTGTCAGAAAAATACCTAAAATTAACCCAAGGTAAATTTCAATGTCCCAATCATAAACAATATGTTTATTTTGAAAAATAGAGCTTATAAAATTTTCAAAAAGTGGATTTAAAAGGGGTTCTCCATCAAAAGGTGGTTAATAGACCTTTTAAAGAATATTAGAATGTTTACGCTTAAAAACTGGATTCATTTGCATTTTTAATCCTCTAACATTTATTGTAAAGAGTAAAAATATTTGACAAACATATATAAAATTTTTGTAATTAGTTCTGTTCATTCCCTCCATTACAACGGCTAGGCGTTAACTACCATTTAAAATAATATTATTTTATTATTAGAGTGCAACGTAAGATTCCCAGGTAACTCGTTGTTGCGTATTGGGTACGCCATCAAGAATAACATCCCCTTTAAAGTAATATTAATATTTTATTCACAAATGTGGATAAATATAAAGATTTCATATTCTTTATTTACCTGGGGTGTTACATCCTTCCCCGCTTTTGGTAATTGCGTCCTCGCAATTTTAAAATTGGGCTTGGAAACATCCTTGAAAGTTCCACATTGAAACAATAGTCGGTAAAATATCACTTTAAAATAATGAAAGATAAGTAAAAAGGTCATCCAAGGTAACCCATAAAAGGATTCCAAGTATGAAAATATGGACATGGAGTAAAAAAACAAAGGGTCATTTTCTTATGGAGAGTTATAGAAAACATGATTAGGAGAAAGTTAACCACAATAAAATCACAAACATGTGATGGGTTAAATGGTATTCGATTCCCCAATAGGAAAAGTTAATAGAAAACATTTTTATCTTAAGTTACTTTTTATTGAGGAATTTATTCATAAGGAAACATAATCACTTATCATGATGACTTTCAACTTTTATTAGATTCCTTACACAAACTCATATTTTCTCCAAAAGACGAGTATTTAGAAAGACTTGTTCACATTAAGAGTACTATAATCATCTTCGAGAGAATAACCTAATCCACAAAAGAGAACTATATACTTCCCATGTGTTTAGACCAAAACCAAAACCAAAAAGGTTAGTACATGATCAGATAATCCAGAAAAGGATAACCCTTTATAAAAAGAAAATTTATTCTTAATCGCCAAAATTCGTCCAACAAAACCCAAAGTTCAACGAGGACCATTAGATAATCAGTTTTTCCATAAAATTATTCAATGTAAACCAAACTATGATTGAAACCCAAATATTTTATTGATTTAGTCACATAGTCTTCCAAGTTAAATCGTAACATTTATCTCCAAACAACATCAGTTGCTCTTAATGTCTCATATTGAAATGTAATTATCCTAATCACATATCCTCCATGATAGGTTACTAAATATCCATAGATAACCCATAATCAACTTAATCTTAATTCATAAAATCATCTAACTAAAAAGAATCAGTCAAACTAACCAGGGACTTCACGTAGTCCAGTGGTAGGTGATAAATACCAGTTCCACTTTGGTTGTGGGTTCGATTCCCACAGCTTTGTCCGACGCGATGGGTTGTCACACGGTCTACGTGTTGTCCTTTTTCCAAAACTACATAATTCTCAAATCATTCCCCAAAGAGAGATAAAACCATCAAAAATATCCATAACATAATTTATCCTCTATTGTATCTCAAGACTTTCACTTCCATCATAACATATAGTAACCCATAATTACCTCAAAAGTAAGGATCATATAAACCCAAATGTTTCTTTATAACTAATTCCACAAAAGAACAGATAATTATTCGTTGAATAAAATTTTCATATATTAAACATCAGGGTTACACATACTATAAAAAGTCTCCTACTGTAAACCCATCATCAAAAGAGACTTAATACTCTTAAGAATTTCACTATAACTCTTGAAGCCCTTATATGTTGACATCTGACTCATTCAACAATCTTCACGATCCATTAACCATTCCTTTCCAACATATTTTGAAATACATCATTCCTAGAAACAAAATCATGAATCATATCCTAAGATTCCAAAATAGGAAAACAATAGTTATGAAATAATCCATACCATTGATTGGTCATTTTAAGTTTCTTCATCCTCAATCGGAATGGCATTAGGTATTGGTAAACGAACATTTATACGATCTTGGTGATCCCATTCACGAAACATCTGTATAGGACATGTGTTTGCATAATGACTATGCACACCACATTTAAAACATTCAATTGATCCCTCAGAAAGAACTTATTTCCCTTTCCTTGAGTCAACTGGATGCTTCCTTTCCCATGGCAGGTTCTTGCTTTATGACCATCATTTCCACATCTATAGCATATTTTTGTCCATTTGAAACATTTTCCTAGGTTTTTCTTTCCACATTTTTGACGCATAGGTTTTTAAACACACTTACATTTATGATTATTACCGGTAGTTCCTTAGGGATTTGTTTCTCGCATATATGATTCCTTAGATAAATCACCAAGTTTTAGGTGGTCAATAATGACTCTAGATAGTTGGTTGAGGATAATCACATGTGTTCTCATTATAGCTCCCATATCATACAGTTTCTTGCTCAAAAAACTGTCACAGTTCCCTTCACATCCACTGTTACTTTTGTGCCTACTAGATCCAACTATTTACTAAAACCAAAAAGGTCAGTGTGAGTATATCAACAAAACCATCATGTACTAATGAGGAAGATAAACACAAAGATATACTTAGTCATTCACTTTCTCTAAAACTAGGTCTCTTTCTGAAATCATAACCATTATGGTAATGTCACTTATGCTTAAAGAATACCCTAACCTCTAAAGTTATCAAAACTATCCTTTGTTACCAAATATAAGGCCCCATCCTTAAACCTTACTTAATATTTAATTAAATGAATAATTCTCATTGAGGATCTTTTCAGGTTTAGTGTTTTAGAGAATTAGGAAATAACTGTTACATCTCAAAAGATTACAAAGTAGACACTTCTATTGAGTTTCCATATAATAAAAAACACTTAAAAAGAAACATGTCTAGTTCCATGTTTTATATAGCGTGAATTTCCCTTGATCCCATCCTTGAACCTATTCCACATTAAGCCCTATGAAAAAAATTTCAAAAAAACATGGGGTTAGCATAAAAAGCTCTGTAAGGGATATACAAAGAATGAAAAACTGTTAGTTTTTCAAAACAACAAGTAAACCATGTATACTTTATCAAATTAATACTTTTAACTTTTTCGAAGTAGTAAAAACTCTTCACTGAATAAAAGATCCTTACTTACCCTTCTGTAACCAAAATATTACCATAAAACCCATATAAAGATCACATAACATATAAAGGTAACTTGGGACATAAACATACTTAAGTGGAATAACCATAAGGTCGACTTCCGCACATATCACTTAAAGGAATAGCCACTCGGACAACTTCCATACATACTTAATGGAATAGCCATACGGCCGACTTCCATACCCAATGCATTGGAGGTTATAATGTAACCACCCGTCCTGGTATTCATGGCACCACCCGTCATACGGTTTATCACGTAACCACTCGTAAAATGTCCAAGTACCATTATAAAATTATAACACATAAAACCAACATAAAGAAATGATAACATTTTCACATTTCAATCACAATATATCATTTAAATATAATGAAATAAAAGAATCCTTTATCAAAACCATTTTCAAAACCAAACTACAGAAAAATATATGGTTTTTATTTTATTTTAAAAACATTACGGCTTGTTGAGGAAGCCAAATATCAAATAATACTCACGGCGGCGAAAAAGGTTGTTGTCACCGCGTACGTAAAAAGAAACATTCCTTTTTGTCGTTTAGTAAAACGCTTCGTAGATAAAAGATTCCTTTTGAATAAATGTAAAATTCAAAGTGGTTTATACACCGTACAAAACAAGGTTGTGTATAAAACAAAATATGCATCAATTAATGTAGGTTGAGACAAAGTCCCTTACAAAGACGGTATCCTTGGTTTAAGGATAAATCAATTACATAATAATGTGTGACAAACGAGTACACCCAATATAAGTGGAAATTAAGTGTAAAAAAATTATAGGTTATTCACACATATTCATAGAATGACATATTCAAGGAGTACAAGATTATCCCAAATAATCAAATTTGGGTTAAGAAGATCCCTTGCAAAAATATGACAGCCTAACGGCATCACTACAAAATTCAGAAAATGAGTTGTTGAGAGATAAAAAGGGTATCTCAACACTTGGAAATAAAATTTACATCAATAAGGATATATGATAACATATCCCAACATAACAATATGTAAATTAAAAGACCCAACAAAAGAAGTCTTTTAAAAAGTGGAGGGTGAAAGGTTCCCTTACCGACATGGGTATCGTTCGAGACATGCACCCCGTGAAAGAAGAACAATACAACATTGATGTAAATACTCATAAATGAGAGTATATTACACAATGAGTAAAATAACGGGCAGTACATACACCAATCAAAGGAAATTGTGGCAAATGTAGCTTAAATCTCAAGGGAATAAAAGTGAGATGAAAAATCCCTTACGAAAACTCGGCAGCCTAACGGTGCCACATAAAACATACAAAAATGGATTTATGAGATCAAATAGGTTCTCTCATCATATTAAAATAATTTTTACAGAAAGAGGAATATAAAAGAACATTCCCCTACATAAAAAATATGATCTTAAAAGAAGCGACAAAAGGTAGAGTACTTAAAAAGAAAGAGAGAGGTTATATCTCTTACGAAAATTCAGCAGCCTAACAGCGCCACTCAAAACGTCCAAAATGGATTGATGAGAGAGAATAGGGTCTCTCATAATATGAACATAGAATTACAGTAATATTAATATAAAATAACATCCCAATAATAAGAAAGGTGAGCTTAAAATGAATGACATAAACGAGTTTACTTAAAAAGAAAGAGAGGAGTAGGATCCCTTACCTCGGGTCCGACTTGACTCGATCGTTCTTTAATCTCCTGAATAAAAAACTTGAGTTAATTTATACTTGATTAAGATCCTTTTTCAAGATTATTATTCCTTTTATATCACTTATTTCCATGTTATAAACATTATGTAATCATTAAGTTAATAATGTTTGTTTTGTCGATATTTGATTCTTATGTTGAAAGTGGCCTTCTTACAATTACATGTTGTTCATGTGGTCAAAGGTTCATTATATCCAGAATGACATTCATGATTTGGATATCATATATATCATATATATCCAGAATATACATGTATTTATAATTACACATAATCATTTAGAGGAAATAAATGAAATGCACTGTTTATGGAGTCGTTAAGCTGTACGTACGCATTAACGCTACTTTCATTTCTATGTCATATTAATGAAATTAAAACTATATGAGAGGTATGTATATTATAATTCCAGAATTATATTAATAATTTATATGTAACATATATCATATATATCCATTATATATATGTACTCATAATAATACATTACATTTGGGGATAAGAAACGGTATGCACCATTCATGGAGACAGTAAGCCGTACGTACGCATGAAGGCTACTTTTATTTCTATCTCATACTTTAATGAAAAGAAAATAATAAAGATATAAAGGTATATTATAATTCCAGTATAACATCATATATAATAACTTTAAATCCATCTTTTATATGTTCAACCTATGGAATTAACGAATCACATCACTTTGAGGGGGCGGTAGTCTGCACTTCCTTAAATGATGATATCGTGTTTACCCATAATGGAAACCATAAAGGTATGCCATAAATGAAAAATACATAAGATTAAGTAAAACATAAACATATTATATACCATATATAAGTATAGTATCATCTTAATGGCCACCTTTGAAGGTGTTAAAAGAATGTTGAACAATCATCATTTCGGGTGGTAGAAATTCGCCATCCACTGAAACAGTGTGTTCTTTAACCATTAGATATAGGTGTGTGTAAGTGTAGCTCAAATACTTATTATAAAAACATCATAGTATATTTAAGATACTGGATTTTTTACAAAATAAATGAATAAAAATATTTTAGGGGGTTGAAGAAGCAAAATAAAACAAAAGGACTCAAGTGAAGACATTACCTTAAAATTGGGTAATCTCTTAGATTTGAGCTCAAAGGCATCCATGGGAATCCTTCAGCCCAAAGTGAGGCTTCAAGAAGTAAAAGAGGGATGTGGAGAGACAAAAAAGGGCAGGTTTTGGCCGAGCCAAATGCTTTTGAATTGTGGGTAAGGAGGTAGATGTGGGGGCCTTTTATAAGAGGAGAAGAGGGGCAGTCTTGGAAAGGTATAAAATGTAACATTATTTTCAAATGAGTTTCGGATTTTAATGGTCCCAAATTGATGTGTTTCGAGGATAATGTGATAAGGGTTCTAAATCCACCCATACAATAGGTTTTGGACATTTTTAGGTCTTAGATTTTACATTATCATTCAATTTTATTTAAATTGTTAAATAATGAGGTCACCGCTGCATCATCATGATGTCATAAATAATTTAATTTATTTAATGTATAAAAATTATAAAAAAATTACAATAATTTAGGAAATATTTTTATCTTTCCAATTAATATTTATAGTCCAAAAGATCATTTATTTAGAAAAAATTAAAAATATTTTACGTAGGTGATACATTCTTTGTTACATTTAACATTCTTTAAAAATAAAAAGATAAAAAGTCACTTTCTAACAAAATTGATTCCATGGGGCCCCATAGTTTGGAACAAGGCATCCCATGGTCCGCCATGAGACAACCAGTATCCTTAAGACACATTTTGTGGACATTTTTTATTATTATTATATTATCATATTTTCTTTAACTACCCGGTTACTAATTAATCAAGATAATTAAAGATAATTATCGTCGTTACTATTCATAATGTCCAAAAACAAGAGTCTTAATTACATAATTTTGACCTTATGATTCCAAATATGTAATTAATTTTACCAAATTCTAAACACATAAATTGCAATAATTAATTTAAAAAAACATCCCGTTTTCAAAAGAAATAGCGGGTTTTTTAGAAACAATATTTATGAAAAGTTTTGCACTTGTTTATGCCTAATTCCAAAGTGAAACTAATCCCAATGACCATAATTGAATTACATGGTAAAAAAATATTCTAATTACTCTTTAAAACAAATTAAAAAGATAACATAACCATATAATTAAATTATATGATAACGCAGTTTTGATGTAAAATGCAGTATTTTTCACTATTCATTGAAAAATGAACATTGTCAGAAAAATACCAAAAATTAACCCAAGGTAAATTTCAATGTCCCAATCATGAATAATATGTTTATTTTGAAAAATAATTCTTATAATATTTTCAAAAAGTGGATTTAAAAGGGGTTCTCCATCAAAAGGTGGTTAATCGACCTTTTAAAGAATATTAGAATGTTTACGCTTAAAAACTGGATTAATTTGCATTTTTAATCCTCTAAAATTTGTTGAAAAGAGTAAAAAAATTTGACAAACATATATAATAATTTTTTAGTTATTTCTACTCATTCCCGCCATTACAACGGCGAAGCATTAACTACCATTTAAAATAATATTATTTTATTATTAGAGTGCAACGTAAGATTCCCAGCAAACTCGTTGTTGTGTATTGGGTATGCCATCGAGCATAGCATCCCCATTAAAGTAATATTAATATTTTATTCAAAAATATGGATAAATATAAAGATTTTATATTCTTTATTTACCTGGGGTGTTACATCCTTCCCCCCTTTAGGGAATTGCATCCTCGCAATTTTAAAATTGGGCTTGGAAACATCCTTGAAAGTCCCACATTGGAACAAGAGTCGGTAAAAAATCACTTTAAAATAAAGAAAGATAAGTACAAAGGTCACCCGAGTTAACCCATACAAGGATTCCAAGTATGAAAATATGGACATGGAGGAAAAAAACAAAGGGTCATGTTCTGATGGAGAGTTATATAAAACATGTTTAGGAGAAAGTAAACCACAATAAAATCACAAACATGTGATGGGTTAAACGGTATTCGATTCCCCAGTAGGAAAAGATTATAGAAAACATTTTTGTCTTAAGTTACTTTTTATTGAGGAATTTATTCATAAGGAAACATAGTCTCTTATCATGTTGACTTTCAACTTTTATAAGATTCCTTACACAAACTCATATTTTCTCCAAAAGACAAGTATTTAGAAAGACTTGTTCACATTAAGAGTACTATAATAAACTTCTAGAGAATCACCTAATCCACAAAAGAGAACTATATACTTCCCATGTCTTTAGACCAAAACCAAAACCAAAATGGTTAGTACAAGATCAGATAATCCAGAAAAGGATAACCCTTTATAAAAAGAAAATCTATTCTTAATCGCCAAAATTTGTCCAACAAAACCCAAAGATCAACGAGGACCATTAGATAATCAATTTTTCCATAAAATTATTCAAAGTAAACCAAACTAACATTGAAACCCAAATATTTTATTACTTTAGTCACATAGTCTTCCAAGTTAAATCGTAACATTTATCTCCAAACAACATCAGTTGCTCTTAATGTCTCATATTGAAAAGTAATTAACCTAATCACATATCCTCCATGATAGGTTAATAAATATCCATAGATAACCCAAAATCAACTTAATCTTAATTCATAACATCATCTAACTAAAAATAATCAGTCAAACTAACTAGGGACTTCACGTAGTCCAGTGGTAGGCAATAAATACCAGTTGCACATTGGTTGTGGGTTCGATTCCCGCAGCTTTGTCTGACGCGATGGGTTGTCACACGGTCTGCGTGTTGTCCTTTTTCCAAAACTATATAATTCTCAAATCATTCCCCAAAAAAAGATAAAATCATCAAAAATAACTATAACATAATTTAACCCCAATTGTATCTCAAGCCTTTCACTTCCATCATAACATATAGTAACCCATAATTACCTCAAAAGTAAGGATCATATAAACCCAATAGGTTCTTTATAACTATGTCCACAAAATAACAGATAATTATTCCTTGAATAAAATTTTCATATATTAAAAATCAAGGTTACACATACTATAAAAATTCTTCTACTGTAAACCCATCATCAAAAGAGACTTAATACTCTTAAGAATTTCACCATAACTCTTGAAGCCCTTATATGTTGACATCTGACTCATTCCACATTCTTCATGATACATTAACCATTCCGTTCCAACTTATTCTGAAATACTTCTTTCCTAGAAACAAAATCATGAATCATATCCTAAGATTCCAAAATAGGAAAACAATAGTTATGAAAGAATCCATACCTTTGATTGGTCATTTTCAGTTTCTTCATCCTCATTCGGAATGGCATTAGGTATTGGTAAACGAAAATTTGTATGATCTTGGTGATCCCATTCACGAAACTTCTGTATAGGACATGTGTTAGCATAATGACCATGCACACAACATTTAAAACATTCAATTGATCCCTCAGAAAGAACTTATTTTCCTTTCCTCGAGTTAACTTGATGATTCCTTTTTCAATGGCAGGTTCTTGATTTATGACCTTCATTTCCACATCTATAGCATATTTCTATCCCTTTGAAACATTTTCCTAGGTGTTTCTTTCCACATTTTTGACACATAGGATTTTGAACAGACTTAACTTTATGATTATTACCTGTAGTTCCGTAGGGATTTGTTTCTCACATATATGATTCCTTAGATAAATAACCAAGGTATAGGTGTTCAATAATGACTCTAGATAGTTGGTTGAGGATAATCACAAGAGTTATCATTGTAGCTGCCATATCATTCAGTTGCTTGCTCAAAAAACTGTCACAGTTCCCTTCACATCCATTGTTCCTTTTGTGCCTTCTAGATCCTGGAATTTACTAAAAACAAAAAGGTTGGTGTGAGTATATCAACAAAACCATCATGTACTGATGAGTAAGATAAACACAAGGATATACTTAGTCATTCACTTTATCTAAAACTATGTCTCTTTCTGAAATCATAACCATTATGGTAATGTCACTTTTTCTTAAAGAATACCCTAACCTCTAAAGTTATCTAAACCGACCTTTGATACCAACTATAAGGCCCCAGACTTAAACCTTACTTAATATTTAATTAAATGAATAATTCACATTGAGGATCTTTTTAGGTTTAGTGTTTTAGATAATTAGGACAGAACTGTTACATCTCAAAAGATTACAAAGTAGACACTTCTAATGAGTTTCCATAGAAAAAAAAACTCTTAAAAATAAACATGTCTAGTTACATGTTTTTTATAGCATGACTTTCCCTTGATCCCATCCTTGACCCTATTCCACATTAAGTCCTATGAAAAACATTTCAAAAAAACTTGGGGTGAGCATAAAAAGCCCAGTAAGGGATATACAAAGAATGAAAACTGTTAGTTATTCAAAACAACAAGTAAACCATGTATACTTTATCAAATTAATACTTTTCACCTTTTCGAAGTAGTTAAAACTCTTCACTGAATAAAAGTTCCTTACTTACCCTTATGTAACCAAAATATTACCATAAAACCAATATAAAGATCACATAACATATAAAGGTAACTTGGGACATAAACATACTTAAGTGGAATAACCATAAGGTTGACTTCCACACATATCACTTAATGGAATAGCCATTCGGCCAACTTCCATACATACTTAATGGAATATCCATACGGCCGACTTCCATACCCAATGCATTGGAGGTTATAACGTAACCACCCGTCCTGTTATTCATGGCACCACCCGTCCTATGGTTTTATCACGCAACCACCCGTAAAATTTCCAAGTACCATTATAAAATTATAACACATAAAACCAACATAAAGGAACGATAACATTTCCACATTTCAATCACAATATATCTTTTAAATATAATGACATAATAGAATCCCTTATCAAAACCATTTTCAAAACCAAACTACAAAAAAAGTATATGGTTTTTATTTTATTTTAAAAACATTACGGCCTGTTGAGGAAGCCAAAGATCAAATAATACTCACGGTAGCGGAAAAGGTCGTTGTCACCGCGTACATAAAAAGAAACATTCCTTTTTGTCGTTTAGTAAAACGCTTCGTAGATAATAGATTCCTTTTTAATAAACGTAAAATTAAAAGGGGTTTATAAACCGTATAAAATAAGGTTGTGTATAAAACAAAATATGCCTCAATGAATGGAGGTTGAGACGAAGTCCCTTACAAAGACGGTATCCTTGGTTTAAGGATAAATCAATTACATAATTATGTGTAACAAACGAATAAAACCAATATAAGTGGATATTAAGTGTAAAACAATCAGAGGTTATTCACACATATTCATATAATGGCATATTCAATGAGTACAAGATTATCCCAAAGAATCAAATTTGGGTTAAGAAGTTCCCTTGCAAAAATATGACAGCCTAACGGCGTCACTACAGAATTCAGAAAATGAGTTGATGAGAGATTAAAACGGTATCTCATCACTTGGAAATAAAATTTACATCAATAAGGATATATGAGAACATATCCCAACAGAAAAATATGTAAAATAAAAGACCCAACAAAATAAGTCTTTTAAAAAGAGGAGGGTGAAAGGTTCCCCTACCGACATGGGTATCTTTCGAGACATGCACCCCGTGAAAGAAGAAAAATACAACATTGATGTAAATACTCATAAATGAGAGTATATTACACAATGAGTAAAATAATGGGCAGTACATACACCACTCAAAGGAAATTGTGGCAAATGTAGCATAAATCTCACGGGAATTAAAGTGAGATGAAAAATCCCTTACGAAAACTCGGCAGCCTAACGGTGCCACATAAAACATACAAAAATGGATTTATGAGATCAAATAGGGTCTCTCATCATATTAACATAAAGATTACAGAAAGAGGAATATAAAAGAACATTTCCCAACATAACAAAGATGAGCTTAAAAGAAGTGACAAAAAGGAGAGTACTTAAAAAGAAAGAGAGATGTTAGATCACTTACGAAAATTCAGCAGCCTAGCGCCACCACTCAAAACTTCCAAAATGGATTGATGAGAGAGAATAGGGTCTCTCATCATATGAACATAAAAATTACAGTAATATTAATATAAAAGAACATCCCAATCACATGAAAGGTGAGCTTAAAAGGAATGACATAAAAGAGTGTACTTAAAAGGAAAGAGAGGAGTAGGATCCCTTACCTCGTGTCCGACTTGACTCGATCGTTCGTTAATCTCCTGAATAAACAACATGAGTTAATTTCTACATGATTAAGAACATTTTTCAAGCTTATTATTCTTTTTATATCACTTATTTCCATGTTATAAACATTAAGTAATCATTAAGTTAATAATGTTTGTTTTGTCGATATTTGGTTCTTAAGTTGAAAGTGGCCTTCTTACAATTACATGTTGTTCGTGTGGTCAAAGTTTCATTATATCCAGAATGAAATTCATGATTTGGATATCATATATATCATATATATCCATCATATACATGTATTTATAATTACACATAATCATTTAGAGGAAATAAGTGAAATGCACCGTTCATGGAGACGGTAAGTCTTACGTACGCATGAACGCTACTTTCATTTATATGTCATATTAATGGAATTAAAACTGTATGAGAGGTATGTATATTTTAATTCCAGAATTATATTAATAATTTATATGTAACATTCATCATATATATACATTATATATATGTACTCATAATAATTTATTACATTTGGGGATAAGAAATGAAATGCACCGTTCATGGAGACGGTAAGTCGTACGTACACATGAATGCTGCTTTCATTTCTATCTCATACTTTAATGGAAAGAAAATAATAAAGATATAAAGATATATTATAATTCCATTATAACATCATATATAATAACTTTTAATCCATCCTTTATATGTTCAACATATGGCATTAACGAATCACATCACTTTGATGGGGCGGTAGTCCGCACTTCCTTAAATGAAGATATCGCGTTTACCCATAATGGAAACCATAAAGGTATTACATAAATGAAAATTACAGAAACTTAAGTAAAAAATTAAACATATTATATACAATATATAAGTATAGTGTCATCTTAATTTCCACCTTTGAAGGTGTTAAAAGAATGTTGAACAATCATCATTTCAGGAGGCATAAATTCACCATCCACTGAAACAGTATGTTCATTAACCATTAGATATAGGTGTGTGTAAGTGTAGCTCGAATACTTCTTATAAAAACACTCTAGTATATTGAAGATACTGTATTTTTTACAAAAGAAATGAATAAAAATAATTTAGGAGGTTGGAGAAGTAAAATAAAACAAAAGGACTCAAGTGAAGACATTACCTTAAATTCGGGTAACTCTCTTAGATTTAAGTTCAAAGGCTTCCTTGGTAATAAATCTGCCCAAAGTGAGGCTTCAAGAAGTAAAAGAGGGATGTGGAGAGACAAAAATGGGAAGGGGTTGGCCGAGCCAAATTCTTTTGAAATGTGGGTAATGAGGTAGATGTGGGGGCGTTTTATAAGAGGATAGGAGGGGCACTCTTGGAAATGTATAAAATGTAACTTTATTTTCAAATGAGTTTCAGATTTTAATAGTCCCAAATTGATGTGTTTCGAGGATAAGGTGATTAGGGTTATAAATCCACTCATACAATAGGTTTTTGACATTTTTAGATCTTATATTTTAAATTATCATTCCATTTTATTTAAATCGTTAAATAATGAGGTCATCGCTGTATCATCATGATGTCATAAATAATTTAATTTATATAATGTCTAAGAATCATAAAAAAATTACTATGATGTAGGAAATATTTTTATCTTCCCAATGAATATTTATAGTACAAATTATCACTTATGTAGATAAAATTAAAAATATTTTACTTAGGTTATTAATTCTTTGTTACATTTAACATTCTTTAAAAATAAAAAGATAAAAAGTCACTTTGCCACAAAAGTAATTCCATGGGCCCCCATGATTGGCACAAGGCATACCATGGTAGGCCATGAGACAAAAAAGTAGCCTTAGGACACATTTTTTGGACATTTTATATTATTATGATATTATCTTATTTTCTTTAACTACCCGATTACTCATTAATCAAGATAATTAGAGATAATTACCGTCGTTACTATTCATAATGCCCAAAAACAAAAGAGTCTTAATTAAATAATTTTGACCTTATTATTCCAAATATTTAATTCATTTTACCAAATTCCAAACACATAAATTGAAATAATTAATTTAAAAAAACTCCTCGTCGTCAAAACAAATAGCGGGTTTTTTAGAAACAATATTTATGAAAAGTTTGGCACTTGTTTATGACTAATTACAAAGGGAAATTAATCACAATGACCATAATTTAATTACATGGTAAAAATATATTATAATTACAATTTAAAACAAATTAAAAATATAACATAACTATATAATTAAATTATATAAAAAATAAGTTTTGATGTAAAATGCAGTATTTTTCACTATTCATTGAAAAATGAACATTGTCAGAAAAATACCAAAAATTAACCCAAGGTAAATTTCAATGTCCCAATAATAAATAATATGTTTATTTTTAAAAATAGAGGTAATAAAATTTTCAAAAAGTGCATTTAAAAGGGGTTTTCCATCAAAAGGCGGTTAATCGACCTTTTAAAGAATATTAGAATGTTTACGCTTAAAACTGGATTAATTTGCATTTTTTATCCTCTAACATTTATTGTAAAGAGTAAAAATTATTGACAAACATATATAATAATTTTTTAGTTAGTTGTATTCATTCCCGCCATTACAACGGCTAGGCATTAACTACCATTTAAAATAATATTATTTTATTATTAGAGTGCAACATAAGATTCCCAAGAAACTCGTTGTTGCGTATTGGGTACGCCATCGAGCATAGAATCCCCTTTAAAGTAATATTAATATTTTATTCACAAATATGGATAAATATAAAGATGTCATATTCTTTATTTACCTGGGGTGTTACATTGATTGAGTTTGGTTTCTCATTTATTACTCTGCGTCTCACCAAATGATAAATGGATATTTGAGGTGAAGATGATAGATGTTCACCATAATAGACCCTCACATTCATCAACCTAATGATTTCCTACTAATATTTTGATATATGAATCCTCATATCTTTTATGATTTAGTGGATCATATAGAATAAGAATTTAAGATATTTATAATCAAAAGGGTTATCAATTTACTTGATTTTCCATTATTTTAAATGTTTTTGTTTGATTTCTTTATGGATAGAGGTCTATGTAGGATGTGGTGACAGTAGGACAATCAAACCAAGCCACAATAAGACCTCTCCTGAGAATTATTTAAAGATTTAATTATCCAGGATTTCATAAATGAGGTTGTTTATTTAGTAGAGGATATTGGTATATTCTACCTTCATCATTGTGAGTGATTATATTTGGATTTCATTCAACATTTTTTAATATAGTTTATTAACTTCAAGAGTTTGGGGAGGATGATTCTCTGATAAAGATACATTTTTGGAGTGTGATTTATCCTAATATATACCTAAATGTGTCAAGATATTTCCAAACCACATCTACTAATGTGGTGAGGTATGTTGTTTAGGATGAATGTTTGATTTCATGGGTTCTTAAAGAAGTCAATTTTCTTTTAGTTTTAAGAAGATATTTAGAGAATTTTAGTAATTTTGTGTGTACTGTTCCTAAATAAAGTGTTACTAGTGATAGAATCAAGTAGAAATCAGATAATTCAATAGCTTCCTCTGAAAATAAGACCTTGGTCTATCATCAATGTGGTAGTACCTATCATAAAAATCCATCAAGGACATATGATCCATGTCATATATTACATGTGGATGCAAATGTTACATGAAACTATTTTGTCGGGGTATTTCTAGGAGGTGATATGGAGCCATAACCTCTCCATCTCTTGAAAATCCCAACCCATTTGTAGGTGGTGGGTTCTTGTATGGGTTCATATAATGGTCTATTTTTATGAAACTTTCTCCTATTATCGAATGATTTCATTTTCAAATGTAGTCTTTTTTTAATAAAGTGGGGTTTTTATTGTTTTCCTACAATATTTGTTTTAATGAAAGTCCTTTTTAGAGTTTAACTATTTCTTCATCTTGGAAAAAAATAGGGTATATATTTGAGACTTCTTTTCTCAATCATTTCTTCCTAGGTTTTTTGTGTGGTTGTTTGAGTTTGGGGGTTGAATATATATCTGGTGGTGTTTTCTAGAATTGGTCTAGAATAATTTAAATGTTTTTGGTACACCTAGTTCTCTTGTGTTGAATGTTGTAAATATTAAAATATAATATTATCCTTTCTTTATTATCTATTTAGTAGATATTATGCTGTTAGAACTGCCTTATGATTTCCTATTTCCCTATTTTTTTCCTTCTACTTGGAAGAATTTTCCCCAATGACTTGGTCTGATTATTATTTTGTGGAACGATGCATGTCTTGTGGTTTTTGATTTATCAAAAAAAATTCAAGGAATGGTATGGTCTCTATGGATAGTTTTAGGTAATAATTATGTGTGCTTTATGGTATATGTGATTATCTTTGGTTTGGGAGACAAATCATGTGACTTTTTGAACATTTCCTATTATCTCAATAACCAATATTAATTGAGGCTTTGTTAGGGTAGAAAGCGTAATAGTGGTATAAATTTCATAAATCAGTTTTTATTTTCATTTATAATATTGTTTTTTTATATTTTTAATTGCCTTTTCTTCTTTTTTTTATGTTTCCTAACAATGGTTTCAGATTCAAGAAGTATATATATTGATTAATGGTTTTGGTGAATGTTTTTGGGGTAACTGTGGAGCCACCTATAGGAGAGTCTCATTCGAGTTTATTTTATTATTATATGGGTATATTTGTATGGGTTGAACATGATTTTATACAAACCATTAATCTTCTAGTATAAACCATGTAGGTCATTGTTTTCATCTAGATAAAGATAATTTAGAATAGTATTGTTAGAAAAATATGTGTGGAGGGTGTGCACATGGATATAATATTATTTACTGAACCATGCCACAACATTTTCAGATGGTTTTCCGACCCATATATCCTAAACATGAGGGTCCCAATTCATTTAGTAAGGGGCATACTATTAGAAAACAGTTTGAGAAAATGTGTGTCCAAAACATTCATAGTTCCCAAGTTCATTAAATTTGAAAGTATAAATATATCATATTGGTTTTTAACCCAAAAATATTGTTCTCCATCCCTCTTAGCCCATGATAACCAATAGGATCTCCTCCCAAATTCAATATTCCTCTCATCCTCTTCTAATGTTGGGATATAGTGATTTGATTATTTTTGGGGTTAGATCACCATTGTAATCTCCCCATATCTTCTAATTATTCATTCTCATTAAAATTTCTTATTCGATATTATTCTAGCAATGTTTTTTATATGGATATTTTTTGTATTATGTTTAAATTGGAGGTATTATTTTTCTAACTATTCTATTTGATGATCTTTCCATCATGTTCCTTTTTTATGTTGTTCCATGTTTCAAATGAAAATTATATTTTCATTTTAATTTGGCCACCATATGTATTTTCCCATTAAATTAACGAAAATTTTTATTAGTATCATATGAATATATATTTAATTATAACTAGTGACTCATTTTTTTAGAATTAATTTTTTATTTGAAATTACAATAAATCCCATTTATTTTGAATATTATGGAATGGTTTTCTTAAACATTACACACCAATAGTTGGTTGAAATTCCCCATTTTACGTTAAATGTGATTAATGGATCTAAAAATATGAATTTGGATTATAATTTGTTTTACTCAAATGGTTTTATAAATTGTTTTTTGTTCACAAATATATTATTTTATCCTTTTTTAAAATCTGTTTTCACTCAAAGAATACATGTGGACCATTGGATGGTTCATAATTTGTCCACATTTTAAAACTCCCGTTATGTGGATAACAATACATTAACAATGCTAATTTAAATGGTATTTCATTGGGATGGGTATCCCATCATGTGTTGTTATCATGGTGCCAAGGGGATCTTCTTTGTGGTGAGATGGGGTTTATTCTTGTTGGTCTGGATGATGCTTGTGATTTTTTTGTGGAAGGTTTGTTTGGATTACCCACACAGTTGAGATGAAATGGGAACCTAGAATATCTTACATATTTTATAATAATAAGAATTTAATTATTATTTATTGTGCACTGGATTATGTCCCCTAGTATAGATCTTTCTCTGATTTGGGATTGAGCCCCCTCAGTTTGGCCATGTATGGTAACAATATGTATTCAAGAGGATTGGTTTAATTGAGTGTGGACCACCTCAATGATGAATCTATTTTATTAATGATCTATATTATAAAATAATATCCATGGTACTCTTTTCTTCCACTAGAATATATTTATCTATGGTGAATATATTATGCACTTCATATGGTTTGGTTTCACGAGTTGTTTTTTTTCATTTTTCTTATTGAGTAACCATATATACTATTTCATAGAATGGTTTAATTATTTTAAAAATATATATTTACTGATTTTTTTATGGTTTTGTGATTAAAATTAATAATTTTTACACCCATTTACATTTTTGTGTAAAAAAATCCACTTCTTTGTTCCTTTCTTTTTTATATAAATGTTAAAACATCATTCTATTGGAAAAATCATATTTCTAACAAAAAGCGGAATGGTTCATATATTTAATTACAAATTATTTTTTAAAAATGAAATTTAAATGTATTTTATTTAAAACCTTAATATGAAAAAACTTTTCTTCAAATAAAATGAACTGGGATCAAAATATTTGAGCATAGCAACTGAGTTTTTATACCCACATCTATACTTCCTTTATCTTTTTATCCTCGTGTGTATGTTCCCGTATTGTTTTGATTTTATTGGTGTGATGTCAAGTATTGGTTTTTTGGGTGGGAAAATTGTTCTGATGGATATATATTGTGTTTTCATGTATGGTTTTATTTTTAATTTACATGTTGTTTTTTCGTAGGGTTTTTTACGGGGTCGTTCTTTTAGTTTTTTTAACTATTTTTATTTATTAATTTTAAACGATATCAATTACACTATATCTATCTAATTCCATGTAACATTTCACATCCCCGAGATTTTTTGGAATTAATAAATGGCCATTTCATGTTCCTTCATGGCTAACCAGTTTGGGGTCGACCCCGTTTGTTTCCTGACATGACTTGAGTGTCGCACATGTATATTTTTAAATGAAAAAAGTGTATCAACATTTTTCAAATACAATAATGGTCGAAGAATGATGTATTCTCATGAAATAGTCATTTTAATGTCTATATATGTTGGTAAAATATATTTTAGACATGTTTTACGAATTTTAACTATAATTTGTTTAGTTTACTACTAGAGGTAAATCCATTTTACCATAACCAGAATAATTATATTTTTCATATCGATATTAATTATAGTCAACCATTATATTACCCACATTAGAAAATATAATTTATTCTTATCCAAATATGGAATCAATTTTACCAAATATGATTCATATAATTGTAATATTTTTATTTAAATTAAATACTGCAAAATATATGAAAAATACGGTTTTCAAGAATTAATTTTTTAAGAAAAATATAATTTAATAGTCACCCTATATCTAGTAAACATCATTTAATGAATATAAAATAATATTCATTGACATATAATATATCCATTTTATTTCAAAAATTATTCAATATGTATTGATAAAATTAATTAAAATGTAGAAACATTATGCATTTTGAAACAGCTTTTAAAAAATTGATATTTGAAATGAAAGACAATATTATAATAAAATATAATATAATGTAGAAATTTTTTTTAATTTTTATTCAATATGAATAAATAATAATTATTTTACATAAAGTATTACTTAATACACTATTTTAGTGTTATATCTTATAGTTAATAAATATTTGTTAATTTTTAACTAAAAGCATTAATTTTTTATATTCATATAATAAAAATATTCAACGAGAAATCAAACAATTTCACCAGAACAATATTATAATATATTAATTTTAGAAATTATATTGTTTTATTAATTGTAATTCTAATATTTATAAATTTAAATTTCGTATTAGAATGTTATATTAATATATTTTTGTTAAACCTATTTCATTTTTTATTTAAAAATTACTTAATATTATTATAAAGAATATTATTTTTAAATAAATTTATTCATTCATTATATGAGTTTTTGAAGGATATGGAAACCAAAATGGACTTAATGATTTTTTAATTTCAATTTCAATTATAATTTTAACAAATTTATTTTCTCATGGGTTAAAACATGATTTAATAACAATTTCACCACATTGTGGTAATAATATGAATTTTTTTTAAAAAAATGAAAAATTTATTAATTTTGTTAGTGATTCTATTCTATTTTTTAAAGAAGAAATTATAATCGTCTATTAACATAATTTTTTTGAATTAGTTGAAAAAAATTTAAATTATTTATTTTATACAATATGAGTTGTTTATATCATAAAAATATGAATGTGAATTGATCTTGAATAATAATATGGATAATAAATCTTAAAATTTGTTTCCTAATTTGTGAACTTGTATTCCACTTAAAATATTACATTATTATGTATTTGGCCATTCTAAATCTATTTTTAAAGGCTGTAATAGTTATGTTTTTTCAATTTATAATAACTATAGAAGATTGAAATTATCTTATTCTCTTTACAAACAATCTCAGTCATTGCTCAAAAGTATTATTCATTATAAATTTAATCATAATTAAATATATTATCTAATTTTTACAATTTTATGCATAAAGGGGGTGAGTTTTTTAATATATAATTTTTAAAATCATTTGTGATAAAAGATATAATAAAAATTTCATCCCTAAAGTCTTCCCACCAAAATAGTGTGGTTGAATGAAAAAGTATTTCATTATTTTAAATATGAAATATAATTTTGGATGAGTATACTTTTTCAAAATATTCTTATGTATAATATTTAGAATAATTATTTAATGAATCAAATATATTTTTTCAATGAATGTTATTAATGGATGAAACATTGAAAATATCTAATAGAATAAACCCAAGAGTAGATACATTATATTATTTTCATAGGATGTTTACAATTTTCATTTTAATGATTAATTGAAAAGTTGATTTAAAGTATCAAAAAGGTAATGGTATAGAATAACCTATTCCATTGAATAATATATTGTTTAAATGAAATGGGTATTAGTTGTTGGATAATAATTTAAATTTAAATTTGATAAAAAAAATCAATTAAAAGAAATAACAAATTATTTTAACCATAATGAGGAATATTTTAGATATTTCAAATTTAATGGAAAATAATATTCATAATTGGATGAATCAATTTTGGAGTAGATACTCTATCATGGAAAAATTATAAATTCATATAATGATAATTGTGTCGATAATGTAATTGTCAATATAACTACATGTGTTTAAACAAAAACATCATTAATAAGTTTTTGATCTTGTAAAACATTTATTTTAGAGATTGTTCTCAACGTATAGTTATTTTTTTATTTACCTAATTTTATAAAGGAAATTTAAGAGGAATTAAATCACAATAATATGAATATTTAATGAATATTAGTCAACTCCTATAACGATCAAAATATTATTATATCTTTATGAATACTTTTAGAATATTTTAGATAAATCCTAAAAATTACTTAGAAATGAATCCATATTATTCTTATAAGATTATAAATAGAGAATATATAATAGTTCTTAAATATTAATTTTCTTAAGTAATTTTATTAGAATCTATAATTATTATTTTATCATTACTCCCATAATAAAATTAATATTTTCCTAATTGATATCAAAATTACATTTTAATAGATATATTTATTAAATTTTTATTGTAAGACATACCATAGGTTCATTGAATGAATCCAAAACTATCCATGTTTAGATGAATTCAAATTATCATAATGGTAATAAAGAAACTCTTCAATATTTTTTAGGGTTTATCATTTTATCCTTTTAATTATGGTTATAAAAGGAGAAAATTTTCAACAACATTTTATAAAAAAATGGTTTTCATATATAATATAATTGTTTAGATATGTGTTTATGATATTAAATTTTCCACATTAACGGATGAGTTTTGTTATCATTTTTTCAAATATATTTCCTTTATAGATTTATATAATTCTTATAGTTGTAAATTAATTAATTTATGGATTTCCAATTTTTCAAAGTAATGATTATATAATTGGTAACAAAAAATATTATAAATAATTGGTTTCAATTTTGGACATAATGGTTGTAACCCCTCAAATTTTATAATTTTTAGGACCTATATACTAAATTTTATTGTAACTAGAAAACTTATTGATATTGAAATGTTTAGATAAATTATTTATGGAATGATTTATTTGACATCATATTGACATGATTTAATTTTTTTTACTATATATATATTTTAGATTCTAATGTAACTATAAATAGTGTAGTTTAAATTTTGTTAGATGATTAATTAATTATGATAATGGTTCTTCTAATAAATGATTATTTTATCATATACATACATTATTCGAACATATGTTTTTATTATATTCTGGTTTTTGATTTTTGTAAAATAGATAAAACGAATGTCCCACATTATTTAAAAATATTTATTTTGAGGATTTATATGAAATAAAATTCAGATGATTAAACCACTACATAGAATGTTAATATGGATACTAAATCAATATCATCACAATATATGTGGATTGACCAAAATCACATTATTTTTTTTAACATGTTTAATACATTCAAATTTGTGGTGAAAATAATACTCTATTTTCTTTAATTAAAAATATGTTAAAATTTCATAAAAAAAAATTATGATAGATATTACATTATTAAATATCTTATTCAAAATGTAATATATATCTTTTATTTATTTATATAGTGATTTTAAATAATAAAATAAATAATAATACTTCAGATTAAACTAAGAATAATAATATACAATTTGAACTTTTTTGATTGAAATATATTTTTATAGATTTTTAAGGGGATACAATTTCTATTTTTGGGATGTGGTCTAGATTTTTCATTTATCCAATATAGTTATGAAAAAACATTGTTATTCGGTTTTCATGTGTGTTTATTGAAAAAAATTTCTAACATAATTCATTAAATACAATTAATCAACAATACGTGAATATTTTGAAAAAGTTTCATGGAACATATAATATTGTGAAATAGATCCCAAATAGAGTTTTAAATATTGATTATGATAAGAACATTATACTACTAGACATTATTTTAATAGTACAATGTATTATTATATTTGTTTATATTGTGGTATCCTAGTTATCTGTTCTGTGTAATGATTAATGATGTTTCTATCCGTGTAATCATTCAAATGTATCATTTTATGTTCAATTCTTACATTATTTGAGTTTTTCCATCATATTAATGATTTTATATCGTACATGGATAATACATTTCAATAAAATGTACATATATAATAATTATATTTTTTTACTTTTATAAAGTTAGAGTGACATTTAAATAGATGTTTTTTATAATTATTAAAAATTATGAGAATGGTGAATAGGATATTTGATATAAATATTTTATTTAAATTTTTATAATTATATTAAATCATTGTTACATAATTATAATTTCCCCAGGTACATTATCATTAATTACTAAATATTATTATGAGTTTTGATGTTATAATAACTACTTCTATAATTACAATCAAATAATTTACCTTTTACATTTTTTCTAGAAATATATTTTTTCTTTTACATTAGTAATTATAAACCCTTATATGGTTTCTATTAACCCTAACATGTAATGTGAAATGGGGGTTTTTCCATTACATAACATTCACATAACAAACATCATAATTCACATTTATATATTTTTTCTAGATTTCTCTCACCATTAAGAAAGCCCTAATATATTATTATATTATTACACATTATATATAATCTATACATTTCCCGTATATGGCTTACAAAAATTTAAAATATCATATAGAAAACATATTTAAAATAACAACAACCTACACACAAGACAAAGTATAAACCATTAAATGTCCAACAAATAGATTTTATGACTATCGATATACTGTAAATGAAATTGTCTAAATTTTTCTATTTATTGAACAATGATATATTTATCTATGTAAGGGAATATATGGGTAAAATACTAAACATAAAGGACTAAACATAAGGAAAATGGGTAGTTCTCTTTAATAAAATCAATGGAGGTAATGTTCAACCTATCAACCACATGTTGGGTCAAACCTATCACATGATCATTCCCACTATGTACTGAAATAAGGAATGTATGGGCATAACACAATTTTGAATGTACAATGATAATATTCCTACCATGAAATAAATCATATAAAAATGTATCCAAAAATATTAATTTCTTGTTTTCATCATTTTCATATTATTCATCCATTCTATGAACTATGTGTGTTTAAATTATATCAATCAAATTTTATTTATTGAATTCTAAATATTATTATTGATATTACGGAAATTTTATTTTTAAAAAATACATAATGGTTGAAATTTTTATCAGGTAGTATGGAAAATAAGGTTGATTTATTAACAACATACAACTACAGATTTAATTTTTCGAAAATTTTAAATAATTAAAAAATATTTTTTTAGAAGTATTCGAAATTATTTTAAATTTTTTATGATATATTTTTTGTGTTGCACTAAATATTTTAAAATGTTCCCATTCAAAACCTATATTAACCAATGATATTATCAACATGATCAACGCGTAAATATTTTCCATGTGAATATAATGAAAAAAATTATATTATTTGGGAAGGTTGATATTTAATAGAATCTGTATTTTTAAACATATTTTATTAATGTATATATATATATTTATTGATTTTGATAAATCCAGGTTTATATAGATGTTGAGAATAACAATTAAATTTTTATTTTCATACACATCAGTTATCTACTACTGTTGTTTACTAGACTAAATCAATTTTATCTTTTTCTAATAGATAACACATTACTTCCACAATAAACTGGTCATTACATGTTTAATAGGTTTTTTATCCTTTATCCTTTCTATTTTTATATGTTCATTATTATAGAATCCTTTTATTTTAAAATAAGAAAATTGGGGTCAATAGATTATATGTCAAGGACATATAAAATAGTATAAGTATAACATGCCAAGGCATTATGTAATATTTCAGCTTCAATAATTTAAATTACTTATATATATAAAGATGAAAGAAACACGATGATTAAATGAAAAATAGTACTCTACTAAACTATTATTACTTAAAAAGTGACCCTAAGAACATAGCCATAAGATTCATGGGTATTAATAGTAATAACTAAATTATGAAAATTAAATGTTTTAAAAAATTATAAAATTAATTCAATTTATAAAAATTAATTAGAAATAAAATATTATTCATATGAAAATAAAAAAAATTTCACAAAAAATAGTAAATTTCTAAAAGGTGATTTATTCGTGCTTTGAAAACAATATCTTTAACTAATTAATATAAATTTTATAAATTTTACATTACAAGAGGAAAAAATTGGGTCACTTTATTATTTTCAAACAATTCTTTATGTGTCTTTTCCCCCACTGAAAAATAAAAAATCCCACCCTTTACCATTTTACACCACTCAAAACATTTGTCTCAAAAAAAATATACTAAAATATCTCTCCAATATACATATCATATTTCTAGATCATATATTATTCTTATGTTACCAACCATGTGGTCATTTAGATGAGATCCAAAGGTGGTTTCTCTATGAGAAGGTAATTGTCATAATAATGATCTCTCATTTTTTACTACTTTTCATCCTTAAATAAAGTATTAAATCATGAAATATAAAAAATATATAAAATATAATTATATGTTATTATGTTCATGGGATAATATTTATCAAACTCTTACTCCATGAAAATTGTTGATAATGTGATTGGATGACTACGGCTATGGGAACAAATGTCACACATTTTATAATAATAGATCTCAATATTTTATATAATGATTGATTTAAGTAATATAAAAATATATATAATATTAATGACAATATTGTACATATTTAATTACAATATCAAATTTTTTTTCTAATGTAGTATAACCTATTATAATGTCGATTATCTGTACGGTGGACTACCGCCTCGCGAAGTGATATGACATGGTTTTCATTTAGACAATACATGTTGGAAATTACAGAAAAATCAATAGACTATATTTGATAAAAATAAAATTATATTTATTATGATAAATAAATATTTAATCATTTTTCTTACTCTTCCACTCGTTAATGGAATTATATCATCAATCCTTTATATATATGGCTTACCATCTCTATAACATGATACAATTCATTTTCAATGTCCAACTATCAAAAAAGATTTCAAATAATTATATAATTTTTAAATTTTATATTATTACAATTTTTATCATTTATGATACAATTTATCTATATTATCGTAAAAATAAAATAAACATTCATGAAAAATCAGGTATGAGTAAACAAGAAGAATAACACCTAAAACAATGAAAATGATTAAATATTGTCACCAAAATTGAAGAGATTTGACATAATAGGATCATATATTTTATTATAAAAATGATTATGGTCCATCTATGTATTAATTACATTCTATGAACCAATATATACTATGATAAATTATTTTCAACAAAAATAAATTATGATTTAAGGGTCATCTTCTCAATTTCCCTTCATTGAGGAATATTAAAATGTTATGAAACTAATTTATTTTATATAGAGTATATACATAAAATTTTAGAATTATTGTCAGGATAATTCTTTATATTTTATATTTAAATTTTAATCATTTCAACCATGTGGTTTTGAGTTAAATATTATCAAGTGTTACAGATTTTAAAAGCACAATTTATATTAATTTGGTTATATCAAATAATAATTGTACTTTTTATTCGTGGATTGTGGGTGTAATGATTTTTGACATTATTATTATTTATATCAACTTGATTTATGTGGATTTTAATTTGATACAAATAATTAATTCATTGTTTGCATCTCACGTCAATATTATGATATTTTTTAGGGTTTATTTTACAATTTCATTTTAACCGGGATTATATATGTTTAATTTTATAGTGAATGAAATTATATGATAATTGGAAAAAATATGAATTTAATATTCATTTCATAGTTTTATTATTTAATTTTTCATTTAATAGTTTTGTTTTCATACACTTAGTTAAAAAACTTATAGGTAATTGTTTTAAATAAAATCTATATTGGTTTCCCACTTTGGTGGACATCATTTTTTATTAAAACCCAATTTAAAAAAAATTGTATCAATATTTTTATTTCTTTAAATTTTTCAGTAATGTAAAATATCACCATATTTTACATTTTAAAAAATTCTGGAAATGAATAATCAATTAATTTTCCAAACCAAATCAACATTACCTTTACATAAAATGTTAAACGAATTACTTTTTAACTTGTACGACATATATGAAATTCTCTCAATTTTGACCAATAAATGTTTTAAATAATATTATATATGTCTTGATTATTACTTTCATATAAAATTATTTTCTCAATTATTTGTGATACTTTTTTTAAAAAAAAATTCATTGAAAACAAAAGTTATTTTCCTTAAGAATGTTTTTATGACATTTTATGGAATTTATAATCATTAACAATATAAAAACATTATCATACATATTTCCAAGTAGGTATATGTATTATGGATAAAACCTATATTATTTATATATATCGATTATGATAATTTTAAAAATGTATTGAAACTCTTCTTTAAGATCAATTTTTACAATAATAACCTTTTTGATGAAATATTCACATTTTTATTATCATTATCGATTAGTTTTCAACTATATATAGATATTATTTATTTTTTTATTTTTATTTTTTATTCCTTATATCATTTCAACAGATGATGTTCTATATTTAATGTAAATCGATTATATGTAGAAATATTTGTAAATTTTAATTCTATAGACAATAATGATATTTTTTGATAAATTATATATATATAGAGTACATGGGGGTATAATTTCATTAAACACACACACAAAAACCATATACATAAAATGAAAATATAGGACATAACACACACTGTAATACCCCACCCATAAATAATTATTTATTCAGTACATGTCCTAAAGGCCGGGTGGGAATGAAGCCCATTAAAAGTCCTAAAGGGCCACAAACTATCCCAAATTCTCAATATAATATAATTATTTTATGATGCATGTGTCAATTCCTCTCTGTTTCATTCCTACATCTCCACCTACATGTTTCATACCTATGTCATAGTTTTCATTAGTTATGCATGCCTCGTTTTTTAACACCGTTATGGGTGGTGCCAAGAAAGGAATATTATCTGGATGCATATGTAGTCTAATGAGTCTACTCAGTTGGTTTCCATAGTCAAATAGGTTTACAGTGTATACCAACCCATGAATTTTGAAATATATTGTTTGTAATTCCTTCGAAGTAGATTTTCCATGATTAATGAAATCATGACGTTCAATAATTATGTATTCACATAATTAAGAATCTATATATTATTATCTATGAGAATTTTTAAATGATATTATCAGAGGCTTCCTTTCATTGATAGTTTATTGAATAAAATCCATGTTTTTTTAGATTTTACCTTTCTATGTTGGTAATAAATAATATAATTATGATATTAAAATCAATAAAATGGAATGTGTGTTTTGTTATTTACCATTACATGTTTATTATGCTTATTGATTCATGATTTCTTTTTCTTTAGGTATCTCTTACTAAGCATCTGTGATCACCATTATATTTTTTTCACATGATTCCATAATGTGTAAATTTAATGATACATAATTATGTCATAAAAATAATTATTTTATTATTAAAAAAATATGTTGTAATTAATACTCTCAAATGTAAATAAAGATCCATGTATGAATCTTAATTACAAAGTCTACTAAAATATTCTGTCATTATAGATGTGATCACTTAAATCATATTTCAAATTTATATATTTATACACCAACTCTATACTACATGGGGAGGTGACTTTACATTTGGTATTAGAATAAACATAGTATAGACCATGGGAACATGGTTTAGGGAAATATAAATTAGGGACCATAACTCTAAAATAGACATTAAGGATAATTATATAATAACATCTTAATGATTAGTAAGTTAGATATTTTATTGATTTTATAAAAAATATATCAACTTTTGGATAATATATATGATTATGGTTCTAGGAAATAATTACCTCGGTGTGATAACAAAAAATAGGGCTCCTTAGGATGTACTAGAAAATTACCAAAAAAATGTCAGTGGGCCTTACAGGGCACCTAGTTTGACACTACAAATGGATATTATTCAGTTAATTTACATTTTATTTACACTAAATTATGATTTATTTTTGTAGATAATGATAATTAATGAATTATAATAAACCTAAGGTATCATAGAATGAAAATAATGAATTATGATTTTGAAATTCTATAAGTTATTATTCCTGATTATATAGTTTCCCATTATGGTAATTGTAACTCCATCTATTTTTTAGTTTAAATAAATTTTTGGAAGCTCAAGGAATAAATATATAATTGAATATGAAGTAGTATATGGTGAAAATGAGAATTTAAATACATTAATTACTTGAGTAAAATATACTAGGAATATGAAAAATTAGTTATCTTGAAATAAGATTAATAAACTATACCATAACCAACTCTCAGAATAACATAATAGGATAAGGATATAATTCATTAAGAGAATGAGTTTAAGATTCCACATTGTAAAAAAGGATTGATTTACTTTCTATTCGAAATGATGAAAGGGACACATTTTATAATGTTTAAATGTAATGGTAAAATGTTTTATTTAAGGAAAACAATGGAGTAATAAAATGAGTTACCAAGGAAAATAGATTATTATAATGGATGGGAAATAATATATAGGTTTCCATTTATATTTATTTTTCATATATGTGGGTAGCATATGAATTATTTTAGTCAATTATGACTTTTATTGATTATCTACTAGAATATGGAAGGTCTTATGTTGAAATAAAATTATTTATGTATTTATTTATTAGGATTTAAAAAATATTGTTGAAATAATTTTTCCAGTGTAAATTTTTTTCATAAGAATAATAAAAAATCATAAGTATTTGTTTAATTTTATAATCACATATGTCTTCATTAAAATATGTGTTATGGAAACAATCACAATTTTATGTATTTATGATTGGTCATAAGATTAATGTATTGATGTTCATTTTTATTATTTCATGTGAATAGAATCAAATAAGTTAATGATATATTGATGTAAATTTAGGGAAATATATTACATTGAATTAGTTGAGGTTTATCAAAAAAATCTATAACATAAAATGAAATTTATTTTTAGTTTTATTTTTTATTAATGGTATTGGTAAATGTTTTGGTTTTTATTATCATTTATTTTTTCATAATTTCTTTTCATCAAAATTTGGGAACATTATTTGAATTATATTAATATATTATTTGAAAAATGGAAACAAACATGGGGGTTGAAAATTCATTTCATCTAGAATGTATGTGGGGAATGAACATATTATTAATGAATGGAAAGGTTGATATACCTTCTACTAGACAACACCATTGTCTTGTTAATATATCATTTCATTTGATAAAATATTTCATCATTAAATATTAATTTCTATCTTGTGGAGTTATTATAGATGATTAGATAGTAATGTTTTATTCTAGGTAACTTATACTGACTATCATAGTTTTAGTGAAGTTATTGTGAATTAATTTTTACTCCTTTATTGATCTTATGATGTGTTATAAGCTAATTTTAATTTTTTAGTAAAAAAATTTATATTTGGATATTCATTTCATTTATTATGGGATTATGTTGAAATTGATCAAAGAACATTAGAATGATCAAATTTTTATTATTAAATATAATGACATCTAGAATTTATATATGATTAGGTTCATTGTTAAATGGTAAATTAATTCCTCAACATTAAAATATGTGTCTTGAAACTAAAATTTATGTTATCTTAATAATATCTAATGAATAAAATTATATTTTTAATTATATTAGAAAAATTATTTTGGGGTCCTTAAATTACCATTTACCAATCACATTCAAATGATCATTATTCTATATCACTCTATAATTATTTAATAATTTCTTCTTGGTCAATATCTTCACCTCCAACCATTTTTATCCTATAAAAAACCATGTAATATGTAATTATAGATGATCAGTATAATTCCATTTATCACATGATAATCAGATACATTTTTAATCATTTTTATAAATTTTATTTCAAAATGGAAATTTAAAATATCTAACCCTTGAATGTCGTGATCCTGATAAATTGTGTGGACCCAATTTATTTAACGTTATATAATGTAACACGTTGTAATTTTAAATTAAAAAATTTAGTCTAAAAGAATATGACATGTGAAACTGATTTTAGATGAGAATGAAACACCCAAAGACATTAAGATATATTCCATTTTTAATAAATAAATTCTTTTTAATATATTTTTATGTATGAAACATGTGGTTTATTCAAAAGAGAATAATGCATTCAAAGAATATTATTTAAATTGTGAATTTTATAAAGAACCTACAATTTGAGAGGGTATAAATAGTAACAAATAATTTATGAAAAGAATATTTTTTACCCATGACTAAAATAAATTCAAAGGATATAAATATTTTAATGAAAATAAGAATCATTTTAATGAGAAATGAATGTTTTTGATGAAAAAGTATTTTTAAAAAAGGTGTTTTAGTTTCTCCTAGAATGAATAGTGAATAATTAATTCTTTCTAATATTAGAAAATATATTTTATAATATATAATTAATTTTGAAATATAAATTTTAATTATTTTGTTATATTTTATTATGTTTCTAATTTAATTCAAATATAAATACTTGTTTTTTATAACATATTTGTTTGGAAAAACTATTTTTTCGATTCATTTTCATGAATAATTTTAAGTAGATTAATTCCATTTATATAAATCTAATTTGGAAAAAAGGATTTAATATTTGGAATAATCATAATTTATATATTCTTTTCAATTCATCTTTATTTTTTTCATTTTTGATGGAACGTAGTAAAAAATTGTTAATGCAATTACGGTAGAAACATGTTTATAAAGGGACATTTTATATAGATAAGGGTTCATAAAAACTGAAACATGTCAGAAATTCCACTTTATACACTTATTTAGACCTTATCACCTATTATATTCAATTAGTTTCCATCTGAAATCAATTTTTCAATTTGGAATGTGTTTGTACACATTATTCATTCTAAAAACCACAAGTGTTACCTCTTCATCACTTATAAAAGGTTTGTTCCTACCTCCACGTCATCAATTCACTAAATCCATATGAGATTACCAAACACTACCAAAATATTCCCTATACACAAGTATCCAAAAAAATTTCTTCTATTCTTCCGTGAAGATAATCCCAATGGTCATTAGTAGGGGATCCAAAGGGGGTTCTCTAACATTAGGTAATTATCTAAATAATTCACTTCCATATTGTATTTTCTTTTAACGCATCAAAAATTTCATCACACATACTATATAAAATTACACCTATCTCAAATATACTTATATTTTATTAATTTTTTGGATTAATATTTTTACATCAAAACCTCTATCAAATGTTAAATGAAATCTTCGACCATTTATATGACATGTTTCCACCTCGCGGGATGATGTAACTCATTTTCCACCAAAGCATCTCATGATTATAAATGATTAAAGATTTAAAATATATATATATATATATATATATGTAATTTATGAAATTAGTATACATAATTAATTATAATTTAGGATACACATTCTTATTTTCCATTAATTTAATTAAAACAATAATGCCACGTGTCTGTACTATGGACTAGTACCTCAGAAATCCATGTGATTAATTTTTTACTTATGAAGTACATTAATTATAAAATGGATAAATACAATGATTGTATATGACATATTTTACATGAAATATATTATTTAAATTAATTATACCATCCACTATATTTCATATTCACTCGTTAAAGGAATAGTAATGTTTCTTTTTTATGCATACGATATACCATCTCCATGATGCAGTGCGATTTATTATCCATGTTCTGGTTTAATGAATGTGTATAAATAATATCTAACGATAAAGTATAATTTTCATAAAATTAATATCAATCCGGATATTTTTTTATATATACTCTATTCACAGTAGCTGCAACATTAATTACAACAAACTCATGATAAAACAATGAAATTAACACATAAAACAATGAATATAATTATATAATATTAACAAAAAGACTGTAAAATGATATAATATCATCATAAAAAGTTATCACATACTAGTATATGGTATTTTAATAAATAAACATCATTATTAAAACAATTATAACTGATTATAAATCATTTCTTAATAAAAATAAGTGCAATTTAAGGTGCTTTATCTCAATTTAACATCATTGAGGTAAATTCAAATGTTATTCATCAAATTTATTTTAAATTGCATATATAATACACCATTGAAATTTCATATCATTATAAATAGTGTTATATTATGTTAAATTTTTTATTAATAAATCCAATTATTTTTGAATTACTATTTACTATGTAGTAATGAATTTCAAATCTCAATTTTTTTCATTGGGTTATATTACTTCTTTAATATTTTTGATAATCTATGTTTATACATGTAATTTAGTTTTTTTATATCATTTTTTATTTCTACATGTTTTTATGTGTATTAAAATTCTACACACATGACTTATATATTGGTTTATTCTCACTAACATTTGATGATCCTTGAAATGGATTATTAAACTATCTCATTTTCATCGATATTATTTATGCCAAGATTTCCATTGAATTAAATTATTTAATAGTTAACTAATAAAACCCTTCAATTTTCTTCTCATAGGGTTATTAATAAATAAACAAATTAATACTACAATATTACCTCTTTTTGTAACATAATATGTTTTAGAAATTTTTTAAAATTAAATATGAATTCATTTTTATTTGGTAAAAAAATTATTTAAATACTTTGTTTTAAAAAATTGTATCAATTTTTTTAAAATTTGAAAAAAAAAAATTTATTAAAGGATATTTTCACCCTATTTTACATTATGAAAAAATAAACAATAGAATATTCATTTCAGTTTAAAATAAGGTCATATTTGTATTTTCTAAAAATCTAACAATAATCATTATTTAAATATATACTGGAGGTATAAAATTAACTACCATTATAACCACACTATGTTTTAAAAATTCAATTATATATTGAAAAGTTTATTTTCAAATAAAATTATATTAAAATTATTATTTTTTAAAATTATTGTTTTTAAAAAAATTGAATGTAAAAAATAAAAATTCCATAAAGAATTTTTTTACTATCCTTTTTGTGAAATTTTCATTCGTCAACACCATTAATAATTTATCAAAATAATTATACATGAGGTATGTTATGAATTGATACCATAATTATTATTTAAGTCGATGGTTTTCAAAAATATTCACTAGGTAAAATGTTAAAATTCTATTTCATGATTAATTTTTATAACCATTAACTTTCCCATCAAAGAATAACTTTACAATAATAATTGGAATATAAATTTACTATAAATATAAATTATATTTATAATTAATATATTTATTTCATTGATCATATATCATTTCTATAGTTATTGTTCTAATTGGAATGTTATTTGAGAATTTAGGGAAGTATTGATAATTGTTTTAACTCAATATGGATATTTTATGAATAGTGAATAAACCCGAATATTTATAAATAAAATTCCACATGATTTTTTATTAATTTAGTTATAATATATTATGTATATAAAAAAATTCACTTTATTTAATTAATAATATCCAATCATATTTAGGACACAATTATACATCATTACCGCTGATAATATATCAATTCAACAGTGAAAATATGAATAGTATAAATATATAAATATGATTGAAAAATATAAAGGAAGTGATGGCATCAATATGTTGGATCATATCCAATGATGATCATTTATCCGAGCTTATATGGAAAATAGAATTACTTGTCATTTCACCTTAACCAACAAAAAGTTAATATCTGAAAACATAAGCTTGATGGAAACTGTGAATGTGAAATGTCCATGCTCATAAATATCACGATCCAAATTATGAATGCTGAACAACCCCATGAATGTATCACAGTCATTCATGTTACCCTTAGAGAGATTTAAGGTCTATTAATTGAATACATATCAGTAACCAAGAAATATGGGTTTTTACATATTATTCAATTTATAATGGTTATATTTATCTTGTAATATTGTGACATTATAAATTACATTTACTTTGAAACTATATAACAAAAAGTGTATTTTTGGGTAATAGAAAATTCAATGAAGTAATTTATTTTCAAAAATTAAATGATTTTTCAAATATGTAGTAATGAAGGAAAATATTATTATTAATTAATGTTTATTTAACAGAAATGATTATATATTTTTTATGAAGACAAATAAAAATTTTGTCAGTCTTTGAAAAAATTTATTGTCCCATAATAAAAACATTTCTCAATAAATTCCTCTTTTACTTTTAAAGATATATTTATAAAATTTATAAAATTATTTGGTTAATCTGGATATTATTTATAAAATCATATCATCAATATTTTCTAATTGTTTTATTGACATATTTTTCTAAGACAGCCCTTTTTATGGTAAAATTTTAAATAATTTATTAATATAATCTATGTATTATGACATCATAAGAACCCAAAAGTTATATAAAAATTATTATAGTTTTCAACCATGACCATAAATATGTTTCCATTTTAATATAATATGATTTTATGTATATTTGAATAAATTTATAAAGACGTTATGAATTCTCCAAAAATTATAATATATTTTATGGATTTAATCTCTTTTCGTTAGGTAGGTAACACATATCCACAGAAAAAATTGAATTATTTTAATATATATTTCCCTATCCTTATGAAATAATAGAATCCATTCCTATTTATAGAAACCATTTTAAAAACCCAATAGTCAGTTTTTTGTTTTCTTTATATTATTAAATTGAGCACAAATACTTGGTGTAAGAAATAGTAATAAATTTCACAATAATTTTTGATACAACTTCACCAAAAATTTCATTTCACGTTGCTCAAACCACATTTATAACATCTTTATTATATCCTACCATATTTATTTTCCTCTAAAGGATCCCCAAATCTCAAAAAAATCTTCTCCCATGCATTTTCAATCTGTCTATCAAAGTTTGGGACCATTTCCGATTCTTATTTATTAAATATTATTCATTATATTATGCAATAAATTTCCAATTATTAATATAGGTAAATGATTTTTTCATATACCTAAAAATTTCCATTTAATTTATAAATGACGAGATTCCACTTTTACTCTCATCAAACAAGTTTATGAAATTTAATGTCACATTGATATGCTACTGAAATCTGACCTCCATTTTTCATGCCAAACAAAAGTGTAGTTAATAACTATAAAATTATTCACATAATTGGTGTCCACATTTATGGACATATACATATTTTATTTTTAAATAATTTTTTGTATTACACAATCTTTGATCACTAAATAAAAGTTGATGATAAATTATTCCATGTTTTATGATATCTGTGAAACATATAAGCCTGAAAATGATTTGAATGTGACTATTGCGACCGAATTTATATATAGATCTATTCAATTGGGTAATGTTTTATTCTAATGAGATTCTGTAAAAGGGAATAGGTCGAGAAACTAATCTATCATTGGAAATATTCCTTCATGATTTCTTGTTAGTTTTCTATAAACGATTATAATGATGTAGTTTTTTAATTTATTGCCATATATCCCCTATTTCCATTAAGTCTATCATGTTATATCATGTTGAAATGATCATATTTATGATTTTAAAACATTTTATTCCACCTTGATATGCCTATTGTATATCATATATTATTTTGTTCATTATATGCCTCATATATTACATTAATTGGCTTTATATCTCACCTTTTTTAATTTATTGCCACATATCCCTTATTTCCATTTATTATGCATGATATTTTTTAATGATATTTATTATAGTATTTTTAGTTCATCATTTTTTATTTAAGGGTATATTATTTAAATTATTAATCATTAAAAATTGACTATTCTTTATCTAATCATGATCTAAAAATTATTCAAATAGAACATGACTTCAGTTTTTTCTATTCTATGTTATTCAGTCTTATTGATTAATGATTTATTTCACATTATGGATTTATTATTATGAATTTTAGAACATCCTTATATTTTATTACTTTATTAGGAATCCATGAAGTTTACAATGGATGTTATTAATTAATTTCCTCAAGGGAATAATGATATTCATTTCAAAGGAATATGTTTTAATTTTTACAAATATGGTTCAACAACGAAATATGTATCTACATTACCAAAACAACTAATCAATTTATTATTTCTATATAAGATCACATGTATTTTATGTCAATGTATTAAAGTGTCCAATAGATATGGGTTTATTTTTTAGGGGTTGTTACATTTATTATTAAAGGTTATAAGATACATAAAATAATGGATTTTCATTACACTATCCCATATGAATGATACATGTGCATTATTCATAAATGGAAAATTTTTGTGCTTTCCATTTTTTTTCTCTAGATTAAGATATTTTGGATTCTTCAACGAAATTAAAATGAAGTTAGTGGTTTGTGACTCTAGGTGATAATAATTCAGCTTTGGGGCCATGCCTGAAGAGTTAAAAAATAAAAATACAAATGGTTGTGACTCGGAATAAGAAGTTGGAGATTCAATTATGGTCAGTTATATATGTCTCTATGATTGAGAAGATTTAAAATTTGTTGTTGGATAATTTTGATATGAAATCTATAAAAATCATTGTGTTTTTTATAATTACACTAAATTCATATTTAATTTTGATAATAATCAATAAAATATTTAAAAATGGATAGTTAACACCAGGAAATCCAGTTAATCATAACACACTTGATAACCATAATGGGTTCCACAGACATGGGAACTAATATCCCCTAAATCCAAATAAGATGGAGTCTCATAGATGGTGAAAATACCATTAAATATAGATATACTATAGAAAATTTAATATGAAGAAATCTCAAGCTTGTGTGTGAATATTACATACTCAACAAATCCTCCAATGACATCTAAATAAAATAGATATTCTATATTGTCTCCATGCTATGAATCATTACAACAAGGCCTAACTCATAACTCTAAGGGAAATATAGATGAATTGACCAAAAAACTTAACAAGGGATCTAATGGATTCAGTAGATTTTATTATTGTTAAATTGTATTTTTATAAAACTGAAAAATGAATGAATTTAACGTTCCACAAAAAATTTAAGTAAATATATCATTGCCATTTTTTTCCACTAAAAAGGAAACTGTATTATTAGAGTTAACATTTGAATGAGGATGGTATGTATTTCTCTGTTATATCATGTTATAAAGGTTCTTATATAGTATTTTCTACAGTAATTATTCAAATAATGTATCCCATTATTAAATGACACTACCGGACATATAATGTAACAATATTATCTCCCAAACATAAAACTAGATACACATTCTAATAATCTTAGACAAGATGATTAATATAAAATTCATGATCAAAATCAGTTGGACAATAAGAAACCATACCACATCATTACATTTAGGTAAATATTATATTACAATCAATAATTGAGATACCAAAATATATCATTTATGATCAAGACTGAGAGATTATTGAAGCTTTCATAAAAGTATCTTATTTTATTTCATTACCAACTAATATGTGGAAAAACACGAAAAAATATCTATATATCAAATCAATCAAAGAAAAGTAGTACCTTATATGAAATTACATGGAAATAATTCTATGAAACATCTTAAAACCATTTTAGAAGGAATTATGCAATATGGGTCATTGTTTATAGTCTAAACAAGGAATAACATATTCTTGCTATAAGAGAATATTTACCACTTGAACGTTTAGCATGACTATATATTAATTAAGTGGTAAATCTTATTGTGTACCCCTATCGATTATTTCTCGTTGTGATCCCCATTTTACATCATGATTCTGGAAAATTCTTCCTTGATCTCTATATACTGAACATCATTTGAGAAATGCCAGATACCATGAAATTGATGGAAAATCATAACAGACTATTAAAACCCTATAAGACATGTTAATATATTTCTCAATTAATTTTCATGGTATGTTGGGTCTGTATTTACCTCTGTTAAAATATTCCTATATCTATAGCTTTTATTCATGTATTCAGATGGAAGCATGTGAAGTGTTATATGAAAATAGATGTTGTACACCCACTTGTTGGGATGATGTTAGTGAATGAAAACACACAGACCTAGAACTTGTTAAGGAAACAATGAAAATTGTGATGATTATCCAAACCCACAATAAATTAGCTCAATGTAGGTGAAAGAGCTCTGTAGATAACTAAAGGATGGATTTGGAATTACAAGTAGTTGATCATGTTTCCATAAAGGTATCTCTATGGAATGTTTTTATAAGATTTTTTATGAAGAGTAAACTAAGTCCCAGGTACATCGGACCAGTGGAAATTCTAGAACTAATTGGATTTGTATCTTACCATTTGGCAACACCACAATGTCTATCCAACGTTCATGATGTGTTCCATGTATCATTATTGAGAAAATAAATTCATGAACCAATGCTTGTACTCACCTATAATGAAATAGTACTAGATCCCCATCTTTCTTATTGTGAATTGGATATTTGAATTCTTAATACCAGAGAACAAGTGTTGAGAAACCAGACGAATTTTATGGTAAACGTTATTTAAAGAAACTGTAAAATGGAAGAGTCATTGTGGCATCTTGACGAACATATGATTAAGCAGCACATGAATATTTTTATGTAGAAATATTCATGAAATTTTGAGGATGAAATAATTTGATGGAGGAAATAATGTAACACCCCAAGCTTCTACAATACACTTCTATTTGATTAATACAATAGATTACACTGTACGCGGCTTCATTTTCTAGCACACCACGACCAAGCCATTTAAAAAGTAGTTAAGAATATTAAAACCAAACTTTTTAAAAATTATATATTTTATTTTTCAAAATGGAATATATATTTGGATTTTGAAATTCAAAATTATCTTACGGTTAATTTTTTGTTTTTTTCAAAATAAATACAATTTTTTTGAATGGTGAAAATAGTACATTATTTTTATAACTAAATGTATATTTAAATAATTATTTTTAAATTTAAAATTATTTTAATGTCAATATAGATACATAATACTTATATTAGCCTAATGTAATTAATTGGAGTCATTTTATAATAAGATTATATATATAATTCCATTGATCCTTTTAACGTCTTTTCCCACCTTATAGGAATATTTAAATATTTGCATAAAACATAATTTTATAGCTTCAATGAATTGAAATTAAAAAATACAATAGACATGCATGTCATTATTATGTAAAATGTGGTTCAATAGTATGAAATTAATTATTCGTGAAGAGTAAATTTTTAATTTTATTTACCACTACTAAAAGTAAATAGGATAATTAAAGGTAAAAATAACATTTTAACAATTTAAAATTACCCCAACACATGCCCTAATTCTATTTGATAAGTGTTTTTTGACCAAAAAAACATAGAACAAAAAATGAGATCAGTTTTCATCAATTAGGTTGATATTATACATTTATTATATTTTATTTATAGAAGTGTTAAAAGTATTAAATTCAAATTTTAATAACTAAAATATTTTAATATAAGGTTATACATAAGATAAATTTTACTATAAATATTTATTATAATGATAAAATGAATTTCAACTTCATGTTATTTCATTTATAATTTTTATACAATAAATAATTAAATTTATTAAGGGAAAATGATTATTCAATAAATATCTTATTAATGAATGATTAAAATAATTGATATTATAAATATTAAAGTACAAATAAATTTAAACTTTTGATGCCATTAAATAATTTTATATTTTAATATTACATTTTAGGGTTGATTGAATTTATTTTTTTCAGATGTAATAATGTTTTTATGTCTTAAAAAAACCAAATAAGAAATAGTGTCAAAATCGACATAAATGACTTTTCAAAAAATCTTATTTTATTAAATTATATAATATTCCTAAAAATAAAATATTCACTAAAAAGTCTTAGATAATTTTAGGAATGACATTAATGAACCACATGAGGTTCTCTTGGAATTTTTGGGTGACAATAGTACCCATTTTGTATAAATATACAAGAATACATGGTAAAAGTTAAGCTATTTAACTAAGGGTTAAATCTAAATGATAAGGTTAATATGATTTACTAAAAATGCCTAAATAATATTGGTTGAGATTATTTCTACCCATGTATACATTATCCTCGAAATAAATCAATTTGGATCTATTAGAAATGGAAAACAATTTTATAATATATTAATATATCATACTTTTCCTAAAGTGTCTGTCACATCTCGTATAAAAGGATACTTACCCTTCTATTAATATCATTTCTCAAGAAAAGTTTTGTCTCTTAAAAAACCTTCTAAAATATCATACCAACAACCCTCACGTAAACCTAGTTTCCATATGTTTACCAGATATACTACTATGGATCCCTTTTTTTCAAAACAGTAGGAAGCACCCGAAAAAGTGGTAATTATTTTGTCTCAATTTTCAATGTTCTTTTTTTCTTCTACTTATTATTTCTTTGTTGTCTCTGTAATAAAATAATGAAATGAGTACCTTATATATATATATATCGATTTTATTAGAAATATGGTAAAACCATATTTATTATTCTATCCATCCTACTAGTGATAAATTCACCATACGTGCATACGTACGACTTACCGTCTCCCTATCGTGGTGTAGTTTGTTATTCAACACTTCATTATTTGGATGGGTATTATAAAGATTATAATTGATGTAAATAATAAATATAACATTTTTTTATTATGTATATATAATATACCATCTAATTACATACAATTTCACCATCAATTGAATAATATTTCTGCTAGTGCCTACATACGGCGAACTGTCTCCACAACACGAGGAGATTTTATTACCCATCGTAACAATTCAAGAATAATTTTAATTTGAGGATTTAATAAAGGATTAAGAACTTAATATCATACTGGATATGAATCAAACACATCCTATTCATAACAAACATGACTTCTGTAACAAAACTTATTTAGGAAAACAAATCAACTAACAAACAAAACAATGATATAACTGAAATATTAATGACAATGCTATATTAGAGGAACAAATATGATATTTTATTTATGTATGTGGTTCTTGTATATTTAATAACAATTATTTAACTATTATAAATAACGATAATGTACCCTTTACTAAAGAAAAGTACGAGGTAAGGTTTAATTTTATAATCTCTTTATTATCTGAGGTTGTTTATACGTATGTATCTTCAAGGAAATATTTATCATCCAAAACCATGTTTCTTAAAAATGTATTTCATGAAAGTTTTACTATTTCCAAGAATATGAGATAATGTCATTTGTACCCTTTTTTTATTTTGTTTAAAAAATTTTAATGGAGTATTTCTGTCGTTTTCTAAACAAGTTACTTTATAACCTTCTAGACAAATTAATGAAAGAATTATTTTTTAAAATATACTGTGGGTGCTGATATTTTATGCTATTATAGCACCAGTGAAATATCCCTTACAAGATTATAAAAATATTTTTAAAATAAATTTTTTATTATATAATTATGGGAATTTTATATGATATCAATGTTGATATGGATATATATATCAAATAGTTTTTGGATTGATTTCATCTATGTAAACATCTATTGTTGTATTTTATTATTAACTACATTATAATTATTATAATACAATATTCAATATTGTATTGATATTTTTATGATTTGTTTGACTGTGGGTGTTCTATTTTAATATCATTCATTGATTATGGTAAAAATATTAACAATTTATATTCCAGTTCAATATGAATTTTAATGTTATATTCCACCTATTTCATATGAAGAATGTATTGGACGTAGTAAGTTACAGGCAGGCCCCACTATAACATCTCGATGCATCAAAATGTCTCATGTTTCAAACTAGTTCTTTGGCACAATTTCATGAAAAAAAATTATTTGTTGTCTTGGCACGAGGACTTGACTATGTGGTAATGATGTCCTGTAATATGCATTCCATCATTATGAGATTATCTATTGATATTACATGTGATTATTCGATTAGTAGAATATCCATGTGAATAATTAAATGTCATTATTTGATTTATCTTTTCCATATTATGCTGATTTCATTGTTTAAAAGGATTGTGTTTTAGTCTTAAACAATGTTTTAAATATTTGTGCTTATTTAGGATAGTTTCAACTATATTTTTATCCTTAATTACCATATGGGTCACCCTTTTCATTTGTTTTATTTTTTCATGGATGCAAAGAAATATATCATAAGTGACCTACAAAAATATGCTATGGGATATGAGTCTATTCAAAGGAGACACATTTTTAATTTTTCATTTCATAATGTAATGTAAAACATAATTATGTATCTAGTACATCTAAGGCTACTAAACTTATCAGTATTTCGAGACATGATCACTTATGATCATATAAATGTTATTCAATAATGCCCCAAATATGGGTAACTAGGGTTGGGGTATAACATAATATGATTTTGAATGCAAGTTATATCTGTATAACAAAAATTGTATCTATATCATTAATGTTGTAGGTTCATAAACAACATGGTTTTACACCCCCATTAGAAAAAAAATCATTTAACATGCCACTTGAACAAAAACCTCTAAAAAATTTTAAAAATATTAAATGATGTCGCATCACATGTAAAAAATTAAAATAATTAGAAAATACCGGTGGTGATCGGTCGTGAGCCACTTTGAGGGTTGCCGAAGGGAGGTGATGTGCATTGAGGGCTGGTGAGGCACGTCAAGGGGTTCTGGTGGTGCCTAGGGTAAAGGGTTCCTATGGAATCAAGGTGTTGTGGGGGTCTCGATGGGCAGTGAGGTGCGTTGAGGGTCGGTGAGGAACAATGAGGGCATTATAGGGTCTCTTGAGTCACCGGGGTCACGTGGGTCGGTGGGGGACATGGGATTTAGGGGGTCATGGGGGTTGGGGGGTGTTGGGGGAGTCAGAAGATTCAGGGAGAGAAGTGTTTCAACTTTAAAAAAACATCTTTTGAAGTTGTTTATTAAAAACCTCCACTAATTTAACTAAAAAAAATTATCCATGGTTTAATAAACTGTCATAAAAAACTATAACTATATGCTAATAATTTTGTACTAATGTATGGGTAGTTCATGATGTGTGTCGGAAAAAATATTGACAAACGCACGAGGATCATCATCTGTCCTAATGGAAAAAATGTAATTTCCCAAATATTCTTCTATAAATGTCCTCATATTTCCAAAATTATCATTTAGTTACCATCTTTGTGGAATGTTCTCGGAGTTAAAATTCACTTGTCTAAATCACCCACCTTGTAAAAACACATTTCACCGAATTATTCTCAAATGGTGTCTGGTGGACCCAAACCTTGAGTATGAATTAAATACCTACTATTATTCATCGAACACCCACATTAATTTTAGAATTATTAGGGTATGGATGGTTTATCATTCCTACATATTATAAAGAATATATGATACACAGTTTATTCGGTAATAAAATTATTGTTATTATTCGGTTCTCCATGGACCTAAACCATGACCAAATATTAATTATGCAACACGGGCATTAAAATAATATTTCCAATCCAGTGTCATGACTACCCTCAAGGCTCTTCAATGACACCATGTCAAAGACATATGTCAAAAAAGATTTCATTACCCAAATTAGTAATAATAATAATAATTTTATATTATTATTGTATAAAATACTATTATAGGGTATGAGTTTCAAGATTCTGCCTATTTATTCCTAGATAAGAGGTTCCCATAATCAATTTACATTAAATATTTTAATATTATAATCCTTAATTTGGATAATAATATATGTGGAAGGAAATTCTCCCTTGAAGGCCTTCATGATAGAAACCTCACATGCCAGAGGATGATGCATCCAAATAAATTCCATTAATAATTTTTATTTCACATTTACTTTTATCATTTATAATAAAATTATTAAAAAATATTATGAATATTAACCATAATAATAATTCTCAATTAATTATCCACTTCCAGGAACATTTTCAAAGAATATATTTTTGCCCCTATTAATTCCATGATGATAATCCTCATCTAGGAATCACTACGGACAATCCCCACTCAGAGTCGATTCTGTCACACTAAAAATCATTACCACAATTCAAATAATAAAATGGGGATCATATATCTATTCCCAAACCACCTCAAAAAAAAATTAATCCAATGGTACTAATCTAATCCATATACAAGACTCTATCACACACTTTTATCAGTCTGTAATGAAATTATCGATCAAGGTGTCGTTAGTTCGACCGCAATGAATCCATGGGATTTTCCACTATTGAACCCACCCCTACAAATTAAAACAATGTCCCCATTGTACAATAGTGGTGAAAAATATTATTAGAGAGTGTAAAATAAAAATTTCAATGTTATCCATCATTAGAAAATCATTCATGGACAATTAATACATACAAAGGATGGACAAATTTCCAAAAAGGGATGAATTGTACTAGATCAACATCATGATTCAAATTATAGGGTACATGTGTTGAACAAACAATCACAATTTTGAATGTAGATAATAATCAGGGATTAAATCCTTTATAAAAAAGGATAGAAACCACAATTGATGAGTTATACATCAATTATGGATAGATTGTTTATGAATAAAACATCCTCTAAGAATTAATTTTATCTGCTGTGTCCATTTCCATTCGATCCACCTCGATGTGATCATTGATAGTCATCCAATCTCAATCCTCCATTGAATGATGTGGAAATATTCTCTCACCAGTCTCATTATTTATGACTAACCCTATATATTGTACATAAAAATCTATTTAAAGACAGATAATTGTTCTTCCATTATAGTAATAAATTCAATAAATAATAATTTATTTATTTAAATATTTTTTACATGATGAAAGCATTCCAAACACTCGACATTGACTAAGATTATGTCATTCCTTGGTCATAAATCACATTCTTAACTCATGTTTGTTCACCAATTTCCCATCTGAGCCCCCGTTCTTGAGTTATTCGATTTAATAATATACAATTAATTAATTAAATTTATTCATTTATCCAATGATCCAACCAACCACTACCTCACATGAACATCATGAACTAACAAAATGTAGGTTGTTCCTGGTATAAACCATGAACTCTCGATTCAAACATTTTCTCAAATTTCTAATATACGATTTTTTATTAGATATTCCAATTTTTCAAGAAAATCACACACACCTAAAAGCAAATATGTTTAATACTTTTATAAAATTAATTTTTAACTCACCCAACTTCATAATTGTAAGTCATCATAGATCATGGAATAGAAAATATTCCTAGGAATATTATTGAGTCATACATGAATAAACACTACCCTCTACAATATTCAAGGATTATAAAAATGGGTGTTACATATGCAAGAGACATAGATCCATCCCATAGTGGTTAGTATGTCATATGTTTGACCACAAGGTATTAGATCACCATCTTGTATTTGGATGAAGATATATATGGGTATGTTTTTTAAGGAATGATAATCTATTAAGCAGAAAAATGTAGTAGGAAACTCAAAATCATATTTCATTTTTTTCTAAAATGTTTATTAGTTCAGTAATAAGCGATGATGATATAGTTCTAGTGTATGGACCCACCTTAAACAATACATAATCTTGAATTATGTCAATAATTTACATTTAATATCTTTTTAGGTTTTTAGTTTTAGAGAATTAGGCCATAACTATTAAATATCAACATGAAAATTACATGTAGACACTACTACTCATTATCCATTTTTTTCATAAAATAAAAACACTTAAAAACATTTCTAGTTATATGTATTAGAAATGATGACATTTCTATAATCTCATCCTTGACCCAATTCATCTTTAAGGCCTATGGAAAACATTTCAAAAACATTGGATGAGAAAAAAAAGCTCATTATGGTTTATAAAATAAGGCTTCAAAACAAAATCCCATCATTAAATACAAACCAATGAAACCATACTTTTCAATCATAACATCCCTTATGAAATCATAATATTTATGAATAACACACAAAAATAATAAATCATAAAGGAAAATTATGCCATTCATAACATACATACATTTTATCTATCACAGCTACATAGGGAGTCACATTTGGAATACCCATCATAGTATATTCCATAAATCTATTAGGAGAAACAATAACGTTTACCTCAGTCATGTTACCCAATGCATTGAAGAGCTATCTTTGGCTCACCCGCCCTATGTTCATCACGGAACCACCCATATATGTAAATAATGCCTAAGAAATATAACATATTCATAGCACATTATACAAGAATAATGGGTAAAATAACATTTCCACATTTCAGTCACAACATATCATAGAAATAATCTTTTATTTATCAAACCATTTTCAAAACTATTTATAACATTTAATAAAGAGATTTTTGAATCAAAGTGTCACCTAACACATTAAATAATTTAAATGAATTATAGTTTTAAATCATTAATATACTTATAAATAAATACTAAAAATCATTTCAAAAACATGGACATTAATGTGAAATATTTAGAATAATAAATCTTTAAAACACTTAAATCGATATTTTAGAGAAATAATTTTTAACAAAATGAGAGAAGCTTGAATAAATATAATTGAGAAAAAAAATTTAATCAGATGTTTACAATATCATGAGAATAAAGGAATTCATGATATTATATGTCAAAGGATAGTATATACACCATATAAGATAGAATTGATGCATAATAACAATGAAGTCTAAATGGAATGTAAATTGAGACAAAATACCTTATAAAAATGGTATCCTTAGATTAAGGATAAATGAATTACATAATAATGTGAGACAAATATAAATACAATTAATATCAATAGATATTTAGTGTAAATCAGTCATTGGACATTCACATATGTTTTTTTAAGACAAAACCAATGACTTGGATGTTTAACTCAATGAATAGAAATTAACTTAAAATTATTCTTATCAAGTTCATTTAGATGACTTGAGAATTTATCAATAGATTGGTTATGTGTATCGAAGTATATAAACAAAAAAGGGTAGTGGAAATTACCAAATAAATAAATAAATAGTTATTCTACACATAATCATAGCATGAAATAATTATGAATTAGATGATTAACCCAAGGAATGAAAATTTGGTTAAAAAGTTCCCTTACCGATTTGGAAACATAAAAAACATACACCGCATGAAAGAAGGATAATTAAAAGAATATATAATTACCCATAAAGGAAATTATATTACACAAAGAGTACAATCATGGGAAGTACGTACACCACACAAAGGAAATAGTTACAAATATATCATGAATCTCACGAGAATAAAAAGTGAGATAAAACCCTTTACGACGTTGTAATCAATTGTGTCATATGAAAAAAAAAGTTAATAACCACCCAATGAATCACAAAATACAAAGAATATAAAGGTAACCAAGATAATATATATCAAATGGAAGTAAAAAATACACCACATGCAATTATTAAGTGGCGAACAATGGAAATATCACGGAATTAAAAGTGAGATAAGAAATCACTGACCTCGTGTCCGACTTGACTTGTTAGTTGATTATTCTTCCTGAATAATAAATTGATGTTTATTTATACTTTATTAAGAGCCCTATTTCAAGTTTATTATTCATTTTATATCACTTATTATCATGTTATATACAATATGTTGTCATTTAAGTTAATAATGGTTGTTTTGTCAATATTTGGTACTTAAGTAAAAAATGAACACCTTATAATTACAATTTTTCCAAATGGTCAAGAGTATATTACCTCCAGAATGATATTCATGATTTAGATATCATATATATCATATATATACAATATAATTTTTTTACAGTATATATCTTTGGGATATATGAAATGAAATGCATCGTTCATGGAGACGGTATGTTGTACGTAAGCATGAACGCTACTTTCATTTCTATTTCGTATTTTAATTGAATAAAAACATAATGATACATATTTATATAACAAATATAGTATAATATCATATATAATTTCAATAAATCCATCATTTATATGTCCCACATATGGTATGAATGAGTCATATCACTTTGAGGGGGCCGTAGTCTGCACTTCCTCAAATGAAATTATCGCGTTTACTCATAACGGAAACCATAAAGTTATTATATAAATAAAAAATAAAGAATCATCAAGAAAACATAAGCATAATATATATCATATATAAATACAGTGTCATTATAATGTCCACCATATGATGTGTTATAAGATAATTGAACAATCTCCATTTTGTGAGGCATTAGTTTTCCATCCACAAAAACAGTATGTTCTTTACCCATTAGATGGAGGTGTGTCTAAGATTAGTTAGAATCATTTTCATAAAAACATCCTAGTATTTTGAGGATACTTTTTTTGTTATTAAATAAAGTATTAAAATGTGTTTAGGGGTTATAAAAGTAAAATCAAAGAATAAAAGTTAAGAGAAATTTTTAACTTTAATTTGGGTAACTCCCTTTGGTTTGAACCAAATGGAAATCATGAAGTTAATTCTACATAAGGTAAGTATTCTAGGAGGAGTAGAGGGATCTTGAAATAATATTTGGGTATGTTTTGGACGATTCAAGGGGCATGAGATCTATGAGTAATGGGATAGAGGTGAGTGATTTTATAAGGGGGGAGGGGTTCTTTAGGAAAGTGTGAAAATATTACTTTATTATATATTTATTTTCTGTTTCTAAAGGTCCAAAACTCATTTTGGTTGAATATAAAATGAATCATGGTAGAAATAAATTCATCCAATTATTATTTTACAGTTTTTGGATGTTATTTTTAATATTTATAATCTTATTTATTTAAAGATTTTATCAATGAGGTAAACACTGCATCATTTTTGGGTGAGAAAATAATATTATTTATATGATGTCTAAAAATTATAAAAAAAAGTACCATGATGTAGGAAATAGATATAAATTCCCAATAAATATTTATAGTTTAAAGGATAACATATATAGCCTCATGTATAAATTCATTTACTATAAAAATATTTGTTAATGTCATTTTTTCCCTTTACATTATGTTAATTAAAATAAAGTGTTATTATCACTCCCATATGGCTCCATGGGGTCCCAAAATCGACACAAGGATGCTCCTTGTTGGCCATGACTCATCCAATAAAGTTAGTACAAGTGTTAATGTAATTTTTTACTATTATAAGATTATTTTTAACTTGAATTACCTTATTTTCCTTTAATTGCTGTAAATAAATTTCAAATGTTATTATTCACCAAACAATTATTTTCATCTTATTGAAAAACATTTTACATACTAATAAAGACCATGTATTTATAATTTTCTAAATTCAATTAACATAAGAGGTAAAATTTCATTTAAATGAAAAAAATCAGTTTTTTATCTACTACTTAGTGGTTTCACTATTTATCAAAAATTTATGTATTTCAGAAAAATACCAATAATTCACCCTAAGCTATATTTGATATTATGAATTCCAAAATGATGTCTATTTTATAAAATTAAATTCATAGAATGGTAAAAATATAATCTAATTAAACTTTTAAAAAAATTATAAAGATAATCAATCGATATAAATATAAATTAGATTCAAATTCAGTTTTGAATTAAAATACATTATTTTTCAATATTCACCAAAAAAGGAATTTAATCAGAAAAATACCAAAAAAATTTCTAAAGTAAATATGATGTCCTAATTCTAATTAAAAATATTATTTTGTAAAATAGAATATATTAAAGTGAACAAAACTAGATTTAAAGAGGGTTCTCCATCAAAAAGTAGTAAATCGAACTTTTAATGAATATTAGAGTATTTACGTTTAAAATAAAATTCTATGATATTTAAAGCCCCTAAAATATGTGGCATAAATAGTAAACCATTTAAACAACATTTATATTTATATTGTAGTTAGTTCTGTCCATTCCTGCCAATACAATGGCTTGGACTTAACTGCTATTTAAAATAATATTATGTTATTATTTTTTATTATTACTCAATGTTGTGTGCAACCTAAGATTTGAAAGAAACACATTGTTTTCTATCAGGTACTCCATAAAACATAGAATCCCATTTAAAATAAAATTAGAAATTAATTTAAAAATATTAATCTATATGAAAATTTCATATTTCATTTTTACCAAATATGTTACATCCTTCCCCTCTTTTTGGAATCACGTCCTCCCAAATTATAATTGGTCTTAGAAGCATCATTGAAAGTCCCACATCAGAAAAATAGTCAATAAAACTATCTCATTAAAATAAATAAAGATATATAAAAATATCACCCGAGACAATACATACTAGGAATCTATGAAAACATGAATATGGAAGATAAACTAACTCTCATATATTAATATAGAGTGAAATAGAACATGATCATGGAATGTTGACTACCACAATACCATAAATTTGTGTTTGGGTAAAAGATTAATGATAAAATAGAGCTTATTAATTTTTTATGTCAAGAACTTTTTCATATATTTGATGAACTTTTTTAATAACTATACTAAGATCGTAACAAGATATACTTACTTTTCATGTTGAGTTTCATCCTTTTATAAAATTATACCACAAACTATTCTTTTCATAAGTGGTAATCATTCAAGATGACTTCATCACACATGAAGTGGTAAAATAAACTTCAAGAGTATATCATTATATAAAAAAATAAAATATATATTTACCATGTCTTTAGACATCAACCAAAACAAAATTTGGTTAATAGAAGATCAGATAATTCCCAAAAAGGATTATCTTTTACAAAATTAAAAACAACTCATAATCTACAAAAAAATTCAAACAATACCCAAAGTTCAACCATGACCATTCAATAAACAATTGTCCAAAAAAAATCAATTTATTCTAAAATAATACTGAAACACAAATCACAGAATCATTTAATCACATTGTCTTCCAAGATAAATCTTAACATTTATCTCCAAATAACATCAGTTACTCTTAATGTCTGATATTGAAAAGTAATTTACCTAATCACATATTCTCCATGATAGGTTAATAATTTCCATATATAACCCAAAATCAACTTATTATTGATTTATAAAATTTTCTATCAAATAATAATTAGTCATGATAACTAGGGAATTCAGGTAGTCTAATGTTAGGCAAAAATCCCAATCACACGTTGGTTGTGGGTTCAATTCTTGTAGCTTTGTCCGACGTGATGGGTTGTCACACAATCTTAGTTTTGTCCTTTTTCAAAAACTATATAATTATATAACATTCCCTAAAATGGAAAAAATGAATAAAAAATAACCATAACATATTTTAATAGCAAATTTTATCTAATAACTTTCATTTTGCATCCCAAAATTTATTAACCTGCAATTGCCTCAAATTCAAGGATCATATAACCCCAAATGGTTCTTTATAGCTATATCAGCAAAAAAAAGATAATTATTCCTTGAATAAAACATTCATATATCAAAGATAACGGTACAACATACTATAAAAAGTCTTCTTATGTAATCTCATCATAAAAAGATCCTTATTACTTTTATGCATTTAACCGTCCTAAAATCTACAAAAACTCTTGAATCCCATATATGTTGAATTCATACTCATTAAAAGTTCTTCATGATCTATTAACCATTCATTTCCAACTTATTCTTAAGTACTTCATTCCTATAATCAAAATCTTCAATCTTATCCTAATATTCAATAATATCAAAACTTATGTTAAGAAATAATCCATACCTTTCATTGGTAATTGTTAGTTTCTTCATCGTTAATCGGAATGGAATTATGTGTTGGTAAACATAAATTTGTACGATCATGGTTATCCCATTCCCAAAACTACTTTATAGGACATATATTTGTATAATTAACATTCACACCAAATTAAAAACATTCGATTTATCCCTAAAAAGGAACTTCTTTTCCTTTCCTAGAGTCAACCGGATGCTTCCTTTTTTTCAATGAAAGATTTACTTTATGACCTTCACTTCCACATTTATAGCATCTTCCTGTCCCTTTGAAACATTTTCCTATGTGTTTCATTCCACATTCATGACACATTGGTTTTTTAATATACTTACCTTTATTATTATTACCTGAACATCCATGGAAACTTTTTCCACATATTTATGATGCCATTTAAAAATCACCTAGGTTCTGGTGGTCAATCATGACTTCGCATAGTTGGTTGAGAATAACCACAAGAGTTCTCATTTCATCTATTGTTTCATTCAATTTCTCATTCATAAGACACAGACTATTTTCATCATATCAATTGTTATATTGATGCCTGCTAAATTCAGCCATTGACTAAAATCAAAATGGTCACTGTGATTATTTCAATAAAATAATAATATATTATCTTATGTGGATGGTAATCTATAAAAAAAATTATTTAATATTAATCTCATTCAATTTATCTAAAAAAACAATGAATATTTTTAATATATTAACCATTATTGTTATATCACTTATGATTAAATAACACCCTAACCTTTAAAGATATATAAATGTCCTCTCATACAAACTATAAGAACCCTACCTTAAACATTACATAATCTTGAATTATTTCAACAATTCACATTGAGGATATTATCAGGTGTAGAGTTATATAGAATTAGGCCATAACTATTATATTTCAACTTGAAAATTACATGGAGACACTACTACTCAGTATACATTTTTTCATAAAATAAAAAACCCTTAAAAACATGTCTACTTACATGGTTTAGAATGCATGATTTTTTCATGATCCCATCCTTGACCCTATTAATATTTATGTCCTATGGAAAACATTTCAAAAACATGGGATGAGTCTAAAAATATCAGTAGTGTTTACAAAATAAGGAATAAAAACATTATCCCATCATTAAATAAAAATCAATGAATCCATACTTTTCAATCATAACATACCTTACAAAATCATAAGATTTATGAATAACACAGAAAATTCATAAATCATAAAGGTAACATATGGAATTCATAACATACATACATTGTAGCTATCACAGCTACACATGAAGTCACATTTGGAATACCCATCATATTAAATTCCCTAAATCTCTTCGGAGAACCATTAATTTTTATAACTTTCATGTTACCCAATTCATTGAAGAGCTATATCGGGCTCACCCTTCTTAGGATTATCACAGAACCACCGATATACTTAAAACATTTCCAAGAACCATAACATATTAATATAACATTAAATAAGAATAAAGGAAAAAATAACATTTCCACATTGCAATCACATCATATCATAGACATATTCAATGCATTATCCAACCATTTTCAAAACCATTTAAAACATTTAATAAAGAGATTTTTTAATCAAACTTTCCCATAAAAAGTTGAAGATTTTAAATTAATTACTGTTTTAAAACATTAATTTCCATATAAATAATTACTAAAAACCATTTTTAATACATAAACATCAATGAGAAATATTTTGAAGAATAAATCTATAAAACATTTAAAATGATATTTTAGTTAAAGTGTTTTTAACAAAATGAGAGATGATTGAATACAGATAATTGAGATATAACATTTTATAAGAGATTTATAATATCATGTGAATAAAGTTATTTATGATATAATATGCTAAAGAATAGTAAATACACCATATAAGAGTGAATTAGTGCATAACAACAATGAAGTCTCAATAGAATGTAAATTTTGACAAAATCCCTTCTAAAAATAGTATCCTTTTATTAAGGATAAATAAATTACATGATAATGTGTGAAAAATATAAATACAATAAATATTATTGGATATTCAATGTAAATAATCATTGGATGTTCACACATGTTCTTTTTAAGACAAAACTAATGACTTGGATGTTTAACTTAATGAATGGAAATTGAGTTAAAATTACTCTTATTAAGTTCATATCGATGATATGAGAATTTATAAATGGATTGATTATTAGTATCAATGTATGTACAAAAAAATGGGAGTGAAAATTGAAACATAAAAAAACAAATAGTTATCCACACATAATCATAGCATGGCATACTTATGAATTAGAATATTAACCCAATGAATTATAATTGGTTTAAAAAGTTTCCTTACTGATATGGTAACATATGAAACATACACCACATGAAAGAAATAAAATTAAATGAATATGAAAATTATCATAAATGAATGTATATTACACAATGAGTAAAATCATTGTCAGTACGTACACCACACAACCGAAATAGTGACAAATATAACAGGAATCTCACGGGAATAAAAAGTGAGATAATACCCTTTACCACATTTTAATCAATTGACTGTTATAACCAAAAGTTAATAACCACCTAATGTATCACACAATACTATGTATTTAAATAGAATCATTATATTATATATCAAATGGAAATACACAATACACCACATTCAATGATTAAGTGGCGAAAAATGGAAATCTCACGGAATTAAAAGTGAGATAAGAAATCCCTTACCTCATGTCCAACTTGGTTTTTTAATTACTTGTTATTCTTGAATAACAAACATCAATTAATTAATAATTTACTAAGAACCCTTTATAAAAATTATTATTCCTTTTATATCACTTATTTCCATGTTTTAATCAATATATAATCATTTATGTTATTAATGGTCGTTCTGTCGATATTTGGTACTCGAGTAAAAAATGAACACCTTATAATTACAAGTTATCCATGTGGTCAAGAGTACATTATCTGAAAATTTATATTCATTATTTATATATCATATATATAATTTATATCCAGTATATATATGTTTTTATGACAGTACATATCATTTGGATATAAGAAATGAAATGCACTGTTCATGGATATGGTAAGTTGTACGTACGCATAAATGCTACTTGCATTTCTATTTCATTTTATAATTTTAAGTAAACGTAATGATATATATTTATATTATAATTCCAGTACAATATATTATATAATTTCAAAAACACCCTCTTTTATATGTCCTACGTATGGTATGAACGATTTATATCACTTTGAGGGGGTGGTAGTCTGCACTTCCTCAAATGAAATTATCGTGTTTACTCATATTTTAAACTGTAAAGGTATGCTATAAATTAAAAATAAAGAAGCATAATGAAATCATAAGAATAATAAATATCATATATGAATACAGTCTCATCATAATGTCCACTATATAAGGAGGTAAAATATTATTGAACAATCATCGTTTCGTGGGGCGTTATTTTTCCATCCACTAAACGGAATATTCTTTAGCCATTAGATGAATGTGTGTGTATGTGTAGATTGGATCCTTCTAATAACAACATACTATTATATTGAGGATATTTTTGTTGTCATAAAAGAAAGTAAAAAAGAGTTTTAGGTTTTTATAAGTAAAATAAAAGAAAAGAAGTTAAGAGAAATTGTTACCTTTAGTTTGGGTGACTCCATTTGGTTTGAACCAAAAGGACTTCTTGAATCCCCTTCTGCCTAAGGTAAGGTTTCTAGGAAGAGGAGAATGATAGTAAGATCTTATTTGGCTAGTGGATGTATGATAAAATGTGCTTGAGAGAAGTGTGTAATGAGATAGAGCTGATGGATTTTTTAAGGGGGAGGATGGGTTCTTTAGTAATGAGTGAAAATATTATTTTATTATATATTGATTTTCAGTTTCTAAAGGACAGAAAATCATTAATTCCAATAATAAGAATACTCATGTTTTAAATAAATTTATAAATTAAGAATTGGAATGTTTTGAATGATATTTTAATATTTATAAACTTTTTTATTTAAATGAATTATTTATTAGGCAAACACTGCATCATTTTTGTGTCATAAATAATATTATTTAGATGATGTCAAAAAATTATAAAAAAAGTATCACGATGTAGGAAATATTTTTATATTTCCAATTAATATTTATAGTCGAAAATATAACATAAATAACCCCATGTGAAAATTAATTTACTAAACAAATATTTGTTTATTACATTGTGCCTTTACTTTAATTTAATTAAAACAATGTGTCATTATCAGTCCCATGTGGCTTCATGGGGTCCGCAAATCAACCCAAGGATGCCCATGTTTGGTCTTGACTCATCCGATAAGGTTAGGACAAGTTTTATGTTAGTTTTTTATTAATATAGTAATATTTTTACCTTGAATTATCATATATACCTTTAACCGTGGTAAATAAAAGTGAAAAGTTGCTATTAACCAAACAATTATTTTAATTTTATTAAACCAAATTTTACTTACTAATAACAAAATTATATGTAGGATTTTTCAAATTCAATTCACATAAGCGGTAAATTTTATTTAAATGAAAATGTCTATTTTTTAACTTCTACTTAGTGGTATTACTATTCATCAAAATTGATGTTTTTCAGAAAAATACCAAGAATTCATCCTAAGATATATTTGATATTATGAATTAAAAAGTGATGTCTATTTTAAAATATTCTAAACATTGAAGTTGCATTAATTAAATTGAAATTATTTTCTATTGTCAAAACAAATAGACTGTTTTTCAGAAACAATATCTATCAAAAGATTGACACTTGTTTATGGCCAATTTCAAAGTTAAATAATTTCCAATGACAACCATTTGACTAAATGGTAATAAATAATATAAATACACTATAAAAACAATTAAAATGATAATCTAACCATATAAATAATTATATTAAATGACAGTTTTGTATTAAAATATTGAATTTTTCACTATTCATAAAAAAATGAATTTTATCAGAAAAAACAAAAATATACCGAAAGTGTCTTTTGATGACCCAATTATAATGAAGAATTTTATTCTGTAAAATAGAAAAAATAAAAATTACTAAAACTATATTTAAAGAGGGTTCACCATCGAAAGTCTTTAAATCGATCTTTTAATGATTATTAGAGTATTTATGCTTAAATCAGATTACATCTTATTTTAAACCTTTAAAATATATGGGATAAATTTTAAAAAATTTAACAAAAATTTATATAAATAATGTAGTTGTTTCTATCCATTCCTGATAATACAACGACTAGGTTTTAACTACCATTTAATGTAATATTATATTATTATTATTCAGTATAACTAAACGTTGTGTACAACCTAAGATTTCAAAGAAACTCATTGTTGTGTATTGGATACACCATCTGACATAACATACACATTAAAGTAAAATTAATATTTAAATTAAAAATATTAATAAATATGAAAATTTCATATTCTTTATTTACCTGAGATGTTACATATATTTAAAGTCAATTCTCAAATTATTCTTTCTATTAATAATCCAATATATGTGGAAAATAAGATGTAAAAAAATAAAATCACACTCTATTGAAATGACTACCTATTTTAAAGATATACCTACTCTAAAGGTGTTGGTGGATAGTTCGCAAGATCAGAGTCATAAAGAGATTATGGATTTTAAGAAGGGTATTATAAAACTCTTTATTAAAAAAATTATGAATATAATGTTGTGAACAATGATTTAATAATTCCATATGAACTAAACAACATTTACACATTCTATTTGATATGATTTTATATATTCTACTTTTAGGAAAAATGTTGATGTGGGCCTTGGCATCCCCTAATGAGATATTTTATTATTTTTATGAGTGAAATATTATTCCATTATACATACAAAAATGACAATTGAATTTATGGTATGGTATGATGACTCTAGTAGTTATAGGAATGATGTAAATATGGGAATGTTATCATAGATAATGAAATTGAGGCATTGATTGATATTCTATAAGGTCATTATAAATATTTCATTGTTGAATATCTATCCAAAGTGTTATTTTATTAATAATAATGTTATTTTTTATTGTTGTGGATGATAAATTCCAAACATATATTAAATAGTTAGATTATAATGATTATTTATATTATAAATTTATGGATGTGTGTGGTGGTTCCATGTGGTCGTACTGTACAATATTTTTAATGGTACCATTTTCATTTTTTTTTATAATTCATCAATTTTTATAAATTTAACTATCAATTAAATAGAATTTAACATATTTATTACTCATTTTCATTCACGTTATAGAGTATATATAATTATAGATAATGGATCTTCAATCACATCATAATTTGTTTTTATTTCCCTATTTGATAGTTAAGGAAATAAATTTTTTTTCCAAAGATTTTTTTTGTTTTTCTAATTGTGTTTACATGGGAGACCATAGATGTTTCTCTCATCTTTATTAATTTCTCTAAAGTATTTTTTATTCTTCAATATTTATAGTAATGTTAAATTTTTTCCAAAGTGAATTATTTTCTATTTGGTAACACTTATATATATTAATTTATATTATTTAAATAATTCCCCATAAACATATTTCATTCAATTTGATAGATGTCAGGGATTTACAATTATTTATTTAATGGAAACCTATTAAAATAGTTTTATTATTTTCCCACTTTTGGTTTGAATGGTTATTCAATTAATTTGGTAGTTTTTTATGAAATATATAAAGGGATCTAGAGTTTAATTTATACAGTAAAATTATATATATGTATGAAGTGGTTTATTGTTCTATGGTAAAAAGATTATTTTCATTTAGGGATGTAAACATTTAATAATTAGATTAATGTAAACCTGAAATATTCTATGTCAAATATTAAATCCATATGATAATATGTGATTCCAAAGTGAATAGGAATTTAAATTTTATCCAGGGGAGTAATAGATACTTTAACACAATATTATTATGGTAAATATGATTATTGATAATATCCAATGATAGTTATAAATATATTTCCCTTTAAGATCAAGCATTCAGATTATATTATTTGTTTTTTATGATTATAAATTCTGTTCCAATAATTTTTCTTTTAAGGACATCCATCATCTAACATTATAGATTAATATATTTTATTTTATTTCTAAGACTATCTAAAAAAAATTATATAAATTTTTTTAGTTTTTGACTTATACATGGGTTGTACATCATTATTCATTATTATTATATGAGTCCGGTGAAGCGGTGGGTATTATACCCGAATGGACACTAATAAATAAAAAACTTTTTTTATTAAAAAATAAACAAAGTGATTGAATACTAGATCTATGAGAAGTGTTATTTATTAATGACATAATAAGTTGCTATCCTATAGGTTTACCAATAAATAAAATAACCCGCAACATCCATATAAGAATAAAAAACCTAATGAAAAATTTAGGTTCCTAGAAATAAAATATCATTAATATTAAATGTATAAATCATTCTATTGACTATGATGATCTACAGTTGAAAGGTTAATTCCATGGGGTATATATTTTGAATGAATAAACGTTAAAATTATTAACATGTACATTATTATATGGGATATCTAAATATTAAATGTTAATAATTCATGAATTTAGGACAATAATGGAATTTTTTATGTAGAGTTAAATTTTGTTGGGTTAGGCCTTGGGAGAGTGAGTCAACTATGTCATTAGTTATTAATTTTGTCATATATGGGTTCATTAATGAGGTAAGATACCTTTTAAAGTATTGAACCAAATTTATACTATTGTTTATGGGAGAAGAAATTATAAACTAATGGTGGGTGGGTGTTACTCCCTTCGGCATACCAATATAAAAAAAATCATCAAACTTATCCACAACTACAATTAATATTATGATCCAAAAAATGTTTTATTTTTTGAGGGATTTGTGTTGAACAATAAAAATAATCATGGAACCCTAATTTGTATATATATTTCTTAAATTTTGAATAAATAAAAATGTAAATTGATATTCATGGAGAATAAGTACAGTATATATATCCTATTATCTACATTATATACTCACTTTATTTATATTTGTAATGTGTGGGGATTATTTATTAGAAATACACCTCATTCATCCCACCATAATGAAAAAATTTCTTTGGTTCCTAGCATTTTAAAAGGACCATAGCTGGGAATTTTTCATAGATTATTATATGAGAGAGATAAATTATGGAGGGTGTACATAAGACTTACATTGATTGGGTTCTATGTTCTTTTTTTGGAGTGAATTTGATATGACATTATATACTAGGGAAATTTAATTTGACTATAGTAAGCTTGTTGTGTCAACCCCTTTAGGGTGATAATTTTACTAAGGAGATCATTTTACTAATGTAATGTTTTCAAAGGAATTCTTGTTTTACTTACTCTTTTATAAATAAGTCATCAATTTGAAACTATAATTAATTATATTTTCCTTTCTAAGCATATTTTGAAACAATAGTTTTTTATTATAAAAACATACTAATGTTATAATAAACTAATTTTTTAATGGGTTTTAAAGGAAAATAATGTTTACTTGTTGCGTTGATTTTAATTAATTAAACTCTTGTACACATACAAAATCTTGTTATTATAACTGTAGTTTTTTTGGATGATAATTTTAATCTATTATTAAATTCATCAGATGATACTGAGTAATCCCCATCCGTGAGGATAAGTTATTGGGATGGCTGAGAAACTTCTAAGGATAGATCTTCATCCTCATATTGTTCATCAATTTTGTATATTGGTTTACCTAATTATGATTTATTTTAGTTTTATAATAAATTAAAATAGTTCATGAATATTTATATACTTATATTCTAATGGGACTAAAGGGAAATAATTATTCATATTAAAAGATGTCATATATATATCATAATGTTATATAGTAATTATTATTGTGATATCCAATAATTAAGAAAATATATTTTAATCAACGTTCCTATGATTATGGTTATTATTATCAATGTATTTTCATAAATATAAATAAAAAACATACATTATCGTTTATTTATTTCATACACATAGAAATTTGAATATTCATTATTTGGCGTAGTTATGTAATGATTTGAATATTTTATGCCACATCTTATATAGATAAACCCCACACTAAATTCATTTTCAAGTTATAATATTGTATGATAGAATGAAATAAATAAATATTATTAATTTAATAAAAATATTTACTCTCTGTCACCTAATTTTATACCATCATTGAAAAATAATTTTTTTACCGGTGGTTATGACTTTTAAAAAATATAATATCTTGTTGGGATGTCATTATTAGTTCACGTATACATCTTAATGAGAACTAAATAAAATGGAATTTAAAACACATATACAACCTATGATATATGTTCTAATAATTTTTTATTCCTTGATAGGGGTACTCATAACTCACATTATCAGTATTCCATTTTCTAATATTATAATCCTAATTTATTTAAGAAGTTGTTTAGATGTATATGAATTAATCTATCACATTACTATTGGGTACATGATCATCAAAATTATTTTATAACAAAATAAATTGGCTAATACTGACACATGAAAATATAAATGTTCATTTTATTTTAAAATTCATCCTAATAAGTATATTCAGAGAAAAAATATAAGAATCAGCCATATGATCCTAGAAACCAACATATAAGGTGATGGTGATGGAGATAATTTGTTCCCAACTATGTTTAAAAAAATCAAATTATCTCAACCATCCTAATATTTAAAATTTAATGCCTTCCATTTAATGGATAAATAATGGGTGATATATCTTAACATATCATGGCATTAATTTAGATAAAAATGATTGTAATATTACATATATTAATCAATTATTATTAAATGGAGAGGTAATGTGAAAAATATATGACATTTTTAGTAAAATTCAAAATAATTTATCCAGTCATGTTTTACTAATTAAGGTATTTAATTGGATATTTATATCTCTCTTATTTTAAATATTTTATATTTTTTGATAAAAATGTCCATTGAATTTAACGGAGGATGACCACATGCTGTATTATATTAGTCATTATTTTTTGATAAATTTGATTTAATAGAATTATGATTTTACCAGTGGAAATCATCAATTTATATTGCATCGATACTTGAAAAAAGAATATATTATTCAATTTATAGTCTCAGTTAATAAAATTTTTAAATTCAAGAATATGTGATAAATTTAGTATATGAAATGATTATATTAATTATTATTTTGAAGATGTTGTGTTTGGAAAATATTAAATGAATGATTTAATTTTCGGAAAATTATAAATATAATCTATCCATGTATATATATATTAGATTCAAATACAGTTTTGTATTAAAATACAGTATTTTTTGAATATTCACCAAAAAATGAATTTAATCAAAAAAATACCAAAAATTTACCCAAAGTAAATTTTATGTCCAAATTCTAAATAAAAATATTATTTTATCAAATCGAATTTATAAATGTGACCAAAACTATATTTAAAAAGGTCTCTCTTTCAAAAATTAGTAAATCGATCTTTTAATGAATATTAGAGTATTTACGTTTAAAATTGAATTCTTTCATTTTTAAAGCCTCTAAAATATGTGGGATAAATAGAAAACCATTTAAACAACATTTATATTTATATTGAAGATGGTTCTGTCCATTAATACCAATACAACAGCTTGGACTTAACTTCTAATTAAAATAATATTATGTTATTACTTTTCTGTATAACTCAACATTGTGTGCAAACTTAGATTTGAAAGAAACACATTGTTCTGTATCGGGTACGCCATCAAACATAGAATCTCGTTTAAATTAAAATAAAAAAAATTAATTTACAATTATTAATAGATATGAAAATTTCAAATTCTGTTTTTACATTTGATGTTACATCCTTCTGCTCTATTGGGAATCGCGTCCTCCTAATTTATAATTGGGCGCAGAAGCATCATTGAAAGTCCCACAAAAAAAATAGTCAATAAAACTATCACATTAAAATAAAAATGATATATACAAAGGTCACCTATGACAATACATACTAGGATTCTAAGAAAACATGAATATGGAAGAGAAACTAATTCTCCAATATTAATATAGAGTGAAAGAGAACATGATCATGGAATGTCGACCACCATAATACCATAAATTTGTGGTTGGGTAAAATTTTGATGATAAAATAGTGCTTGTTAGTTTTTTACGTCAAGATATTTTTCATATATTTGATGAATTTCATTAATAACTATACTAAGATCGTAAGGAGATATACTTAATTTTCATTTTGAGTGTCATCCTTTTATAAAATTATACCACAAACTCATCTTTTCAAAAGTGGTAATTATTCAAGATGACATCATCACACATGAAGTGGTAAAATAAAATTCATGAGTATAACATTATATAAAATAGATAAACTATACATTTACCCTATCTTTAGACATCAACCAAAACCAAGATTGGTTAGTAGAAGATCAGATAATCCCCGAAAAGGAATATCTTTTTCAAAATGAAAAACAACTCATAATCTCCAAAAAATTTCAAACAATACCCAAAGTTCACCCATGACCATTCAATAAACAATTGTCCAAAAAATTATTCATTTTATTCCAAAATAATACTGAAACACAAATCACAGAATTATTTAATGACATAGTATTCGAAGATAAATCTTAACATTAATCTCAAAATAACATCAGTTACTCTTAATGTCTCATATTGAAAAGTAATTTACCTAATCACATATTCTCCATGATAGGATAATAATTTCCATAAATAACCCAAAATAATTTTATTATTGATTCATAATATTTTCTAACTACAAATAATTAGTCATAATAACTTGGGACTTTATGTTGTCCAATGGTAGGCGAAAAATACCAATCACACTTTGGTTGTTGGTTAAATTCTCGTAGCTTTGTCCGACGTGATGGGTTGTCACAGAGTCTGACTGTTGTCCTTTTTCAAAAACATTATAATTATATAACATTCCCCAAAAGGGAAAAATGAATAAAAAAATAACCATAACATATTTTAACAGCAATGTTTATCTAATAAATTTCATTTTGCATCCCAAACTTTTTTAACATGTAATTGCCTCAAATTCAAGGATCATATAACCCCAAATGGTTCTTTATAACTATATCCCCAAAAGAAAAGATAATTATTCCATGAATAAAACATTCATATACCAAACATCATGGAACAACATACAATATAAAGTATTCTTATGTAATCCCATTATCAAAATATCCTAAATACTTTTATGCATTTAACCGTCCTAAAATCTACCATAACTCTTGAATCCCATATATGTTGACTTCATGCTCATTCAATGATCTTCATGATACATTAAAAATTCATTTCCAACTTATTCTAAAGTACATATTTCCTACAAACTAAATCTTGAATCATATCCTAATATTCAATAATATCAAAACATATGTTAAGAAATAATTCATAACATTCATTGGTAATTGTTAGTTTCTTCATCGTCAATCAGAATGGCATTATGTATTGGTAAACATATATTTTTATGATCATGGTTATCCCATTCCCAAAAATTCTTTGTTTGACATGTATTTGTATAATGAACATGCACACCAAATTTAAAACATTCAATTTATCCATCAAAAAAGAACTTCTTTCCCTTTCCTAGAGTCAACGGGACGCTTCCTTTTTTTATGGAAGGTTCATAATTTATGACCTTCAATTACACATTTATAGCATCATCCATTCCATTTGAAACATTTTCCTATGTGTTTCATTCCACATTCATGACACATAGTTTTTTAATATACTTACCTTTATGATTATTACCTGAACACCCATGGAAATTTGATCCTCACATATATGATACCATATAAAAATCACCAAGGTTCTGGTGGTCAATCATGACTCCAGATAGTTGGTTGAGAATTACCACAAGAGTTCTCATTGCAGCTCCTATTTCATTCAATTGCTCATTCATAAAACCCATACTATTTTCTTCACATCAACTGTTACAATGATGCTGGCTAAATTCATCCATTGAATAAAATCAAAATGGTCAGTGTGAATATATCAATAAAATCATCATATATTATCTTATGAGGATGGTAAAAAATAATAAATACTTTTTCATGTAATCTTAAAAACATTCAATTTATCTAAAAAACTATGACTGTTTCCAATATACTAACCATTATGGTTTTTTCACTTATGATTAAATAACGCCCTATCCATTAAAGATATCTAAATGACCTCTGATACAAACTATAAGGGCCCTACCATAAACATTACATAATCATGAATTATGTCAAGAATTCACATTGAGGATCTTTTTAGCTGTAGGGTTTTATAGAATTATTCCATAACTATTATATATCAACTTGAAATTTGTATACAGACACTACTACTCATTATAGATTTTTTCATAAAATAAAAACCCATAAAAATGTCTAGTTCTATGGTTTAGAAAGCATTAATTTTTCTTGATCCCATCAATGACCCTATTAATATTTATGTCCTATGGAAAACATTTAAAAACATGTAATGAGTGTTAAAATATTAGTAGGTGTTATAAAATAAGGAAGAAAAACATTAGCCGATCATTAAATACAAATTAATGAATCCATACTTTTCAATCATAACGTACCATATAAAATCATAAGATTTATGAATAACACACAAAATTCATAAATCATAAAGTTAACCTATGGAATTCATAAAATAAATACATTGAAGCTATCACAGCTACACATGGAGTCACATTTTGAATACCCATCACAGTATATTCCCTAAATCTCTTAGGAGAACTATTAATTTTTACCACTGTCACGTTACCCAATGCATTGGAGAGCTATCTCGGGCACACCCATCTTAGGATTATCAAAGAACCAACGATATAATTAAACAATTTCCAAGAACCATAACATATTCATATCTCTTTAAACAATAATAAAGGACAAAATAACATTTCCACATTGTAATCACAACATATCATAGGCTTAATCAATTCATTATCCAACCATTTTCAAAACCATTTAAAAAATTTATTAAAGAGATTTTTAAATCAAAGTGTCCCATACCAAGTTGAATATTTTAAAGGAATTAATTTTTTAAAACATTATTTTTGATATAAATAATTACTAAAAACCATTTTTAAAATATGAACATTAATGAGAAATATTTAGAAGAATAAATATATATAACAATTAAAACAATATTTTAGTTAAAGAGTTTTAACAAAATGAGAGACGATTGAATAAAAATAATTGAGAAATAATATTTAATAAGAACATTATAATATCATGTGAATATTTGTATTCATGATATAATATTCCATAGGATAGTATATACACCATATAAGAGTGAATTGGTGCATAACAACAACGAAGTCTCAATGAAATGTAAATTTTGACGAAATCCCTTATAAAAACAAGATATTTATATTTAGGATAAATAAATTACATGATAATGTGTAAAAAAAATATTATTGGATATTAAATGTAAATATATCATAAAAAATTCACACATGTTCTTTTAAGACAAAACTAATGACTTGGATGTTTAACTCAATGAATGGAAATTGAGTTAAAATTACTTTTATCATGTTCTTATCGATGAATTGAGAATTTCTCAATGGATTGATTATGAGTATAAATGTATATCCTCAAAAATGGGAGTGAAAAATACAACATAAAAAAATAAATAGTTATCCACAGATAATCATAGCATGACATAATTATGAATTACAATATTAACCCAAGGAAGGAAAATTGGTTGAAAAATATTTTTTACTGATTTCGTAACTTACAAACATACAACACATGAAATAAGGATCATTAAATTATGATTTAAATTCCCATAAATTAATGTATATTAAAAAATGAGTAAAATCATTCGCATTATGTAATCCATACAACCAAAATAGTGACAAATATAATAGGAATCTCACGGGAATAAAAAGTGATATAATACCCTTTACCATGTTTTAATCAATTCACTTGTATAACCAAAAGTTAATAACCACATAATTAATCAGACAACACTATGAATATAAATATATTCATTATAATATATATCAAATGGAAGTACACAATACACCACATGGAATTATTAAGTTTCCAACAATGCAAATCTCACGATATTAAAAGTGAGATAAGAAATACATACCTCAAGTCCGACTTGGTTTGTTTATTCCTTATTTTTCTTGAATAATAAACATGTGTTAATTTATAATTGATTAATAACCCTTTATAAAGATTATTATTCCTTTTATATCACTTATTTCCATGATATAAACAATACGTAATCATTTATGTTATTAATGGTCATTCTGTTGATATCTGGTACTTTAGTAGAAAATGAACACCTTATAATTACAAGTTGTCCAAGTGGTAAAGAGTACATTATCTCAATATTTATATTCATGATTTAGATATCATATATATAATTTATATATATTATATATATGTTTTTATGACAATACATAACATTTGGAGATAAGAAATGAAATGCACCCTTCATAGAGATGGTAAGTTGTACGTACGCATGAACGCTACGTTCATTTCTATTTCAATTCATAATTGTATGTAAAAAATGATACATAGTTATATTATAAATCTAGTACAATATATTATATAATTTCAATAACACCATCCTTTATATGTCCCACATATTGTATGAACGAGTCATATCACTTTGAGGGGGCAGTAGTCTGAACTTCCTCAAATAAAATTGTGATGTTTAGTCATAATAGAAACCATAAAGGTATGCTATAAATTTAAAATACAGAAGCATAACGAAAACATAAGCATAATATAAATCATATATTAATATAGTTTCATCATAATGTCCACCATATAAGGTGGTAAAAGATAATTGAACAATCATCGTTTCGTGGGGCGTTATTTTTCCATCCAATAAAATAGTATATTTTTTACCCGTTAGATGAATGTGTGTGTAAGTGTTGTTTGAATACTTATAATAACAACATAATATTATATTTAGGATACTCTTTGTGTTATAAAATAAAGTAAAAAAAGAGTTTATGGGTTTTAGAAGTAAAATAAAAGAAAAGAAGTTAAGAGAAATTGTTACCTTTATTTTGGTAACTCCTTTTGGTTTGAACCAAAAGAAATTATTGAAGTCCCTTATGCCTAAGGTAAGGTTTATATGTGTAGGAGAAAGATATTTAGAGCTTATTTGGGTAGTTAATGGACGATAAAATGGGCTTGAGAGATGTGTGGAATGTGATAGAGGTGAGGGATATTTATAAGGAGAGGGAGGGGTTCTTTAGAAAAGTGTGAAAATATTATTTTATTATATAATGATATTCGTTTGCTAAAGGAAAAAAACTAATTAAGGTCAATTATAAGATTACTCATGTTATAAATAAATTTATAAATTAATAATCGGACATGTTTTGGATGATATTTTAATATTTATAATCTTATTTATTTAAATGACTTATTTATGAGGCAAACACTGCATCATTTTTCTGTCATAAAAAATATTATTTATATGATGTCAAAAAATTATAAAAAAAAGTACCATGATATAGGAAATATTTTTATATTTATAATTAATTTTTATAGTAGAAAATATAATATATATAACCCCATGTGAAAATTAATTTACTGAATAAATATTTGTTTATAACATTTTTGCATTTACATTAATTTAATTAAAATAATGTGTCATTATCAGTCCGATGTGGCTTCATGGGGTCCCCAAATCAACCCAAGGATGACCATGGTCTGCCATGACTCGTCCAAAAAGGTTAGGACAAGTTTTATGTTAATTTTTTATTAATATAATATTATTTTTACCTTGAATTATCCTATATACCTTTAACCACGGTAAATAAAAGTCAAAAGTTGTTATTCAAAAAACAATTAATTTCATTTTATTGATCCAAGTTTTACTTAATAATAACAACATTTTATGTAGGATTTCTCAAATTTAATTCACATAAGTGGTAAAATATTATTTAAATGAAAAATTATATATTTAACTACTACTTAGTGGTTTCACTATTCATCAAAATTGATGTTTTTCAGAAAAATACCAAAAATTATGCCTAAGATATATTTTATAATACTAATTTAAAAGTGATGTCTATTTTAAAATAATAAAAAAAAATTATGTTGCATTAATTAAATATAAATTAATTTCTATTGTGAAAACAAATAGCGTGTTTTCTAGAAACAATATCCATCAAAAGATTGACACTTGGTTATGGCCAATTTCAAAGTTAAATTAATTACAATGACAACCATTAGATTAAATGGTAATAAATAATATAATTACAATTTAAAACCAATTAAGAATATAATAAAACCATATAAATAAATTATATTAAATGACAATTTTGAATTAAAATATAGTATTTTTCAATATTCGTCAAAAATTGAATTTTATCATAAAAAAACAAAAAATATACCCAAAGTAAGTTTTTATGTCCCAATTCTAATGAAGAATTCTATTTTGTAAAATATAACAATTAAAAATGACCAAAACTAGATTTAAAGAGGGTTCACCATCAAAAGGCCGTAAATCGACCTTTTAATGAATATAAGAGAATTTATACTTAAATCAAATTATTTCTTATTTTAATCCTCTAAAATATATGGGATGTAACGCCCCAACCCTAGATACCCAGAGTCGGTGAATTATTACATAACATTGGCATGATCATAAGGGATCAAGCCTTGGAAGACCGATTAGTTTAGTAGTCTTGGAAACACTACATATATTCATAATTCTTACATTACATCATAAGCTAAAAAACTACAACAACATCTTATCTTCATATCCCCGCATAGTATCCCTGCTGGTCATTCATAAATTACTTCTTCACAATCCTAGGAAAAATAAAACATTCAAAGGGGTGAGCTCAGATTCTCAGTAAGGATAACATTATAGCAGAAGGTTCCATAGATAAGCATAAACACTTAAGGCGGTTTATAACTAAAACAAAAGCCTTTTAAACTTGAACTTCTGCATAAAATGGAAAAGATTAAATAAAGTAAATCCATTTACTTACTCACAAGGATATTCTACTAGTCGAATGATCACATGCAATATCAATAACCACTTTCATAATGATGGAATTCATAATGCCAGACTATCATAACCACATAGTCAAGGCCTCGTGCCATGACTACAAATAAGATTTTTCCAATGCCTTGTGCCAGGACACTAGTTTGTCTCATGAGACCTACCAATGCATCGAGGAGCTATAGCGGGCTCCACCAATCACTTATTAAGTCCAATTCATTCCCATATGAAAAGGTTTAAACATAAAATACACATTCGTATTAAAACTAGCATATGAAATGTCAATACTTTAACCACAAACCATGAATGGTATAAAAATAGCACATCCACAGTCAAACATAACTCATTTGATACAATATGGAAGATTGTATTGTATCACATTAACCTCAATCAAGAATAATGAAGGATGATTCCATAGATGAAAATAATCATCAAAACTAATTGAGATAAATATCTCCCTTTTTCTTGAAATCATTTAAAAGTCACACTATTTGTCAAGAAGCCATTTAAAAATAGATTTTTGAATCATAGTGTCCCATACCACTTTGAAACATTTATAAGGAGTTTTAATTTTAAAACTTTAATGTCCATATAAATAAATCCTTCAAACCATTTTTTAAAACATGGACATTAATGAGAAATATTTAGAAGAATAAGTCTTTAAAATATTTAAAAATCGTATTTTAGTTAGACTTTCTAACCAAAAGAGATACACTTGAATACAAATAATTGAGGTAATAAAAACATTATAATATCATGAGAATAAAGGAATTCATGATATACTATGTCAAAGTACATTATATACACCACATAAAAGTGATTTGGTGTATAACAACAAAGAAGTCTCAATGGAATGTAAATTGAGATGAAATCTCTCATAAAGGTCGTATCCTTAGGTTAAGGAAAAATCAACGACACAATTATGTGTGACAAATATAAATAAACTAAATATGATTGGATATTCAGTGTAAAACAATCAAATACATTCACTCATATTCTTGTAAAAACAACACCAACGATTTGGATCTTTAACTTAGCAAATGGAGAATGAGTTAAAATTACTCTTATCAAATTCATATCAATGACTTGAGAAATTATCAATGGAGCGACTATGTGTATAAAAAGTATATCCACATTAAGGGGAGTATAAATTATGACATAATCAAATGAATAGTGATTCCACACATAATCTTGGGGTAATATAATCAATGAAATATGTGTAAAGCCAAATGAGTGGAAATTGAAATTTAAAATTCCCTTATCGATTAGGTAACATACGAAACATACACCCATGAAAGAAGGATCATACCATGATGACGTAAATACACATAAATTAAATTATATTACACAATGAATACAATCATGGGCAGTACACATACACCACATGCAATAATTAAGTGGTGAACAATGGAATTCTCACGAAATTAAGAGTGAGTTAAGAAACCCCTTACCTTTTACTTTTCCTTGGTTGGGGGTAGGTTAACCTCCAGTATAATGTTGAAATAATTGTTAATAAATTATTCATGAATCATATACATTAATATGATATCATATATGATCTTTTATCATTTCTTTGTTAATAATATCTTAGAATTATCGTCGTTTAGGGTGTTAACTTACTCGTTTTCTTTTATATGTTTTGTTACGTATGCCATGTTTGTCATGGATAGGATGTATCATATTCATATCCAGAATGATATAAAGTTCATAAACATTATTTTTAAATCATCAAATGATAATTATACTTGAATGGATATGATGTAGAATGAATCTCATCACGTTCGTGGAAACGGTAGTCTGTACGTATGCACGAGCGACAGTATCATTCTTTTGATATTAAAATAATATATAATATGATGGTATATCATATATAAAGAATCATTATCAAGTTTTATTTATTATTTGAATGAGTTAAAAATCATTATTATACCCACCAAAATTATAATATATTGAATAACAATTACACCACGACGTGGAGACGGTAAGCCGTACGTACGCACGTATGGTGACATGTTATTTAAAGGGTTTATAGAATAATGAATATGGTTGTACCATATTTATAATAAAATCAAATTATATATAAGATACTAGATTTATTATTTTATAATGGTAATAACAAAGAAAGAAGAAGTGGAAGAAGAAAGGAACATGAAAAGAGGTGGTGAAAACATTACATCTTCTTCGGGTTCTTCATTTTGATTTGATCAGAAGGGCTCCATAGGTTGGCGTTCTGGTTATAGTGTGGGAAGTTGAGAGAGTATTTGGGAATTGTTTGGCCGATCCAAAAGGCTTTGAATGTGTGAGGAAATGAGAAGGAGGAGTTCCCTTTTATAAGAGGGGTGAGGGGCACCTTTGGAAAATATAAAAATATTAATTTATAATAAATTCATATTCGGTTTCTAATGGAAAAAAAGTTTATTATTTAAATTTTAAGGTGGGGAGAGGTCTAAAACCATTCATCCAATAGATGTTAGAGAGGTTTTTGTCACTATATTAACCTTATCTTTTAGTTTTAACTCTTAGATAATAAGTTTGATATTTACCATGTCACTTTGTATTTTTATATTATATAGTTAATAAACATACTATATACATCCAAGCCACCCCCAAGTGGTCCATTAATGATATAACTATCATGATATAAGTATCTTGGCCGAACCTTAGATTTTTAAGAATTTAATATAAATAAATAATATAATATTATTTTTAAAAACTATTTTATTTCATTTTGACACTATTCAATAGTTGATTTTTGTGAAACTCATAACAGAATGATTACTTATAAAAAAGTCAATTAAATCAATCCTAATATGTCATAGTATCCTATTAAATTAGTTTAATTCATTAAAAGTCTTAAAATATATTTATTTGGGTATTTATAATTTCAATTATTTTAATTTTTTCACTATTATGTTAATTAATGCATCATCATTGTGTCATAAATATATTAAATTATTTAATGACTAAAAATTATAGATAAGATATCATGATGTATAAAATATTATTAACTTTCTAATTAATTTTTACAATCAAATTTATATTATTTATAACCATATATTAAAAATGTTTTAGTAAATAAACATTGATTTTAACTCTTTTAACTCTTCTTCGAATTAAATAATAATAAATGTCCGAATCTAATCCAAGTGGATCTAAATGATAATATTTTATTCGTAAGGTTTTTTTGGTCGAGATAAACTTGTCCAATAGAATTAGGACATGTGTTAGGGTAATATTAATATCATTTTTACCCTTAATTACTCTATTTACTTTTAACCGTGGTAAATAAAAGTAAAAAGTTACTATTTACCAAAACTTATTTTCATCTCATTGAACCACATTTTACTTCTTGATATTAACAGTGTCTCTCAGATTTTCAAAATTCCATTCACAGAAGCGGTAAAATTATGTTTTATGAAAAATTCTGTTTTTTGAACTACCACTTAGTAGTTTCACTATTCATCAAAAATTGACGTTTTTCAGAACAATGCCAAAATTTCATCCTAAGCTATAATTGATATTACAAATTCAAAAATGATTTCTATTTTACAAAATTCTAAACATATAAGTTGAATTAATTAATTTTATAATTAATTCTCACTGTCACAACAAATTGCGTCTTTTAAAAAAACAATATATATCAAAAGATTAACAATTGTTTAGATCCAATTTCAAAGTGAAATTAACTCTAATGAACATCATTGAATAAAATGGTAAAAATATATATTCTAATTATACTTTAAAACAACTCAATAATATATTTTATCACTATAAATAATTTTGATTTAATATTTTGTTTTTAATTAAAATTTAGTAATTTTCACTATTCATCAAAATATAAAAGTTATCAGAAAAGTACAAAAATTTAACCCTAGGCTAATTTCGTTATTCTGAATCCAAAACTGAATTCTATTTTACCAAATTTAAAACATAAAAGTTGCATTTATTAATTTAAAATTTATTCCCGCTTTCGAAACCAAAAGGCGTATTTTTAAGAAATAATAACTATCAAAGGTTTGACACTTGTTTATGTCCAATTTCCAGGTGAAATTACTTAAATTGACCATCATTGGATTAAATAGTAAAAATATAATCTATTTATACTTCAAAACCAATAAAATGTATAATTTAAAAATATAAATTATTTTGATTAAAAAAGTTGTTTTTAGTTAAAATATAGTTTTTTTCACTATTCACCCAAATATAAAAGTCATCAGAAAGACACCAAAACATTATTGATACTAAATTATTATATCCCGATTCTAAATAAGAATTTAATTTTTTCAAATTGAATATATAAAAGTTTCAAATATTTTTTTCAAAAAGGCATCGCCATTAAAAGGTGGTAAAATTTCATTTTTTGAAAAATAATTCTTTTATCTGAAAAAAATGAATTTGTTCATAAATCATGTCTTAAAAACTCATAATATGGATTAAAATTATAAGTATAATATAATATTTAAAATTTAGTTAATACTATTCATAACCTCTTTTGAACATCTAGTTTGGTAAGTCGTGGTGTACTTGAACTCAATGTTGCGTACAACACACGATATTTTATTATTCAAAGAGAAGCGTACCATGGAAGATTGGGGTGTCACATTCACCCCTCCTTCAATAAATTGTGTCCCCAAAATTTTAAAAATTGGGCCTGAGAATGGAAACTCCCACATCGAAAAAAGAGTCAATAAAACTATCAAATTAAAAGAAAGAAAAAGGGTTTTAAAGGTCACCCAAGATAACTCATACTATGATTCTAGGTAGGAAAACATGGATATGGATGATAAACTAAGTGTCATGTTTTGATGGAGAGGGATAGAAATCAGGATCATGAGAAAGTTAACAATAAGAATACCACAAACTTGTGTTGGGACTAACGATCATTTGTCTCATAGTAGGAAAAGTAAATGGACAACATTTTTTGTTTTAAGTTACATTACATAAGGATGAGGAATTAATTTATGTTATTGAATATGAATATAGAGATATATACTTACTTTTTAAGTAGAGTTTCATTCATTAATAAATTTCCACCAATAAATCATTTTTCTTAAACGATGTGTATTCAAGAATACTTGGTCACACAAGAAGAGCTAGAATAATCTTCTATAGAATCACATAATCCATGCAGGATAAACTATATATTAACATTGACTTTAGAGATTAATCAAAACCAAAATGGTTAGTACAAGATCTAATAATCCCCCAAAAGGATATTCTGTGAGAGAAAGAAACACTAATCTTAATTTCTAAAATTAAACTAATAATACCCCAAAGTTAAATAAATACCATTCAATAATCAATTGTCCTTAAAATCCTTCAATATAATCCATACTAATATTGAAACCCAAAACAAAGAAGAATTTGATTATGTAGTCTCCCATGTTAAATTGTATCTCCAAATGACATCAAATACTCTTAAAGTAAATTACTTAAAAGTAATTAACCTCATCACATATTCTCTATTATAGGTTAATCATTTCCATAAATAACCCATATCACTATAAATCCACAATAAAAACGTAGATAAAAATCCACCATTACTCCACAAATGAAACCCCATACTACTCTATTTTCCTTTTGCATATAGTGTTCTCAACAAAGCGAACTACTTCCAAAATAACATTTATCACTTAATCACCAAATCATTTTCCTATACTAAGGGTATTCATTTGATAAGACATAAGATCCCAAATCAAATTATTATTGATCAATAAAATCATTTAACTAAAAATAATAGTCACACTAACCAGGGACTTCACGTAGTCCAGTGGTAGGCGATAAATCCCAATAGCACTTTGGTTGTGGGTTTGATTCCAATAGCTTTGTCCAACGCGACAGGTTGTCACACGGTCTACGTGTTGTCCTTTTTCCAAAATTATATTTTATAACATTATAAAATGAGATAAATTCCTCAAAATAACCATAACATAATTTAACCACAAATTTTATCTCATACCTTTCATTGTCATCCCAAATTGTATTAATTTGTAATTGCCTCAAACCCAATGATCATATAAAACCAAATGGTTATTTATAACTATATACACAAGTGAAAATATAATTCATCCATAAATATCATTCCCACATGGAAAACGTTAGGGTTACAAATACAAGAGAAAATTATTCCAAAGTAATCCCTTCAACAAGGATCACTAATAATTTTTAAACATTTATCCAACAATTTATTTCCACATAGCTTCTTCTCTGACTAAGAAAATATCCTATAGAAAAGGAAATTAACTCGGGTAATGGCCAGGTGCCCTACATTTATGGAAAATGAATGTAAATTGATTCTTGGGACCATTTTTATCTTCTTCCATAGTAATCTTCATTTTTATTCGGCAATTCTTCACTTTATGTCCTTCCTTCCTGCACGTAAAGCATTTTTTGACCCATTGAGACACTTTCCTGGGTGTCTCCTTCCAAATTTCCTGCATGATGGAAATTGATGATTTCTTTCTCCATGGTCTCCACTACTAGAGCTCTTATCATTCATCACCTTTCTCTTTTTTGTTGAGTCCGGTAATTGGTTAATATATATATTGTTGATCATATTTTTGGAAAATTGATTTGGCATAATGATGATATATTTTACGCCTATCAAAATTCATTTTTGTTGTTTATTTCCACCACTGTTACCACCTTGTACATCATTCTCAAAGTCACTATGACTTCCTTGGAATCCATCCATTGACTAAAACCAGAAAGCATTGTGTGAGTAATAGTAGTAATACAATCATTTAGAGATTAACATTTCACCATATTCTCAATTTGAAACACATTAAGATTAACCAAGGTCATTTACTCTCATCATATATATATAATACTTTAAATCAGTTTGTAAATAAAATGTAAATAATCCTAATCATATCCCATGGGAGTGTCGTAACAAAGAGTGAAGCAAGGACCATTGTCGTCCACCAGTTCCCATTCGAGTCTAGCTCAAAGTGGTGTTTTCGGATTTTACCTCTAGGTACATCGGTGGAAGAGTCACCTCTACCTGCTCATATCAAGTCAGTGATGTATTTCTCGGAATACTCACAAAATCTCTACAATACCAAATTTCTAGGAAGTTCTTATATAATAATCCTCAAAGTTCATCTTAGGTCTATGTGCTCTAATCAGAGTTTATCTAAATCTAGCTTTCAAGGTTTGTACTAAACTTCCTCTGATACCAACTGTAACGCCCCAACCCTAGATACCCAGAGTCGGTGCATTATTACATAACTTTGGCATGATCACAAGGGATCAAGTCTCGAAAGACTGATTAGTTTAGTAGTCTTGGAAACACTAGATATATTCATAAGTCTTACATTACATCATAATCTAAAGAAAACTACAACAACATCTTGTCTTCATATCCCCTCATACTATACATGTAGTTCATTCATAAATTACATCTTCATAATCCTGGGAAAAATAAAACATTGAAAGGGGTGAGATTAGATGCTCAGTAAGGATAAGATTATAGCAGAAGGTTCCACAGATAAGCATAAACACTTAAGGCGGTTTATAACTAAAACAAAAGCCTTTTAAACTTGAACTTCAACATAAAATGGCAAAGTTTAAATAAGATAAAGCCATTTACTTACTCACATGGATATTCTACTAGTTGAATGATCACATGAAATTTCAATAACCACATTCATAATGATGGAATGCATAATGCCAGACTATCATAACCACATATCCAAGGCCTCGTTCCAAGACTACAAATAAGATTTTACCAAGGCCTTGTGCCAAGACACTAGTTTGTCTCATGAGACCTACCGATGCATCGAGGATCTATAGCGGGATCCACCCGTCACTTATTAAGTCCAATGCATTCCCATATAAAAAGTTTTAAACATAACATACACATTAGTATTAAAACTACCATACGAAATGTCAATACTTTAACCACAAACCATGAATGGTATAAAAATAGCACATCCACAGTCAAACATAACTCATTTGATACAATATGGAAGATTGTATTGTATCACATTAACATCAATCATGAATAATGAAGGATGTTTCAATAGATGAAAATAATCATCAAAACTATTTGAGAGAAATATCCCCCTTTTTCTTTAAATCATTTAATAGTCACACTATTTGTCAAGAAGCCATTTAAAAATAGATTTTTGAATCAATGTGTCCCATACCACTTTGAAACATTTAAAATGAGTTTTAATTTTAAAACTGTAATGTCCATATAAATAAATCCTTCAAACCATTTTTAGAAACATGGACATTAATGAGATAGTTTTATAAGAATAAGTCTTCAAAACATTTAAAAATGGTATTTTTGTTAGAGTTTCTAACTAAAAGAGATACACTTGAATACAGATAATTGAGGTAATCAAAACATTGTAATATCATGATAATAAACGAATTCATGATATACTATGTCAAAGTACATTATATACACCACAGAAAACTGATTTGGTGTATAACAACAAAGAAGTATCAATGGAATGTAAAATGAGGTGAAATCTCTCATAAAGGTTGTATCCTTAGGTTAAGGATAAATCAACGACATAATTATGTGTGACAAATATAAATACACTAAATATGATTGGATATTCTGTTTAAAACAATCAAGTACATTCACACATATTCTTGTAAAAACAACACCAACGAATTGGATGTTTAACTCAACAAATGGAGAATGAGTTAAAATTACTCTTATCAAATTCATATCAATGACTTGAGAAATTATCTATGGAGTGATTATGTGTATCAAAAGTATATCCACATTTAGGGGAGTGGAAATTATGAAATAATAAAATGAATAGTGAGTCCACACATAATCTTGGGGTAATATAGTCAATGAAATATGCATAAAGCCAAATGAGTGGAAATTAAAATTTCAAATTCCCTTATCGATTAGGTAACAAACGAAACATACAACCATGAAAGAAAGATCATACCATGATGATGTAAATACCCATAAATTAAATTATATTACACAATGAATACAATCATGGGCAGTACACATACACCACATGCAATAATTAAGTGGTGAACAATGGAATTCTCACGAAATTAAGAGTGAGTTAAGAAACCCCTTAACTTGTACTTTTCCTTTGTTGGGGGTAGGTTAACCACCTGTATAATGTTGAAATAATTGTTATTAAATTATTCATGAATCATATACATTAATATGATATCATATATGATCTTTTAACATTACATTGTTAATAATATCTTAGAATTATCGTCGTTTCGGGTGTTAACTTACTCGATTTCTTTTATCTGTTTTGTTACGTAAGCCGTGATTGTCATGGATAGGTTGTATCATATTCATATCCATAATGATATAAAGTTCTTAAACATTATTTTTAAATCATCAAATGATAATTATACTTGAATGGATATGATGTAGAATAAATCTCATCGCGTTCGTGGAGACGGTAGTCCGTACGTACGCACGAGCGACAATATCATTCTTTTGATATTAAAATAATATATAATTGGATGTTATATCATATATACAGAATCATTATAATGTTATATTTATTATTTAAATAAGTTACACATCATTATTATACCCACCCAAATAATAATATATTGAATAACAATTACACCACGACCTGGAGACGGTATGTCGTACGTACGCACGTATGGTGACTTGTTATTCAAAGGGTGGATAGAATACTGAATATGGTTGTACCATATTTATAAAAACATCATAGTATATATAATATACTAGAGTTATTATTTTATAATGGTAATAACAAATAAATAAGAAGTGGAAGAAGAAAGGAACTTGAAAAGGGGTGGTGAAAACATTACCTCTTCTTCGGGTTCTTCTTTTTGATTTGATCAAAAGGGCTCCTTAGGTTGGCTTTATGATCAAACTAAGGCCTATAGGTTGTATTTATGGAAGTTTAGAGAGTATTCGGGCATTTTTTGGCCGAACCAAAAGGCTTTTAAGGTGTGAGAAAATGAGAAGTAGGAGTTCCCTTTTATAAGAGGGGTGAGGGGCACCTTTGGAAAAGCTAAAAATATTAATTTATAATAAATTAATATTCGGTTTATAATGGCTAAAAAGTTTATTATTAAAATTTTATTGTGGGGAGAGGTCATAAACCATTCAACGAGTAAATTTAGACAGGTTTGGGTCACTATATTATCCTTATATTTTAGTTTTAACTCTTAGTTAATTAGTTTAATATTTTCCATGTCACATTGTAGTTTTATATTATATTGTTAATAAACATACTATATACATCCAAGAGACCCCCAAGTGGTCCATTAATGATATACCTATCCTTATATAAGTCTCTTGGCCAAGCCTTAGATTTATCGGAATTCAATATCAATTAATAATATAATATTATATTTAAAAACATTTTTATGTCAATTTTGACACTATTCAATAGTTGATATTTGTGAAACTCATAACAGAATGATTACTTCGAAAAAAGTCAATTAAATCAATCCTAATATGTCATATTATCCTAAAAAATTATTTTAATTCATTAAAAGTCTTAAAATATATTTATTTGGGTATTTATAATATCAATTATTTTAATTTTTCACTATTATGGTAATTACTGCATCATCATTGTGTCATAAATATATTAAATTATTTAATGTTTAAAATTTTTAAATAAAATATAATTATGTATAAAATATTATTATATTTCTAATTAATATTTACAATCGAATTTATATTATGGATAACCCTTTATAAAAAATGTTTTGGTAAATAAACATAGATTTTAACTCTTTTAACTCTTCTTCAAATTAAATAATAATAAATGTCCTAATCTAATCCAGGTAGACCTAAATGATAATATTTTTTTCCTAAGGTTTTTTTTGGTCGAGATAAATTTGTCCAATTTAATTAAGAAATGTGTTAGGGTAATATTAATATCATTTTTACCCTTATTTACCCTATTTACTTTTAATCGTGGTAAATAAAAGTAAAAAGTTGTTATTCACCAAAAAATATTTTCATCTCATTGAACCAAATTTTACTTCTTGATATTAATTGTTTCTCTATTATTTTCGAAATTCCATTCACAGAAGTGGTAAAATTAAGTTTTATGAAAAAGCAGTTTTTCTAACTACCACTTAGTAGTTTCACTATTCATCAAAAATTGATGTTTTTCAGAACAATGCCAAATTTTCACCCTAAGCTATAATTGATATTCCGAATTCAAAAATGATTTCTATTTTACAAAATTATAAACATATAATTTGCATTAATTAATTTTATAATTAATTCCCGCTGTCACAACAAATAGCGTGTTTTTAAAAAAACAATATATATCAAAAGATTGATAATTGTTTAGGTCCAATTTCAAAGTGAAATTAATTCTAATGATCACCATTGGATAAAATGGTAAATATATATTCAAATTATACTTTAAAACCACTCAATAATATAATTTATCACTATAAATTATTTTGATTTAAAAAGTTTCTTTTAATTAATATTTAGTAATTTTCACTATTCATCAAAATATAAAAGTTATCTGAAAAGTACCAAAATTTCACCCTAGGATAATTCCGTTATTAAGAATACAAAAATTTAGTCTATTTTACCGAATTCAAAACATAAAAGTTTTATTTATTAATTTAAAATTGATTCTCGCTTTCGAAGCCAAAATGCGTATTTTGAAGAAATAATAACTATCAAAGGTTTGACACTTGTTTATGTCCAATTTCAAGGTGAAATTACTTAAATTGACCATCATTGGATTAAATAGTAAAAATATAATCTATTTATACTTCCAAACCAATAAAATTTATAATTTAACAATATAAATTATTTTGATTAAAATAGTTGTTTTTAGTTAAAATATAGTATTTTTCACTATTCCCCCAAATATGAAAGTCATCATAAAGACACCAAAACATTATTGATTCTAAATTCTTATGTCCCGATTCTAAAGAAGAATTTAATTTTGTCAAAATGAATATATAGAAGTTTCAAATATTGTTTTCAAAAATGCTTCTCCATTAAAAGGCGGTAAAATTTCATTTTTTTTAAAAATAATTCTTTTATTTGAAAAAAATGAATTTGTTCATAAATCATGTCTTAGAAAATCATAATATGGATTAAAATTATAAGGATAATATTATATTTAAAATTTAGTTAATAATATTCATAACCTCTTTTGAACGGCTAGTTTGGTAAGTCATGGTGTACTTGAACTCAGTGTTGCGTACAACTCACGCTATTATATTATTCAAAGAAAAGTTTACTGTGGAATATTGGGGTGTTACATGGGATAAATGTTAAAAAAATTAACATAAATGTATATAAATCGTTTAGTTATTTCTATCCATTCCTTCAAAAACAACGGCTAGGTTTTAACTACCATTTAATGTAATATTATATTATTATTTTTCAGTATAACTCAATGTTGTGTGCAACCTAAGATTTCAAAGAAAATCATTGTTGTATATTGGATACACCATCAAACATAACATACACATTGAAGTAAAATTAATATTTAAATTATAAATAATAATAAATATGAAAATGTCATATTCTTTATTTACCTCAGATGTTACATATAGTTAAAGTCAATTCTCAAATTATTTCTTCTATTAATAATCCAATATATGTGGAAAATCAGATAGAAAAAAACAAAATCACAATCTATTGGAATGACTACCTAATTTAAGGATATGCTGACTGTAGAGGTGTTGGTGGATAGTTCGTAAGATCAGAGTCATAAAGAGATTATGGATTTTTTGAACGGTATTATAATCCTCTTTATTTAAAAATTTATGAATATAATGTTGTGAATAATGATTTAATAATTCCATATGAACTGAACTACATTTACATAATCTATTTGATACGATTTTATATATTCTAATTTTAGGAATATTGATGATATGGGCCTTGGCATCCCCTAATGAGATCTTTTCTAATTTTTCTTAGTGAAATATTATTCCATTATACATACAAAAATTACAATTGAATTAATGGTAAGGTATGATGACTCTAGTAGTTATATGAATGATGTAAATATGGTAAATTTATCATAGATAATTAAATTGAGGCATTTAATGATATTCTATAAGGTCATTATAAATATTTAAATGTTTAATATCTATCCAAAGTATTATTTTATTAATATTAATGTTATTTTTATTGTGGTGGATGATAAATTCCAAAAATATATTAAATAGTTAGATTGTGATGATTATTCATTTTATAAATTGAAGTATGTGTGTGGTGGTTCCATGTGGTCATACTGTATAATCATTTTAATGGTACCATTTCAAATGTTTTTATAATTCATTAATTTTTTTAAATTTATCTGTCAATTAAATTGAATTTAACATATGTATTCCTCATTTTCATTCACATTACAGAGTATCTATAATTATAGATAATGGATCTTCAATCACATCATAATTTTTTATTGTTTCCCTATTTGATAGTTAAGGCTATAAATTTTTTTCCAAAGGCTTTTCTTATGTTTTTCTAATTGTGTTTACATGGGAGACCAAGGATGTTTCTATCATCCATATTAATTTCTCAAAAGTATTTTTCATTCTTCAATATTTATAGTAATGTTAAATTTCTGGCAATGTGTAATATTTTCTATTTTGTAACACTTATATATATTAATTTATATTATTTAAATAATCCCCCATAAACATTTTTCATTCAATTTTATTGATGTCAATTATTTAGAATTATTTATTTAATATAAACCTATTGAAATAGTTTTAGTATTTTCCCACTTTTTGTTTGAATGGTTAATCAATTAATTTGGTAGTTTCATTAAGAATTGTATAAAGGGATCTAGTGTTTAATTCTAACAGTAAAATTATATATATGTATGAAGTGGTAGATTTTTCTATGGTAGGAGGATTATTTTCATTGAGGGATGTAAACATTTTATAATTAGATGAATGAAAACCTGTAATATTCTATGTCACATATTATATCCATATGATAATATGTGATTCCAAAGTGAATAGTCATTGAAATTTTATCAAGGGGGTAATATGTAGTTTAACACTATATTATTATGGTAAATATCATTATTGATAATATCTAATGAATGTGATAAATATATTTCCTTTTAAGATCAATCATTCAGACTATACTATGTATTTTTTATGATTATAATTTTTGTTCTAATAATTTTTTTAAGGACATACATCATTTAACATTATATATTAATATTTTCTATTTTATTTCTAAGACAAACTAATAACTATTTTATATAAATTTTTTTAGTTTTTGACTCATACATGGGCAGTACATCATTAGTCATTATTAGTAGATGAGTCTGGTGAATCATTGGGTATTGTACAATAATGGACACTAATAAATAACAAACATTTTTGTTAAAAAATAAACAATGTGATGGAATACTAGATTTTTGAGAAGTTTTATTTATTAATGACATATTATGTTGGTATCATATAGGTTTACCAATAATTATATACACCCCAACATCCATATAAGACTAAAAGACCTAATGAAAAATTTATGTTCCTAGAAATAAAATATACTAAATATTAAATGTATAACTGATTCTATTGACTATGGTGATCCGAAGTTGAATGTTTAATTCCATGGGGTGTATATTTTTAATGAAGAAACGTTAAAATTACTAATATGTACATTATCATATGGGATATCTAAATATTGAATGTTAATAATTCTTTAATGTAGGAAAATAATGGAGATGTATATGTAGAGTTAAATTATGATGGGTTAGCCCTTGGGAGAGTGAGTCAACTATGTCATTATTTATTAATTTTTTCTTATATGGGTTCATTAATGGGGTAAAATACCTTTTAAAGTATTGAACCAATGTTATAATAATGTTTATGGGAAAATAAATTATAAACTAATGGTGGGTGGGTTTTATTCCCTTCGGGATACCAATATTAAAAAATCATCAAAATTATCCACAACTATAATTTATAATATGATCCAAAAAAATGTTTTATTTTTTGAGGGATATGTTATGAACAATAAAACTAATCTTGAAACCCTAGTTTTTATATATATATTCCTTAAATTTTTAATAATTAAAACTCTAAAAAGATATTCATGGAGAATAAGTAGACTATCTATATCCTATTATCTACATTATATACTCACTTTCCTTATATTTTTAATATGTGGGGATTATTTATTATAAAGTACACTTCATTCATCCTGCCATAATGAAATAATTTCTTGGGTTCCTAGCATTCTAAAAGGAGAATAGCTGGGAATTTTTCTTAGACTATTGTATGAGAGAGATACATTATGGAGGGTATAAAGCAGACTTACATTGATTCGGTTCTATGTTATGTTTTTGGAGTAAATTTGATATGACATTATAGTCTAGGGAAAATTTATTTGACTATAGTATGTTTCTTGTGTCAACCCATTTAGGGTGATCATTTTACAAGGGAGATCATTTTATTAATGTAATGTTTTCAAAGGAATGCTCGTTGTAATTACTCATTCATAAATAATTCATAAATTTGAAACTATAATTAATTATATTTTCCTTTCTATTTATATTTTGAAAAAATAGTTTTTTTATAAAAATATACCAATGTTATAATAAATTAATTTTTTAATGGGTTTTAAAGGAATATAATGTTCACTTGATGCATATATTTTAATTAATTAAACTCTTGTACACATAAAAAATCTATGTTATTATAACTGTAGGTTTTTTGGATGATAATTTTAATCTATTATTAAATTCATCAGATGATACTGAGTAAACCTCATCCTTGAGGATAAGTTATTGGGATGTCTGGGAAACTTCTAAGGATTGATCTTCATCCTCACATTGTGCATGAATTTAGTATATTGGTTTACATAATTATGATTTCTATTAGTTTTATAATAAATTAAAATAGTTCATGAACATTTATATACTTATATTCTAATGTGACTAAAGGGAAATAATTATTCATATTAAAAGATATTATATATATAACATAATGTTATTTAGTAATTCTTATTGTGATATCCAATAATTAATAAAATATATTTTAATCAACATTCCTATGATTATGGATATTATTATCAATGTATTTTCATAAATAAAAATAAAAAACATACATTATAATTTATTTATTTCATACACATGGAAATTTGAACATTCCTTTTGTGGAATAGTTATGTAATTATTTTAATATTTTAGGCCACATCTTATATAGAGAATCCTCAGACTTTATTATTTTTCTATTTAAAATATTGTATGATGGAAATAAAAAAATAAAGATTATTAATTTAATAAAAATATTTACACTACATCATCTAATTTTATACCATCATTGAAAAATAATTTTTTCCCTGTGGTTATGACTTTTAAAAAATATAATATCTTGTTGGGATGTCATTATTAGTTCAAGTATATTCCTGAACGAGAACAAATTGAAATCGAATTTAAAACACATCTATAACCTATGATATGTGTTCTCATAAGATTTTATTCCGTGATAGGATTACTCAAAACTCACATTATTAGTATTCCATTTTCAAATATTATAATCCATATTTATTTGAGAAATTTTTTATATGTATATTAATTAATCCATCACCTTACTATTGGGTACATGATCATAAATCTTATTTATGAAAAAATATATTGGTTAATACTAACACATGAAAATATAAATGTTCATGTTATTTTAAAATTCATCCAAAAAAGTATATTCAGAGAAAAAATATATGAATCAGCCATATGATCCTAGAAACCAACATATAAGGTGATGGAGAAAGAGATAATTAGTTCCCAACTGTGTGTAAAAAAATCAAATTATCTCAACCATCCTAAAATTTATAATTTAATGCTTGCTATTTAATGGATAAACAATGTATGATATATCTTAACATATCATGACCATCCTAAAATTTAAAATTTAATGCCTGCTATTTAATGGATAAATAATGTATGATATATCTTAACATATCATGATAGTACTTTAGATAAAAATGATTGTAATATTACATATATTAATCAATTATTATTAAAGGGTGAGGTAGTGTGTAAAATATATGTCATTTTTAGTAAAATTCCAAATCATTTATCTAGTCATGTGTTCCTAATTTAGGTATTTAATTGGATATTTAAATCTCCCTTATTTAATAAATTTTATATTTTATGAAAAAAATGTCCATAGAATTCAATGGAGGATAGCCACATGTTTTATTATATTAGTCATTATTTGTTTGATACATTTGATGGAATATAATTACGAAGTAACCTGTGACTATCATCAATTTATATTGCATCGATACATGCAAAAAGAATATATTATTCAATTTATAGTCTCAGTTAATGAAATATTAAAATTCAAGAAGATGTGATAAATTTACTCTATGATATGATTTTCTTAATTAATATTTTGAATAAATTTTGTTTGAAAAATATTAAATGAATGATTTAATTTTACACTTCGGACATCATAATTAGAAAATCCAATCACATTTGCAAGTTTTTTTAATATGTGGGTGGTTTTAAATATTGGAAACTAGTATCAAACAATTCATAGAATACCCAAACAAGACATAATTATATTATACATTGTTCAACATAGTTATAAATTATATCTGACAAATAAAATATACTCTGTGATCCAAAAGGTATTGTGTATTTGGAGATTATCTAATATAAAAAAGTTATTTATTTTTAAAATACACCATTAAACAAAATAATTATTCAAAACATATTTCTATATATATATATATATAATGAATAATAACCTTAAATTTTGATTGGGTAAAATGGAATCAAATAAACGGGGTTAGATAATGAACTTTGTATTGGAAACATATACATTGAAATATATGATTTATCATTATATCATACGAATTTAAAAATAAGGGATAAATAGAATGAAAAATTGTCCAATAAACTAGAATAATAATATATGATCATAAATATTTATTATATAATAATATATAATAATATTGAAATATTGTGAAATAACAAGATAATCATAATAGAACAACATATTCAATGGGGTATCAATGTGGAATCAATAATCATGAATAGTTGTAACTTAACATCATAATATGTTATATGAATAAAAATATAAAATCATAACATATGACATGGTTATCTAAACTATTTTTATAAAATTTTGTTTTGTAAACACTACATGTGTCCACTAAGAAATCAAAATGGATATCACTAGCCATACCCCATTACCCAAATCATTGGGCCTGAAGACCAACATCTAGTAGTAATTTCAAAATAGTAAAATTTTTGCCCAACACATTGAAGTCCTATATAATTATAGGAAAATACATCATAAAATTGTATAAGTATACATATTTTTTATAAGATAAAAATATTAATTAATAAATTAATCACAACATAAACATAATATTTGTAACAAAAAAATTATGATATGTATCATATAAGTATAAATAAAGAATTTTTTTTGTATGGAACGATATATTGAATCACACAAAAATATCATTCCATAAAATCATTAAAAGGGAAATTCATAAAGGATATGAAATATTAATTGACTAATTGTATTTAAGAGAAAACATAAAAATGAAATGAATTGCATGAATAATGTTTTCTTTTAGATTTATAGATATTTTCTTTAAAAAATCTATATGTTATTTTAAATATCATTTTTATTAACATAAATTAAAAATTAAAAACAATATTTTTTTAGTAAATAATCCAATAATTGATCATTTAGCACAAAGTGGGGACACTTTATTGATACATGTAGTGAAATGTACAAAAGGATACATAAGTAAAATTAAATATTTTCAATTTATTTCTTATGGGTGTGAGGTAACCAATAATGATAAAAGAGATATCAAATTAGTTTATAATTTTAATGAAATATATTTTTAAATATAGTGATTATTATAAATATTATATATAAAAATTAATCAAAACAGATGTTTTTTGGTAAGATTGAATATGAACATGGAAATTAAATAAAAAATATAGATTTTAAAAATATTCTATTATAATATTGTTCTACTATAAAAAAGGAAAATAATAATAATATTGAAATAGACATGTAATATTTAAATAGATAGAAATAAAAATTACAACATGGAATAAAATGTGGTATAATTTATTAAATAATGTATATAATTGTAATATAAAAAATTGCGAGGAACAATGAATGGGGATCCATTCGAGAAATCCATTACTATAAAACCACACATTCTACATTTCACTCTTACTTCGTTTTTTAATAAGATTTTGATTATTATTATTTTATATAAGAAATTTATATATATTTATTATGATAATTACAATAACAATTCTATCCATTTATTATCCATTCATTGTTATAACTAATTATTTTTTGTTGTTTACACCATTTGATCAATAATTTTTTTGCTAGGGATATTTCAATTACATAATAAATAAGTAGTGATAATCAAGAAAATAATTTTCACGAAGTTTATATATTGAGTTTTATAAATCTATTGAGTCCAAATATTAATTATTGCATGTTACATAACAATTTGTATGGAATAGTTAAAAACACACCCCTTTTGTGAATATGGAATCAATTAAATGAATCCCTTCCATTAATAAATGTAATTTTTTATATTACCATTATTGAATTTAAAATATGATGTAAATTACTTAGGATTAAAAAATTTTACTCGTATTTATGTTTTTATATTCAATCATATTTAAATTTTAATTAAATAATTCTTGTAGGTGGTAAAACTGATGTAAACCAGATCATGTAACTACAAAATTATGAGTAAAATATATATTGTTGATTATTGTATCATAAAATTTATAGAGTATTACTTATTTTATTGATAAATTATATAATTCTTTCTAATTTCATGTAAAATTACATGTTATTTTTTTAATTATTTGGGATTTTTACGAGCCTATGAAAATTGACAGTGCATAATTCGGAGGACCGATGTTCCAGGAATGAATTTCTGAACATTTCTAGGTACATTTAGTAAATGCATGGGTGGAGTTTTATATCATTTGAACTGCTTCATGGATTAAAAATCTAAGGGTACTATTGAATGTACAGTTCCATGATTCTCTAAAGAGAAGCTCCACTTTGATCGTAGTTGGTCGAGAGAAAATGACAGTTTCTGGAATTTTTAAAAAATAATAAAATAATAATTTTATTGTTATTTTATTTTTTCTTTCTCCAATGCATGAATATCATTGGTGGGACCAACGACCTGTCCAACCATTTAGTGTCTTGACTCATCAATTGCATAACCACACCATTGTGATTTTAATGAGGTTCACTAATTAATCATTTAATGAACCTAATAAAATTATTTTGTGTTTTACTCACCCTTTCCCCCTCTTTTATATATGAGGCTCAGGGATGAGTTTTGAATCGATTTCAACAATAACAGAATCTATGGAAAAGTGTTGTGATGCCATCTACTAACGGGGGACGGTAGATCGAGTGGAAATGATCTGGGATGAATGAACACCGATGACTCCATCCAACAAGGACTCTCCTCACACCGCATACCCTCGAACGTGGATGTATCGTCGTCCGTTGTAGTCAGAATCAATATTTGAGGTAGGGTTTTTTATATTTTCCTTGATGAATTATTTTGTCCCCCACTTTTTATCATGTAATGTGGAGAGCTTCGACCAGATGAACATGTCCTGGATCCTCCACCACATCATTTTTTATGTAAATATAGGGAGTCAATTTATAACTTGACGGAAATTCAAAATAACGGGTCACGCTATGACAGTGGAATATTAGAAAAGCCATTAGCGCAGATTGTACAATGAATGGATCACTAAAGCATGTCTTTTGGCCCGTGGAAAGAACTGTCAGTGTGCCATGCTGATGGCGGCCGACGTCTAATTGAGGAGACCCATGGAAACTGTTCGTGTGTGGTGGGGAAGTGGAGTGCCACAGTGGAAAAAGTCGGCTAGCCCAAGCCGGCTACATGAAAGATGGGCGACACCAACAGGCGCTGCTGGTAGATCAAGCGGTGGCCAGCGGGCCGCGGCAGGAGGGGCTGTGTGGTGCAGCACCGCGCCACGTATGTTGATGGCTGGTCGGCCAATGGTCCTTCCACTGAATGCGGTGGGGAAGCACCCAACCAGCTGAAGGAAATGGCCCCTCAATCAGCGGGGTAAGATAGAGAATATTCCACATTAACGCGGATCGGGCTGCACGCGGGCCGAAGCCGCCCAACCGGTTGAGCCAGCCCCGCGGCCTAGCGGGCCATTGCAGGTTTAACGTTCACCACCCATCGAGCCGATCAAACTACAACCCAGACCTGGGAACCTACCAGGATGACCCTTGAAATGTCGGACCTGAGTGCGGTCAAGAAGACATCGGTACCCGTTATGTTGGGCGGACCTAATAGAGTCGGACCAAGACTAGACCCATTTGTCACCAAATAAATAAACTCACATAACTGAAGAACCGAGAGTTCGTTTGACAAGATGTCAGCGTATTTAGAACCCCTTTTTGGAAGTTTCCCCCATGGAATATTTGAGAGGTCCCAACCGAGCTGGTTTAGACCTAGGTGTGGTCATCCCTGTTTCATAGAAAAGGGTACTAATTAACAGACCTGGTGTACGATCGACATGTCGTCTATGACAAAAGGACCATTGTGATGATGTGGTCCTTTGGAGAAACTCCAAGTGATTTTTGACAATGTTTGATGTGTGACCTAAGTTGGATCAGACAGTAATACAACTGATCCCTTTTTATTTGAGTTCCCATATCCCACAGACCTAGAATCTGATCAATGCACTTTCAATCACATTAGGACCCCTATGGTGGGGTGGTCCATTGGTTATACATTTTCTGGGACATCATACCAGTTGAAATATGACTGATGGATTGAGGAGAACATTCTTCCTGATATCTGGAATGTATCGTGTAGGAATCCAGTGGCTGGTTGTGATATAATAAGGAAGAGCGACCACGAAGGGTCAACATCAGAAACACCCGAGTGGGATGATTTAGCTATACAACTACTCATCCCTACCTCTATATGATGACCAAGGTGGGTCAACACTAGAGGAAAATTTGGGTCAGCACTAGAAAACCATAAGGGTCAGTACCAGTAACCACTACAGGTCAGCATCGAGCGACTAATACCGGTCAACACCAATGACCAATACGTGTTAGCATCCAGTGACCAATACGCATTAGATCCAGCGACCAATATGGGTTAGCATCTAGTGACAAATATGGGTCATCATACAGTTACCTATATTGGTAAATAGTATTGTTACTAATGATAGGATAATATGATTGTACGACTGGTCTTACCAATTCAAGTAGCCTTAATGATATACTATTAGAGTGAGAGGCCTCTTTTTTTGTGCCATAAGATTTAGATCATTCTTGTGATATTACGTTTGTGGTATTTCATGTGATTTTTTCTTTTCTGGATTACTGTGAGACATTCGACGGTCTCAGGGTCCCTACTGGGTTTTTTTATACCCACCCCAGCATAGTATCCTTTATGACTTGTTTGACTGGTGTAGACTACTAACGCTCTGACGTAGACTTTCGAGGTTCGGGACTTGGTGGGGAATGGTGCGACCAGAGAAGTCGATATCTTCTTCTTGGACAATAGAAATAAAACTACTTGTTCATATTAGAGATCCATGGTAGACATGATTGATGTTTAAATTTCATCATTTACTAGGGCCTTAATTCCATCCCATTGTTTCCAGTTTAAAATTTTACTTGTGGTTCTACATTAATCTCATGGTTATACCTTAATTTTTTTACTTCATTTTCCCTATTTGAGTGTGTAATATATCTAAGGAAATTCCTTAAATGCTTGGGAAAATACTCCAAGTTCTGTCACCATCCCCTAGCCTATAGAAGGCAGGTTTGGTGTAGTCACATCTGGACCCCATGGGATGGGTCGCAAAAAAGTGGTATAAATGGGTGTTTTTTTCTACTAGAAGAACAAAGAGTTTACTTTTAATGAGGAAATAGTGTAATGTTTCTTGAGTTCAGTTTTCTATTCGGGTATTCCAGTGCTTGTGTGGCAGTCAATGTATCCATACACCAGGACCCTGAATTATGTTTTCTGACTCGGTACATGAAAGCTCCAATTTGTAGTGTTTTAAATTGATTCCATTATCTTCCATGATTCAACACACCAGGAATAACATATTGATTGTGGCACATCTGTTTCTTATAGGATTCCTCCATGATGACAGCAATCTAAGATTCCAGTTATAAATCGTGATTGGGGGCCATCTAGAGAACAGGTCTCGGTACAACGACCACTCACAATGATGGCATTGTATAGAGGCGTACCAGCTGAACCCCCACCCGTTGAGCATCATATGATACTAGTGGGTCATGTACACCAGCTGAGTGCATTAAATGAGTTTCAGAGATAGAGTCCTCTGAGGTTTCATAGTGAGATGGACCCACTGGTTGTAGAGGACTGGGTTGAGGTGGTTTCACATGACATTTTCATAGAGGAGACACCCATCGAGCATATAATGATCTTGGATGATAGCTTTCTTTAGGGATCGACAAGATAATGGTGGAGCTCGATGCTACAAGTGCATGAAGAGAAGACCCCCACCTGGATGAACCTTTATATCCTTTCTGGGAAATGTTCATGCCAGTGACACTACACTATATGTATACTCATGAGCTGATGCATCTCCATTAGAGTAGCTAGACTGTGGCTTAGTACTAGGTGATATCTACTGACCTCTCATGATAATCCTCCGACATGGTACAAGGACCATACTTTAAGTCATGAACTGTTGATCTTGTGATTCGATGAGAGATTAGAGCTGCGAAATTTTCTACAAGAATCCTGACATAGGTTGGGTTCTAGAGATAGCATTGATGATTGAGATATTCCTTTCCTAGTAGTCACCAATAGTGAGATCCCCTATCAGATGAGAGGTAGTAGAGTCATCTGCAACTTGAAGTAGAGAGACGGAACAAAATACAATGTGGGAAAGACCGTCTGGAGGGCGACCCCATGAAGTAGGGTCAAAGGTGAGGGGATTGAAAGGTTATGGGGGCCACCAGCAAGGCATGATTTTTTTATCCTGTGGGGGTTAGTGTCATAGAGCTCGTGAATGTCTAATTCCTTATGTGAATGAACGACATATGGTGGAGTGGCCATAGAGGCAGCGATAGCAGTAAAATCATGATAATCATCTAGGAGGTGGAAAAGGTGGGGGAGTAGGATATGAAGGAGGTGGTTAGGGCCACTAGGAACAACCACCACCACCCCCATGTAGTCCACCACATGCTCCGGGAGTAGTTGGACAAATAAATGCCCAACTATAGGCAATAGAAGCTCATGATCTTGACGTCCCTGAAATGATATGTGGTATGTTCAGTATATTCTCTACTTAAGTTGTAGTGCTCATAAAAATAGGTTCTATGAATTCATTCTTTGGTAAAAACATTATTCGGGATGTTGAGATTTTGAATGAGATTTTAGCTCGACCCTTGCATTTGGATACTTCTTCAGGTGGAGATTCAGCGATCACACATGAGTTCCGATAGTGTGATAATACTCATGGAGGAGAGAGTTTCAGATAGGATATTCTAGTAGTGGAGTTGATGCCCTATGGCGTCATTCGTGGAATGGACTAGCTATTAGTAGTTCATGCATAGATAGACTACTTGAGTTTTACAGTGTGATGTACGCGCAGAGATGGAGGCTAGTGTTTCTTTGTGGGTGAGAAGGAAAATAGAGAAGCATGGGATGTAATTGAGCTCTAGAGGGTGCACCAAATTAAATATTAGATATCGTGGAAGACCTTAAACATGGTGGATGAGGAAATACCATAGTATCCATTGTTGGTGGATGAGAATGAGGATGTATTTCCAGATGATGTCCCAAAACTACTTCTTCGTAGAGAGGTAGACTTTCGTATGGACTTATACCCAGAAACCGAAAGGAAATCTACACCAACATATCAGATGGACCTTGTGGAGCATGAAGAACTGAGGATACCGTTGGAGTACATATAGGGTAAGGGGTTCCTAAGCCCTAGTGTTTCTCCATGGGAATCCCCGGTGTTTTTCACCAAGAAGGTATTTAGAAGTTCCAGGCTAAGCGTGGACATTGAGCGCTTAAACTAGATGACTGTGAATAACAAGTATCCTGTGCTAAGGATTTTTGATTTTTTTGATTAGTTCAATAGAAAAAAGTGGTTCTCAAATAAAGAACTTAGATCAGGATATCATCAGCTCTGGGTACGGGATGAGGACGTACTAATGATATCCTTCAGATGTCGGTATGGCTATTATGAGTTCTTGGTGGTGCCATTCATCATGAAAAATTCTCAAATAGTTTTCATGAGACTCGTGAATAGTATCTTTTATCCACATATCATTCTCTTTGTGGTGGTATTCACTGAAGACATATTGGTGTCCTCAGCATTTGTGAAATAGAACTATGTACACTTGAGGATAGTTCTGGACACACTTCGGGAGGACCAGTTATATGAGAAGCTCTCAATGTGTGAGTTTTGGATATAGAAGGTCCACTTATTGGGATACTTCATCTTAGAGGCTATAGTTGTAGTGGATCCAGCAATGATCAAGTTCTTACAGGCTTGGGATCCACCTAGGAGTGTTACTAAGTTGCGAAGCATCGTTGGATTAGTAGGCGATTATAAGAGGTTCAAACCCGATTTCTCTAGAGTAGAAACACTTATGTATGCCTTGAAAAAGAACAGAAACCCATCCTCTGGTTAGAGACATGCCAGAAGAGCTTTCAATAGTAGAGGTTGAGTTTTACCAGCCCTCACATCTTAAGGTTGTCTTAGGAGGGCACTGACTAAGTAGTTTACATTGATGTATCAGAGACAGGACTCGGTTGCATCCTAATACAAGATGTTGTAATGATTGGTTTTGGATCACGAAAGCTGAGGCCTCATGAGAAATAGTATGTGACTCACTACTTAGATTTTGCAGCAGTAGTATTTGTGCTAAATCAATGGAGACAATACTTGATTGGTGATATGTTAATTTTTTACACATACAATAAGAGTCTCTGATATATCATAACACAGAAATATCTGAATCTGGGATAACAACATTATATAGAGTTCCACTATGACTCTGACTTTGAGATAGAATATAATACTGGGAAGGGGAACGTAGTAGATGATGCACATATCTGGAGATTGAGTTCGCAGCTTTAGAATGAGGCTTCAAAGCAGTTAGCCTCACTTCAGATATCCTTTGTGGATAGATATGTGAAACTATACATCTAGTGGATGGTAGTTTCCCCACCACTCCTTCAGCGAGTCAGGGAGGCACATAGTAGAGACATCATCTACAAGATTACACATTATTAGATATACTCAGGCCATTCAGTTAACATATATTTTGATGGTTGGGAGCACGATATCATTTTCTAAGGATGTACAGTTGTACCATTGGTGCTACGAGAGGGGATATGAGAGAGTTCCATACACCGCCCTTGTTAGGACATCCAAGACTGATGAAGTTGTATCGGGACCTCCGACTTTAGTACAGGTGGCCAGGGATTAAAAGGACGGGGAAGATTTTGTTTCTAGATGCCTCAATTTTTAGCAAGTGAAGGCTAATAACTAGGTACTAGAAATATTGACCCAACACCTCAAGATAACTGTGTGTAAGTGGGAAGGTATATCAATGGAATTTGTGACGGGGTTACCACATACATACAAAGAGAATGATAACATCTAGGTGATCATTGACCGACTCACCAAGTTGGCACACTTCCTTCCTATTCTATAAAAGTGTCCGGTAGAGAGAATGAGACGCCTCTACGTTCAACAGATCTTGTGACTTAAAAGGGTGAATTTGATGATACTATCAGACTGTGAAACATTCTTCACATCCCGGTTGGGAAAGGATTGCATGAGGTTTTTGGGACTCTACTTCGATTGAGCATAGCTTTCCACCTTTAGAAAGATGGTAAAACTGATCAGACTATCATGACCATGAATTACATGCTTCATGTATGTGTCCTAGATTTTTGTTGCTGTTAAGAGGACCAACTACCCTTGATGAAGATCACCTACAACAATATCTATCACTCCAACATTGGTATGTCCTGTTTTGAGGCATTTTATGGACAAACGTGTAGATCTCCCTTGGGCGGGATGTATCTAGCAAGACAACACTTGTGGGCCCAATGATGGTACTTTCTACCACTAAGAAGATGTAGGTCATACGAGAGTGGATGAAGACTATATAGAGCCAACATAATTCTTATGATGATAGGAAATGGATACCACTGATGTTCTAGGATGGGGTCCATGAATTATTTTGATTCTCCCACTGATAGGGACTATAGAGATTTAAATACTCAGAAAACTCTCACCGAGGTTTATCAAACATTTCTTAATAAATCGGAGGATTTTTAAAGTGGTGTGAAACCTGGAACTACCAATGTAGTTGGAGTGGGTTCACGTTGTCTTACATGTATCCCAGTTGAGAATATACGTGCATGACCCATCTCACGTCATCGACATTGGCGAGTAGAAAATTGATGATGGGGAGACTTTTGTGGAGTAATCAGTGGGGATTGAGGATCGATAGTTGTGGATACTCCGTGGGTGGTAGATAGCTCTACTGCGCATTCTGTGGTAGCACGAAAATCTCCAGAAGAGCACATGGGTGTGATATGATCATATACGTACCTAGTAGCTCCCATTGTTTGTGCAACCTTGTTTGGAATTCAGAGATTTAAAGCACCATGATAGGGAGAATTTATAGACCCGGAAAATTTCATATAATTTTTTTATTTATTTTTTATTTTTAAAAGACTGCAAAAATTAAAGGAGCGTAATTCCACCGATCAGTCTTACTGAAATGTATTTATGAAAAAAATTTCACGTACTTTTATTAAACACACAAGAGGAATTTTATATATTTTTAACTACTACTCAGATTAAAAATATTAGGGCACCGTTGAATCCATAGTACTAGGATTCTCTTAAGGGAAGCCTCACTTCGACCGTGGTTCTTTGGGAGAGAAAGATAGTTTTTGGAATTTTTAAAGAATCATAAAATAAAAATTTTATTGTTATTTTATATTTATATTCTCCAATGGATGAGAATATTTGGAGTGACTGATGAAAAGTCAATCGATTAAGTGGCATGAGTCAACAATTTCATAACTGCACCGTTGTGAATTAAATGGGGTTCATTAACTACTCATTTAATGAACCGCGTTTAATTCATCTGTTTGTTAAAAATCCTTTCCTCCTGCTATATATGTGAGACTCAGGGATGTGTTTTGATATAAATTCACCTTGATGGTAAACACTGGTAATGTATTTCAATTCCATCCACCAACAGAGGAGGGAAGTTTCGGTGGCAACGATCTGGGATCAATGAACATCGATGACTAAATCCAACGAGGATGCTCCTCCCGCTGTATACCCTAAAATATAGAAGTATCATCATCCACATAGGACACCATCAGTCATCAGGGTTGGGGGTTTATATTGAATTTTTATTTTTTAATTAAATAATATCCTGCTTCTTATCATGTAATGCAGATAGCGCGAGGTAAACGAACAAGGCCCAGACCCTCTGCCACTTCGTTCTCGATGTGAATCTTAGGGGACAATTTCCAGCTCAAGAGTAACACAAAACAGCAGTTCATGCTATGATAGATGATTTCCAAAATATCAAAAGGCACAGAATGTAAAATGAAGGGACCACTGGAACACATCTAGTGGCCCCCGAAATGAATCACTGACGTGCCTAGCTAACAGCGGCTGGCAGTGGCTAAAGGAGGCCCATGATAACTGAACAGAGGCATTGGGGAAGCGGAGTGTCTAACACGCCATTGTGACCAAAGGATTCCGGACCTAGTCAGTTGTCTGTGAGAAGGGAAATTCCTACAGGAACCACAAATAGCAGTAGCTGGTGTCAGCGGGCCGCATTAGGAGGGGTGGCGTTGTGCCACACCACGACGTCGTGAAGCCGGTCGGCCAATGGGGTGACCACTGCATGTGTTTGGGAAAAGCCCCACCAACCAAAGGAAACAACCCCACATCTGAGGGCCAGTTGGAGATTGGTCCTCCTTTAGAAGGACAATGTCTGAGGTAGGCCGGACCCGCCCAGCGGTCCAAACCTGCCAAGCGGGCCGAACCCCCTGCAGGCTGAACTCAACATCAGGGTCGGACATTCTTCCTAGTGGGCCAACGCTGGTGGGATAATACCCACCTATTTGGCCAGGCCAATAGTGGACCAAGCCTGAAAACCAACCCTTCTGGCCCTTTACAGGATGGACCCTAGCTGGGTCAGGAAGACACCGGGATACGTAGCAATGAGTCGGCCTGACCGAGCCAGACCGAGCCAAGACCCAACCAGTTCGGAATAAATAAATGGTCATAACTGACCTACCAGGAGTCTATTTGACATTTCTTTAGTGTAATTGGGATCCCTTTTGGGAAGCGTTCCCTTTTCCATACTCTGGTGGGCCCGATCAAGCTGAGTCAAACCGAGGTGTGATCACCCACATTTCACGGAAATGGGCGTATCTAATAGACTGAGCATCAGATCGATGTGTCGTTTATGGAATAAAGATTCTTGTGACATGAACTTACTTTGGAGATACTCTATGTGATTTTGATGTATTTTGACTTTCAGCATGGGTTGGATCAAACTTCAATCCATTTGGGCCCTTTTTACAAAAGTTTTCTTATCTCACAGACCAGGCATCTGATCAACACGATTTCTTTCAAGTTGGGACCCATATGGGTGGTTGGTCCCTTGGGTATACTTTTTGTGGGACTTTATACTCGTTGAAATATGACCGATGGATTCGGAATGAGTCTGTTGTAGTGATCAGTCATGCTTTATGAGGAAATCAAGTGGCGAGTAGTGACATGGAGATGAAGAGCGACCAAGAAGTGTTAGCATTGGAAACAACATAGTGGGATGACCAAGTTGTACAACTAATCATCCCTACCTATATATCTCCAGCCAAGGAGGGTCATAAATAGTGATGAATACGTGTCAGCGCCATCGACCAATACAGGTCAGCACTAGAAACTGATATGGGTCAGTATCAAGCGACTAATATGGGTCAGCACTAGTGACCAATTCAGGTCAGCATATAGAGACCAAAACGGGCCGTACTAGCGTCCAATATGGGTCATCCAAATGCGATCAATATGGATCAGCATATAGTAACCTATACAGGTTAGTAGTAGAGTTACTATGGATAGGATAACCTGGCTGTATGACGAGTCATCCCTTTCCCAGTAACCATGACGTTATACCATTAGAGTGAGTTGCCTCTTTTTAATTTTGTTTCACGATTAAGATCATTTTTGTGATATTAAATTTGTGGTATTTCATGTGATGTTTTCCTTTGTGGATTACTGGGAGTCCTTTGGTGGTCTCAGGGTCCCTACTAGGTATCATTGTTCTCCCACCTGCACGGGCTCCATGTGCACGGGTTTGTCTGGTTGAGAATACTGACTCTCCGAGGCAGGCTTTGGTGGTACGAGAATTGGTGGGGCTTGGTGATATGGGTTCAATAGATATCCTCTTAATCGACTTCAAACATACAGATACTAACATCTAGGTAGAGATATAGGGAAGACGCAAAAACTGTTTATATTTCATCTGTTTCTAGGGCATGTATTTTGGCCCACTGTTTCTAGTTTACAATTGTACTTGTGGTTGTACTTCACTCTTGTGGTTGTACTTTACTTTTTTTAGTTGTTTACTTCAGTTTCATATTTATTAGTGTCTATATATTTCAAAGGGAAATCTTACATGTTTGGGAAAAGCATTCAGGTGCATGTAACTAACCCCTGGCCTACGGAAGGCGGGCTTGGGGTAGTCACGTCCAACCCTTGTAGGACGGGTCTTGATATTTGTAAATAGGTATTAAGAGTATTTGTAATATATGTATTAAATAAAAATATAAAATTAATTTAATTAACTAATATGTATGTATTTAGACTTATTTTCACAAAATTATTTGTGTTTTAAGTATTTGTAGATACTTACCGAGATAGATGGATTCTATACATGGAACATAATTATTTTGTGGAGGAATAAAAAATATATTGTAGAAATGATATATGAAATGTGCAACAAACTCAGTTAAATGAAAATAATTGAATATGTAAATTCCAATATAGAAATTTTAGGTCACCAAAGTATTGAAAATCATATTTTAAGATGATGAGTTTTATTTACTATGAAAATAATATGATAATATCCTAAGGAAATTTGTGGTATTGAAAATTTATAATAGTCCCTTATTATATTGAGAACCAAGAATTTATACAAAAATTATCAAATAAATTTATCAAATGGTCTATGAGACATGTGTGTGATAAGAAACAGATTATGTTTGACTATTAGTTTTTTTGATGAATTAATGATGATTATACTCATGTGCATCACACCTAGTAGTCTCAGATAAGGGAGATTATGTGGATTGAATTTTGATTATAAATTCCATAAGTTACATGTGTTATTAGATTTTTTTTATCATTCATCTAAACAGATCATTATACTATATATAATTATTATTGTACACCATAAATCATGTACATTGATGTATTGTAGAAAACTATGAAGACATATGCATGTAGTGATGTTGGATATGATGGGTGTGTTAGAAGTGATATTATTTTTGTTGAATAATTTATGAAATTATTTAGTCAATTCAAGATAATAGATTTTGGTATCTCTAACAACTTTATTTTAATTAAATTGTTTGATAAAATAGATAAACATTGAAATTCATTGATGAGTTTATTTTTAAAGATTCAAAGAAAATTATATCAAGCATATATGTTTATTGAAGAACTATATAAACATCCAGATGACATATCAAAAAATGAGTTATCATCCATTGATATGTTTGATAAAACAATGAAATAGACCGGCATAATCAAAATATAATTTTATCTACCATCATTGTTAAATTTTATACAAATTTAACTATTTCGAAAAATTAAATTATAAACAAAATGGAAAATATTTATTAGTGTAATGTTTATTTTAGAAATTCAATATCCATTTGTCTCGGTTCAGAATATATGTGAGTTTATTATTAAATAAATAATTATATTCTTGTTTGTGAATTTAATAATAATATTTTTTTGTGTGAATAATATTTTGATTTATATTTTTTTGTATATAATCAAAATTCTATGTCTAATAAATGTAGAGGATGATTGATGGGATGATTTATTTGATGGATAGAAATGTATGTTTTATTTAATATCATTTATATATAATTTGGTATATTTATTAAGAAAATATATTTAAATACTAATGATTTTTCCAATAACATGTCATAGAAATATATTATTTTTATTTTTATTTAATATGGGGTTTAATTAAAAATTAAAATTTATTATGGTATGATTATTAAATTAATAATTATTCTCTCCATATATATTTATAAATTTAGATACATTTTTAGAGTAGTATAAATCTGTTCACAACAAATTATCTTCTGGGTAAATGTTTTATGTTTTCGGGAATAACCTATGATATCACTCAATATCCTTGAGAGATATTCCTCGTCCTCCCTCTCATGTGAGTAGTAATGATAGAATAATTATATCGACAACAAATTAAATCATATTTTAATGAATGTATATTGATGTGAGGCATTTAGTTCCTCCACACATGCACTTGATGATCTTCCTGTCATATAGAACATGTGGATACTACTAGTGGGATTCTATTCTGGGTTTATTAATGTACCTATATTACTACAATAGTGGAAAATAAATTTATTTTGATAAAAATAGAAATAGCCCAAAATAAGGTATTTGTTTGTTTGAAATTGATAATAAATTATATGTGACATTGTCATATCTCTGATGAATTTTGGGTTTCACCATCTAGTTTATCAATTTTTATATATAAAAACTGACCATAAACATATTTAGGTTAGGGATCGAATATTATTTCTTAGTCTCCAAACTGTCATGTTGTATGAAAATAGTCAAATATAAGTTTATATGTATTTATTAAATTTTTATCAATTTATTCGCATTATTGTTAATCATTCATTCCTATTTTTCAATAATTAATTTAAGATTATATTTAACATAATTTTTTTGTTTTATATAACCATTATTATGAAAATATATTATAATGAGGGAATGATGATTTTATATGTTGGTATTGAGTATGCTAACAATGTAGCAATTTTAATTCAAAAAAAAATGTATTATTTTTTGGTTATGATTATTTAAAATACACTTTAAATAACATATAAGACATTTCATAATATTATAGGGTGAAAATTGAAAAATGGATGATAAACATTTTACATAATTAAATGACAATCATGGGACATTTTTTCATATTAATTGATTTGGAAAATTGGAGCAGTAATAATGTAATGTTTTCTGTATCAGACTATAGTGCAAGACTATTTTTAAAAATGGACATATGTTTCCAAAAATGTTAATGAAATTACATGTGTCTATAATTTGTATAATTTTCTATGTCAATAAGTTTTCTAGTTTTCATGAGAAATTAATCTTGATTTAATAGTACATATCAATAGGTTCTATATCATTTCTGATAGAAAATATATAACATCAGTTTTCAAAAGATATTGTATGATTATCTATGTGTTTTCGTGTATTTTTTAGGACTTCCATTTTTACGTAATTTTAAATTTCCATTATTCTCTATTTTTATAAAACATTTATTTCATATTTATTTTATTTTTATAAAAATACACCATAAAATTATAATAAATTAATAACATTCTTAATAAACTATATGATATTCATTATACATAATAGTGAATATATCCATTACATTTTGTGTAAATATATAAGATCTATGGATGTTTGGGAATTATATGATCGTTGTATGGTTTTCATTTGTTGATGATTGGCATTTTTGTTATCAATTCAAGATAGGGTAGTATATTTCAATAATAATATAGGAGAGTATTGTTATATTTTTACTTAATTTAAAATAAATAATAATATATTTTAAATTTTCAACTAAAATTGTGACTCATTATATTCATCCCATGTTTCATCATGAATGTAAATACAAGTAATCATAGAATATGATTAACATTCTGGTTAGAGTGATATTAAGAATAATATACGTAGAATTGGTAAGTGATGAAAAATAGATTGTGGGAGATCATGGAAATTTAATGATGATAAAATAAAAGAGGATTTATTGAATTGTAAATATTAAAATACAAGAAATATATCCCATAAAAAATATTAAACTTATTTCTTCATGACTCATGGATAATTAACTAATAATTATTTTGGAAAAAAATTATTTTAGATTTTCCATATTAATAAAATATTAAACATATCTTGTGTATATATAATAAATAAATGTTTCAAATATATGTAATATAAAAATAATATCATCTATATTACCTTATAATGATCAACATATATAACTTTAAATATGGGAAATCCAATGAATAAGTTGAGCTACATATAAATATTAACATTTTTTAGATAACTGAATGAGTATGCTAGGTTGAGAACTAAAATATAGTGAATATGAAGTCTTTCTAAGTGGAATGTTTTTAGATTTATTGGAATATAATATTGATTTTACATATACACTAAGGTATCTTATACATTCTTTTAATGTTATAGGGAGATATGTTATAATTTTATAAGTTTGGTCTACCTTATAGATAGTTATATTTATTAATCATTTTATTATTGAAGTTTAAATTCTTGGAGTGTTAAAACAAGACATTTTTATTAAATGTTTTAAGAATAATATTTTAGGTTCATTAGAATATAAATTCTCATATTCCAGGGATTGCTTATATTTCAGTAAAGATTGAGAAATTCTTATGTTTCTCACAATTTCTATTTCATACCTTTACTTGTATAAATGATGATGATATGTGGGTTTTTGATAAATATTGGACAAGATAATTTGAAAGGGTGTTTTTAATAATAATTAATACCCTATTACCTCCCAAATATAAGTGAATTTATGTAGTTAATTACTAAAATCAGGTTTTAGATATAAAATTTCATAGTGATTATTTTCTCTCTCTAGAAAATAATATAAACAGTTTATAACTATAGTAATGATATAATATTTTATGGAAAAAATTTATAATTTTGGAATATTCATATGCAATGCCATGACCCTCTCCCCTTAATGGTATCCTTCATTGTCTGACAATGATAGCTGTAAGATAATGAAACATGTTTCCTGAATCCAATATACCATGGATTGTTGTCAAGAAATAAGTGTATATCAGACAAAAAAAGGATTAATTACCCATTATTATAACAAAATGAAAAATTTATAAGAGAATTATAACCAAAAACTAACTACAGCACTTAAAAATAAAAGATAAAATGTATAAAATGAAAAGTAACTAAAGTAACTAAAATACATGAAAAATAAATCTTCAACAATGAGCTCAATGTTTCAAAAACACTAGATCATCCTATCAAAGTAGAAAATTCCATAACTATTACCTTTATCTATTAATAACATGATTTTTTTCATGGGTGATAATAAAATGTATTATATTAGGATCATATTTTAAACCCCTCATAAAACTTATTAAAGAAGCGTATTAAAGAATAGTGACTAAAAAGTGAATGAAAATCATCATCTAGAAGTGTTTAATATTATTTTACTAGAATCGCAATAGATATAAATCCCCATGTATCAATACAAGATATCATATAATATTATAATGAAATAGGAAACCCATTTATCAATTACCAACTAGTTTTCCATGTCAACCCAATGCAGAAAAACCTTAGTCATCTATCTCAATAATCCATCATGAAGTCACATGCGATAAAGATATACAACCTAAAAATGCATGAGATAATATATAATTCCCACCTTGTGTCACACCATCTCATCTTCCAAACCAAATATCCTTGTATATACTGTGTATTTCCCTTAATCCACCACAAAATGTATGCTACGTATTATACCTCAATCCTTCATATCTCATACAAAAGATACCTATAATAACAATTAGGATACTATATTTGAAAATATATTCATGTTAAATAACCACAATACATTACTCCGCAAATATATATCTGTAAGGTGAAAGATACCTTTGTTAAATACTAGAACACAATTATACTAGGTGAAGACATAGGGGTAAGAATGGGCATTCATCCATTTATTATGCACCAACATGTATATTGGGGAATACACCCTCTATGGTTCCACTAAGTATCATTCTAACTATATCCATGGGTATGTCAGTTGTTGAAATCAGAAAATATACCTGATATATAGAAAGATCAGAGTGACACTATGGGAATGTACTTAAAATTTTACTCATTTGTGGTCCTGTCGTAAAATACTCCTAGATACTAGTAAGTTGGAATATGTACCAAATTAATTCATGGATCATTTTTATTATTCATTATGTATTTATCTAAAAATTTATATTACTCTAATTTCTTTTCTAGTATTAACACATGTGCCTTATGAGCTAAGTGATAATGGATCTACTAAATTTTTTTTTATTCACATGTAAGTCATAATTATAATGAAATAATAAATAATTTTTACTTTAGTAATTAATTTATCAATCCATAATCATATAGGTACTTCATGATAAATCTCAATCTACACAAAAAATATTTACCCATAGTGCATCATGTCAAACAACTTTTTACAGTTGGAAAATTAAAACAAAAATATCAATTCTCAATTGAAAATTGTTGATGAATATTAATTATAAAGTTATCATCTAATAATTCAACAAAACAATAATATAAAATCCTATACTAAACCCATTATATCATTCTAGGTTCAACCCGTAACAAAACTACAATTAATATCAAATATGAAATTCCATGAAAACCTCATCATTATAACTGGAACCTTATACCACCATCACCCCAATGTGTATCTAGGAAAACATCATCATCACATAATTATCTTATTTCCAACATCATAGCCTTTATAATCACCTAAAAATCATCTCTTTAATCAAAACATTATGTGATATTCATATGAATCCCAACCCATTATTTGAACAGTGACAGTTTATCATTCAAAAGTATCTTTCCTTTAAATCCACATATCATATATATAATTTGAATGTATTAATCCTCAAATAATTTCAAAAGAAACTCTATCAAAAAAATGAACCCCTTCCTTTATCAAACATCATATTATTCTCTCATCTGTTATGAAATAATTTAATGATGTCATTAAATTTTAATTTCCAATTTTATTATGTTTTTATGGAATAAACACTAGTAGAATTATCCATAAAAATGTCAGCGGGAAATCTTATTTATTTCATCTGGTATTCCATCTTAAGATTCATTTTTAATATATCTTTAATCGCATTGATAAATATTTTATTGTGGAACTATTTATTAAATAAATTATAGAAATTAATTTGTTATGTGTTATATATGAACATTAACCTTGTATAAAACCCACAAAAATGGATATCACAAAATATATTAAATCTCCAAGAGAAAAAAAAAATTTAATATTATAATAGCACACATTGGTATTATTTCAAACTTGATTTTTAATTTTTCCCCAATTTATAACACATACCATTGAAAAAATTATTTTAATTCTAACATGTAATGATAATCTAAAATAATTCATAATGTTCTACAAAAATATTAATATATAATGTAAAATAATATAAGAATAACACATGGAATATAATGAGTTTTAATTCTATAGTATCCAAATTTATAAACAAAATTCTTTTAAATACTCTATTTGATGCTAGACACTAAAATATTCTATTATTTTCAATTATCAAAATAGTACTTTTAAAAGGTTATATGATTATCCATTTCCCTCTCCTTGATAATTTTCAGAATAATTTTTATTATTACACAATGAAAACATTATTTATTTACTTTTTTTCAATAATAATATAAAATATCATACATTATTATCTAATATATGTGACAAATCATTAATTACCATTCTAGAAATTATTAGAAAATATATTTATCTCAAGAAATAATTTCTAAATTCAAGTATAACATTATTTATCCATGTAATATATTATAATATTTAATTAAAATCTTGATATTAAAAAAACAAGTTACCCATTTTATTCATGTAATTTATTTAATTTAGTTAAATAATATTCACACAATAAATCTATTATATTAAAATATATTATTCTTATAGTGAAAAAAATTCTTCATAAATTAGTCATTAATTAAAAATTATTGAATTAATGATATTTCATTAAAATAAATTCCCAAAATGCAATTTATCCTCATATATTAAAACTTAAATATTATCACATAATCATTATTGATGTGATTAATTTTCCATTTGGTTATGTGAATATAGAAATTATTATTCAAATAAAACATAGTGTTCAAAGAAAGATAATATTACATTTTTTGTATTATAAATTAAGGATAGCTCATAGATCCCATATTTTATTTTCTCATTGTCAAGTATCCACATAAAAAAGATCATGGAATATGGGATTATAAGAAAAATCATTAAGAATGGGTAGCCATAAAATATTTTTGAAGACTTCATAATGAACCCCAGGGTGTTTGGTCTTCATACCGCTTGAAATATTATCAGATAATATCGTAAGAGAAAGAAGAAATCTTCCAAAATTCATTGATATCTCATCTTGGGTATTCCCTAAAATGTCATTAATTCATTAATTTTAGGGAAAACCAAACATCAAATAAAAATACACCCATTTAAAACATTATGAATAATTAAAATTATTTAAGAAAAAATTTAAAATTTTAGCCTTTTAAAATCTAAAAACATGGTTATATGTATTTTAAGAATAAATTCCATTAAGAGTGAGTAATTGTTTTTTACCCATACTCGTATACATTGTAGAATGTATGGTTCATTGGATTTTACTCTTTAGTGGCTGGACACCTTTATCCCGGATTTGGGAAACAAGGATAACAATTATGAAACTTGTAACGCCCCAACCCCAGTGACCCAGAGTCAGTGCATTATTTTAATACATTGGCATGATTACAAATAATCAAGTCCCAAAGGAACGATTAGTTTAGAAGTCTTGGAAAATAGATTACATACATGAATGTTACATTACACCTCATAACATAAAAAAACAACATAAATAATCCTTTATCGATGCCATTATTCCATGTTCTTAACACTGCATATCAATCAAAATATAGTTCTTGGAATCCTGGGAAAAATAAAACATAGAAAAGGGTGAGCTCAAACTCTCCGTAAGGGTAAGCAATACAACAGATATTTTCATAAATAAGCATAAACATATAAGGCAATGTATAACTAAAACAAAAGCCTTTTAAACTTGAACATCAACATAGCATGGAAAAAATAAAGTGAAATAATTGTCATTTACTTAATCACATGGATATTCTAATAATCAAATAATCACATGCAATATCAATAACCACTTTCATAATGATGGAATGCATAATGCCAGACTATCATAACCACATAGCCAAGGCCTCGTGCCAAGACTACAAATAAGATTTTGTCAAGGCCTTGTGCCATGCCATTAGTTTATCTCATAAGACCTACTGATGCATCGAGGAGCTATAGCAGGCTCTGCCCATTGCATATTAAGTCCAATTCATTCCCATATGAAAAGGTTCAAACATAACATAAACATTCGTATTAAAACTAGCATTTGAAATGTAAATACATCATCCATAAACCACGAATGGTATAAGTATAATACATCCACAGTCAAAAACATCACAAAAACTTCAAAACAATATGGAAGTTTTGTATCATAATAAATCAACTTCAAATAAACTTAAAATCCATCAAAGGATGTTGACATAGATGAAATCAAAACTATTTGAGAGAAATATCTCTTTTTTTAAATCATTTAAAAGTCACACATTTATTAAGGAATTAATTTAAAACATATTTTTGAATCAAAGTGCCCCATAACACTTTGAAACTTTTAAAAGGAGTTTTCATTTCAAAACATTCATGTCCACATAAATAATTCCTTCAAATCATTTTGAAAAAATGGACATTAATTAAAAAGATTTAGAAAGATAAATCTTTAAAACATTTAAAATTTTGATTTTGATAAATACTACCTTTCAAGAATTCATGAAATATTCATTTTGAAATCATTTAAAAGTCACATAATTATAAAAGAAAACATTTACTTTGAAAATATCCTTATAAGCTTTTACGGGAAGCTATTAAAATTTTATAATGGCGAAAAATAGCTGCACCCGCCGTATAAGTTAAAAAACATTCTTACCTTAATTGTGTCGAAAAGGTTAAAAAGGATCCTGCTTGGAAAAAGACAGAAAGATTCTTTTATAAACATATTATAAAAAGACAAACAAGGGTATAAATTAATTTAACCCATATTCTCTGAAAGAGTAATAATGTTTTGAAATACACTTCCAAGAAACAAGGATGTGGATGATAAAGAGATCCCAGTAAATTATTACGTATAAACAACCTCAGATAATGAAGAGATTGTGAAATAAACCCTTACCATGTACTTTTATTTGGTTGGGGTAGGTTAACCTCCTGTATAATGGTGAAATAATTGTTATTAAATTATAAAAGAATCATATACATTAATATGATATCATATATGATCTTTTAGCATTGCTTTGTTAATAATATCTTAGATTTATCGTTGTTTCGGGTGTTAACTGACTCGTTTTCTTTTATATGTTTTGTTACGAAAGCCATGTTTTTCATGTATAGGTTGTATTTTATTAATATCCAGAATTATATCAAGTCCTTAAATATTATTATTAATCATCAAATGAGAATTATACTTTAATGGATATGATGGAGAATGAATCTCATCGCGTTCGTGGAGATGGTAGTCCGTACGTACGCACGAGCAACAATATCATTCTTTTGATATTAAAATAATATATAATTTGATGTTATATCATATATACAAAATCATTATAATGTTACATTAATTATTTACATGAATGAAACATCATTATTATATCCATCCAAATAAAAATTTATTGAATAACAATTACACCACGACATGGAGACAGTAAGTCGTACGTACGCACGTATGGTGACATGTTATTCAAAGGATAGATAGAATAGTGAATATGGTTATACCATATTTATAATAAAATAAAATTATATATATTATACTGGAGTTATTATTTTATAATGGTAACAACAAAGGAAGAAGAAGTGGAAGAAGAATGGAACTTGGAAAAGGGTGGTGAAATCATTACCTCTTCTTCGGGTTCTTCCTTTTGATTTGATCAAAAGAGCTCCTTAGGTTGGATTTATGATCAAACAAAGGCCTCTAGGTTGTATTGAGGGATGTTGGGAGAGTATTTGGGCAGAGTTTGGTCAAACCAAAATGATTTTAAGGTGTGAATAAATGAGAAAGAGGAGTGTTCTTTTATAAGAGGTGTGAGGGGCACATTTGGAAAAGCTAGAAATATTATTTTATAATAAATTCATAATCGGATTATAATGGCTCCAAAGTTGATTATTTAATGTTTAAGGTGGGTATGGGTCGAAAAAAACTCAACCAATAGAATTTAGATAGGTTTGGGTTACTATATTAACCTTATTGTTAAGTATTAACTCTTAGTTAATTAGTTTGACATTTACCATGTCACTTTGTATTTTTATATTATATAGTTAATAAAGTTACAATATACAACCAAGCAACCCCAAAGTGGTCCATTAATGATACACCTATCATGATATAAGTCCCTTGTCCGATCCTTAGATTTTTAGGAATTTAATATCAATTAATAATATAATATTTGTTTTAAAAACTATTTTATTTAATTTTGACACTATTCAATAGTTGATTTTTGGGAAACTCATAACAGAATATTTATTTCGGAAAAAGTCAATTAAATCAATACTAATATGTCATATTATCCTATAAAATTAGTGTAATTCATAAAAAGTCTTAGATTATACTTATTTGGGTTTTTATAATATCAATTAATTTAATTTTTCACTATTATGTTAATTACTGCATAATCATTGTGTCATAAATAAAAATAAATTATTTAATTTCTAAAAATTATAAATGAAATATAATTATGTAGGAACTCGTATTATCTTTCTAATTAATATTTACAATCTAATTTATCTTATGTATAACCCTATATTGAAAATGTTTTAGTAAATAAACATTGATTTTAACTCTTTTAACACTTCTTTGAATTAAATAATAATAAATGTCCTAATCTAATCCAAGTGGACCTAAATGATAATATTTTATTCATAAGGTTGTTTTTGGTCGAGATAAACTTGTCCAATAAAATTAGAACATGTGTTAGGGTAATATTAATATCATTTTTACCCTCAATTACCCTATTTACTCTTAACCGTGGTAAATAAAATTAAAAAGTTACTATTCATCAAAAATTATTTTCATCTCATTGAACCACATTTTACTCTTTGATATTAACCCTGTCTCTCAGATTTTTGAAATTCCAATCACAGAAGCGGTAAAATTATGTTTTATGAAAAATTCAGTTTTTTAAATACCACTTAGTAGTTTCACTATTCATCATAAATTGAAGTTTTCTAGAACAATGCCAAAATTTCACCCTAAGATATAATTGATATTCCAAATTCAAAAATGATGTCTATTTTAAAAAATTCCAATCATATAAGTTGCAATAAATAATTTTATAATTAATTCCCGCTATCACAACAAATAGCGTGTTTTTAAGAAACAATATATATATCAAAATATTGACAATTGTTTATGTCCAATTTAAAAGTGAAATTAATTCTAATGAACACCACTGGATAAAATGGTAAAAATATATTCTAATTATACTTTAAAACCACTCAATAGTATAACTTATCACTATAAATTATTTTTATTTAAAAAGTTGTTTTTAAGTATTTTACAGTATTCATAAAAATTGGAAGTTCTTAGAAAAATACAATAAATTCAACTTAGGATAATTTCGATATTCTAAATCCAAAAATGAAGTCCATTTTGAAATATAAAATATATATATAATTTCAAAAAATAGGTATTACTATTCATAACGGCTAGTTTGATTGGTTGTGGTGTGTTAGAACTCGATGTTGCGTACAACACACGCTATCACATTATTCAAAGAGAAGCGTACCGTAGAAGCTTGAGGTGTTACACTGTAAATTTTTCTATGTCCCCATTCTAGAGAATAAATTTATTTAGTCAAATTGAATATATAAAAGTTTAAAATATTGGGTTTAAAAGAGGGTTAAAGTTGGTAAAAGTTCATTTTTGAAAAATACTTCCTTTATCTGAAAAAAAGGAATTTGTTCTTAAATTATGTCTTAGAAACTCATAATATGGATTCTAAAATTATAAGGATTATATAAAGTTTAAATTTTAGTTAATAATATTCATAACCTCTTTTGAACGGCTTGTTTTGTAAGTCATGGTGCGCTTGAACTCGGTGTTGCATGTAGTGCAATTTATTAAATTATTTGGAAAAATAACACACTATGAAATCATGGGGCGTTACATTCTTCCCTCCTTCAATAAATGGCATCCTCGCAATTTGAAATTGTTCTTAGAAAATAAAAGTTTGAATGTAGAAAATATCTTTGTGGGAAAACCCACATCAGAAATTGGGTTACTAAAATTTAATCTTAATATGAGGAAAAGAGAAATGAAAGGGTCACCACCAAATTATGATCTCGATTAGGAGAACATTGGTGGAAATTAGAGACATATAATTGGAGGAAAAACATAAATATTTATAGGTATTTATTGAGGTCATCAATCACAAACAAGTGTAAAATTGAGGTCTTTATATTCATCAATCTATGATGATTTGAAATACCATCGGTTCAAAAAAACATTGGGTATTAGGATAACGCATTTTTGGTTTTAGGATCCCTTAAATAAAGTATAAGAATTAATTTCTTCATAGAAAAAGAGAAGAAGAAAAATATATTCTTGACAAGTACAGTTCCATCCTTTACGTAATTTCTACCACAAACTCATCTTTCACTCTAAAAGATAATAAAACATAAAAAAATATATTTATACTGTTTGTATAGGGTTCCAAAAAACAAATTTATAATTCATCTACCAGATCTTTTAAAAAAACTACATTACTTAATCCATGACACCTCATGGGACAGTGGTAGGTGATACACCCTTGTCGCCCTTCGGTTGCGGGTTCATGTCTCACGGCCTTGCCGGTCATGATGGGTTGCCGCCTGACCTCCAGGTTGTCCTTTTATGGCAATCCAAAATTAATCTCAAACTAGAATTATCCAAAATACTTCTGCCCAAACACACCGTACAACATTTATCAGGAATTTAAACATAATTTAGATCCTTTTTACCCTATAATAGCATATGAATACCTTCATCGTGTATTCTTTTAAAACACTGAAACAACCTAAATTACCATAATCCTTATTGATTACATTCAGGCTCCCTTATTCCATATAGAATGCTGGATATACTTCATCCATCCAAAAATATTGTAAAATCCAACAATTATGGAATATACAAATCTTTAATCGGTTTCAAGGAAGTCAATAATATCCAATATAATTTACCCAAATCAACCATATCTTCCTCCAAAATAAGTACCCCAATATTAGGACCGTATTATGGTTTACCTTTCCCTCAACCATGTAATTTCCAAAAAGTTTAACTTGTTGTAGAGTCACTTTTCTTAGTACCATAAAATCTCAAATCTTCAATGAAATAGTACTGTAGTACAATCCTTATATACTCCATAATTATTATAACAAGTACATTGCTGATACAACACTCAAATGAAATAATCAACATAATAACTCTAGTCATTCCTCTTCATATGTGGTATTATCATAACTTGATTGTAATCAAATAGCATCATTTTTGGCATAGTTTGATGATAGATTTCCGTAGTGTCCACACTCCTTGAAAATCAAGCATTGTACATTTGAAACCATTTTCTTACCCTTGTAGTCACGTACTTGGTGCCCTTTCTCCTACACACATATAACAAACTCCCATTCCTTTCAGTCAAGTTCCAGGGTGTTTCTTCCCACAATTATCACATATATGGAAATTCTTCTATTCCCTCTTCCCTTTATCCATCATTCTCTCTTCCATCCTTTTTTTCTTTTTCTTCCCTTCAAATCCATAGGACTCAGTAAACTCTTTAGTTATCTTATCCACACATGATACTATTTCTTCATATGATGATAATACGTGGGAGACTATTTAAATTCTAAATGATGGCTTAATACCAGGAATGATATGATCCTTGTTACTCTTTGGATCATACTTATTACTAGATTTGATATTCCTTCTACTGGGCATAATTTCTATATAATAGAATAAACTAGGTCAGTTTATGAATTGCAATGAATAATTCTAAACTTGTAAAATACCTAACGCAAATTTAACAGTTTATGGATATAATCCATAATCATAAAAATGTTTTCTTTGAGTAAGTATATACTCATGAGCCCTTCATAATATTTTGTAAAGAAAATGCTAATTATCCTAAGCATATCCCCCGGGAGTGTCGTAACCAAGAGTACAGCAAGGCCCATTTTCGTGTACCAGTTCTCGTTCGAGTCTAGCTCAAAGCGGTGTTTTCGGGTTTTACCCCTAGGTACATATGTTCCAGAGCCTCCTCTACCTGCTCGTATCCAGATGGGGATGTATTTCACGGAAAACTCACAAAATCTCTACAATACCAATATTCTAAGAAGTTATTCTATACAAATCTTCAAAGTATATCATAGGGCTATGTTATCTAATCCGAGTTTATCTAAATCTAGTTTCCAAGGTTATTAATAATCTTCCTCTGATAAAAACTGTAATGCCCCGACCCCAGTGACCCAGAGTGGGTGCATTATTTTAATACATTGGCATGATTACAAAGAATCAAGTCCCAAAGGACCGATCAGTTTAGCAGTATTGGAAAATAGATTACATACATGAATGTTACATTACATCTCATAACATACAAAACAACATAAATAATCCTTTATTAATGCCATTATTCCCTTGTCTTAACCCTGCATATCAATCACAATATAGTTCTTGGAATTTGAGGAAAAATAAAACATAGAAAAGGGTGAGCTCAAATGCTTCGTAAGTGTATGAAATACAGAAGAAATTTTCATAAATAAGCATAAACATTTAAGGCAATGTATAACTAAAACAAAAGCCTTTTAAACATGAACATCAACATAGCATGGACAAAATAAAATGAAATAATTGCCATTTGCATATTCATATGGATATTATACTAATTGAATAATCACATGCAATATCAATAACCACTTTCATAATGATGGAATGCATAATGTCAGACTATCATAACCACATAGCCAAGGCCACGTGCCAAGACTACAAATAAGAATTTTTCAAGGAATTGTGCCAAGACACTAGTTTGTCTCATGAGACCTACCGATGCATCGTGCAGCTATAGCGGGATCCACCCGTCACATATTAAGTCCAATTCATTCCCATATGAAAAGGTTCAAACATAACATAACCATTCGTATTAAAACTAGCATACGAAATGTAAATAGTTCATCCATATACCACGAATGGTATAAGAATAACACATCCATAGTCAAACACATCACAAAAACATGAAAACAATATGGATTTTTTGTATCATAATAAATCAACTTCCAATAAACCTAAAATCCATCAAAGGATGTTGTCATTGATGAATTCAAAACTATTTGAGAGAAATATCTCCTTTTTTGAAATCATTTAAAAGTCACACATTTATTAAGGAAGTAATATAAAAGAGATTTTTTTAATCAAAGTGTCCTATAAAAATTAGAAACTTTTAAAAGTAGTTTTAATTTCAAAACATTCATGTCCACAAAAATAAATCCTTAAAATCATTTTGAATACATGGAAATTAATTAAAAAGTTTTAGAATGTAAATCATTAAAACATTTAAAATTCCGATTTTGATAAAGAGTACCTTTCAGAAATTCATAAAATATTCATTTGAAATCATTTAAAAGTCACATAATTATAAAATATAACATTTATGATTAAAATATCTTTATAATATTGTATGGGATGCTTTTAAAATTTTATAACGGTGAAAAATATCCGCACCCACCGTATAAGTTAAAAAAACATTCTTACCTTAATTTTGTCAAAAAGTTTAAAAAAGACCTTGTTTGGAAAACGACGGAAAGATTCCTTTATAAAAATCTTATAAAAAGTCAAAAAAGGGTATAAATAACTTTAACCCATATTCTATAAAATAGAAATAATTTTTTGAAATACAATTTCTAGAAACTTGGATGTGGATGATAAAGAGATCCCCGTAGATTATTATGTATAAACAACCTCGGATAATGAAGAGATTGTGAAATAAACCCTTACTTTGTACCGTTCCTTGGTTGGGGTAGGTCAAACTCCTGTATAATGGTGAAATAATTGTTATTAAATTATACAAGAATCATATACATTAATATGATATCATATATGATCTTTTAACATTGCTTTGTCAATACTATCTTAGATTTATCGTTGTTTCGGGTGTTAACTGACTCATTTTCTTTTACATGTTTTGTTACGTAAGCCATGTTTTTTATGGATAGGTTGTATCTTATTCATATCCAGAATGATATCAAGTCCATAAATACTATTATTAATCATCAAATAGGAATTATACTTGAATGTATACGATGGAGAATGAATCTCATCGCGTTCGTGGAGATGGTAGTCCGTACGTACGCACGAGCGGCAATATCAATATTTATATATTAAAATAATATATAATTGGATGTTATATCATATATAATGAATCATTATCATGTTACATTTATTGTTTACATGAATTACACATCATTATTATACCCATCCAAATAATAATTTATTGTATAACAATTACACCACGACGTGGAGACGGTAAGCAGTACGTACGCACGTATGGTGACATGTTATTCAAAGGATGGATAGAATAATTAATATGGTTGTACCATATTTATAATACCATCAAATTATATATATGATAGTGGAGTTATTATTTTATAATGGTAACAACAAAGGAAGAAGAAGTGGAAGAAGAAAGGAACTTGGAAAAGGGTGGTGAAATCATTACCTCTTCTTCGGGTTATTCCTTTTGATTTGATCAAATGGGCTCCATATGATGGAATTATGATCAAAATAAGTCCTCTAGGTTGTACTGAGGGAATTTCGGAGAGTATTTGGGCAGAGTTTGGCCCAAAAAAAGGCTTTTAAGGTGTGATGAAATGAGAAGGAGGAGTTCCCTTTTATAAGAGGGGTGAGGGGCACCTTTGGAAAAGCTAGAAATATTATTTTATAATAAAATCATATTCAGTTTATAATGGCTAAAAAGTTGATTATTTAAATTTTAAGGTGGATATGGGTCGAAAAACACTCAACAAATAGAATTTATACAGGTTTGGGTTACTATAATAACCTTCTCTTTATGTATTAACTCTTAGTTAATTAGTTTGACATTTAGCATGTCACTTTGTATTTTTATATTATATAGTTAATAAACATACTATATACATAAAATTGACCCCCAAGTGGTCCATTAATGATTAAAATATCATTATATAAGTCTCTTTTCCGAATCTTAGATTTTTAGGAATTTAATATCAATATATAATATAATATTTGTTTTAAAAACTCTTTTATGTCATTTTTTACACTATTCAATAGTTGATTTTTTTGAAACTCATAACAGAATTATTATTTCGTAAAAAGTCATTTAAATCACTCCTAATATGTCCTAGTATCCTAGAAAATTAGTTTAATTCATAAAAGTTCTCAAATTATATTTATTTGGGTATTTATGATATCAATTATTTTAATTTTTCACCATTATGGTAATTACTGCATCATCATTGTGTCATAAATAAATTAAATTATGTAATGTCTAAAAATTATACATAAAATATAATTATGTATGAAATCTTATTATCTTTATAGTGAATATTTTCAATCGAATTTATCTTATATATAACAATATATTAAAAATGTTTTAGTAAATAAACTTTGATTTTAACTCTTTTTACTCTTCTTTAAATTAAATAATAATAAATGTCCTAATCTAATCCAAGTGGTACAAAATGATAATATTTTATTCATAAGGTTATTTTTTGGGGATATAAACTTGTCCAATAGAATTATAACATCTGTTAGGGTAATATTAATATCATTTTTACCCTTAATTACTCTATTTACTTTTAACCGTGGTAAATAAAAGTAAAAAGTTACTATTCACCAAAAATTATTTTCATCTCATTGAACCACACATTAATCCTTTATATTAACTGTGTCTCTCGGATTTTCAAAATAACAGTCACAGAAGCGGTAAAATTATGTTTTATGAAAAAATCAGTTTTTTAACAACCACTTAGTAGTTTCACTATTCATAAAAAATTGAAGTTTTTCAGAACAATGCCAAAATTTCACCCTAAGCTATAATTGATATTCAAAATTAAAAAATGATGTCTATTTTAAAAAATTACAAACATATAATTTTCAATAATTAATTTTATAATTAATTCCATTGTCACAACAAATAGCGTGTTTTTAAGAAACAATATATATCAACAGATTGACAATTGTTTACGTCCAATTTCAAAGTGAAATTAATTCTAATGAACACCATTGGATAAATTGGTAACAATAAATTCTATTTATACTTTAAAACCACTCAATAGGATAATTTATCAGTATAAATTATTTTGATTAAAAAATTTCTTTTTAAGTATTTTACACTATTCATAAAAATTGGATGTTCTCAGAAAAATACCAAAAATTCAACTTTGGATAATTTCGATATTCTGAATCCAAAAATGAAGTCCATTTTGAAATATAAAAAATATATATAATTTCAAAAAGTAGGTATTACTATTCATAACGGCTAGTTTGATTGGTTGTGGTGTGTTAGAACTTGATGTTGCGTACGACACCCGCTATCACATTATTCAAGGAGGAGCGTACCGTAGAAGCTTGAGGGGTTACGCTGTAAATTTTTTTATGTCCCCATTATACAGAATAAATTTATTTAGTCAAATTGAATATACAAAAGTTTAAAATATTGGATCTAAAAAGGGTTAAAGTTGGTAAAAGTTCATTTTTGAAAAATACTTCCATTATCCGAAAAAAAGGAATTTGTTCTTACATTATGTCTAAGAAAATCATAATATGGATTCTAAAATTATAAGGATTATATAAAGTTTAAAATTTAGTTAATTTTATTCATAACCTCTTTTGAGCAGATTTTTTTGTAAGTCATGGTGATCTTGAACTCGGTGTTGCGTGTAGTGCAAGTTATTGAATTATTTTGAAAAAATAACACACTATGAAATCTTGGGGGGTTACAAAACACCCCCCATAAATTAATATTATTTCATAGAAATACTTTTTCAATTATGTGTTGATCATATTACATTAAGACAACTAGTTTAAACATTTAACGGTGCATATGATTTCATGGTTACACTAACATGAGAACATATCCACATTTACGTTGTGAATATAAGATGCAGGTAACACTTATACAAGGAACCAATCATTTCTACATTTTTTATACAATTTGACCCTTATGCAAATAAGGAATTCACTAACTTACCCCTACTTGAGAAAAAATATTCTTGGGCTACCCTTATGTTTCATAGTGTGACCTTCACACAACTAAAGGAACCCAAAGCATACCAATATGAGAGAATAATATAAAAAATATGTATCCTAATTATATAGAACATATATTTTTTTAAAAAAATGTTCATGCATAATGATAAATACTTCCTTAAACTATACCATTTTTTATCAATCTATTTTATAAATAATTAATAAATGGTTTTATTATAATTTTGATAAATCTAAAAAATATATTTACTAAATCATTTATAAATATTGAATCTAATTTCAAAATTAATTCTTAACACATTGAAATATCTTTTAAAAAATTTAATCCTTTTTAAAACATGTTTACATTATACAACTGTAAATAAAAAACATTATAAATTTATGAAAAAATATCCCAAAAAATAAATAATACTATGATGATAAAGGATGTCATGGGGATTCTATAGACTATAACATTAGATTTCTCTCAATAAATTATTGTCCCAGAAATTAAAACAAAATTAGAAAATATATGCAATGGATGGGGGGATATATCATACAACCCTTCAAATAATTATCAGGATGAAGAATATATTTCAAACACAAAATCTTCTATAGAAATGAATTGTATTGATAAAATAACATTAAAACAATATATGGGAGAGATACCTATCAAATAGTAAAATAAATATTAATAAAAAATTCCATGAAGCGGATAATCAATCTAATATATCGATATGTGATTATAACACCATTATATTTTTTGGTATGTCTCGTTTAAATTTAAAATACATGATATTTATTGAATCAATCTACAATGAGATTAAAACCATGATATATTATTATATATGAACATCGCTGTTGGAATAATAATGTAACGATTAGATATAGTAATCTTGAAGTTAGAAAAATAACATCACATAAAAAATTATAAAATAATTAGGTATCTAACAAATGAATAAAATATATATTTTTATTATTGAGTAATTTAATTGATGTATAAATGGTGATGTATTATTTAAAGGGATATTTTAAAATTTAAATGTCTGTTTACAAATGTATAATTCATACTATTTTTAAAAATAATATATATTACCATAAAATATATTCCAAAGTTAATTTTTTGTGGAAATGTTATTATCAGATAATATTATGAGACCATATTTAATTTTTCCAAGTTTTTTAAAATTGGTTATAATATTAAAAATAATAATGTCCTATTTAATTATTATTTTATTTAGATAAATGAATTTCTCTTAATTTTAAAATTATTTTGAGAAAGTTGATTCAATTTTCAATATCTACATGTCAAAAATTGTTTGTGAATAATTTTTTGGATTTTTCTAAAATAAGTGAATATTTTATGAATAATGATGTATGACAATTTACAATATTTTACACTATAAAGAAAATAAATGATTTCTAATTTCATTCATGACGTAAAAAACCATTATTTTTATCTAAAATTCACTAATTATTGTACATAGTTAAAATAATCCACCCTATTGATAGTCTAGGGCCAAAATAATAAATAAATGACTGAAATAATTAAAAAACACCCCCTTCATCTCATATAAATACCACCCCTTAACCTCACACAATATATGAATTGAATAATGCCTAACATCATCCCAATCACCTTGAAAAGACACCTCCCCATATCAATGACCTTGTAGCATTACCAAAACTTTCAAATCTGGGTGTCTTAAAAAGGTTCCCAACGAGATGATATTTAGGATGTAAATCCTCATTCCTTCAATTTTAATTTCTATTATTGTATTATACTCCCATAAACACCACTATCCAATGTGGAATGGTGACACCAAAATAATATTTGAACTATAATTTTATTCTATGAATTGATTATCCAATAAAAAATACCATATCTTCTACATATATTATAAAAAATAATATATTGTCTGTGATGTGTCAATTCATTTCCTTTGTGGATAACAATTTATCACCTTCATTATCGCCTTAAATGATGGTCATAAAATAATTAATGTTGTAATATAAAATTTGAATATATATATGTATGTTATAGCATGTCCTATAACTAATATATATGTAACACCCCCAAGATTTCAAAGTGTGTTATTTTTTTAAAAATTATTCAATAACTTGCACTACATGCAACACCGAGTTCAAGCACACAATGACTTACAAAACAAGACGTTAAAAAGAGGTTATGAAAATTATTAACTAAAATTTAAACTTTATGTAATCCATATAATTTTAGAGTCCATATTATGAGTTTCTTAGACATAATGTAAGAACAAATTCATTTTTTTCAGATAAAGGAAGTATTTTTCAAAAAAGAACTTTTACCAACATTAAACCTTTTTAAATCCAATATTTTAAACTTTTATATATTCAATTTTACTAAATAAATTTATTCTCTAGAATGGGGACATAAAAAAATTTACAATGTAACACCTCAAGCTTCTACGGTATGCTTCTCTTTGAATAATGTGATAGCGTGTGTTGTACGCAACATTGAGTTCTAACACACCACAACCAATCAAACTAGCTGTTATGAATAGTAATACCTAATTTTTGAAATTATATATATATATTATATTTCAAAATGAACTTCATTTTTGGATTCAGAATATCGAAATTATCCTATGTTGAATTTTTGGTATTTTTCTGAGAACTTCCTATTTTTACGAATAGTGTTAAATACTTAAAAACAACCTTTTTAATCAAAATAATTTGTAGTGATAAATTATAATATTGAGTGGTTTTACAGTATAATTAAATATATTTTTACCATTTTATCCAATGGTGTTCATTAGAATTAATTTCACTTTGAAATTGGACATAAACAATTGTCAATCTTTTGATATATATTGTTTCTTAGAAACAAGCTATTTGTTGTGACAGTGGGAATTAATTATAAAATTAATTATTCCAACTAATATTTTTGGAATTTTTTAAAAAAGACATCATTTTTGAATTTGGAATATCATTTATAGCTTAGGGTGAAATTTTGGCGTTGTTCTGAAAAACTTCAATTCTTGATGAATAGTGAAACTACTAAGTGGTAGTTAAAAAACTGAATGCTTCATAAAACATAATTTTACCACTTTTGTGATTGGAATTTCGAAAATCCGAGAGACACGGTTAATATCATGGAGTAAAATTTGGTTCAATGGGATGAAAATAATTTTTTGTGAATAGTAACTTTTTACTTTTATTTACCACGATTAAAAGTAAATAGGGTAATTAAGGGTAAAAATGATATTAATATTACCCTAAAACATGTCTTAATTCTAATGTACAAGTGTATATCGACCAAAAAACCTTAGGAATAAAATATTATCATTTAGGTCCACTTGGATTAGATTCAGACATTTATTATTATTTAATTCAAAGAAGAGTTAAAAGAGTTAAAATCAATGTTTATTTACAAAAACATTTTTAATATAGGGTTATACATAAGATAAATTCTATTGTAAATATTAATTAGAAAGATAATAAGATTTAATACATAATGATATTTTATTTATAATTTTTATACATTAAATAATTTAATTTATTAATGACACAACGATGATGAAATTATTACCATAATAGTGACAAATTAAAATAATTGATATTATAAATACCTAAATAAATATAATTTGAGACTTTTTATGAATTAAATTAATTTTCTAGGATATTATAACATATTAGGATTGATTTAATTGAATTTTTCAGAAATAATCATTCTATTATGAGTTTCACAAAAATCAACAATTGAATAGTGTCAAAATTGACATAAAAGAGTTTTTAAAACAAATATTATATTATTAATTGATAATAAATTCCTAAAAATCTAATGGTTTGCCAAGAGACTTATAGTATGATAGGTGTATCATTAAGGGACCAATTTGGGGTCACTTGGATCTATATAGTATGTTTATTAACTATATAATACAAAAATACAAAGTGACATGGTAAATGTCAAACTAATTAACTAAGAGTTAATACTTAATGATAAGGTTAATATAGAAACCCAAACCTGTATAAATTCTATTGGTTGAGTGTTTTTAGACCCATACCCACTTTAACCCGTAAATAATAAACTTTGGAGCCATTAGAAACCGAATATGAATTTATTATAAAATAATATTTCTAGCTTTTCCAAAGGTGCCCCTCACCCCTCTTATAAAAGGGCCCTCCTCCATGTCATTTCTTCAAACCTTAAAAGCCTTTGGGTTCGGCCAAAATCTGCCCAAATACTCTCCCAACTTCCCTCATTACAACCTAGAGGCCTTAGTTTGATCATAAAGCCATCCTATGGATCCCTTTAGATAAAATCAAAAGTAAGAACCCGAAGAAGAGGTAATGATTTCACCGCCCTTTTCCAAGTTTCATTCTTCTTCCACTTCTTCATCCTTGTTTTTTAACATTATCAAATAATAACATGAGTATAATATATATAATGTGATGTTATTATAAATATGGTACAACCATATTCAGTATTCTATCCATCCTTTGAATAACATGTCACCATACGTTCGTACGTACGGCTTACCGTCTCCAAGTCGTGGTGTAATTGTTATTCAATAAATTATTATATGGATGTTTATAATAATGATGTGTAATTCATGTAAATAATAAATTTAACATGATAATGATTCTGTATATATGATATAAAATCAAATTATATGTTATTTTAAAATCAAAAAAATGATATTCTCGCTCGTGCGTACGTACGGACTACCGTCTCCACGAACGCGATAAGATTCATTCTCCATCGTATCCATTCAAGTATAATACTCATTTGATGATTAATAATAGTATTTAAGGACATGATATCATTCTGGATATGAATAAGATACAACCTATCCATGAAAAACATGGATTACGTAACAAAACATGTAAAATAAAACGAGTCAGTTAAAACCTGAAACAACGATAAATCTAAGATATTATTAAAAAAGCAATGTTAAAAGATCATATATGAAATCATATTAATGTATATGATTCTTGTATAATTTAATAACAATTATTTAACCATTATAAAGGAGGTTAACCTACCCCAACCAAGGAAAAGTACAAGGTAAGGGTTTATTTCACAATCTCTTCATTATCCGAGGTTGTTTATATGTAATAATCTACTGGATCTTTTTATCATCCACATCGGAGTTTCTTGAAAGTGTATTTCAAAACATTATTACTATTTTACATAATATGGGTTAAAGTAATTTATACCCTTGTATGACTTTTTATAAGATTATTATAAAGGAATCTTTCCATCGTTTTCCAAACAAGGTCCTTTTTAACCTTTTCGACAGAATTAAGGTAATAATGTTTTTTTAACTTATACGGCGGGTGTGGATATTTTTCTCCATTATAAAATTTTAAAATCTTCCCTTACAAGCTTATATAGATATTTTCAAAGTAAATGTTTTATTTTATAATTATGTGACTTTTAAATAATTTCAAAATGAATATTTTAAGAATTTCCGAAAGGTACTCTTTATCAAAATTAGAATTTTAAATGGTTTAAAGACTTATCTATCTAAATATTTTTAATTAATGTCCATGTTTTCAAAAATAATTTAAGGATTTATTTATGTGTACTTGAATTTTTTGAAATTAATACTCCTTTTAAAAGTTTCGAAGTGGTATGCGACACTTTGATTCAAAAATCTCTTTAAAATTACTTCCTTAATAAATGTGTGACTTTTAAATGATTTCAAAAAAGAGATATTTCTCTCAAATAGTTTTTATTTCATCTATGTAAACATCCTTTGATTGATTTTAAGTTTATTTGAAGTTGATTTATTATTATACAAAACTTCCATATTGTTTTAATGTTTTTGGGATGTGTTTGACTGTGGATGTGTTATTCTTATACCATTTGTGGTTTATGGATGAAGTATTTACATTTTGTATGCTAGTTTTAATACGAATGTTTATGTTATGTTTGAACCTTTTCATATGGGAATGCATTGGACTTAATATGTGACGGGTGGATCCCGCTATAGCTCCTCGATGCATCGGTAGGTCTTGTGAGACAAACTAGTGTCTTGGCACAAGGCCATGACAAAATCATATTTTTAGTCTTGGCATCAGTCCTTGGCTATGTGGTTATGATAGTCTGGCATTATGCATTCCATTATTATGAAAGTGGTTATTGATATTTCATGTGATTATTTGATTATTAGAATATCAATGTGAATAAGTAAATGGAAATTATATCATTTTATTTTAGCCATGCAATGTTGATGTTCAAGTTTAAATGTCTTTTTTTTTAGTTATACATTGCCTTAAATGTTTATGCTTATTTATGAAAATTTCTGCTGTATTGATTACCCTTACGGAGCATTTGAGCTCCCCCTTTTCTATGTTTTATTTTTCCCAGGATTCCATTAACTATATTATGATTGATATGCAGGGTTAAGATAAGGGAATAATGGCATTCATAAAGGATTATTTATTTTGTTTTGTATGTTAAGAGGTTGAATGTGACATTCATGTATGTAATCTATTTTCCAAGACTGCTAAACTGATCGGTCCTTTGGGACATGATTCTTTGTAATCATGCTAATGTATTAAAATAATGCACCGACTCTGGGTCACTGGGGTCAGGGCGTTACAATATATATACACATAATAATAAGTAAAGTGAAAAACTTTTTTTGTCATAAAATTTCCTAAATAAATTAATTCATTTTTATAACCATTTAATATAATGAATTACCCTAAGACAATATAAGCAAAGGATACATGAGACCATTAAAATTTATATATCTTCATTAATTATATATAAATACACTTATATAAAATTTATTCACATTTGACAAGAACCCACATATTTATACTCAATGGAACTATCCATAATGCCATGAATCAAATGCTATCATAACAAAACAAAACAACCATTTAAAATCATCCAAATGGTCATAAATAAAATTAATGAAATTTTATTTATTATAATTATTATATATATTTGTGTGTGTGTGTGTTTTATTGTTTATGAATTATGTAATTAATTAATGTAATATGATAGTATGGGACATTAAGTACAAGTTAATAATGCTTTCGGATATAAGGTATGTGTTTTCATATTAATTTTAATTATGTGGTATATATTCATTATGAAACAATTGTATCATGTGTTTTGTTTTTATAATTTCCCTTAAAATATAATATCATGAATCAATTTATCTTCATGGTATTGAATTTTTAATTTCATGATGCTTAATATTATGGGGCATACAGTTTCACTGATAATGTAGGTGTATGAGATTTAATAAATTAATTCCTTTAATTTTGTTAAACATAACTAAATTGATTATTACATTGTATAATTATGTGTGAGAAAGTTTTTTATTATATTATTATTTTTTAACTATGTTTTAGTGTGGATTTATAGTTGATAAACATAACTTATTCATTTGGTTAAATATAACACATTATTTTTAAAATAATGATTTAAATTGTTATGTTTCAAAATTTAAAAGGAATTTTTTTACTTATATGGTAGGTATATATTTTCCCACTATCAAGATGATTTTATTTCATGAGTAATCCTTTATAATATTAAAAGGTTATTTTCAATGAATGTTTTTCATTTATAATGGCATATCATTTTAAATAAATTATTTTAATTTAATGTGGTACTTCTATTAAGAATATCATAATGATATTTTAATGGTATTTCAATTATTTCAATGTTAATTGTTGGATCATATGATTAATTGAGTTATATATCTTATAATAACAATTATAAAACATTATTGAGTTGTTTATTATTTTTTTGACTGTGTCCGGGATAATTTCTTATGAGTTACCACATGGTAGTGGATGGTTTGTGATTATGTAAATTATTTGGGGAATGTTATTTCATAGTCCATTTTAAATATGAATATATATATTGATTATGTTTTACCCTATTAATATTATGAATTTCTTGGACTAATTATGTGATAGTCGGGTCCCACTATATCCCCTCAATATATTTGTAGTTATAATGAGACAAACTAGTTTGTGTATTGGATGAATTCTTAAACGATTATATATAGTGTCTTGGACGATTCATTTATGGTACATTTATGATGTTCCAAATTATAAATTTCCTCATTATGTCATTAGTTATTAATAATACATTTGACTAGTTGACTGTATGATTATCCACAGTTAAGTTTCATTATCATGTGATTATTTATATGGAATTATCAGATCAACTTTTGTTCCTGTAATATTATTCTATTAAATATATTTTAGTGGATTTTTTTAATAATTCACTTTACCTTGTTTTTTATGATTATTTATCATATCTTCCACTGTATTATTACCCTTACTAACAATCTTACACACCACATTCTAATTTATTATTTTCCCCCAAAATTTTGTGTTTTATATTATATTTGACATGCATGTACAATTTAAGGGAATATGGATGTTTCCAAAAGAGTTATTATGATGCATTTAATTTAATGTTATAATAAAATACTTTTGTTTCTACATTGATTCTCAATGTTACTAAACTATTTGATTTTTTGAGATGTGATCTTTTATACATAATACCTATGTAATAATGTAAGGTTGAAACTCTGTGCCACTATGGTCGAGGTCATTACAATTTTTATCAGATCATGTTTAGTATAATTATTTAAAAATATGTTTAGGAAAACAAATATAAGGAAATATTACTATATAACATAATTTTATAATAATTTCACGGTTACAAATATTATGATTTTGATTTTAGATTATTATTATTATTTTTTACTATATTCATACTTTCATAATATAATCTAATGTTTTAATTTTTTCGTAATCGCACATATATGAATTAATTGAAACTATATCATTGAACACATTACAAATAAGGACTTCCCACTTATATATGATAGTGATGTTGGAGCCATAGATAAATCAACGGATGAACAACCAATAATTATACCTAGAAAACTATCATAGGTATTGTGCAATAAACATTCTCACATTGAGAATCATATTCTACAATGTAGTGTAATAATGTTAGACCACATCATGAGGAAATATCATTCATCACTCAATAATAATACATACAAAATTATAGATCAGAAATGAATATGTTCTTTGCAGAATATACTTCTCACATTCATATGTAAAGAAAGGGGGAAGGCCATCATTATAGCTTATGATATTTTTGGAGATGCTGATCAAAAGTGGTCTGAAATTAAAAATATATTGGATAAAGAAAATAAAAATATTGAATAAAAGGATTTTAGGGAAAATATCATTGAAAAATATCTCCCACATGAAGAGCAAGCAGATATGGAGGGACAATTCTTTATTCAAAAATAGAATGAGGATAAAAAATATTTCATTGTATGAAATCAACTTTATGTGTTTATAATGTTATACAATGGAATAAAATGTAATCAAAAGAATATGTTGTAGCATTACATTGATGGTGTTAATCCAATTCTAATATGTGAACTAATCTCTCAAATATTCCCATCATACGAATATATAATACCTTTTTCTATTAATATATATAAAAAATTATTCAATCCATATTTCATTCTAAGGAAGGATGATAAGAACAATGGTGATGACTAATCTAGAAAATTAAATAAAGAATATTTGGATAAGGGGTGAATAGAATTTCCAACTTGGAATAAATGTGGAGTGAAACATCATGGAACAAGAGTATTAATATTGGTAGTTTTTTATATGTGGGTAAAAAATGACATAGACACATTAGAGAGGGTTATATAATGATTTCGAAAATTTGATATAAATTAACTATATATACATGGGACAATAGAACCGGATTTTTATAGATGTTGGGGAAACGTTCCCAAAAAGAGTCCGATGTAACAAGTTAATGATTATTCAGTCACAACAGCTAAGGATGAAGTTCCTAATCATATAATGTAATATAGTTTAATCATCTAAAAATATTTAGTAAAAAAATTATTTGATTTTGGATCATCTCATACTTTTACATCATCCTAGTTTTATATAAAAAATTGATATTTCCAAGTAACCATAAAAAAGATTTTGTTAGTCACAACACATAGTGGAAAACATATTCCAACATTGTTATCTGAAAATGTCCTAAATATTATATAATAACATCCACAAATTTCTGATTTTATTATCATACATATTATTGATTTTTATATAATCATTGTTATAGAATCTGTTTCAATATAAAACTAAAACATTTATTGTAATGATAATGAAATTATGATTTGTGGGGATGATATGGAATTTCTATTCTTTAGATGGGATACTTCATCATATGATTCATATATTTATCCTCCACCAGTATATCTCTTTAATGATATTTTTTATAAGAATAGTAGAAGAAACATATTGATGAAATTGGTGATCTCAAAATCAAGGAAGTACCTATTGTATGGGAAAACATAAATATACTTAATGAGGAATAACCTTGACATCCTCTAAAGAAGGAATTCCAGTTTCATATTGATATAATAGATTGTTCATGGCCAATATCAAATACTCTATATATAATATACTTGGTCTAGTTAATATTATTAATGAATCAACTGGTGGAATTGGGTGGTAAGGGACTTATAGGCCATAGTGTTTCCCCTTGTAGATCTCATGTTCTTCTTGTTAAGAAGAAATATGAAGGTATGGGGATATGGATTGACTATAGGGTGATCAATGATATTTTGATAAAGAACAAGTATCATATTCCTTTAATTAATGAATTATTTGACCATCTTTATAGAGGTTACTATTTTCCATAGATTGATCAATGTTCTGGAAGTCATCAATTTCATATAAAGAGTGAATTTATTCTAATGACAAAATACCAAAAAGGGAATAGATAGTATTATTTTACATTAATACCAATTTAACTCAATAACAAATCGGCTATTTTTTAGATCTAATAAAAAGATTATTAATAGAACGTATTGATAATTTTTTTTGTATTATTATTAATATATTTTTTAACTCTAAAATTTGCGTGGACCATGAGAACCACATACAGATTCTTTGGAGAATTTTATTAATAAATAATTATATGGGAATAATATAAAGTGAAAATTATTACATGAAACAATTTCATTTGTTTCCAATAATTTATCTCAAGATGGAATCTGAGTAGATCATGTTGTGAAATGGAATTCTAGTAGCGACCTACAACAACATACATAACAACGATATGTATTTTTGTTGGATTAGAATGTCACTATCAGCTTTTTTTCATAATTTTTTCCATTGATCATTATTATTACAGTGTTTACTCATAAAAGTTTTATGATTATCTGGACATTGTAATGTGAATAATTCTTTGTTCAATACAATATGATATTAGTTAATTCTCTGATATTTGACACTACAATCGATAAACTAATAATTTTTGACTTATAGTGATATCTAGAAGATGGTACTTAATTGGGTCCTTATGAAAAATTATACAGTTATTTCCTATATTTCAATGATGTTAAAAACTCATGAACACTACTATACAACTCCTAATGTTGAGTTATCTAGTGAAATAATTTCATTGATGATATGGATACACTATCCATATGGTGAAATATGTGATATATATAATCATACAAAGAGATTGGAGTATTTATTCTCTTATAAAGAACTCATCATTAGGAAAGGGTGTTGAATTTAGATACTAATGTACTATGACAGCTCAATACACAAAAATTTTGGGAAGGAACATAAGGTAGTAGATATAATGAGCATGAAAGATCATGGAGATATGAAAAAAATGAGGATTAACATGGATCTTGTGCACATGGATCCAGTAATGATGGATATGGGAATTATCATGGAATGTGAAACATCAGTACCTTTTCAAATGGTTTCCAACCTAGATTTATTTGAAATGATAAAAGATCCCAGTGTAACGATGAGAATATTAAATAAGAAATTAATTCTATGAATGATTGTAAATTGGAGGACATCGTATATGAATATATAATTTTGAAATATAGGAAGTGCCATTGTGTTCCCTCTATACCTGATCTAAAAAGTGAATTATGGGATGGTGCTCATAGCGTGAATTTCATTATAAACCCTGGTATCACTATGATTTATAGATATCTGACGGAACATTTTTTGTGGAATAATCATATATAGGAAATTGATTATTTTGTATCAACGTGTTTAGTTTTTCCATTGGAAATGGATGAAAAAACATTCTATAGGTGTCAAGGAAAGTTAACATATTCATACATGTAAATGGCATGATATTACTATGGATTGTGACACTTAACTACTAATGAATTATCGAACGAGTCATCTAATATGGGTAATTATTTTTTGATTTACCAAATAATTATATTTATCTTCTATAAGAATGGTTTTATCCACAAGAGTTTCTTATTAGACTCTATACTAATGATGTTATAAGACATCATGATTCACCATTGTCGATTATTTCTTGTTAATATCTTCATCATACATCAAAATTAAGAAATATTATTAATATTTATTTTTATACCAATCATCATTGGAGAACATATCATCACCCTCAAACTAAAAGAAAGTCAAAATGGAGGACCCAAACATTAGAAGACATGATAAGGTCATGAATACTTGAATTCCAATGTATGTTGGATCTGAATTTACCATTGGTATAATTTTTCAATCATAATATTTTCGATTAATGTTTTGAAATGTAACTATGTCTAGAATTATATTAAATATATTTTATAAACAAACAGGTTTGGATGAATATTGTGGAAGGAATCTTGTATGCCAAAAATAAGTGGATAAAACTAAGAAAAATTGTAAATACTACTCAATCACATGTCAATGAATATAATATTAGATAAAAGTGTTAGGATCACAACTACATAATGGATCTTATATTAGGAGGGAAAGATCTTTAATTTCAAAACAGTGATGGATGCCTATAAATAGGAGACAGAATGTCTTAGCATTGATTGGGATATCAATGTCTTGTCGCTGAATGAGGTATCAATGGCTTACTGCTGATTGAGGTAACAATGGAATACCACAAGATAGGGATGTCAACAACTTATAACTGGATGGGGTCACAAGTTTATTGTCATGAGTGTCGGGGGAGAACCGATATGAATAAGGACTTGTGGTCCAGATGGATGGTGTAGGAAAACTGAAGTGAAGGGAGGTCGGAACAATTGGGTGTTGGGCTTGAACATCATGGAGGTTTCCTACGTACCCTGGCTTAGTAAGGATCAAAGTCCACATATTTTTGAATGGGGACTTGGTGCACCGACATGAAGGGGCTCGAAGTGACCAATGGGTGGTGAGATTGAACCTCTGGGAGGATTCCTACGTACTTTTCCTTGGAAAGGATTAGAGGCCACGTATTTCAAATGGGGCCATTGGTGCACCGACGTGAAAGTGGTATGGACCAATGGTTGTTGGGCTTGAACCACATGGAGGCTTCCTATGTACCCTAACTTGGTAAAGATAAAATTCCACGTAGTTCGGAATGGGTGGAATTTGGGGATTACATTCTGAGGCAGCTAAAAGTGTTGGTAAACTGATGTGAGAATGTCAGAACGACTACGGTGGTGGGTTTGAACCTCGAGGATGCTTCCTACGTACCTTCCCTTGGAAAGGATCAAAGGCCAAGTAGTTCAAGTTTGGGTGTGGGGATTACACTCTCGGCTGCCAAATGTGTTAGTGAACCTACGTGACATGGTTAGAATGACTGGGGCGGTGGGCTTGAACCTTGAGAAGGCTTCCTACGTACCCTACCTTGGCAAGGGTCAAAGGCTACTTAGTTCATGTATGGGTGTGGGGATTACACTCTATACTGTCCAGATAGTATTTCAGGGTCGGTGCTTGCTCTAAGCCCATGTGAGTCACGCTCGGTGTGAGAAATAAGAGACAACAAAGACCTGATGATCACATCGTTAAATCTACGTCCATGGGAAATAGAGTGAGGCTTACATGAGATCGCAGCCCAAAGAAGCATCAGGGGCTTATGCGAGGTTAGCCACACAAAAAGGATGGGACTTACCCTAATATGGAGGTCTGGGGGATAAAACACCCACTGAGAGAGGGATTTGGCACCGAATAAAAGAGGGGAAGAGAAGATGCCTCCTACATGAAAATAAAGGGGCTTACACCATAGTGGTTTCCCTTCCCCACCTAGGATCCATGGGGGGGAAGTCATAGTTTAATGTCATGTGCTAAGGACGATGGTGCATTTCAGTTTCACATCCTGCAGCTCAGATGAGGCGGGTTCGCTCCGCACCCATAGGACTAACATAACTGATACCCCCTGCACCTTAGTGATGAGAGGGGATAGGCAACACCATAATTGTGTTGTGTTGAGAGGTTATCCCATTTGGTGTCCACATTAGCGTGGCTATGTATAGAAGAAATAGTTGTTAGAGTGCCTATGCGGAGAATCATGAGTCTAAGAAACACAATGATTATCATCATCTAAGAGACATTGAAATTACTTTGTGCAAACCTGAGGGGCCACATGCTGAATGAGCACATGACGCAGGTGTGTCGTGCGCAAGAGTGGATTGAACAAGATGCCTCAAGGTGAGGGCAGCACATGGAGCGTGTGTCAGATAATGGGCTAAGGTAAAATAGGAAGTCCACGTCCAAGAGTAAGGGTTGGTGTGCAAGATGGATGGTTGGTGTGTAAGTGGGACCTGTGGTGCGCAATACAGAGGTGTGGCTTACAAAACGATGGGTTGCATGCATGTCAGGGGTGTTGTGCGCAAGACGAGGGGTTGTACGCAAAAAAAAGACCAGAGGCGCACATACAAATGGCCTATCGTAGTGGGGACCTACTTGCAAGACGTGACCCTTGAATGCAAAGAACATTAAACATTAAAAATGATCTGAGGGTCGTCCGAAGGCACCCCCAACCTATCACGCAACAACCATTACCTGAAGGCCATGGGATTTCACGCGGTCGTGGAAGACAGGGTTTTTTGCCCAGAAGAGAGTCAGTTTATCTTCAGTAACCTTCCCTAAAAAGATGGGATAAGGATTTTTTTATAGTCGAAGTCCCTGGAGGTCCACGCAAGGTACCGGTGCGCAAGCGACCGGTGTGGAAATCCCGGTCGCCGGCGACTCGAGAACAGAAACAGAGCTGGCCGAGTAAACAGGCATTGGAAAGTGCCTTCAGTGTGGAACCAGTCTCGACCACGGAAACCCCCTTTTGACAATTCCTTGGGTGTGGAAGCTGGGGTTGGAGTGGGCGGCATGCAAACAAGCGTTCCATGGTGACTTCGGCGTGGAACGGGCCCGCATGCATACGGCGGTGTGTTACTGCCTTTAGCGTGGAAATGGATCCACACATGCAAACCCCCTTTCAACGCTGCCTTGGGCATAAATGCAGGGCCAGAATGGCCAGTCACAAAGTCCAGAATTTTGGACGCCGACGCAAATTCCGACACACATTGGTCTGCGTGCCGAAGACTACTTGCACGGGATTTCTAAAATTTTGCGGGTGCCCCACACCAGGATCCAGAATCTGCATTTCTTCATCCTAAATTCATTTTGAGCGCTTTGATCCACCCAAAGTTCCCCTCCTACAAATTTTGGCATCATAAATCCCCCCCCCCCTTAGAATCAGTGCTGAAAGGTAACCCGAACGTCGAATACTGAGTGTACCCTTAAGAATAGAAAGTAGATCATTTGGGCGTGGAAAAACACTGATTTCACATGAAAGAGTGTTATGTTGGTGATAAAAACATGTCCAAAATTTATAAATTAGTTGAGCCCCCACCCACATTGGCCATACTTTGACTTTTTCTGGGTGACAGACTTTCTTGCTCTCATGTACGAAAAACTTCCTCTTCCACACGTAAGATACCGTGATTGACTTCGGGGATTTCCTGTTGTCCTGAATTTTTCTATGCACATCAACAATCTTTTGCGATGCCACTTTTGCATGCCAGATTTTATTTCTTTCGTAGTACCTCCGTATTTTATGCAGATTCCTCCGTCTTTCATGCCATCCCTTTTGGAGTTCTAAAAACTCCGCTCATCAGAAAGAACCCGAGAGGGAAGTTGTCACAGCAATAATAAGAACCCAAATGATCGTGAAACCTCAGATTCTCCATGCGAGGAGGGTTATTTATGACAATCAAATTATTTTTGGCTTGTTGAACCCATCGCAAAAGGATGACATCCTGAGCGGTAGCTTGTCTCTATGGAAATTTGGTCTCTGGGAAAAAGTGTTGATGCCATGTTTTGAGACGGATACACCGCAGTCATGGGTGACGCACGAGGATAGTCTTCCACAATTCCATATTACCAACAATTTCCATCCTTATAGAGAGACACAACATACAAACATCTATGTCCTAAATTCGAAGACATGGATGGTTTCCAGATGTGATCTGATTCTTGAGGAATCTCCTACTATTTATGCAAGTACTTTCAGATGCAGCATTACCGATGAGACAACGGGCTAGTAGAAGTGGGATTTCAGTTCTGAGGGAAAATTTACCAACGAATGGGAATGGGCATACTGGGTACACTAGAAATGCGAGGAATTTGGGCAGAAGATGTGGTCCATTGGGATGTTTTAGGCTTTTTGGATGTCTTAATTCAACTTTTACCGACAACAAGACTTAGTAGCAGTGTTGTTCAGTTGTTGGTCACCAGAAACCAATACTTTTCTCTTCCATCATGGGGAGGTAGGAATCTGTTTGTGGGATGTCCATTGTATCGAAGGGATCCCATTGGATGGGTATCAGAGTGATCCTCTTGAATGGGGGGATATAACATGCCCCCCAATTCTGTCATCGCACCTGCTGGGGTTTGCTAAAGAGGAACTCAAAATAAAATATATCATAAATGACATATCCTACTCATGGTGGTTTAGTCTCTTATAAACCCAAGACACTGTTGTGAAAATTCCATATCAGGGGAAGCAATGCCCGAGCACCTCTCAGTGGGGAATGGCAGGATTGTATTAGATGATTTTAGAGATATGAGAATATTGATCAGGGGGATTTGGTATCAATGAAGCTCGAGAACCTAATGTGAGATATGTCGGGTTCCTCGTCATGTTTTTTTGTGTCTAGATGTTACTTATAAGGTACACGTGGATGGGTGTCCGCTCGGGGACACTAGTGATTGTTGGGATCATGGTGGAAAAGAACAGGGTTCACCTAGGGGTACCAGTGTTGGCTAGGCTATACAGTATCATAGGGCGCCTTTCAAGAGGAAGTACACCCTGTAGGATATGCGGGCCATTCTAGATCCTCCACAGTTAGGTCACAGCCCACTGTGGTGTGTTTGATTTCCCGAATGCCATCCGACCCCTGGAAACGATATGCGGCCATCACTCTTGAACATCGATGTGATCTGCCCATTGACACTCAGGGATGACGAAGTCAAGATCAAGATTGGCAGCCATACTCACTAAGACTTCCACCCATTCTGAACCCCTATTTCCCAAGTGATATATGATGGTAAGGGTCTACTAGTGTATAGGGAGTACCTGAAAAGTATCTAGGGTGGTGTGTTGGTGTCTCGAATTGACGACAAAATATTCTACGAACCCTATGTGCTGACCAGATTTTCCAGGAAGTTTGGGTGCATGAACTAGATTCCCAAGAAAGTATATATAGATTTACAGGAAGATATCATCCATGCATTCTCTTCCATGTATGGCTTAAGTTCATGATGACCAGCAAGGGAGAAATCATTACTCCCCCCCCCCTCGATGTCAGTGTCAGATTGTCGACAGAGTATGTTGAACAATAGATGCGGATGTACCCCAAGGAGATTCTTTGGAAACACATTCAGAAAATCATGTCAACTAGTCTAGATCCTGAAGATCAGGAAGGTTTGTGAGGTTCCATGGGGTAAGTGAGGTAGAGAATGGGTCGGGGGATAGTGCAGTGCAGGCTAGTACATCATCGGTTGGGGCAATGCAGACTGAGATCATTCTTCTTCCCACCAGGGATGGGTGGGATTGTGCAAAGCCTCGGGGTCCAACTAGGGACCTCCCAAGGATGCAACTCAGGTAGCACCTGACACCGTCCACCAATGCTATCTTTCTATCTATGTGGTCTTCTTGGAGAATGTTGCGAAATTCCATATCCACCGAAGAGTTATGGCGGAGGTTGATGTGTACCGGGCTTGATCTACTAGACATAGGGAGCATCAAGATTCTGAATAAGGTAAAATTTCATCAACGACATGCATACCTAATATCCATGGACATGTACGTATGCCAGTGGGTTGCTATATGAAGGGACACATCTCCTGGTGAATGTAATTCATGACTATGTGCGGGATCCAGAGATTCTTACATCTGAAGATGAAAGTGTAGAGGAGGAATTAAGATGGGAATAAGATGAAGAAGATGATGATGATGATGACCAGGTTGATCTTGTTGGTGGACATGGGACTTCAGAAGATCCCACTCACCATTGGAGTTCCCATGAGAGTTGTGAAATTGTAGGCTCTGATAAAAAACGGAAAATGCAGTCTGAGGTATAATTTAAACCTCATACATGTCTTTATTTTTTTCATATTCTTGATCCTTCATCCTAACACTTCCCCATTCAGGAACACGTGGTTGAGGGATCCCAGGAAGAATTCCCTGTAGAGGGCGTGGGTAAGCCTGTGGACACTGGGGAGCAACATCAAGGGTCATTCCTTGAGAATGGTCTTATTGGGGCACCGATCACTACTATAAAATGAGGTTACTGCCACAGACCTGTATCCATGGTTCTTTTTCCTATAGCCTTGATTTTAAAATCGTGGCAATAGGCTTGTTTTCAATGGCCTATTGCCATAGTTTTGAAAATCGTGGCTATAAGTTGTGGATACAGCCTTAGTTTTAAAACCGTAGCTATAGGAAAAAAATTTCAATGTCATATTGCCATGTTTTTTCAAAATTGTGGAAATAGAGTTTCCTCCCTTTCGCGGGAAAAATTTTTACCGCAAAAAAATTGGCGAGAAGGCCTACCGCCACGGTTTTGAAGCTATTACCATGATTTATATAAATATATATATCGTAATATTTATTTATATACCCAAAGTCTCGTGAGTTGTTGTGGGATGTATGCTGGTTTGTAATGGGGAGGTACATGGATCGACACTCGCTGGTTTCATTTTGTATTTATGCTATTGTCGTAGTTTTATATGGCTATTAACACTGTTAAAACTGTGGAAGTAGACACCTATAGCCTAATTTAAACCGTGGATATAGTTAAATCATCACGGTGGACAGTTTGTAGGCCTAGTGCCACAGTTTTGAAAATCCTAGAAATATGCAGTTATTTCCACAGTCAAAACCATAGAAGTAGGTTAGGACCTACTGCCATGGTGATAGCAACCACAGTTGGTCAAAACCGTGGATGTAGGTTATATCCACGTTTCTTTGGACCTATTTATATGGTTTTGAACCATGGAAATAGGAATTTTTCTATTTGATGATCTCATCGATACTAGGCGATGATGATCTGGGAGGAGGGCCCCTGCCATCCCCATAGTCAAAGAATAGCTGACATCGGTAATCAAGTTGAAAAGCACTAAATGCTCTACATTGGAAGGGGACCCCACCATGACATAGGCTTTGGAAACCACTTCACTTGGCTCTTGTAGGTCCCTTTTCTTTGGTTTTTTCTTCTTTACTAGAGAATTCAGCTGATCAATATACTAATTCCTGATGTAGTGATTGCAAGGTTGGAGGCATGCCAAACCGTCGAATCTTGGTCATCAGAAGGAGCGGGATGGGTAGCGACCTCATCATCCATTATAGAAGCAACCATTATATGCAACCCTACCTTGGTACTCAGGGATTCAGAGATCGCAATGAGGGATGGTAATTCAACATGGATGTAACTCAAGCCCGACGAGAGCGAAGTCGATGACGAGGTGTAGGTTCTTAGAGAAGACCCTTCTGATGGGTCCTTGCTACTTTCCCCATCTATCTGCCTTAATATCCTGAGGATATTGATGATTCCTATTCTGAGGTAGCCAATGAAATCTATATGACACGTTGAAAAGGCTGGAAGTGTATCAAAAACATTCTAAGTCAGCATCAGATAGAGTGGATAAAATTGATGGGATCACTCAATACCTAGTTGTGCATTCTCTATAATGGAGGGATGGATGCTCAACGCCTTCATTTGACAGTCCACGATTACATGGTCGAAAAGCTGTGCAAGATCAGCCAATGCTATGACGTTTCCCCATGTCAGGAAGAGTCAGGGAGTACCCGATCAGTCTTGATGGAAGAACAAGAAGTCCAACGTCTCGAAGAATATATGAATGGGAAGGAGGTATTCATTGAAAACTTTTCCAAACATGTGGATAAATTGAGGGCCCAGCTAGAGGACTCCCAAGAGAATCTTGTGGAAGTGGGTCACCAAATGACCATACTCCAAAATGGGTAAGTGCATGCACATGCTAGGGTTAGTAAACTGTGCCCTGCGGCCATTGATAAAGAAGAGGTTCTCAGGGGCGGGAGGTAATCCTATAGGCCGCAAGCCAAAAGGTAGCGACTCTAGATAAATTTATCCAAGATGGAGATCCCTAAGGGCCCTATTTTGGTCAAAATAATAAATAAATTTCTCTTTAATGTCCATTATTTTGAACTGCCTACGTGGATAAATTTATTTACATTTATTTTTAATGCATTCAACCACAATCATGAAATAAAAAATCTAAATCCATTCCTATGATTGTTTGGGTCACACCCAGTGAGAGAAAAAAGGGATGCTCTCACTATTACTTCATTTTATGGTTGGAGTGCCTACCAATATTTTGGAAACCGAGGTTCGAACAAGCAATTCATATTCTTATTAAGAGAGGGTAGAGTCTTGACTTGAGAATGAAACTCTCTGAACAACCGAATTACCGTTTTCCTAGCGTGCTCTTGCGCACAAATGGGAAAATACAAGTTGTTTTTGAATAAATCTGATCAGGGGGAATGGAAACTGTGAATTACAATAACCATGATTTGGAAAACTGTGGGGGTGGAGTGAAAACTGCTGACCATGTTCATAACATAGTATCCTTATTTCATTATCTTGAAATGGAGATAATAAAAACGGGCCGACCGTTGGCCATGTTCGAAACACGAGGCATGACTCAAAATGATACCCATTAGTCTTCCAGAACGTTGGCCCAGGAAATTAGGTGAGCCATAGGCTGTGCATCAATACTGTTAGGGGTTTCTTTTAGACATGAAGAGGATGAGGTTCTGAATAAAGGGAATGAAAAGTGTGGATTTTGGTATGACATGTAGTTTGAATGGATTCCAACACTCTCAAAATTACACCACCATGGTGGAAACTAATTAGTTGGATACATCACTCTGACCAGGGATCGAATATTCTTATAAACAGAACAACTCTAACAAGGAAATTTCCTCCCCCCAACATTATAATGGGGCATCCTGAACATGATCAGTGTAGAACCACAGTTTATTGTCATGCGTTGAGAACATATAGACTCATGTAGTTTAACTTAATTTGATAGGACGAATAGTAAAAGGGGGTATCCCCAGGTTGAGATTATGTGGTGTAGTGGCTATAAAACTAATGTGAATGAGGACTTGGAGTTTGGATCACAACATGCATCGCCATAAGAATCTCTTCAGGTCATGGGACCAATAGTGAATATTAGTTTGGGACCAAAGCAAGATGCATGGATGTTCCTATGTACCACAAGAGGATGAGAATAATTCCATACATAGTAATGAGAGCACAGTTTAACGTCATCTGGGATGAGGAAAGGTATTTGTGGAGAACGATGCACTGGTACACGTCACCAGAACTACTAAGCCCAAGTGAGTCATGCTCGATGTGGGATACAAGAAGTAATGATGGGTAATTTCTAGAATAGGGAGGCACACATTAGGGATGATGGGGAATTAGATTATGGTCTTCCCACTGATGTTGACCCGCCTATATAACGCACATAGATGTGCTGAAGAGTAAAGCTGAGAATGTTGTAATTCCACTTGAACATAAGGGATTTGTAGCATGTTAACCATAATTCATGAGATCTAGACTGCAATGATAGTGGAATGAAGATAGGGGATAGCTATTTCCCATGTTAGAAACACAAAAAATATATCTTGTTTTCTTGGAATGGGGACAGATTGATTAGTGTCGACTACTGACACTGTCTGAAACATGGGACCTATCGCAAATGTCGGCTTGGTCTTTAGAGATGTTGGTCTGAAACGGTATGTGAGCTGAGGCAGCATGAGACCAGGCTGTCTAGGGGGTCCATTAAGATGTTGTAGAAGATTAGGATCCAAATGACGGGCTCATGAAGCTGTGACATGGAATGAGAGGAATGCACCAGTTAAAATTTCATACATTAGGCTCTTTGCCTAAACACATCTGAATACAATTATGAGAGGTATCAGAAAGAGGGAGTCAAGTCCCCTGCCAAGGTCAAGGGTCCTGGGGATACACACTTCCAGATTATAGTCCTAGGGTGGACTGTTAAGTAGGACTGATTTATCGGATTGTGCGTAGGGTGTAAAAATTTCCAAATGTGATGTACTTTTCATATAGGGAGTCATAGTTTTGGGTCATATAACTCAGTCCACGCTGGTAAATGATATGGGAAGCACATGGGGTGACTATAGAAAAACCCAATTTGAACAAGAACCTAATAGGTACTCTCCACCCCACATATTCCTAGATGAGTATGGGCCATGGGGCTAAAATATAAGGGACATGATTTGTAGATTCATATGGCTAGACCTGGAGACAAAATTGCATTGGTGTTTCTACGTATCCCATGAGATTGGGAATCAAGCCATACATAGTTTTAGAAAATTTTGTGCAGTTTAACGTCATACAACAAGGACGTGGAGCGGTCATAGTTTATGGTCATCGTGATCGGACCATGGATGGTAGGAAACACAGGAGACACATGGTGGGGTGATTATAAAACCTGACATGAATGGGAACCTCAGGTCCCTACAACCACGTGTTCCTTGGGAAGTTTTAGGTCGAGGGACCAAAAACGAAAGTTAATCTAGGCCCGAGTCAAAGATAACAGGCGTTCATATGTATCCCATGAATATGGGAATCAATCCAAATGTAGTTCTTATGATGGAACAGTGGAATACCATTTCCAGGTATAATAAGGTTGTGCAGTTTTGGCCCTTGAACCAAAATAAGTGGTATTTGATATATCTTGTTTGTCCTTTATGATGAATTGGTGTGTTTTTTTAGTGAAGCAATGGACCTAGGATGGAAGGTCCATGTGTCACCATAGGAATCAAGTCATATATAGGGGTTGAAAAATGGTATGGTGTGTAATCGACACCAAACATGACATCCCCTCAGGAAAGGACATCACAATGCAGTTTCATTTTTCATAGTGCGGAAAGGAAGATGATATCAAAATTTTGGGTCATGTTATTGGAACAACCACATGATTTTTACTTCGTGCATGATAGATGCAACAGTTTAAATTCATGTGGGATTGAGCATCATCGTTTAACGTCATATGGCCTGGATGTTTTCTGTAGAGACAATGTTCCAACTGGGATGCATGTGGCATGATAATAGTGTATCTGACATGAATGAGGACAACGTCCGTACCGTACCATGCACAATTACTAGGAGGAAACATTGGGCCTAGATTCCGGGAAATATTAGATGAAAAAAGGGGGGCAGGATAAACTATCTCCCAACTGAGCTGGACCCAAAAACGAGATGCACGGGTATTCCTGCGTATCCCACGAGGACAAGAATCAAGCTGCACATAGTTTTAATTGAGATCATAGTTTATGGTCTTAAATACCAGACCATATAGGGGTGGAATCCTTCCATATAAGCACATACCTCATCCAAATCCGTAAGCCATGAGATTCTAACTCGGTGTGAGAAACAAGTGAGGAAAAGGTTTCTTTTCAATTCCAGGAACACACGCCAAAGGGAAATCGGTGCACAGCCCCGAATGATTTCCTAATTGCATTTTCTTTCTCCTAACGTGCAAATGTTCACTGAAAAATACTACCAAGATTCATGAAATTCTAATTGGAAATGATGATGTGGAAAATGATGTGAGTCATGTAACTGATATTTTGGGATTAATGGGGTTGGTGTGATGATGGAGGATAACCATTGACAGTGTTCGAAACACATCATCCATATTGTGTGACCTGAGGTGGGAATTACAAAAGAGGGTCGACTGCTGACCAACATCACAATGCAGGACGTATATCAATTTTTTTCTCAATACCCTTGAGGAAATTAGCCCGTAATGGTATGAGGTCCCTTGTACCTAGAATCGATTCCATCTGGGGTCCCTTTAGGTGTAAAAGATGGTGGAATCCCTAATGAAGGGGAACACGAAGACTGAGAAATGGGTGAAATCATGTTCAGGTAGAATCTGACATTCCATGTTCTAAACGAGGGTACCCTTGGGCACATTACTAAATCTCTGAAGAGGATAGTGGGGATCATCATGAGAGCGGCCTATATGAAATGACGAGTATAGAACAATGGGATGGAAAACTCTCATGAGGATATAAATTAAGTGGTTGTTACAAAAACCCAATGTGAATGAGTATATAATCCCATACCACACCATATAACCCTATCACTGGGGGAATGCAGGACAAGGGGCCTAGATGAGGTTGGACCTGAAGACTAAACTTCTGGGCAGTCCTACATATCTTATGAGGATGAGAATCAAGCCATATGTAGTTCTTGCATAGAGTAATGTGCAGTTTACCATCATGCAGTATGGATAAAAATGGGTGAGTACCCCATATAGGGAGAGTGTACGGTGTTACGAGTAACCTGACGTGGATAAGGGCACAATCCTATACCACACCATATGCCCCTCCCCCTAGGAGAATAAAGGCCAAGGGTCCATGATGAGGATGGACCCAAAGACAAAATGTGCATGAGGTCCTACGTATCCCATGGGGAAGGGAATCAATCCATACGTAGTTCTTGTAGTGAGTAATGTGTAGTTTACTATCACGTAGTAAGGACACAAACGGGTGAGTACTCTACACAGAGGGGGTGTATGACAGGACGACTAACCCGATGTGAATGAGGACATAACCACATACCACAACGTACAACCCTAAATGAGAACTTTTTCCAGGGCCTCAAAAGGCCAAGGGGCCTAAGGCTGGGCCTTAGACAGAAAGTCCCAACCAGCTTTCAATTTAACATCTTGGAGTACAGATGAAAAAATGGGTAAGATAGGACAAACAAGGGTGGTGTACAGCATGGTGAGTAACACGATGTGAATGTGCCTATAATACCATACCACAACATACAAACCTAAATGAGAACATGGGTCGGGGGCCTGAAAAGGACAAGGGGTTTGAAAAGGCCAAGGGGCCTGAGGCTTGGTGTCCTGAACAATGGTATCCTTACAACCTCTTGTGCAGTTACCACCTCGCAATAGCACCTAAGACCACATGAGCAGTCCTCATTGTGGGAAACAAGTATCCAGACTCGGCTCTCCCTATCATATGGGAGGGATAATAGCTGAAATCTCCCGAAGGGAGTCTGTCACTTGGAGAATCAAGAGTATATAATGAACCACTACACTCAATGTTTGAGAAATCTTGTGGTGGTTTTAAAGATAAAGGATAAAGGTTTACCATGTTTGGAAAATAATGTTCTTTTAGTGGCCCAGAACAGGAACGAAAAACATGAATTGATTGTTGACCATATTCGCAACGCGGGACATGTATCAGTTTTTTTCTCAGAATACTTGAGGGTGATGACCCGAAGTAATAGGAGAGCCCTTTGGCCTAGCATCCCTGCCATATGGGGGCCCATCTAGATGGGAAGGGTGATAGAGTCCCAATAAAAAGAGTGGATGAAGCTGATCTTTACCCATCTGTGAAAGAGAAGAACACCTCCGGGGAGTTCCATGTATGGAGGGTTCAAGATGAGCTTGTCATGAGTAAAGGCAAAATTCTGCCCCATACCATATGTCTTGAACCGATAGAAGATTTTGGTGTTTGGTCTGGGCCAACAGATGAAATGTGAGGGTGTTCCTACGTATCCCATGAGGATGGGAATCAAGATGTACATTGTTTTTGAAGGCCAAACCATTTAACATCGTGTGGTAAGGACATACGAGGATAGAATAAGCAGGATTATACACATGGTGCGATCGTTGTAACCATGGAATGAGTGGTGCTACGGAAGCCAACACCATGTCATACAGGGATCCTCCAAGAGAACTATACCCGGGAGGGATAGTTAAAGTTTAGAGTTTGGGGCTGGGCTCCAAAAAATATGCTTGGGCATTATTAAGTATCCCATGTGGATGGGAATCAATCCAAACATAGTTATAAGGGTGCGGTTTAATGACTTTTTTGATGGAATACAGTTTAACGTCGTGTGGGACAAAGAAGTTTAGGGCCATGCAGGACCAGACAGTTTAGGGTCATTCCAGACCTGACAGTTTAGGGTCTTGCAGGACTAGCTGGCTCAGGAAAATTAATACTTGAGAAACTTTGCATTGGTTGGAGGAGTTATATGCTCCCCATCCATGGTCACTAGGGAGTATGCAACATTAGGGTAAACCATGTGAATTATGTATTGTCTTTCTCATTTGGGCTCCAACATGGGCGGTTTTCTACCAGGGATCATTGGTGTCCAGAGGGGCAATACCAAGTTTCCTTGCAAGAAAGAGTGGAGGCTAACCTCCTTGTTGAAGGCTCTAGATAAATTATTGTGATTCCTTTCCAGATTGTGTAGGGCACGAAGCCTATTCACGTTGAGTGATTCCGATTCATCTATATGAATTTTAGCTACCTTATCTGGAACATACTTGTCATAGACCACTGTGTGCAACGAAGGCAGCTAGATATCATTGGGTAGGACAGCCTCTGCTACGTACACCAAGTAAAATGGTGTCACCTGGGTGCAATTATGAATTGTTGTACGATAGGCCCAGAGGGCGTTACAGAGCTTGTCTGGCCAACTCTTCTTATTATAAACAACCATTTTTTGAAAAATTTTAGATAAGGTTTTGTTGAATGCCTAGATCTGTCTATTTACTTGCAAGTGATAGAAGGTGGTATGTTTTGAACAAATGTTGTACTTGGCATACAAATCCTTTAACTGAGCTGCTCGGATTTTTGTGCCATTATTAGTGAGGATGGTGTGATGGACTCCAAACCATTAAATGTTATTGGAGCTCACTATGTCAATGATAGAATGGGACTTGAACTCCTTGAGCTGAACTTCCTCTTCCCCCTTGGAAAAGAGATCTTTAGTGGTCAGGATGAACTTGCACTGGTGAGCTACCATCGGTGGTTATGGTCCCATGACATTGAGTCCCCACACCGCAAACAGCCAAGAATACTTGGTGAAGTGGAGAGGTTATGGTGTATGATGCTTGATGTTAGCATGAATTTGGCACGCGTGACATATCATGGAAAACTCAATGCAATCATGAATCATGGATGGAAAAAAGTACCCCAGTCCTTGGATATGGTGGGACAGCTTCGGCCCAGTCTTGTGTGTGCCATAGGAACTGGGATGAACCTCCTGCATGACCTGAGAAATATCAACTCCATGGATGAAATAGAGGATAAAACCATCAAACTCGCACTTGTTGAGGGTCCGCTCAAGATTGGGACCACTCTGGAGGGTAAACTGGAGCGCATGGCGTTGGATTCGATCGTGCTCTGCCAGATCACCCATAAGGTAAACATATTGAAGATAATCAACAAAGGAGGATCTCCAGTCAGGGGACACTTCAACCACTGCATCTAAAAACCTAGATTTCATGAAATGGAGGCCCCATTGGTAATATGGCTTACCCATAGGTCGTCATCATCATCTGGGGTGATGAGAGAAATGACTCTCTGAATTTCCACGTGTATAATTAGATCATCCTGCTCGGTTTTTTCAAGTGATATAGCAAGGATGGCTAGAGAATCTACTCGACTATTCTGAGATTGAGGAAAATGAGTAACGTTCGATTGAGATGGGAATTTTTCCATTAGCTAGAGGCTACGCTCCAACAATGGTTCGAAATTATGTTTTCTAATGACGTAGTCACTGTAGATATGTTTGATGACTAGTTTTGAATCCCCTTTCATATGAAAATGTGGCACATCAATCTCAAGGGCTAGCTCGAGGCTAGTGATAAGAGCCTGATACTCTTCCTCATTGTAGGTTCAGCCTTATGACAACAGGAATGAGTACAACATAATGGATTGTGTCGGGATAATAATGACAACACCAAGGCCTACCCTGTTGAGCATGGGATCATTGAGCCTCCATCCAGTGGGGCTTCAGAAAGTACCATAAAAGATAATCTTCCAACATGGGATGGCATGATCTATTGAGATTATTGCATCATCAGGAAAGTCGATATCCACGGAAAGATCAGCAGGACCCAGATGGGCAACAAGGAAGTTTGCCAATTTTTTTCCCATAATATCAGTCATTGAGAAAATCCCGATATCAAACTGCTGAAGAATCAATTCCCACTATTCTAGATGGCATGTCAACAAGGGTGGTTTAGAGTGTACTTCAGTGGGTCTGCCAGATACAGCAGTTGTACCTTATCGTGTTGCAAGTAGTGTCACAATTTATATACTGTGAATACCAGTGCATAAAAGCACATTTTTATGGGGGAGTATTAGGTATCCGTATCAATGAGAATATGACTAAGGTAATAGAGTATGTTTTCTCCCCCCTCATTGTTCTTCCGGGAAAAAAGGGTGCCCATTGATCATTCCAGGGTAGTCACGTACAAGATTAGTGGTTTTCTAGAGACAGGTGGCATCAGGACCGGAGGATAGAGAATATTCTTCATAATTTAATCGAATGTGTTTATGCACTCTTTGTCCCACTCATAGGCAGATCCTTTATTCATGAGCCGAGAAAAGGTCTTACACTTTTCGGGTAGATTTTCCCTGAATCGGTGTATGTAGGCTATGTGGCCTTCGAAACCTCGAACCACCCACATATTTCTTGGGGGAGGCATCTGACCGATGGCCTTGATCTTATTTGGGTCAATATAAATGCCCCAGTAACTGACAAAAAATCCAAGGAAAATCATAGAGGTAACCCCGAATGGACATTTCAATGGGTCCATTTTTAGGTGGCGGGAACTGATGAAGCTGAACACTTTCTCAAGGTCTTTGAGATGGTACTGGCATTGGCGGGGTTTGACCACCAAGTCTTCCTCATAGAATTCCACCAATGACTCGATTATTGTCTTGAATATGCGATTCATAGCTTCCTAATAAGAGGCACCTGGATTCATTAAGCTGAAGGGCGTGACCTGGTAACAAAACGTACATTGCGTCGCACTGAAGGCTATAGAATCTTCATCCTCGGGGCCATCCAGATCTAATTATATCTGGAGTACCCATCCATAATGGAAATAGATTATAACCCATTAGCATCATCGATTAATAATTCTATCACGGGAAGGGGAAAATCATCGTTAAGAAAATGATGGCTAAGATCACGAAAGTTGATGCAGACTCTGATCTGCCCATTTTTATTCCAGACTAGCACAATGTTAGATAGAAACATGGGGTACTAGAACTCCTTATAAAATTAGGATCTAATGAGATTTTCAACTTTGGACTCGACCATGGCACCATGAGAAGGGTCTATATTTCTGGGTGGTTTCTTGAAGACGTGATGATTTTCCAGAAGACTGAGGTGGTGGATGGATACCTAAGGATCTAGTCCTGGCATCTCATTGTAACTCCATGAAAACATGTCATTGTGTTGTTTTAGTATGTCTACATACTTCTTCTACTTTGGTAGGGACATGGAGGCACTGATCAATATGGGTCTTGAATATTCCTTACTACTGAGGTTCTCCTGTACCAATTCATCGACCATGGCAGAGATGCTCTCATCAATGGTCAGGAAAGAATCCACCAAATCCTATTCTGCACTTTCGAAAGAGGGATCCCCAGCGAGAGAAGCTTATTTTGTGTTGGATGATTTCAACGGGAGGCTGGTACCTACTTGTGTAGAAGTGGTCACCACATTTGGAGATTCCGATGCTACCGACACCATATCAATTAAAGCTATAAACCAGATCCCATCTATTCATCGGACCATGGGCCAGTCTTGATAATGTCAAATCAGTACTGACGCGTTTTCTTGAGTCGATTAATTTCAGCTCGGTTGTTTCTGACGCTTTCGTCAGTGCGTTTGAATCCGTCATGCAGAGGAAGTGATACTGTTACCCCGCATACCCACATTCCAAAGGCAGACGACATCCGTTCCTTATTCAGGGACATCATCTCCTTGATCAAAAAGGGATGATGGGATGTCAGTTCTTCCATCCGTGGTTTCATACTCAGAACTCGTCACCTAGTCCGGGTATCCCTAATAGATTTAAAACATAGTTCGTGAATCTCTTCTCGATGGCATATCTTCACAGACGCTAGTTAATTACGCCTCTTCTTCCAGGATCGTCCAAGGAGTCCAGTCAGGGCAGCAACCTTATGTTAGTAGAGTAGTCACGTTGGGGCATCACTGGAGTGTCTTAATGCTGGGTATTAGCATGTCCGTCTTATATCCTTTATCATAGTGCTTCTCGAGGGTGGAGAATCCCAAGGAATCCTACACCGAACAGAGGTAATCCCATTACATAGGCATGTATATAAAGTTCTCCCCATCTTCCCATGTTTAACATAGGGTATGCCACATGTTTAATGTCCATTAGAGACAAATTGGACTGACCCAAACACTGGTTAGAGTGGATCAGATAGAAAAAACCCCTAGAGGGAACACCAATGTTGGGTCCAACATGAGGGGGGCTTCCCGAATGCTGTAGAGGGGAGTGAGGTGGCATGATCTCACCGGGATGTGGCAGACCAGGTAAGAATCCAGATGGAAGATGGCTCTAGGATTGAGCCTCGAAGAGGCTTCTTACGTATCCCCGTGGTAGGGAATAAAAGTCCGCATAGCTGGAAGGAATTATGGGACACCTGAGGAGGTGACCCCTGAGAATGGACGCATGGATTTGACCCAAGAGAAGTGGAGCGTCCGGGTTGGGGAATGAGCTTCTCAAGAAACATGGGATCGAGGGAGAGATCAGGATGAGTCATGAGATTTGTTCTGGAACCTCGTGGAGGCTTCCTACATACCATGCCCTAGAATTTATCAAAGACCCCATAGTTCGGGTGGATTGGGGATTACACTCTAAGGCGGCCCAAGATGGTTGGGCTTGAACCTCATGGAGGCTTCCTATGTACCATGCCTTTGCACAGATCAATGTCCCCATAGTTCGGGTGGATTAGGGCTTATACTCTGAGGTGGCCCATGATAGTGGGTCTTGATCCTCGTGGGGGCTTCTTACGTACCATGCATTAGCACGGATCAATGTCCCCATGGTTTGGGTGGATTGGGGATTACACTCTGAGGCAACCCAAGATGGTGGGGATTGAACCTCATGGAGGTTTCCTATGTACCATGCCTTAGCACGGATAAAAGTCCTCATAATTTGGGTGGATTAGGACTTAAACTACAGTGCGGCCCAACATGGTTGGGCTTGAACCTTGTGGAGGCTTCCACCCAAAGTCCTCGTAGTTCGGGTGGATTGGGGCTTACACTCTCAGGTGGCCCATGATGGTGGGTCTTGAACCACGTGGAGGCTTCCTACGTACCATGCCTTAGCACGGATCAAAAAACCTGTAGATTGGGTGGATTGGGGCTTAGACTCTAAGGTGGCCAAAAATGTGTCATGGTCAGAACTCACTCTAATCTCACGAGAGTCATGGTCGGTGTGAGAAACAAGAGCTAGTAGATACCTGAAGATCACGTCGTGAAGGGTGAGTCTGTGGGAAATAAAGAGGAGTTTTCACATTGAGCGGCCCATGGTGATGGGACGTACTCCATCATGGAGGCCCGTGTGCGACAAAGCACAACGGTAGAGGGATTCAGCACCGAGGACTCCACTGGCCTTGGCACCGAGGAAGTGAGGAGGAGCAGGGGAGATTCCTCTTATACGGAAAGCTAGGGGACAACACTAGGGAGGTTGCCCTTACCCGCGGAAAAACATCACTCCAACAAATCACCCCTTGTGAGGGATGATCCCATCCCCATGGAGACTATTGGGCATGGAGAATGTCCAATGTGGGGGCACGCTACGTGCGAGGCATATGGTTGGGTCACAATTTAACATCATGGGTTGAGGACGATGGTGCTTGTCAGTTTAATGTCCTACAGCTCGGATGAGGTGGGTTCACTCTGTACCCCTAGTACTTACATGACCGGTCCCCTATACCCCTTGTGGAAGGGAAGGCATCTGCAAGGCCGTGGTGAGGTGGTTTCATGGATAGAACCATCTAGGGGTCCACGATAGTGTGTCTATGTGAAGAATCAATAGTCGTTAGCATCCCAATGTAAAGAATCATGAGGCGAAGAAACACAATGAGAATGATTGCCCAAGGTAATTTGAAGTTACTTTGTACAAGCCTAAAAGGTCGTACTGAAAAACCTAATATGATGAAGATGCCCAGGGTGCACAAGACAAATGCGAATGGATCCCAGAAGTGGGGCATATCCTAGGGAGCACCAACATGAAGGTTCCTGGGGAATTTTTCCCAACCCATGGGATTTGCGAGAAATAAATTTGTTCAGCGCGAAAAGCCCCGGGCTGGCTTGGAATTAGTGATTATTGCACAAAATTGGGGGTGCTGAGGTTTTGCATGTGACTCGAAGAAATTGTTCACAAAGGAAGGGGTGTGCGTGTAAAGGAAGGATTTCATGCGACTTGGCCGGCTTGCACGCCCCAGAAGGGATTGTGCGTAAGGGGTGGACCCTGAATGGGTTTGGAGTTTAGGCTATTCCATGGGGATCTCGCGCGAAGGTGGAATCCAGGGCGACTTGGAGCGAAAAAGAACCATACCTAAGGCCATATTGCATGCTCACAGAAGGAAAATTTTGCGCAGAGGAGGAAGTTCAAATTATTCAGCCCCCTAAAAAAGAAGGGGGTCTCATCCTATTTATAGCCATCTGGCAGCACATAATTCAAGGTTGGGTGAAATAATTGCACGACAGAGGTGTCAGCATTAAATAACAACAGTGCTGGGCGCAGGAACGAAATTATTTCGCGTATGTGTCATGGACTCTTCGCAAACCCTGTTACTTTCTGTGCAGAACATATTTTTTCACGTACTTGACCTTTTTTCCCGTGCATAACCTCCAGGCCCTCCGGACCGGCTATCTGGGTCCAAATATGACTTTTCTTTGTCGTTTCGAAACATTCTTCAACACTTAATCTCTTTTCGGCATCTAAAAATTACCCCCCTCAGAATTGGATCGGTGAGGGGTCATAACGTTTTCATTCTGAGGGAAATGCCGAAGTGCAGGGCTTCGAGGGTCCCCGGCGCGCAAAATTCTGAGTTTCCATGAAAAACTCGGCCAGGTGCGGAATCCACATTGCACACGGGTGTGGAACTAAGAATTTTCCTAGAAATTATGCTGTGAGTCCCATGCTCCGTACAATGTTTCTCACACAATAAGCTTGAGCTCTCGTGGGTGAAATTTCCTTTGCTCCTGCGCGAAAAATCGCTCGGTAGTGCATAATTCCACCAAGATTTGGAGGCCTTTTATGTGCAAACCCAGTTTTCCTGTTCCATAGCATGATATTTTGTGCAAACTGTGGATTTTTTATGCCAGCCTCCCAGATTTCGAGCCAACCTTCTAGTTTTCTCGCCAACTCCTGAAACACTTGTTCGGAAGAAGATGGCCGCAAAACAGGTTGATGAGGGGGAAGTCGCTACTTGCAGAGCTGAAATAGCTACGAACCCAGAGTTTTATGGTGCAAAGAGGGTTGTCTCCAATAACCACGCCCTCTTCAACATGCTAACCCCCACCCAGAAAGAGTGCGCCTTTTCTGAAAACTTGCGGCTATGGATCTTCGAAATTGTAGAAGAGGTTCCCATGCCGGGTTTCGAGGTTGATACTCTACGGTCATGGGTGTCCCACGAAGATGACCTTCCTCAATACAGCATCACCATCAATGGTCATCCCACCAGAGAAACCAAGCATATGGACGTCTATGTGTTGAATCCCATGACCAGGACCATTGCTGAGGGTGATCCTATTGCAGAAAGATCACCAGCCCTCTACGTGAGTACATTTTGTCAGAGCATCACTGATGAGACCAAAGGTTGGCTGTAAGACTGGGACCTATGGTCCGGAGGCAAATTCACTAGCGAGTGGGCCTGGGCGTACTGGGTTCACAAAAAATGTGTCCAATTTGGTGCCGAGCTATGGAACATTGGTCTATTCGAGGTGGTGTGGACATCACAGTTCCACTTCTACAACCAGGCTGAGCACAGGACAGAGCTGTTCACCCTGTGGTCCTTGGATACCAACACATTCCATCTCCACCCCAAGGATGTCGGCATCAGTCTCTGGGACATCCACTACATCGGGGGTGTCCCTTTGGATGGCCATCTATATGAAGAGTTCATCCCACTGATGAATATCTGTTGTGATAGGTATTGAAACCCTATATTGAAATGGCAACTGCTGGAGTGGGCTAAGGAGAAGTTGGGAGTCAATTACTTCCTGAAGGATATCGCCTATGAGGACTGGTTCAACCTATTCTTGGAGAAGAATCTGGATGTCAAGATGCCAGGGCGGGGGAAATGGTGTCCAACCGCGGCCCAGAGGACCAAGAGTGGATCATACTGGAGGATCCCAGAGGCGGGGAAATACCAATCATGGGGCTACTATAGAGACCCAATGCTTGAAGTACATGGAGATTAAATTACTTTTACGTAATACATAATTCATAACAAAAACATACACCAAAGGACCGTAATAGTTTGGTGCCTTTGGAAGCTTGGAACATAATCTTCTAATCTTTCTGAAAGATCCTCAACATCTCCCATAAAGTTCTTCCCTTTTATTTTATTACCTAAAACCATTCCTTATATCATGGTGAAAATAAAACATAAAAAGGGTGAGCTCAAATGCTTAGTAAGGGCAAACATAGTGAACATAAAATAATCCATAAACATTTGAAAGAAAAAACTTGAACATGAAATTTAAACATCAAAATCTTGAGCAAAGACATAAATCGTTGAAATACGTATGGCATATATCATAATGGAACATCAATCATGATAAAATATAATTGGAATAAAACATGTAATTGTAGAAACTATTCAGAACATGTCATGATTTCAATATTAGCCAAGGCATTGCTGCCAAGACCATATTACTGGACAAAGTCTCTTTCTGAATCGAGTTCCCTCCTCGTTTCAGTCCTCTAACACTGAACATGATTAAATTACCGTTCCAGCCATGTCTATCTCATGAGATATAAATCTTTACCCAATGAATTGGAGGGAGATATAGGTCCCACCCATCTCATAATGAAATCATTCTTAATTGTGCCACAAAATAAACATAAAACATTCATCATAACCCAAATAATAAAATGGGTTTCATAAAAATCATCCCATCGTCATATAATCTATATAAAACAAATGGATATTACATCATAAGAAAATTGAAACCATATAAATCATAGAGACATTATTCTTGAAACATACACATATGAAATAATGTTATCTTAGATGGAAAATGGTTTTCATAAAACACTTGAAATGAGTTCTTGAGGAAAATATCCTTTCTTCTTCAAAATTAATTTCCTTTCACAAAACTTCATGAAATGTTTAAACCGATTTTTTTGAAAATAGTCATGAAATATTTTGGAGGATGCTTTATTAAAATAAGGATTTATAAAACCATAATAATCTTTTCATGCAATATATGTTAAAAAACATTCTTTTTATACTTTTTCCGGAAAAGTCAAAATTACCCCATAAAAGAAAGATTCCTTCCATATGATGTGGTAAAAGTAGAAAAGGGTAAAAATGACTTTAAACACACATGGAAGAAAATTAAACATTTTATTAAAACATTTTGTGAACATATATACATGGATAATAATAATAACCCCAGTAAATACTTACGAATAATCAATCTCGGATAATAATGAGATTGGAATAATTATCCCTTACCTTAGGTCTGATATGCTTCGTACGTATTCGAACCTCCTGTATAATGATTTAAATAATGTCATTGACTTATTAAATAATCATATTAATTGTTATGATATAATATATGGTTCACTTATGACTTTATATTACCTGTTCTTTTGTAAATTCGATGTTAAAAGGCGTTTTGGGTAAAATCGTTTCATTTGTCGTCCGTGTTTTGACTTGTAATTATTCAGATGATTTCTTAGATAATGATTAATTAATTCCAGAATATAAATAATCTTTTATATATAATATTTATTAAGAATATACATATATATAATAGATAGATAAAAGGAATGAAATACACCGTTCGTGGAGACAGTAGGTCGTACGTACGCATGAACGTTGTTTTCATTTCCACATTGAATTGAATGGAATTAATTGGATGAAATACATATATATATATATATACATAAATCCAGTATCATTATTATTTCATATATTTCATGATTATTTATTATATATACAATATAATCAATCATTAATAGTTAATCATTGAGAATGAATCTCATCGCGTCGTGGAGACGGTAGTCCGTACGTACGCCCGAGCGATGATATCGTTACCATAATTATTTAATTGAATTGGAGTCGATGATACAATATATCAGAATCAGTATGATGTTATAATAACTATGTATAGTTATTCTTTACAACATTATACCCATCCAAGTACGGTGGTGTTGGAAAAACAGATTACACCACGGCGTGGAGACGGTATTCCGTAAGTACGCGCGCGCGGTGATTTCATATTCCTTAGGATGGATAGAAGGTGAAATATGGTTGTTTCATATTTATAATAATATATCGGTATATTATTGATACTGATGTTATTAATTCAGAATGAAACAACTAAAGAAGAAGAAGTAGAAGAAGAAATAAATTTGAAAGAATCGGTAACAGATATTACATCTTCTTCGACACACCTCTTTGAAACCTCCGCTTAGGGCACTAAAATTGGTCTTTGAAGAAGACCAGGACCTCTAGAATGTTTACAAGGAGGCTGATAAGGGAAATGGGTAAGGGTTTTCTGAGCGTGAAGGCTCAATGTTGTGTAAAGTTGAGAGGGAAGAGGTTCCCTTTTATAAGGGAGGAGAGAGGCACCTTTGGAAATCTTAAAAATATTAATTTATAATAAATTTAACCCCACTTAATAACCTCAAAAAATGACTCATATTCTAAGATTTGATGAGATAGGGTTGTAATCTCATCACCCAATAAAATATAGACATGTTTTAATATTATTTTAAACCTTATCATTTTGATTTATCCTTATTTAATCTATTTAAGTTTATTTGTGGTAATAAAATTTTAAATTTTAAATGGTTATAAATAATCACTTATGTGGTGTTAATTTTCCATAATTGGATACATTATGACATTGGAGACTATATAAATTTCAATTTATATTTTTTAAATATTTATTGGATTTTTAAAAAAAATAATAATATGTTATTTTTATAAAATAACAATAGTGTCAATTCTGACACTATCCATTTAATTGAATTTAAATAAAATCTAAATAGAGGATATATTCGAACTAAAATATTTAATAGATTCCTAAAATGTCAAATATTTCTATTCAATTCATGGAGATCATTAAATAGTTCATATAATATTTATTTTAATATTTTTAGAACCATTTATTTGTTATATCACTTAATAATATAATTACTACAACATTTTTTTATAACTATTTAATATACTTATTTTTTGTATAAAAATTAAAAATCAAATCCTATGATGTATATAAATATATTAACTTTCAAAATAATAGTTTTAATTGAATTTATCATCTTAAAATCAAAATATTTAAATTGTTATATTTATTAAATTATGAAGGTGACAACATTGTCATCATTTATAATAAAATAACAGAAGTGTCATAATCGATTTTCTAAGGCTCCAAATGGTCAACTATTAGACCATTGAATTATTATGGTTTACATTTACATGAAAAATATGTTTTGGTCAGGTTTTTGTTTCTTTTATGGTCACTATTAGTTTAATAAAAACTATATTCTTGATTTTTCACTAGACAAACAATTTCTGCATCACTATTGTGTCACAATTAATGATAATTATTTAATCCCTAAAAATCGTAAATAAATTCATATGATTTAGATAGGGTTATTTTATTTTTGTAGAATATTCATGTTTTAAGTTTCATGAAGTTTATCACTACATTAAAATTAATATACATATAAGATTTATGAATGTGACATGTTGTCACTTTCATTGGTTTTAATAATAATTATATTATTTCATGGTTATAATTCCATGAAATGAATCTAGTCTGACCCTTAGGGGATATGGGTCGACTTGTATTCATCTAATAAGACTATTTCCAATTTTAAGGGTATTTTTATAATGTTATGTTTAACCTTAATTACCTGATTTACCTTTAACTGTAGTAAATAAAAAATTACTGTAGTTACTATTCACAATATCAAAAAAATAAATGTAACCTATTAAAATAATTTTAACTACTGAATCCAAATATGGAATCCATTTTTTGAAATTCAACGCACAGAAGTTGAAGAACCCAAATTAAAATTAATCTCGTTGTTGAATGAAAACGGGTTTTTGTTTAAAACATTGCAAAAGATTGAATTGATTTAACCTACGAATTCAATGTAAAATCAATGCTAATGACATAAATTATATTAAATGGTAAAAATATATTCTATTTATAATATAAAACCATTCAATACTATAATTTAACCATATAAATTATTACGATGAAAAAAGTTGTTTTAAATTAAAATATACCATGTTTTTACTGTTCATTAAAAAATGAAAGTTATCAGAATGAAATGAAAAATTTATCCAAAGTAAATTTTTATGTTTTGATTCCAAAGAAAGATTTAGTTTTGTAAAATTAATCTTATAAACATGTCAAAAACTGTATTTAAAGTTGTTGCGCCATCAAAAGGCAGCAAAACTGCATTTTTTTAAAAATATTTATTTTACCCGAAAACTTTATTTTGTTCTTATACCATGTTCTAGAAAATGTGTAATATGAATATTAATGTTATAAAATTCAAAATTTAGTTCATACTATTCCTAATGGATAGTCCATAAAAATATTATAACAATATATCATCGTTTAGTGAATCCTGGTATTGCATACAACACAAGCTATTGAAGAAGGTCGTGATTGTGTAGCCAAGTCAGGGTTGCATGTTGTGGAAGACTCCTTTATTGTTTCATTATAACAGAATCCAACCATTTTTAATTTGTACATTTATTATATATATATATATACACACTCAATTTTGCGTCGAATGACTATTATAAAACAAACTTGAAATTGTGTGTAACCCGGTCCAAGATTAGTGTTGCGTATACTGTGAGCTAATATGCTGTTGCGTATAGAGCAAGATAAACTTGTTGTAGCATAAAACACCTGACATCAAATAAATTTAAATTAATAATTTTCATAAAATATCGGGTTGTTACATTCTACCCCTTTTAAAATGAATTTCGCCCTCGAAATTTGTCATGGTTATACATGGTTTTCTACTTGAATGTTTCTTTAATTAAAACCCTCGTCGTAAAATGAAATAGAAAAACATAAATTTAAAAACTAAAGTATGAAATGTAATGGTTACCCAAATTATCTAATCACTGGGTTTCCACATAAGAGAACATAGGTGAAAATATAGATATGGATGAAAAATATAACCATCAAGTTTTGATGGAGATTCGTAGAGAACATGGCTATGAAAAATCCATCAATCAAAAATCCATAAATTTGTGATGATCTAAGGTATCATCTGATTCATCGGATATAAGAGCACTAGGACACCATTTTTCGTTCTCAAGATCATTTCCCTAAAGTTGATGAATTAAAATAAATACTTACATGATTTTGGTTCAATCTCACTGTTGTTCGTGAATTGAACAATTTCCACTTCATCCCTTAAAGAAATGAAGTTGAATTTGTTATTCGTGAAGTGTTAGTAGATCATGTGATAGAATGACAGGTCATTCCATCTGTATAAAACAAAAGGTTAGAAAACGTTATAAGTCCATATTATGGTATGATTAATCATATATGGTTCCAAAAATGGACTTATACTTTATTTATCATACCACTTTATATAATAAAACTACTTTCCACTAACCAGGGACTTCCTGTAGGCTAGTGGTAGGCGATAAAGGCTTGTCGCACTTCGGTTGTGGGTTTGATTTCCGCAGCCTTGTCCGACGCGATGGGTTGTCATCCATCCTACAGTTTGTACTTTTTCCAATACTACATTATATATAATATCGAAAATAAAATTTTATCCTTAAACAATATTAACTTATGTCCAACATAATTCATTCCAATATTTAGGCTTATCGAAAATACATGTGTCCAATATAATGGAAATGATTACATGAAATGTCATCAACCAATAATCTGAATACCATCATTTATCCCCCATATATCTTTCCAGTAAAAATCCAATCATGTGAATACATTAATCATGTATTCTCTTGAAAAATGAATACCCATTAAACCTTAGTGAAAACATGAATGCTGTAAAAAGTTAACTCTTTCCACATACAAAAGTCCAAAAATTCTATATACTCAAACCATGATATAACATTCTCCTTATATCAGTCATGAGCATATGAATACTATCAAACATTTAATTTTCTCCTTATACCTTCATTATGGGCATATCATCTACTTTCCAGAAATATCTGAATATCTTTTCATGGTTACTAGTACCATTCGTCATACACTTTCAAAACATAAGGAAATACAACAGTGTAACAATCCTTAGATGTCTCATTATTCCATAGTACCATGAGATTACTTATACAACACTACACTTGATAAACATGTAATCATTCCACTACCATTCTTAAACCATTAATCTTTATTCAACAATTCTTTCATATCGCGTATCATTTGTAGTCTCTTCGTCATCATCAACATAAATACTACTCATACGACCATACTGATTCTATTCATGATACATTCCCTTTGGGCATTGGTTTTCATAATGCTCTTACATTCCACATTTAAAATATTTAACCATTGTTGATGTCGTAGCAATACCATTATCCTCATCCATGGTGTTAACTGGACCTTTTCCTTTTCACTTACTAGCTTTGTGTACTTCTTTTCCACACCCAAAGCATCTTCTAGTTTCTTTGAAACAATCTCCCCGATTCCTCTTCCCACATGATTTACATGAGGGAAATTGAACTTTCTTTCCTCTATGATCATCATGAAACTCCTTCATTCTCCTATTATCTGAGTCGGGAAAATTACCAAAGTTGAGATTATTGATCATATTATGAGATTTCTGATTAGGCATAATAATGGTGTTTGGACTTCTAAATCCTGTTTCATTTTGTTTCTCTTGAATAATATCATTCTATTGTCCATCATATCCTCCATTATCGTGATTCTTCCTGTTTCCAGCCATTTTCTAAACCCTAAAACGAATATTGTGAGAGGAAAAAATCATGCTATGGAAAACAACATAGTAAAGGCGTAGTAACCTCAATATCTAACATCTTAGGTTAAATTCTAAGATCGTTACCATAGTTCTAGGACTATATCCTATACATATACATATTCTTAGGGACATCCCTAGTAATACCATAGAAATATCTCTAGGGATCTCACTAAAGTTCTCGCATCCTAGTTTCCAAAGGTTGACTAAACCATTCCTCTAATACCAACTGTAGAGACCCAAAGATTGAATTACATGGGAATTAAATTACTTTTGCGGAATACTTAATTCATAACAAAAACATACACCAAAGGACCGTAATAGTTTAGTGCCTTTGAAAACTTGGAACATAATCTTCTGATCTTGGTGAAAGATCCTAAACATCTCCCATAAAGATCTTCACTTTCATTTTCATACCTAAAACCTTTCTTTATATCCTAGGGAAAAGAAAACACAAAATGGGTGAGCTCAAATGCTAAGTAAGGGAAAACATAGTGAACATAAAACAATCCATAAACATTTGAAAGAAAAAACCAGAACATGAAATTTAAACATCAAAATCATGAGAAAAGACATAAATCATGGAAGTACGTAAGGAATATATCATAATGGAACATCAATAATGATAAAATATAATGGGAATAAAACATATAATTGTGGAAACCATTCAGAACATGTCATGATTTCTATATTATCCAAGGCATAGCTGCTAAGACCATCTTAGTGGACAAAGTCCCTTTCTGAATCAAGTTCACTCCTCATTTCAGTCCTATAAGACTGAACCGAATTTACTTACCATTCCATACATGTCTATCTCATGAGATATAAATCTTTACCCAATGCATTGTAGGGAGATATAGGTCCCACCCATCTCATAATGAAATCATTCTTACTTGTGCCACAAAATAAACTTAAAACATTCATCATAACCCAAACAATGAAATGGGTTTCATAAACATCCTCCCATCATCATATAATCCATATAAAAAATGGATATTTCGTCATCAGAAAATTGAAACCATATAAATCATAGATACCTTATTCTTGAAACAGACACATATGAAATAATTTCATCTTAGATAGAAAATGGTTTTCATAAAACACTTGAAATGAGTTCTTGAGGAAAATATCCTTTCTTCTTCAAAATCAATTTCTTTTCACAAAACATCATGCAATTTTAAAATAAAGTGATTTTTTTTGAAAATATTCATTAAATATTTTGGATGAATATTAATGAAAATAAGGCTTTATAAAACCGGAAAAAAATTCATGCTGTATATGTTAAAAAAAACATTCTTCTCGTACTTTTTCCAGAAAAGTCAAAAGTACCACATAAAAGAAAGATTCCTTCCATACGATGTGGTAAACCTAGAAGTTGGTAAAAATGACTATAAACATAAATGGATGAAAAGTAAACATTTTATGAAAACATTTTGAGAACATATGGACAGGGATAAGAATCATAAACCCAGTAAATACTTACAAATAAACAATCGCAGAAAAGAATGAGATTGGAATAATTATCCTTTACCTTAGGTCTGATATGCTTCGTACGTATCCAAAAATCATGTATAATGATTTAAATAATGTAATTGACTTATTACAGAATCATATTCATTGTTATGATATCATATATGGTTCACTTATGACATTATATTACCCGTTCTTTTGTAAATTCCATGTTAAAGAGCGTTTTGGGTAAAATTGTTTCATTTGTCGTCCGTGTTTTGACTTGTAAATATTCATATGATTACATAGATATTGATTAATTAAATACATAATATAAAACATGATTTATATATAATATATATTCAGAATATACATATATATAATAGATCAATAAATGGAAATAAATACACCGTTCAAGGAGACGGTAGGTCGTACGTACCCATGAACGTTGTTTTCGTTTTCTCATGAATTGAATGGAATTAATTGGATGAAATACATATATATATATACATAATTTCAGTACCTGTATTATGTCATAAATTTAATTATTACTTATTATATATACTTTATAATCATTCATGAATGGTTAATCATTGAGAATGAATCTCATCGCGTCGTGGAGACGGCAGTTCGTACGTGCGCACGACCGATGATATCGATCCCCTAATTGTTGAATTGAATTGGAGTGGATGATATAATTTATCAGAATCAGTATTATGTTATAATAACTATGTATAGTTATTCTTTTCACCATTATACCCATCCAAGTAATGTGGTGTTGGAAAAACAGATTACACCATGGCGTTGAGAAGGTATTCAGTACATACACACGCGCGGTGATTTCATTTTCCATAGGATGGATACAGGTGAAACAGGGTTGTTTCATATTTATAATAACATATCATTATATGAGTGATACTTATTTTTTTAATTCATAATGAAACAACATAATAAGATTAAGTAGAAGAAGAAATAAATTTGAAAGAATCGGTAATGGATATTACCTCTTCTTCGACACGACTCTTTGAAAACTCCTATTAGGGAACTAAAATTGGTCTTTGAAAATCCCAATACCTCTAGAATGTTTCTAAGGAGGTTTGGAAGGGAAATGGGCAGGAGATTTTTTAGATTGAAGGATAAAAATTTTTTAAAGAAGAGAAGGAGGAGGTGCCCTTTTTTTAGGGAGGAGAGGGGTACCTTTGGAAATCTTAAAAATATTAGTTTATAATAAATCTAACCCCACTTAAAAACCTCCAAAAAATGACTCATAATCCAATATTAGATTATATAGTGTTTTTATATCCTCAACCAATAAAATTTAGACTTGTTTTGATCTTATTTTAATCATTATCATTTTTTATTTATCCTTATTTAATCTATTTAAGTTTATTCGTTGTAATAAAATTCTAAATTTTAAATGGTTATAAATAATCACTTCTGTGGTGTTAATTTTCCATAATTGAATAGTTAATGACATTGGTAAATATATAAATTTAAATTTATAATTTTTAAATATTTATTTGACTTTTAAACAATTTAATAATATGTTATTTTTATAAAATAACAATAGTGTCAATTTTGACACTATCTATTTATTTGAATTTAAATAAAATCTACACTGAGGATATATTCGAAATAAAATATTTAATAGATTCCTGAAATGTCAAAATTTTCTATAAAATTCATGTAGTTCATTCAATAGTTCATATAATATTTATTTTAATATTTGTAAAACCGTTTATTAGGTATATCTATTAATAAAATAATTACTACAACACATTTGTATAATTATTTAATATACTTATTTGTTGCATAAAAATTAAAAATAAAATCCTATGACGTAGATAAATCTATTACCTTTCAAAATAATTGTTTTAATCTAATTTATCATCTTAGAATCACAATATTTTAATTGTTTATTTATTAAATTATGAAGGTGACAACTTTGGAATCATTTAAAATAAAATAATATAAGTGTAATAATCAATTTTATAAGGCTCCAAATGGTCATATATTCATCCATTGGATGATTATGGTTTACATGTACATGACCAATACGTTTTGGTCCGGTTATTGTGCCTTTATGGTCACTATTAGTTTAATAAAAACTTTATTCTTGATTTTTTACTAGATAAACAATTTCTCCATCACTATTGTGTCACAATTAATGATAATTATTTAATCCCTAAAAGTTATAAATAAATTCATATGATGTAGATAATTTTATTAGCTTTCTGGAGACTGTTCATGTTTTAAGTATCATGATGTTTATCAATAAATTAAAATAAATATACTTATAATATTTAAGAAAGTGACATGTAGTCACTTTCTTTGGTTTTAATAATAATTATATTATTTCATGATCAAAATTCCATGAAATGAATCTAGTCCGACCATTAGGGGATATGGGTCGACTTTTATTCATCTAATAGGATTTTTACCAAGTGTTAGGGTAATTTTATAATCTTATTTTTACCCTTAATTACCTGATTTACATTTAAATGTAGTAAATAATAAATTACCGTAGTTACTATTCAAAATATCAAAAAAAAAATTAAAAGTAATCTATTAACATAATTTGGACCCACTGAATCCAAATATGGAATCCATTTTTTCATATTCACTACACATAAGTTGAAAATTAAAATTATAATTAATCCCTTTGTCGAAAGAAAATGGGTTTTTGTATAAAACATTGCAAAAGATTGAATTTATTTAACCTACGAATTCAATGTAAAATCAATGATAATAACCTAAATTATATTAAATGAAAAAAATATATTCTATTTATACTTTAATACCATTCAATATTATAATTTAACCATATAAAGTTTTACGATGAAAAAAGTTGTTTTTAATTGAAATATAGCATGTTTTTACTATTCATTAAAATTGAAAGTTATAAGAATAATAAGAAACATTTATCCAAAGTAAATTTTTATATCCTGATTCCAAAGAAAATTTTATTTTGTCAAATTGAAGTTATAAACATGTCAAAAACTATATTTAATGTGGGTGAGCCACCAAAAGGCGGTAAAACTGCATTTTTTGAAAAATACTTATTTTACCTGAAAAAATTATTTTGTTCTTATACCATGTTCTAGAAAATGTGTAATATGTAAAATAATGTTATAAAATTTAAAAGGTAGTAAATACTATTCATAACGGCTAGTCCATAAAATTATTATAACAATATATCATCGTTTAGTGAAACCTGGTATGGCGTACAATACAAGCTATCGAGGAAGGTTGTGATTTCGTGTAATGCAAGCCAAGTAAGGGTTGCGTGTTGTGCAAGACTCCTTTTTTGTTTCGTTATAATATAATACATCCATTTTTCATTTATACATTGAATATATATATATACTCAATTTTGCATAGAATGACTATTATAAAATGAACTTGAAATTGTGTGTAACACAATCCAAGATTAGTGTTGCGTATACTGCAAGCTAATATGGTGTTGCGTATAGCGCTAGATAATCTTGTTGTAGCATAAAACACATGACATCAAATAAATTACAAACAATACATATCATAAAATATCGGGTTGTTACAGCTACAACATGAATGAGTCACGGGACCCAAATGTTCGGTATTCCATATTCCTTTCCACATTCCTAAGTGGGTGGCTCTTTCCGGTGCGGGGCACAAGGATAAGTGTCCGCCCAGCGACTCTGGTGACAGTGGGCATCATGGTTTCCAATAATAGATTCATCCATGGGGTCCCCATGCTGGCTCAGCTGTATTCCATCTTGGTACGCATCTGAAGAGGGGGATTGCCTAGGAGATTATGCGGTCCCATCCAGATCTTCCATGGCTAGGTTGCAGCACACTACAATGGATACATGTTCCAAAATGCCATCCGTCCTCTGGGAAATAGCCTGAGACCCTCTATGTTGAATATTTCAAGGGCCATGCTGAAGAAACTCAAGGAGGAGGTAGTATGGATCAGTATCAGTAACCATGAAAACTTCGCCTTCAGCCAATTCTCCACCCCAAATTGGTCAGCTGATAGACAATGGGTGAGGCTCACTAGAGCAGAAGGAGTACTTCCTGAGCATTAGAGGCGGGGTGCTTGTACCCTGGATTGATGGGAAGATTTTATCCTAGCCTTACATGTCATCCAGGTTCACCTGGCAGCTCAGATTCCTCCAGCGAATTCCTAAGAGAGTATGCACAGACGTCCGGGAGGAGAGGCATCAAAGAGTTCTTCGTCAGTTGTGGCTGACGTTCACAACTTATGGCTCGAGCGACAATGTCTCCTTTCCTCTCACTGGCGTCAACACTGGCCTCTCGAATGAGTATGTTGAACATTGGACCATAGAATACCCTAAGGGACTTCTGTAGAAGTGAGTTCGGGAGTTTAAAGTCGCCAGTGCGGAACATCAATAGAGGGAGAGCATAGGCAGGGTACTGCTAGAGGAGGAGGATCAGAAGCGCCTCAGGCGATGGGGCCCACACAGACCAGAACCTCAGCTGTGGAGTCATCACAAGGTTTGGTTGTGACCTCATTGCCTGGAGCAGGAGGGACCCATGGAGCGGCAGAGAACATCCTAGGATGCAGATAAGATATATCCTTCATCTTTCCCACGACACAATCTGTCTTGCGCTATGGTTGGCTTGTAAAACCCTATGATAGTCAATGATTATCGAATCTCTCTAACAGATGATAGTGCGGAACATGATGTAGTTTCCATAATTCAGGCTTGTCAGGGTCGCCGATAGAGATAACATCCACCGATGACATGCATACCTAATAACCATGGACACGTGTGAATGCCAACGGGGTCGGCTTGTGGATCCACCTCTCTTGGTGAAGGTGTTGATCGGCCAGGAGCATGATCCAAAAAATAATGTCGTCACGAGAAGATGACAGAGATGAGTTAGAGGGTGATGAGGAATGATATGAGACATGATAAGAGGCTGAAGGAGAAGGGGAAGGCGAAGGAGAGGAGGATCCCAAAGGTGAAGGGTCTGAGGGGGCGCCCCAGCAAGGGAGTCTCTAGGAATGCAGTGAGATCGTCGGTGACGATATGGATGTAACTGAGATACTCGAGGTATGAATCTACCCTTATCTTCTCCCATATTATCTTCCTTCTTCAATACATAACCCACATTCCTTATCTTACTCTGGAACACATCGACACTGATCAAGCATCTCCAGTTGAAGGAGGGGTGGAAGCTCCAATGGGAAATGTGGGGCACCGATGCTCGTTATCGAACTGACGAGTGTCGAGGGGTCCCCTTCCATGAAAACTCCTATAGCGTCTAGAGCACTAGAGGCTGATGCCATGGGTTTCTATAAGTCCCTTTCTTCGATACCGGTACTCACTGTTGGAGGACTCAACTAATTTGGGTGCTCCTTATCTGTACACTGATCACAGCACTGGAGGCTTGTCGAGCTACTGAGCCCAGACCATCCACAACCGCGCCAGTGGAAAAAATACCACCCTATCCTAAACATGACCCCAAAATTGAGTTGGGTTTGGAAATTGTTGATCAGTGAATGGCAGACATCTGTGGTGCTGCCGTCGGGTTAGGGACGGATGTCTATGATGGTGCCACCCAGATCGAGGGGAGAGAGGAAGGTCACCTATATGCTGAGGAGCATATACCCCTTGGAGGAATCTCTATGGAAGACCTTTCCACTGCTTTGCTAGCTGTCTTCCCTATCTATCGGCCTGATGATACTGAAAAATTGATGATTCCGATTTGGAAGCGGCTAAGGAGGGTAGGATGATGCGACACAAGGGATAGAAGTGAATTCGGCATTTTCTCAATTATCCCCTGGTGGAATGGCTAAAGAAGATAGGGTCACTCTACACCTGGCTGCACATCTTGTGTGATGGAGGGGCGGATGCTCAACACCTTCACCTGATGGTCCGTGATTACATGTCTGTGAAGATGCATAAGAGAATCTAGCATGCCGACGTCATCTGGTTCTAGGAGGTGTTGGAGAGCACCCAAGAATTTTTGAGTGTATAGAAGGAGGTACAACTCCTTGAGGAATAGGATAAAGAACAAAAAATTTTCATTGAAAACTGCTCTGAGCTCGTGTAGCAGTTGAGGGCCCAGCTTTCGGATGCCCAAGAAAAACTCATGGAAGTGAGTCACTAGATAAATGAGCTCCAAACTGAGCAGGCACGGGCATGGTCCAGGGTCAGCGAATTGTGCTCTGCGACCTCCATTGAAGAAAGTGTCCTTAGGGAATTGAAGTTAGTCTTGGAGGCCACTTGTGAAATAGTGGTGGCATTGGAGAGATCCATCCAAGAAGCCGACCCTTAGAGTTCCCTATTTTGGCCAAACCCATAATCTTCTCCCGTGTTATAGCTTCTTGTTCTTTTGAACTGTATGTATGGAAAAATTTACTTACATAACAATTTTCTTAACATACATGTCCATTTGGTTTAACATGATCAATCATAATCTTGATAGCAATCCATCCTTAAGCTCACGTGGGCCGTGAGATGCAAAGGAGGCTCATACTATCACTTAGTTTTATCATGCGAGCATCAACCAAGATTCGGGCATTCGATATTTGAACCTGGATTTCCTAGGAGAAAAGAGAGGCCCATCCAAAGGAAGATGATATCAGACCAATCGATGTATCTCCATCTCAATTTTCTCTAGCGCACGAGGGGGGAAATTCCAGGGGAATTGGAATTAGTCCGAACATTGGGGAATGGAAAATGTGAATCGCGGTACCAGAATTCGGAACACTATGGGAGGGGCATGTTAATAAAGGATGACTATTGACCGTGTTCATATCACAACATCCATATTGCACTAGACTAAAATGTGGAAAACAAATGATGGTCGACTGATGACCATGTTGGAAACATAAGGCCTAACTCAAATATCGTCGATCAGTATTCCGGAATGTTGGACCATGATAGTAGAAAAACCATAGGTCTATAATCCATACAATTAGGGCATCCCTTCAAACATGATCTGTTTTCTGGAACGTTGGCCCAGGATAGCAGGCGGACCATAGGTTGAGCATCCATACTATTACAGGGTCCCTTCAAATGTGATAATGGTTGAAGATTTGAATAAAGGGGCATGCAAGGCGTGAAAAGTGAAGTGGTGGTTTGTTCGAATAGAATCCAACTCTCCCAAGATTAAGCCACCCTGGGGGAGGCACATTAGGTGGATGCATTAACTTGGTCATGAATCATCCCTAATTTTAGATGGGACCTCACTGGAGAGGGAACTGTTGCCTCCCATTGTCATTATGGGTCATCCTGAACCTCCTCAGGGAAAATGCTATAGTCACACAACTCCCTAGGGTGGGGACTAGGATAAGAGGCCGACGATGGGGAAAAGGATGGGATTTGTGATTCCCGGGGCTGGACTTGAGTTGAAATGTCTGGGCATTCCTACATATCTCATAAGGATGAGAATCAAGCAGCACGTAGTTCTGTAAAGGGTCTTAGTTTAAGGTATTAGAACTCAGACCAGTTATCGATAAGGAGGGAAAGAGACACATGGTAAGGGGATTATGATTCCCGACATGAATGAGGACGAGGTCCAAATTACCATGTGTTCCCTAGGGAAGTGCTCAGGTCAAGGGATCGAACACGAAAGTTAGGCTGGGCCCGTGGGGAAGTACTCGGGCACTCCTACATATCTCATGAAGATGAGAATCGATCCATACGTAGTTCTGGGAAGGGGAACGAAACAATAAGGTACCAATGAAAAGGATTAATGGGGCGTGCATGTATATCCCTCACACCAAAAGAAGTGGCATTTGATGTATCTTGTTTATCATTTAAGGTGAATGGTTTTTCTCTTGTGGAGAGACTGACCTAGGGTAGAAATTCCTGGAATCACTACTATAATCAAGCCATATAAAGGCATTGAAAAATGGTATGGTAAAAGACAGATACCCAATGTGATGACCTCTATGATGTGGTTATCACAATGCAGTGCCGTTTTTGGTCATGCGACTAGGACAGTATTATCATAGTTTATGGTCATGTGGTCGGACCTGGGGGAATGTGCATGATTCGAGAAAGCATACATGTCGTGAATGAGTACTAGGTCCAAATCACCACCTTGCGCAACTCCGGGAAAGGAGCATTGGGCCAAGATTCCAGTGAAGGTCAAAGGATAAGGGGTTGGATATGCTATCCCCCAGTTGTGCCAGACCTGGAAGCAAGATGTTCGGGTGATCCTACGTATCCCATAGGGATGAGGATGAAGCTGGAAATAGCTCTCAGAGAAGATCCCAGTCTAGGGTCTTAGCGCTCAGATCGTGGGAGCCCCGAGAGATGATGTGTTGTAGCTTTGTCCCCCTGACTTGCGGAGGTGCACTGAGGGATAGTTCCACAAGTTTCGACATTCTACCTGGACATGATGGGGAGGAACATAGTGTCATTCATGAAAACAATATTCAAGGCGTGAAGGGGCTGGCTTGATGATTGAAGACTACTACTGACCATGTTCGCAACACAATATCCTGTCGCGATAGCCTGATATGGGAACAGAAAAATGAGCATCGACTGGTGACCATATTCATAACGTGGGATTTGTATCAATTTGGTGTCTGAAAACCTTGGGGGAATTTTCCTATAAGGGTAGGAGAGCCCTTACGCATGGTATCAATGTCATTATTTGTGGTCCCTTCGGGTGTGGAAGATAACAGGGCCCAAATTGAGGGAGACATGAAGCTTGAAAGGTGGAAGGAACATACCAATGTTGAATCTGACATGCTAGGTCCTAGACCAGAGTACTCTTAACACATTGGCAGACCACTACAAAGGGTCGAGGGCTCATCTTGAGAGCAGCCAACAGATGGAGGATTCCCTGAAGAAGGGGGAATAGTGCCAAAAACCCAACGCGAAGAAGGGAATAACCTTGTACCACACCTCTTTATCCCCCTTGTGGTGAGGGAAAATCCAAGGGGCCTAGGTGACCAGGAGATAGGGAGATATCTATGAGGTGGGGATGGTCCTGAAATCTAAATTATCAGGCGGTCTTACGTATCCCTTAATGATGGGAATTGAGGCACACATATTTCTTGAAGATATAGTTTAACATCATGTGGGACGACATACATTTTAACTTCACGCGAGAGTGAAATCGAGTTTTAGCTCATGGGGGACCATAATCCAGTTTATGGTCATGGGGGACTATAATCCAGTTTAAGGTCATGGAGGACTGAAATCCAGTTTATGGTCATGGAGGACCGTAATCCAGTTTATGGGCATGGAGGACCCTAATCCAGTTTATGGTCATGGAGGACCGTAATCCAGTTTAAGGTCATGGAGGACCGTAAGGGCCCAAATGTATGACCAAAGGCAGTTTAAGGTCATGCAGGACCATGTACTCAGGAAAAGTATTGCTTGAGGAACTTGAAATTGGTGGGAGTAGTTATACGATCACCATCCATGGTCACCAGGGTGTATGATCTATTAGGATAATCCTTGTGAACAATGAAAGGTCCTTCCCTTTTGGGCTCCAACCTGGGTGGTTTTTTTCCAGGGATCATTAGTGCATGGAGAGATAATAAAAAATCACCTTGCAGGAATGAGTGGAGGCGAACCTTCTTGTTGGAAGCTCAATCCATCCTGCTCTGATGCCTTTCTATGTTGTGCAGGGCACGAAGCCTATTCTTGTTCAGTGATTCCAATTCAGCAAGACGTATCTCAGCCACTCTATCAGGTTATTTTTGGTCATTAAACTTTGTGCAAAATTAGGAAAATTGAGTCTTGATGGGTAGGACAACCTCAGTTGCGTACAGCAGGGAATAAGGGCTCACCCGGGTGGAATTATGTGTCATCGTTTGATATGCCCAGAGGGGATTGTGGAGCTTATCTGACCAACTCTTCTTGTTCTGACCAACCATTTTATGTAGAATCTTTGAGTGGGTTTTATTGAATGCCTCAATCTGTGCATTCACATTCATGTGATAACAGGAGGTTTGGTTGGAGAGAATGTTGTACTTGGCGTACAATTTCTTCAGCTCGGCTGCTCCGAAGTTAGTGCTGTTATCAGTTACGATATCATGAGGGACCCCAAATCGATGGATGATATGGGAACTCGCGAAGTCAATGATAGAAGGGGCCTTGACTTCCCTGAGTGAAATCACCTTTTCCCACTTGGAGAATAAATCCGTAGGAGTCAAAATGAATGGGCAATGGTGAGCCGTTGCTGGTGGGTATGGTCCTATGACATCTGACCCCCAGACTGCAAAGGGCCAAGAGTACTTGGTAGCATGGAGAGGCTCCAGTGGCCGATGGAAAAAGTTAGCATAAACATAACATGCATGAAACCTTTTGGTGAACTCGATGCATTCATGGATCATGGAGGGCCAAAAAAACCTAATCTCCGAATCTGGTGAGACAGTTTGGTCTCGGCCTGATGGGAACCACATGAACCGGCATGAACCTCTTGCATGACCTATGGAATCTCAACACCTTGGATTCAATGGAGGAGAACACAATCAAATCCGTTTTTATAGAGGATATTCTGAAGGCTGGGGCAACTCTAGAGTGTAAACTACAATGCACGTCGTTGAATTCACTCGTGCTCGGCTCGTTACGACGGGAGATTACCATGTTGGAGGTAATCAACAAAAGGGTCTCTCTAGTAGGGAATTTCTTTGAACACTATATCTGATGAACCTGGGGCTCCCAACATGGAATCCCTGATGGTAAGATGGCTTACCCATGGGTCGTCGTAATCTTTTGGGGTGACGTGATAAATGAACCTCTGATTCACCATGTGGATAATTAGATCATCCTTATCAGGCACTGAAAGTGATGAAGCCAGCCTGGCGAAAGCATCTGATCGACCATTCATCGACCGAGGGACATGGATAGCCTATGACTGAGAAAGGAACTGTTCCATCAGCTAGAGAGTTCATTCAAAAAACGGTACGATCATTGGCTTTCAGACAATGTGGTTTCGATTGACCATCTTGATGACAAACTCAGAATCCCCTTTCAAATGCAAATGGGGCTAGTCAATCTCAATGGCCAGCTCGGGACCCGTAATGAGGGCCTGATGTTCTGCCTCTTAGTTAGTGTAGCCTTATGTCAACATGAATGAGTATGGCTAGATGGCTTGCACCTGGGTGATAAACATGATACCTAGGCCTACTATGTTGAGCCTAGGATCATTGATCCTCTTACAGGTGGGGATCCTGGAGGCACCATCGAAGTGCATCTTCCAACCTGGAAAGACCCGATCGACTGAGAGGATTTACTCATCAAGAAAATCCAATTCCAATGATTGGTTCACATAGGTTGGATGGGCAGCAATGAATTCTACCAATGCCTTCCCCTTGATGCCCTTCTGGTGGATTAACCTAATGTAAAACTACTGTAGGATCATCGCCCACCGTGCTAGTCGGAGAGTCCACATGGGGTGATTCATAATATACTTCTTCGAGCCTAATCGAGACACCAGCAGTACCTCATGGTGCTGCAGGTAGTGTCGCAACTTCTGCACATCATATACGAGTGCAAGGTATCTCTTCTCGATGGCAGAGTATCTGGTTTCCGTATCCAGGATCACGCAGCTAAGGTAGGAAGGACTATTCTCTACCTTTTCAATGTTCTCCTGGGTGAGAAGGGTGCCAAGAGACTACTCCAGGGCGGTGACATGGAGAATCAGCAGCTTCCTGGAGACGAGTGGCATCATGATCGGAGGCTGGAGAAAATATTGCATGATTTCTTCAAAGGTAGTAATGAAATCATCATCCCACTCATAAGTGATACCCTTCTTCATGAGGAGAGAAAAGGGATTACACTTGCCAGCTAGATTCGCCACGAATCGACGTATGTAGGCTAGGTGGACTTGGACACCCCGATGCTCCTGAATATTTCTCTCGGGGGCATATGGCCGATGGCCTTTATCTTCTCTGGGTCAATCTAGAAGTCTCAATACTGGAGAACAAAGCAACGAAACTTCTCTGAGGTGAACCTAAAAGGACACTTCAACAGGTTCATCTTCAAATGGCAGGAGCTGAGGAATCCAAACACATTATCATGGTCTTTGAGATGGTCTTGAAGATATTGGGATTTGACTCCAAAGTTTCTATATAGAATTCCACCAATGCCCCGAGGATTGTCTTGAAAATGCGATGCATGGCCCGCTGATAGGTGGAACCTGCATTCGTCAGGACAAAGGGCATAACCCAGTAACAGAAAGGACCTTGGGGAACCCTAAAAGTAGTGGAATACTCATATTTGTGGGCTATATGGATCTAATTATATCCAGAATAACCATCCATGAATGAGAGTTCCTGGAACCCGGCCATAACATTGATCAAAAATTCTGTCACCAGAAGTGGAAAATCATCCTTAAGACAGTGACAGGTGAGATTGTAGAAGTCAATGAAAACTATGATCTGTCAGTTCTTCTTCCCTACTGGCACGATGTTGGCTATCCACTTGGGGTACGAGGCCTCATTGATGAAGTTTTATTTGATGAGATATTCAACTTCAGCCGCGACCATGGCAATGTGAACAGGGTGCATCTTTCTGGGAGGCTGCTTGAACCCATAATGGTTTGTCGGGAGACAGAGACGGTGGAAGGATACCTGAGGATCTAGTCCTGGAATCTCATTATAGCTCCATTCAAACATGTCAGGGTGTTGTTTAATGAATTACACGTACGACTGCTTCTCCTCGAGGGTCAGGGCGGCACTGATCAACATGGGTCTCGGGTCTGACTTGCTACCGAGGTTAACCTATACCAGTTCATCGACCGTGGATGATACACCTTCTTCAAAGGCAGGGGAGCATCCACTATATCATCTTCTCAAATTATGGAGGGATGTTATGCGGGAGAAGCTTCTTATGAGCCTCCAAACCCTAAGGGAAGGCTAGTACCAGCTTATGTGGCAGTGCTTATTGCATCAGGAAACTCTGGGGTTTCCAAGACCATGGCAATGAAGGCTGTCGACCCGATCACATCTGGTATCTGATCAAAGGGGACACACTTCATAATATCAAAGAAGTAGTGGTGCATTGGCCAGATCTGACTTCTTACATCCTTTTGAAATAGACATCAATAGAGCACTGTCGTTTCCATTAGCCGGACATCCTGATACCAGACGGGAGTGGGAGGCTCTAGTATCACTGGAGCCTGGTTCGTATAAGAATATAAAGTGATCTTCTGATGCATCCTGGATTTGGGAGCATGTTTCTCTCTTGTACCAGAAATGATAAAAACCTGCCCCATAACGGTGGTTAGGGCCTCCAACTATTGGATTGGGAAGACGTAGGAATTATTCAGGCTTGCCCAAGGGTCGGTCGTAGTGACGATGGGCTCAACTTCACTTGCCTGAACTTGTTTATCTTTGCTCTTGTAATAGTCAGCATCCAAGAATCGGGCCTCACAAGAGGCTCAAGTAGATGCATCACCTTGGAGTAATCATACTCGACCATTAAGGGAGTACATGAGGTTTTGGTGATGTGATGAAGGGACTACCGCGTGCAGGTGGAGCCATGTCCTGCCCATCAATTCATTAAATGCAATGTCTAGGGAGATGACCATGAACTCGGTTCTAGCAATTAGGCCACAGAACAGGGTCTTCAGACAAATTTTCCCAACCGGTGTGTGCTCTGTCCTATCATATCCCTAGATTCTCAAGTCAGAGAGAGTCAAGTCTTCTTCAGATATCCCTACCTTCTGGAGTGTCCACTTCGGGATAAGGTTGATCCGGGAACTGGTGTCAACAAGACAGCAGAAAACCACTACACCATTGAATTGTCCAGTGATATAAAATGGATGGATTTTCCCCTTTATGGGAGAGCCTTTTTCTTCACCTGAAAATGAAATGACAGCCTGACATTCATCATCCTCAACTGCTTCAGCATGGAAGGCCTCTACAGCTGCTTTCTCCGTCTCAAACTGGAAGGGGCTCCTTAAAACCTTAGTGAATTCTTCGTGCATATCTGGTGACAGGCGCAGGGCTACAAGGATGGAAAAACTCCCTAGGATGGTGGCGATATGATTGAGAACATCATACCTCCACGCAAGGCGTGAAAATCTACTTGCAGGGAGTTGCTCTGCGATTGGTGGCACGATGGGCCTTGTTTGACGGATTGGCGGCTGACTGGTATTGGGTACACCCCACTTCTCACTAGTCAAAGTTCAGATGGTCGCTATCAGATGAGGACCGGGTGACTGAGATCGGCCTGTAGCAGGACGAAGTTGGTCGCCATACGGCCGATGTGGCTCTGCCTGATCTAGTAGCACAAACGGTGGTGGAGGCAGACCAGCCGACACCGGATGAAGAGGCTGCACGTCATGATTTCTACATTGGACATGTTGTCTGGTCTCAGTGGCATGCACGCCCTGTCTGGAGGTGCCAACTAACGTGCCCCGGTGGCCCGTGCGACCGTGGATCTACCGATGATTGCATCATTTGAGGAAGTTGGGGAGGTTCTCATAGTTCTACCCTTCTTCAAGACTCATATATGGATTTAGAAACTCGACGGTGTTAACAGAAGTGTAACCTTGACTATCAGTTGATTAATCATCACCCACTGGTTGGATTCTAGGTGGGATTCCCATATATGGGGGCATGAGGTCACCGAGAGTGCGAGATGACAATGACATTGGCGAGGCATGTTTCTTCTTCTTGAGCCATTGATGCTTTCTCTTCTGGGAAGAGGACGACTAGGATGATAACACATAAGTGGTGGTCGTAGCTTACGAAGCCTCTGGCTGATTCAGACGTGAACGAATGATGACATTGGTGTGGGTGAATGTCTTGCTTTCCATCCAATCAATATACTTCTGGAACCCAGGTTCATGAACCTGCAGCCACTCACCTTCGTCATCGCTACATGTATCTGATACCACAAAGACACCCGCCACATGTGCCAAGGCTAGGCCCATCCTGAAAATGTTGTTGTTAATTTTTTCATGGAGCCAGTCCTTGAACACATAGCATTTATAGATGGTGTGCCACATAATCTAGTGGTATGTGTTGTAGTTGGGGTGATCAGTGATATGTGCATATTATGGCTTCCATCACTCTGTCATTTGTTCTATTATTGGTTCTAAGGCACTGTAGAAGTAACCAGGGACCAGAGCCTCATCAAATGAGTAGGTCTGATTCCTTCTATCTAAGAAAGGGGGGTTTTGGAGCCTAACCCTGATGAGGGGCCAGAGGATCCGGTTGAGGAGGAAGAACTTGATTATCTCACCTAGGCTTCAGTGGCGCATTACGCGGGGGCACCTATAGATTTTGAGGACATTGCTGGGATGGAAGTTGTGCCCATGGTAGTGGACCTCTGCAGGGCTATGGATCTGGATCCACCGGTAGAAATTCTAGCTGGGTGAGGGCCTCTACCTATGTCACTGCGGCAGGCACAACTCTGTCAGCCCTCTTTTCCAGGATTATAGGAGGCAGTATGCATGCATGACTGGCCTGTTGTAGGGATTCTTTGAGGAGTTGGGCCTTATATGATATATCTCGGAACTCTTCGTGATAGTTCTGAGTAATAATAGAGGGAAGAAGTTCTATCTTGAAATTTCCCACTCACACCGTCCATAATTTCATCTATGTCAATGGAATGTCAAGGGAGTATGTAAGCCCCTTCTACCAGATGATGAAATCTGCAACTTTATCGTTGGGCCATTTCTTCCACCTGAAGAGGTCCACGATGTTCATCTTCCGGGTGGTAGTGCTGAACTTGTAAAGGAGCTGCCTGTGAAGGTCATCCTAGCGAGTTAAGGATCCAAAGGGGAGCTGGATGTACCAAATGAATGCCATCCCCTCTGTTGTCTGAACAAATCAGAGGAGCATGGCGGCCTCCTACTATGATGGGGTCACTAACATTGGCCCACACCTTGAGTTGAAGTGGGACAGGTGCTGCAGTGGGTCCCACATCCCATTAATGGTCGAGAAAGTGGGATTCCCAAATTCTGGGGTGTCAGCATGTCATCCACCCATGCCGGGTATGGCTTTCCATCATGCGGGATATCCACCTCTCACGTTTACAAAGCCTCCAGGCGGGCAATGATCTCCAATATTGGATTGTATGGACACGGGTCCTTGTCTAGACGAGGATTCGTAACTACGAACACGATGTTGGGATCATTGATACGGCAGCCAAGCTCAGCGGCTTGTGGATCGGTTGGTGAAGTGACCCTTGGGGTGGTTGGAGGAGCCCGAGCAAGTATACATTGATTGTCGTGCCACTCAGGAGGGTTCAGCAAGACATATTGTCCCCTCTTTCCATGAGCTCTAGCTTCCTCCCTGTTAACGAATACGGCATGATCAGTGTTTCTTAGGAGAATCCCACTGAGGGTTAGTTGTTCCTGCCCCTCCTCCCCCGTCCTAGGATCACCGTAGTTAGGTTGCTGCTCTGCAATGAATTCATACATAAGTTAATAGGCTAACATCTTCTGCTCAGCAAGATGATGTCGTAGCTTGGCCTTCTCGGGATCTTCCTTGCCTTCTGCACTAAGGTAGGTGGGTTGGAGTGCTTGACGGCTCTGACATGCTCTATGCCTTTACATACATTCCGGCATAGCAATAATTACATTATGGGTGGAGAGAGACCTAGGAGGTTCCTCTGCTGGTGAGTAATCCTCCCTGATGGGTTTAGTGGCAGCACATTCTTAGGGGTGACGTCCCCATCAAGAAGTCCCAACTCACTCTCCCCTCCTGATAGATCGGTCATGTTAACGGAATCTCTTCTGAGGGAATGTCTTCACTATCTCTAGGTGAGTCTGGATTTTGTTGAATTGCACTGAATAGGAGGGCAGCGTACTGCCCCCAGCCACAAAATTGTGCATGGAGAGTATCCTCCTCAATAATATTAAGGATTATATGGAAACTCTGAACGCATTGTCGTTGGAGGGCCCTATTATGGCCCAGTGACTCTTGGTGTCGGACCGCGGGAAGTGTGGCCTGGTTGACCAGGTAGCATTGCTCGCCAATGTATTCAAGGTGCTCTTGGCTCCTGAGATTAGTCACTCACCAGTGGAGAAGACAGAGGTGGGTCACCCAGAGGGTCTGGAAGAAACATTCAAACTCCTCCAGGGTGAGCGATTCTGGCGTACCAAAATTCGATCCGGTGACCGGCCAAAACATCTCAGGGAAGTGGACTACTGTGAAGATGATCCAAAATCTCCTTGGATAAGATTCAGGTTCTGGCCCTTGATTTCCCCACTCGTCAACTAAGGTTAGATGAGAAACTAGCAGTGGTACTGAGGCATGCCGCTAGGATGGCGGACTGGCTAGTGGAGTATATGGCGATTGGGATGATTGGCCACAGAATCTTCGGATTTCCTCTGAGCGTTTCAACGACTTGTTCGCTATATCATGATAGGATGAACCCACAACCAGGTCTCCTAAATGAACATCAGTGTCTGCCGAGGGTGGGCCATGTTACGACTCGCGTACCATTAACCCGCAAAATTGCTCTCTGTAACCTCTATCCAAGGCATCGGGTGCTCCCAGAGATGTTGGTGGTGACTGCGTGGTCGGTCTCAGAGAACATTCCAAGTTCCCATACTCCTGGATATAACGTCCGAGGGAGGACGAGATCCTATAGATCATGAATTTGGGCAGTATGAGGCTGATGCACCTCGTTACTACCCCAGACCTTGACTGGGAGGAATGGGGAGATGGATCATGCACCGATTCATACACCACCTCGGAGTCTGAGAAGCGGACTGGTCTAATTTCCATCTAACCTTCCCCATAATTACTCTTGTGGAGGTGAAGACCCGCCTTCCATTCCCTTGGTGGATCCTTGGGATAGGGATGATTTTCGAAACAGGGTCCTCTGGCCGCACTTATGCTGGGGCGGAGAGGGATTCCACACATGAATTCTAGGGTTCGAGGGGCACCGGGACAAATGTCGAAAAGGACATGGGGAGGACCTCTGTGTTGGGCGTTGGTGAAGTGGGGTTGGCTTCCACCCCTCCTATTACTATGGTGAGGAGGACCTTATCTAATTAGTATGGGGACATGGGGAGGACCTCCATGTTGGCGAGTGACCGGACATGCAATGTCTCCATACTCACGGTCCGCGGTAGGGAGAGTGTCCTCGTGCCCAGTCTGGTGAGCACAAGAAAGACCCCCACATGGAGTGTTGCTTTCACGGGAAATAAAACTACTTGGGTTAAAGGTGGCACCGGGCATACCTCTATGCTGAGGTCGGAAGTAGGGAGGGATGGAATCTTCCATAGTGTTGGTGTGGAGTGAGCCTCTACGTTGGGCGACACTTTTGCGAATTGGTCCGCAGCGGCCATCACCTATGCCGTTGATTAGGAGAGTCGACCAAACCTGCCTGTGGGGCGGTTGGGGCCTCGATCTGGGTTGCGCATATAGATACCCCTATTCAATGTATTTATGGAGTTTTGGATATGAATTAGTGGTGTCTCAGGCCATAGTAATCACAGACGTTGACTCCCCATGATGAGTGTCTTCTTCTGCTCGTGCCTGACGCTGGCACCGGGTCGAATTGACTGGAGCCAGTGGTGCAGGCGTGTGGATTACCTGCTCATATGCTCGAGGAACCGGGTGGTGGCACTGACGTGGCCTAGTGGAGGTCCTCACTGGAATACCTTGAAGCGGGACTCTGATTGGGCTGGCCCGAACGTCCCCTACCTTGTCAAGGAGTTCTGGGGACATGCTCCTGAAACGATTGAATTTTGGGGTGGGGAGCAGCGGATCCCTGCGTGGCCCTCGGGGGCGGCGTTGGCGGTGAGTAATAGATTACATGAGATCTAGGTGGGCCATGTCCCTTGTGGGGATGACCCCTCCTCCTTGTACCTGCATACAAGATCATTGATTAGCCTTTGTTGGATAATCTCTGATCCAGAGAGGGGGCGTGGGCACCCAGCGGTCATGGCGGTCGAGGCTTTCATGGGAGAGGCAAAACCAAACTGGGTAGTCATGTTGAGATTGATCATTCTCTTTCACTGACAGGAAGGTGAATGAGCTCCTTTTGAAACAACTTCATTCCTAAAAGCAAGGAGATGAACTAATTAATACTGCTAGGAAAAGAAATTGACAAACAGTGCCCATCATCGTTATGCCTTCTGTGGTTGGCAAGAGGGATCCACACTGACAACGTCACAGGACGGAATGCTCAATGTCCTGACTGTCCCAACATCTGGCGGGTTTCACATCATCTTTGATTAATTACACCTGCTACCAGATGATGAGGTCAGATGACAGGCTTATCTACTGATTCCTCGAATGCTACTTGCCTCCATGCTGAGGAGAGTGGATTCACATTGGGTTCACCATTTTCTATTTCTGAAGCTTTCGACAGGGTGCACACATCCATCACACAGAGGACGCACTCCTGCTTCCCGAAGGTGGTTGGCATCTGTTCCTTATTCAGGGATGTCTCCTCCTTGATCAAAATGGGATGATGGGATGTCTGTTCTTCCTTTCATGGATTCCTTCTCAGATCTCATCACCTAGTTCGGGTCTCCCTCATAGATTTAAAATGTAGTTCATGAATCTCTTCCTGACACCATATCATCATGGATTCAATTTAATTACGCCTCTTCTGTCAAGACCTTACAAGGATTCTGGTCCGGGTAGCAACCTTTGGTTAGAAGAGTAGTCACATTGGTGCATCACGAGTATGTCTTGACGCTGGGGATTGGAATGTCTATCGTTTATCCCTTATCATATGGATTCTCGAGGTTGCAGAATCCCGAGGTATCCTGCATCGAACACAGGGAATCCTATTCCATAAGCATGTATCTGAGGTTTTCCTTAGCTTCCCATGTTTAACATTGGGTATGCCACAAGTTTCACATCCTGCAAGGACGGATCAGACTGATTGGAACACTGGTTGGAGTGGATTATATGGAGGAACCCCATGGTGGGAACACCGATGTTGGGTCCACCACGTGGGCGGCTTCCCAAATGATGTGGAGTGGAGTGAAGTGGCATGATCTCATCAGGATGTGGTGGCCTAGGTAAGAATCAGGATGGACAATGGCTATGGGCTTGAGCCTCGAAGAGGCTTCTTACGTATCCCCGTGGCAGGAAATCAATGTTTGCATTGTTCGAAAGAAATATGGGACACCTGAGGAGGAGACCTGCTAGAATGGTCGCATAGATGGGACCCAGAGGAATTGGATCCTCTTAGATGGGACATGAGCTTCCCAAGACACATAGTCTCAAGGGAGAGATTTGGATGAGTCATGGGTGTTGGGGTTGAACCTCATGGAGGCTTCCTATGAACCATGCCTTAGCACAGATCAATGTCCCTGTAGATTGGGTGGATTTGGGCTTACACTCTGAGACGGCCCATGATGGTGGGGCTTAAACCTCATGGAGGCTTCCTACATACCATGCCTTAACACAAATCAAAACCCCCATAGTTCGGGTGGATTTGGGCTTACACTCTGAGGCTGCCCGAGATAGTTGGGCTTGATCCTCGTCATGGATTCCTATGTACCATGCCATAGCACAGATTAGAGTCTACGTAGTTCAGGTGGATTGGGGATTACACTCTGAGGTGTCTCAAGATGGTGGGGCTTGATCCTCTTGGAGGCATTCTATGTACCATGACTTAGCATGGATCAAAGTCCCCGTAATTCAGGTGGATTGGGGCTTACACTCTAAGGTGGCCCAAGATGGTGAGGCATGATCCTTGTGGAGGCTTCCAACATTCCATGCCTTAGAACTGATCAAAGTCCCCATAGTTTGGGTGGATTGGTGCTTAAACTCTAAGGTGGCCCCAGATGATGGGTCTTGAACCTCGTGAAGTCTTCCTACGTACCATGCCTTAGCATGGATCAAATTCCCCGTAGTTCGGGTGGATTAGGGATTACACTCTAAGGCATCCCAAGATGGTGGGGCTTGAACCTCTTGGATTCATCCTTTGTACCATTCCATAGCACGGATCATTATCCCCGTAGATCAAGTGGATTGGGGCTTACACTCTAAGGCAGCCTAAGATGGTGGGGCATGAACCTCGTGGAGGCTTCTTATTTTCCATGCATTAGCACAGATCAAAGTCTCCGTAGTTCAGGTGGATTGGGGCTCACACTCTGAGGGGATCCAAAATGGTGAGGCTTGAACCTTTTAAAGGATTCCTATTTTCCATGCCTTAGCACATATCAAATTCCCCACGTTCAGGTGGATTGGGGCTTACACTCTAAGGTGGCCCAAATTGTGTCATGGTCGGTGCTCACTCTAAGATCGCGGGAGTCATGCTCGGTGTGATAAACAAGAGCTAGCAAAGACCTGACGATAACGTCATGAAGGGTGAGTCCTTGGAAAATGAAGAGGGTATTACGCGTTGAGCGGCCCATGTTGTCAGGACATACTCCATGAGGGGGGCCCGTGGGCGACAAAGCACAGCGAGAGAGGGATTCACCACCCAGGACTCTGTTGGCCTTGGCACCGAGGAAGTGAGGAGGAGAAGGGGTGCTGCCTTCTGTAAGGAAAGCTAGGGGAATACACCAGGGTGGTTGCCCTTCCCGGCAGACAAACACCACTCTAATAAATCATCCCTTATAGAGGATGATCCCATCCCTTTGGAGTTGAGTGACCATGGGGAATTTCCAATTTGGGGGGACCCTGCGTGCGAGGCATGGGGCTGAGTCACAGTTTAATGTCATATGTTGAGGATTATGGATCTTGGCTATTTAACGTCATGCAGATCGGACAAGGTGGGTTTGCTCTGCATACCTATTACATACATGACGGGTACCCTCTGCCCCTTGTGGAAAGTAAGGCATCCACAAGGCCGTGACGATGGGGTGTCGTGGAGAGAACCATCGAGGGGTCCATGTTTACGTGGCTATATGAAGAAGAAATAGCAGTTAGCGTGCCTATGCAATGAACCATGAGGAGAAGCAACGCAACGTGAATGATTGTCCAATGGACTTTGAAGTTACTTCGTACAAGCATAGAAGGTCGTACAGGAAAACCACATATGATGCGGATGCCCGGGGTGCATAAGGAACTTGTGAATGGCACCCAAAAGGGGCTCATTACCTCAGGAGCACTGAGGTGAAGGGCCCGGGGGAATTGTCCGCAACCATGGGGCTTTGCGTGAAATAAATGGTTTTGGCATGAATAGCCCCGGGCTGGTGCAAAATCAGTTATTCTTGTGCGAAATAGGTTGGCTGAGGTTTTGTGCACGAAACGAAGAGATTGAGCACAAAGTATGAGGTATGGACCGAAATGAAGGATTGCGCTCAACTTGGAAAGAATGCATGCCATAGAAGGGATTTAACGCAAGGGACAGACCCTGAAGGGGTTTTTATATTAGTCTATGCCATGGGGATCTCACGTGATGGTGGACCCTCGGCGAATTGGCGTGAAAAATAACCATACATGAAGGCCATATTGCGCGTGAGTGGGAGGCGAATTTCATGCACAAGAGGAAGCTTTAATTCTTCAGCCCCGAAAATGAAGGGGCATCCTTCTATCTATAGAAATATGGTGGTGCAGAATTTAGGGCTGCAAGAAATAGTTGTGTGATAGATGTGGCGGCACGAAATATCAACCACGCCAGGAGCAGGCCTGAAATTATTTTGCGTCTGCGCTGGGGACTCTTCACGAATCCCGATACTTTCCACGCGGAACACATTCTTTCGAACACTTCACCTTTTTTAGTGTATCTCCTCCAGGACCTCCAGACCAGGTCTCTAGGTGCGAATATGACTTTGCATTGTCATTTCAAAACCTCCTTCAATACTTAAGCACTTTTCGATGTCTACATCGGTGAAACAGGCATGTATGATGTACTGTTGTTTCCATGGGGTAGACGACCTGATACCTTATGGGGGTAGGAGGATCCAGGATCACCTGATCCTGATTCATGTTGGAGTACTGGGTGATTTACCACCATTGCGTGTACATGGGCATATTATTTTCCCTTGTACAGGAGAAAACAAAACATTTCCCCATGTCAGGGGTTGTGGCCTCCAGTTGATAGATCAGGAAGATGTAGGCGTCATCCAAACCTGCCCATGGGTCAGCTGCAATCGTGACAGGTTCAATATCACTAGCCTGAATCATCTTTTCATTGATCTTGTAATAGTTATCATCTAGTTAGCGGGATTCACAAGAGGAAAAAGGAGATGCATCACCTTGGAGCACTCCCACTCGACCATTGATGGAGTACATGAAGCACTGGTGATATGATGAGGGAGCCACCACGTGTAGGTGGAGCTAAGGTATTCCCATCAATGCATTGTATTCGGTGTCTTGAGAGACAACCATAAACATAGTGCTAGAAACAAGGCCACCGAATAGTGTCTTGAAATGGATCTTCCCCGACTGGGGTCAGTTATGTCTTGTCATATCCCTGGATTCATAAATCGGAGGGAGTCATGTAATCTTCAAATAACCGTAGCTTCAACAGTGACTGAGTTGGGATTAATTTGATCCCAAATACCATGTTGACAAGATAGTGGCTAACCTCCAAGCCATTTAATTGGAAGGTGATATACAATGGGTGTATTTTCCCATGTATGGGATACCATTCATCTTCTCCAGATAAAGAAATAATGTCCTGACATTCAACGTTCTCGACCGCTTCAGCCTGAAAGTCTTCTGTAGTTGCTTCCTCCATCTAAAACTAGAGAGGGATTCATAAATCCTCAGTGAGGGCCTCAAGCATATCTCGTGATCGGAGATAGGACTTGAGGATGACAAGATTCGCTGGGAAGATGATAAGGTGCTTGAGAACATCATACATCTGTGCCAGGTGTGAGGTTCTTCTTTCAGGAGGCCGATCTGTGAGAAGAGGCACGACGGTCCCTGCCGGATGGGCTGGTAGCTGACTGGTGCGGGGCATATCCTGCTACTCCCTAGTCGAAGCCTGTGGAGTAGCTACTGTATGATGACCGAATGACTGAGACTGGCCTGTAGAAGAGAGTGGTAGGACACGATATGGTTGATGTGGCTCTGCATGATCTAGTTGTACAAACGGCGGTGAAGGTGGGCCTGAGGACACCAGATGAGGAGGTTGCGCGTTCTAAGCTCTACAATGGGCCTGCTGTCTAGTCTTAGTTGCATGCATGACCTGGCTGGAAGTTCTAACTGATGTTCATCGATGACCCAAATGGTCACGACACTGCTGATGTCAGCATCGATTTGGGACATTGAGGAGGTTCACCTGGTGCTCCTCATCATTGGGAGTAATATTGGGATTTATCAACTCCACGGTATTAACTGATGCATACCAATGACTATCACATGAAGATGAACCCATTACTAGGAGGATTCTGGAGGAATCCTTATCTTTGAAGGCATGGAATCGCCGAGTGTGCGAGACTATGATGGCGTTGGGGGGGTGTTGCTATCCCCTAGGGAGACGATGTTTTCTCTTCATGGAAGAGGTCGACTGAGATGATGATGTAGAAGTAGAGGCTGCTGCTTCTGAAGGATTTAGCTGATTCAAGCATGAATGAATGATACCATGTGCACGAGAAACTATTTGGAGAGCCATTTAGTCATAATTATTCAACAAATCGATGTTAGAAACCAAATTCCACTCACCCTCGCTATCTCTGATGTTGTCTGGACATATAGCGATGCATGAAACAAGTGTCGGAGCCGAGAAAAGCCTGAATATGTTGTTATTGACCTGGTCCTAAATCTAGTATTTGGACACATAGCATTTCTTGAGGGTGTGCCCTAGGATCCGATGATAAGGGAATTAGATGGGGTTATAAGTGAGGTTAGGCTATTCTGGTATTCTACACTCAGGAAAACACACAATCCCTTGTTCTAAGTCAATTCACAAATAGTCGGGGACCTGATTCTCATTGAACGAGTGGGCTAGGTTTCTTCTATCTGGAAAGGGGGGCCTTAGAGCATGGCCCTGAAGAGGAGATGGATGAGCCTGTCGATGAGGCAGATTAGAGTTGTATCGGCTAGGTGGTACTAACGCATTTCGCGGGGGGGGGGGGGGGGAGGGGGGAACCTGAGGATTCTGAGGTAGCCACTGTTGGGCTGCAGGTTGTGCCTGTGGTAGCGGGGCACTGCAATGTTGGGGAGGTGGATCTGCCAGTAATAATTCCAGCTGCCTGGGGGCCTCTATTTAGGAGACTGCGACTGGTTTGGCTTAGATAGACCTTCTCACAAGAACTCTGGGAGGCAACAGACCTGCCTGGCTAGCCTAGTGCAAGAATTATTTTTAGTGTTGGGACGTATCGGAGAAGTCCCTAAATCCCCCGGGGTAGTTCTAGGTTATCAGAGAGGGAACCTGTTCTGTCTTGACGTTCCCTACAAACATCATCGGTAATTTCTCCTATGTCAGTTCCATGTCAAGGGAGTATGTATGTCCTTTCCACTAGGCGATAATGTTAATGATGCACTCATTAGGCCACTATTTGCACTGGAAGTGGTCTATGATTCTTGTCTTCTATGTGGTGGAGATGAACTGGTAACAGAATTGCATTTGGAGGTCCTCCTAGTAGGTTACCAATCCGTTGGGGATCTTGTTGTACAAGAAAAACACATGCCCCTGCCATATCTCCACAATACATTGGATTTTGGCTTCCACCTGGTGTAGTAGATTCCTTAACATGATCCCAGACCTTGAGTTGAAGTTGGCTAGGTTCTTCAGTGGGTCCCCCGTCTCATTAAATGGGGAAAAGGTGGGATTCCCGAAACCAAAAGGTGTCGGCATATCATCTACCCATGATGGATTTGGCTTTCCATCAGGCTAAATCACCATCTTCCATGGTTCCAATTCCTCTAGGTGGGAAATCAATGCTTCCATTAGATCATATGGGTGGGGGTCCCTCTCTTTAAGGGGATCACAAACCATGAGCATGTTGGAAGGATAATCAAAATGGTAAGTAGGCCCAGCGGCTGGTGGAGCGGCTGGCACACAACCCTTGGGGCGGCTGGAGGATTCTGAGCTAGGTCCATTGGATTTTCGCGCTATTCGGAAGGGTTTGGCGAGACATACCATGCCCTATTGCCGTAAGTTCCGGTCTCATCCCTATCTATGGGGGCAGGATGGTGAGGGTCTCCTAGAGGCAGGTTGCCGATGGGAAGTTGTTTCTGCCCTTTCTTCCATAGCCTAGGATCACTATAGTCCGGTCGTCGCTCTGTAGCACATTCATCCAGGAGTTCATCGACCAACTTATTCTTCTCAGCATGTTGCCGACACAATTTTCCTTCTCAGGGTCTTCCATCGTCTTCTTCAATGAGGCGGACATGTCGGAGTTCTTGGCAGATATGATGTGCTCTTTACCCTTACTAGAATTATGGCTATGTACTAATGCATCGGTGGGAACAGAGTGACCTATTAGGTTTCTCTGCTATCAAGTAACCCTCCTCAATGGGTCCAATAGTGGTGGCATGCCCTCAGAGGGTAATTCCCCATCAATACCATCCAACTCATCATCCTCGTTTACTTTGTCGACCATGTTGACCATGAACCTTCCTAGAAGTATATTCTCGATACCACCTATCAGGTCGGGCTTCCGCTAGATAGAAATGAAGAGGAGGGTGGCATACTACCCCCAGCCACGTATTTCCAAGTGGGGGGAAGCCTCCTAGATGATCTTGTGGAGTATCTTGAATCAATGAATTCATTGCTCTTAGAGGACCTTACGGAGGCCAGGTGACTTGAGGAGCTAGGCCACTGGGAGCGTAGCTATATCGACTAGAGAACATTGCTACCAAATGTCTTCAAAATGAACTTGGCTCCTAGGATAAACCACTCGCTGACAACGAAGGAGAACGTGCATCACCAAGATGGTTTGGCAGAAACATTCAAACTCCTCTAGGGTGAGGGATTCCGGTGAGCGAAAATTCAGCACTCCCACAGGCCAGAACATCTCAGGGAAGTGGTACATAGTGAGGATGTTCCATAAGATCCTCATCTCATATTCAAGGTATGACCCTTGATTTCTCCACTCGTCAACAGGGTGTGTCTGCGGAACTAGTAGCGGTTCTGAGGTAGACAGCTTGGTTGATAGGCTGGCCGGTGGAGAGTACGGTGAGAAGGCTGACTGGACACTGAATCTTGTGTTGTCCTACCAAGTGTGTAGCGACCTGGCAGCCACAATGCGATATGATGGGCTAAGGGCCATATTACCAGTCTTAGGGGCTAGGGCTACTCGCGATAGGCCACGCTGCTGCTTACACTACATTAGTCCCCAAAACAGCTTTTGTGATCTCATGTTGAGGTAGAGAGAGCTTCTGGTGATGACGGTGGTGATTGCAAAATCGTGACCTACGGGGTTTCCAGAATTTCATCCTACTAGATATACCTGTGGAGGGAGGAGGTAATCCTATGGACCCCGCATTCCGGGTGTATTCTGCTGATACTCCTTCTCCCAACACCAACATTTGACTCAGATGAGTGGGGGGGGGGGTTCTTAAGATGGGTCGTTTTCCACATCAGATTCTGATAAGCGGGCTAGTATGACCTCAGTCCGGACCTTCCCAGAATTATTCAAATGGAGGCGACGACCAGCCTTCCTTCCCCTGGGTGGATCCTCAAGATAGAGTAGATTTCTGACACGAGGTCCTTCGGCTGCACTGGTGCTGGGGCAGAGAGGGTTTCCACCTGGGAAAGTCGGGGTGCGAGGAGCACTGGGATAGATGTTAAAGGGAACATGGGGAGGACCTCCATGGGTAACACTAGAGCAGTCTAGAACTCTATTGGTAATGGTTGGAAAATGGGGAGGACCTCCATGCATGTTCCCCCTCGTGACCTCTGTATGAAGAGGGTCCTTGTATTGGGCTAGATAAATATTGGTAGGACCTCCGTGCTGGGGGAGGGTGGAGTGAGGATGACCTTCATCCCTTTGGTTGATGAGGTGAGGAGGACCTTCACTAGGTGCTGAGAGGACATGGGGAGGATCCCCATGTTGAAGTGAGACTGGATATACAACTTCCATAGACCAGCGGTCAGTGGAGGGAGGAATGACCCCATACCCAGTGTAATGGGCATGAGAATGACCCCCACTCTGAGCATCACTGTTATGAGGAAGACCCTCATTTAGATTGATGGTGGCACGGGATGGACCGCTATGCTGATCCTCAAAGCAGGGAAGGTTCGCGCTTTCCATTGTAGTTGTATGGGGAGGACCTCCGTACTGGGTGTCATCCTTGCGAGTTAGTTCTCAGTAGCCACTGCTTGTGTTCGCAGACAAAATAGTTGACCAATCCAACCCATGGGGTAGTTGGGGCCTCGATATTGGTTGGGATTATAGGTTACCCTATTAAATGTATTCATAGAACTGATGATATGTGTCGATGGAGGCTCGGGCCACAGTAGTTGTCAACGTTGATGCCCCTTGGCAGGCATCCTCAGCTTGCGCCTAGCGCAGGTGTTTGGTCGGACGAAATGGAGCTGAGAGTGCAGTTACATGGTTTACCTTGTAACACCCCAAGCTTCCACAGTACGCTTCTCTTTGAATAATATAGTAGCATGTGTTGTACGCAACTTCGAGTTCCAACACACCATAACCAGTCAAACTAGCCATAATGAATAGTAATATCCACTTTATGAAATTTTATAAATTTTATCTCTCAAAATGGACTTCATTTTTTGATTTCGAATATCAAAATTATCTTATGGTGAATTTTTGGTATTTTTTAGAAAACATTCAATTTTTTATGAATTGTGAAAAAACATTGAGTTATAGTTTAAAACTGAATTTTTTTAAATAATTATTTATTTTATTTAAATTTAAATAAGGTCAAAATAGATACATAATACCTATATATGTTCATTGTAATTCAATGGAGTTAGTTTAATAATTATATTAGATATATAAAAATTTTATTGAACTTTTCACCGTCTTTTACCCACCTCCTAGGAGAATTTGGAAATTCACATAAAACATAATTTTACTGCTTCTGTGAGTGTAATTAGGAAAATCCGTGAGAAAAAATTAATATCAAGGAGTAAAATGTGGTTGAATGAGATGAAAATAATTTTTCGTGAAAAGTAACCATTTCCTTTTATTTACCACAGTTTAAAGTAACTAGGGTAATTAAGGGTAAAAATGATATTAATATTAGCCTAACACATGTTATAATTCTATTGGAAAAGTGTATCTCGACTAAAAACAAACTTAGTAATAAAATATTATCATTATGTCCACTTGGATTAGATTTGGACGTTTATTATGATTTAATTCAAAGAAGAGCTAAAAGATATAAAATCAATGTTTATTAACTAAATTTTTTTTAACATACGGTTATACATAAGATAAATTCAATTATAAATATTCATTAGAAAGAGTAAAATATTTCCTACATAATGGTTTTTATTTATAATTTTTAGACATTAAATAATTTAATTTATATATGACACATTGGTGACGCAGTAATTACTTAATTAATGAAATATTAAAATAATTGATATTATAAATATCAAAATAAATGTAATTTTATACTTTTTATGAATTAAAATAATTTTATAGGTTAATATTACATATTAGGATTGGTTATATTAATTTTTTGTGAAGTAAGAATGCTGTTATAAAATTATCAATAACAAAATACCCAATAGTGTCAAAATTGACATAAAAGAGTTTTTAACACAAATATTATATTATTATTTGATATTCTATTCCTAAAAATATATTTCTCGGTCAAAGGACTTATATAATGATATTTGTATCATTAATGGACCACTTGGGGGTCTCTTGGAGGTAAATAGAATGTTTATTAACTATATAATATAAAAATAAACAGAGACATGTTAAATTCCAAACTATTTAACTAAGAGTTAAATATAAATGATAATGATAATATAGTGACTGAAACCTGTCTAAAATATATTGGTTGAAAGTATATAGACCCATCCACACCTTGAACTTTATATAATACACTTTTGAGCCATTATAAACTGAATATGAATTTATTATAAAATAATATTTCTAGCTTTTCCAAAGGTACCCCTCACCCCTCTTAAGAAAGGGTACTCCCCCTTCTCTCTAATTTACACCTTCAAATCCATTTCTCACGGCCAAACCCTACCCAAATATTCTCTAAACTTCCTTAAATTCTACCTAAAGGCCTTATTTTGATCATAAGTCCAACCAAAGGAGCCCTTTTGATCAAATCAAAAGGAAGAAACCGAAAAAGATGTAATGTTTTCACCACCATCTTTCATGTTCCTTTCTTCTTCAACTTATTATTTCTTAGTAATTTACATTCTAAAATAATAACTCCAGAATATTATATATACTGTGATGTTATTATAAATATGTTACAACCATATTCAGTATTCCATCTGTCCTTTGAATGACATGTCACCATACGTGTGTACGTACGACCTACCGTCTCCACGACGTGGTGTAATTGTTATTCAATACATTATTATTTGGATGGGTATAATAATGATGTGTAATTCATGTAAATAATATGTATAAAATGATAATGATTTTGTATAAATGATATACCTTCCAATTATATATAATTTTAATATCACAAGAATGATATTATCGCTCGTACGTACGTACGAACCACCGTCTCCACGAACGCGGTGAGATTCATTCCCCATCGTATCCATACAAGTATAATTCACATTTTATGATTAAAAATAATGTTTAAGAACTTTATATCATTTTGTATATGAATATTATACAACCTATCCAGAAAATACGTGACATATGTTACAAAACCTATAAAATAAAATGACTAAGTTAACACTAGAAATGACAATAATACTAAGATATTATTAATAATGCAATGTTAAAAGATCATATATGATATCATATTAATGTATATGTTTGTTGTATAATTCAATAACAGTTATTTAAACATTATATAGGGGTCCAACCTACCCTCTACCAAGGAAAAAGTACAATGAAAGGGGTTTCTTATCTCACATTTAATTCCATGAGATTTCCATTGTTCACCACTTATTTATTTCATGTGGTGTGTGTACTGCCCATGATTGTATTCATTGTGTAATATAAATTAATTTATGGATATTTACATTATCATTTTATGATCCTTCTTTCATGGGTTTATGTTTCATAAGTTACCAAATAGATAAGGGAATTTGAAATTTCAATTTCCATTCATTTGGCTTTACGGATACTTCATTGATTATTTTACTCCATGATTTTGTGTGGAATAAAAATTCATTTGATTATTTCATAATTTCCACTCCCATTTCTATAGATATACTATTTATACACATAATAACTCCATTTATAAATTCTCAAGCCATCGGTATGAACATGATACGAGTAATTTTTACTCAATATCTATTTGTTGAGTTCAACATCCAATTCATTGATGTTGTTTTTACAAGAATATGTATGAATTTCCTTTGATTGATTTACAATGAATATCCAATCATATTGAGTGTATTTATATTTTTCAAACATAATTATGTCGTTGATTTATCCTTAGCCTATGGATACGACTTTTATGAGAGATTTCATCTAAATTTACATTCCATTGAGACTCCTTTGTTGTTATACACCAAATCACTACTATATGGTGTATATAATGTACTTAGACATAGTATATCATGAATCCCTTTATTATCATGATATTACAAAGTTTTTATTACCTAAATTATTTGTATTCATGTGTCTCTCTTTTGGTTAGGAACTCTAACTAAAATATCATTTTAAAATGTTTTAAAGATTTATTATTCTATATCTTTCTCATTAATGTCCATGTTTTAAAAATGGTTTTAAGGATTTATTTATATGTACATTAATGTTTTCTAATAAAAATTCCTTTTAAAAGTTTCATAGTGGTATGGGACACTTTGATTAAAAAATCTATTTGAAATGGCTTCTTGACAAATAGTGTGACTTTCAAATGTTTCTAGAAAAGGGGGACATTTCTCTCTAATAGTTTTTATGATTATTTTCATCTATGTCAATATCCATCATTATTATCAACTGAGGTTAATCTATTACAATACAATCTTCTATATTGTATTGAATGATTTATTTTTGACTATGGATGTGCTATTTTTATACCATTCATGGTTTTTGGATAAAGTATTGACATTTCTTATGCTAGTTTTAATACAAATGATTATGTTATGTTTCAAACTTTTCATATGAGGAATGCATTGGACATAGTAAGGGACGGGTGGAGCCTGATATATCTCCTCCATGCATTTTTAGGTCTCATTAGACAAACTTGTGTCTTGGCACAAGGCGTTGACAAAATCTTATTTTTAGTGTTGGCATGATGCCTTTACTCTGTGGTAATGGTAGCCTGGAATTATGCATTCCATAATTATGAAAGTGGTTATTGATATTTCATTTTATCATTTGACTAGTAGAATATCAATGTGAATAAGTAAATGGAATTATTTCCTTTCATTTTTCCATGCTATGATGAAGTTTATGTTTAAAAGGCTTTTGATTTAGTTATACATAGTCTTAAATGTTTAATCTTATTTATGAATGTTTCTTCTATAATGTTATCCTTACTGAGCATCTGAGCTCACCCCTTACTATGGTTTATTTTCCCAGGATGCAAAGAAGTATATTATGACTAACCTCTAGGGATAGTCTATAGGATCTCAGTATTGTCTATGGAGACAATATTGTTGTATTTTTTCATTTTATGATGTAATATAATGCTTATGAATGTATCTAGTACATCCAAGGATACTAAACTAATCGGCCATTTGAGACTTGATCTTTTATTATCATGCCAATGTTATGTAATAATGCACACACTCTGGGATTCTGGGGTCGGGGCATTACAGTTGGTATCGGAGGATGTTTAGTACAAACCTTTGAAACTAGATTTAGATAAACTCTTATTAGAGCACATAGACCTAAGATAGACATTAAGGATTAGTATAGAAGAACTTCCTAGAATTTTGGTATTGTATAGATTTTGTGAGTTTTACAAGCAATACATCCCGGTCTGAATACGAGCAGGTAGAGGCTACTCTGGCACAGATGTACCTAGGGATAAAACTCAAAAACACTACATTGATCTAGACTCGAATAGGATGTGGTGCACGAAAATGGGCCTTGCTGCACTCTTGGTTACGACACTCCAAGGGGATATTCATAGGATAATTTAAATTTAATTTACAAAATGATTTTAAGGATTTTAATATATGATGAGAATAAATAACATTGGTTAATACTAGGGTGTTTTTGATTGAAATTAATATGTGATGATATTTTCTAAATAATTTTATGACTATTATTACTCGCTCAATTTTTATGGTTTTAGTCAATGGCTGGGTTCCAATGAAGTCATAGTAACTTTGAGAATGACGTACAAGGTAGAAAAAATGGTGGAAATGAACAAAAAAATGGAATTTTGATAGGTGTAAAAGATAACGTGTTCATGAAAAATCATTTCTCCAAAAATAATATCAACTAAATATATATTAACAAACACCTAGAATCAACAAAGAAGGGATATGTGATGAATGAAAAGAGCTCCAGCAGTGGAGACCATGGAGAAAAGAAACCACAATTTCCATCATGTAGGAATTGTGGAAGGAGGCACCCAGGAAAGTGTCTCAATAGAACAAATTAATGCTTTACATGTGGGAAAGAAGGACATAGAGTAACGAATTACCGAGGAAAATGATGATAACTTTGGAAGAAAATAAAAATGGTCCCAGGAATCCATTTACACTACTGGAAATTCGAGCTATAGCCACGGTTCTACACTATGGCTATAGGCCCTAAAACCGTGGCTATAGGTAATAGCCACGGTTCCTCAAACATTGGCTAAGTTTGGCGTGGCTATAGGCCTAGACCTATAGCAACAGTTCCAAACTGTGGCTTTAACACTATAGCCACGGTTGAAACCATGGCTATACTAAAGGCTGGACAGACTTAATTGCCACGGTTTGAAACTGTGGAATTATGTCCCTAGCCACGGTTAATAATCGTGGCAACAAACCAATAGCCACGGTTTAAACCTTGGCTATAGGGTGTCCAAATCCATAAAAAATTACCCCCAACCCCCTGGACACCCCCCTGGACACCCCCTTGACACCCCCTCAACATCCCCTGGACACCCCCCTAGACACCCCCTTCCACCCCCTGCCACCCCCTGCCACCCCCTGCCAGTCCCCCCCTGCCACCCCCTGCCTGTCCCCCCTGCCCCCGGCCACCCCCTGTTAGTCCCCCCTGCCCCCTTCTTGTCCCCCCTACCCCCTGCTAGTCCCCCCAGCCACCCCCTGCATGTCCCCCTTCCAGCCCCCCTGTCCCCTGCTTGTCCCCCTGCCAGCCCCCATGCCCCCTGCTTGTCCCCCCCTCCAGCCCCCTACCCCCTGCCAGTCCCCCCAGCGAGCCCCCCCCCCCCCCCCGCCCAAGGATGTGTTCATGCTGAAACTGGTAAAGCACAATTCTGCTGGATATATTCTATAAGCAGATCCTCAACACGTACTCCCAACTTGATCACCTTATCAAAGAGGGTTCTCTACCATAACTAGAATTAAGTTGAAACATCCTATCAACATGGGGCACCAACAACCAACATTCATGAATAAAGATATAGAAAATAGAGAGTTCCCAACATTTTTAACACAACCAGAACATGTCTAGGAGCATCATTATAGACCTCACCCTATAGGTTACACATGACATATACTAATAGGGCTACCGCATTTACTCTACCTGCTGTTACACCTATTCATGCTCGTTCTCAGCTAGAAATTCCTCAAGGACAGCCCCCCCCCCCTCTACTAGACAGCCCCTCCCCCTTCCTGTACACCCCCCTGCTAGACACCCCTCCCCCCTGCTGGAAAGCCCACCCCCCTCCTGGACACCCCTACCCACTGCAGGACAACACCTCCCCCTACTAGATAGCCCCTCCCCCTGCCTGGACACCCCTCCCCCCTGCTGGACACCCCTCCCCCCTGCCTGGACACCCCTCCCCCCTTCTGGATAGCCCTCCCCCGTGCTGGACAGCCCCCCCTCCCCCGTGCTGGACATCCCCTCCCCTGCTGGACAGCCCCTCCCCCTGCCTAGACACCCCTCCCCCCTGCTGTACAGCCCCTCCCCCTGCCAAGACACCCCTCCCCCCTTCCACCCCCTGTTTGTCCCCTGCCTTTCCCCCCTGCCCCATGCTAGTCCCCCCTCCACCCCCTGCCACCCCCCCTGCCCCCTGCCCCTGCTAGTTCCCCCTGCCACCCCCCTCCGCCCTGCTGAACACCCCTCCCCCCTACTGGACAGCCCACCCCCCTGCTGGACACCCCTCCCCCTGCTGGACAGCCCCTCCCCCCGGCTGGACAGCCCCTCCCCCTTCCTGGACACCCCTCCCCCTGCTGGACACCCCTCACCCCTGCCTGGACACCCCGCCCCCCTGCTGGACAGCCCTCCCCCTACTGGACAGCCCCCCCATGCTGGACAGCCCCTCCCCCTGCCTGGACACCCCTCCCCATGATGGACAGCCCTCCCCCTGCCTGGACACCCCTCCCCCTGCCTGGACACCCCTCCCCCTGCCACCCCTACTTGTCCCCCTACCTTTCCCCCTACCACATGCTAGTCCCCCCTGCCCCCCTGCCACCCCCTTGCCCCCTGCCCCCAGCTTGTTCCCCCCCCCCCCTTCCACCCCCTGCTTTCCCCACTCCCAGCCAGCCCCCCTACCCCCTTCCAGTCCCCCCTGCCACCCCCTTCCAGTCCCCACCTGCTAGTCCCCCTGTCAGCCCCCCCTGCCCCCTGCCAGCCCCCCCCCCCCCCCCCCCCCCCCTGCCCCCTGCTAATCCCCCTGCCCCTGCTAGGACCCCTGCCCCCTGCTAGGCCCCCTGCTAGGACCCCTGTCAGTCCCCTGCTAGTCCCCCTGCCCACTGATCTGATAACCATGTTTACCTGATCTGATAACCACAACATCTTCAGCACTGCCAGATTCAGGTTTAACAGGTACCAATTCACTAATTCTGACATGTTTAGCAGCATGAGATAAGACAACAACAGACTAAACTACATCATATTTACAGACCATGTTTAGCACCCCTCCCCCTGCTGGACACCCCCCTGCCTGGACAGCACCCCCTTCCCTAGACAGCACCCCCTCCCTCCCCCATGGACACTGGACTCCCCCTGCATATTTACCCCTACAGGACACTGGACCCCTGCTAGACAATGGACCCATACTCCCCCCACACCTACCAGCCCCCTTGTACCCCTTCTGGACACCCCCTGGAAACTAGTTATTGGGATTCCCAAATCATATTTACCCCTATTGGACACTGGACTCCCCCAGCATATTAACCCCTGCTGGACACTGGACCCCTGATGGACACTGGCCCCATACTATAGGTTCTTATTAGGACCACCCCATACTATAGGTTCTTAGTAGTACTTGGGAAACACTTGAAACAAAATTCAGAAGTAGCTATATATGAGTAATCAAGGAAAACAGACATATAATAAGTCTGGAAAAAAATAGAATAAACTATAAAATGTTTATGGAAATAAAATAAAACATATTTGAAATTGGAAAACATTACCAGAAAAACTGTTTATCAACTAAACAAACTGCTTGGTGAAATCATGGTCACACATGCTCATCCTCAGATAAAATCTGCTTTCAATTCATGTAGTACTACATTAAACAAAACATTGGAATTATGATTTGAAATTGAGTTACCAGATTTTATAGCATCGTGCTCACTATCTATAGGTGGTGAAATAGTTATACCTAGTGCATGTGAAGTATTTGTGGGATGTTATAGGATATTTTACAGATCTGGACAGCACTGCATTTTCTCTATAGATACATTCATAACCTGCATGGTCTTAGGTTCCTAGAAAGCCCTCTTGCACCCTCTTGCAACCCCCTGGACAGCCCCCTTGAACACCCCCCTGCACCCCCATTCCCCCCTTAGTCCCCCTTGCCCCCCTGCACCCCACTGGACAGCCCCCATGCCCCAACTAGACAACCCCACTGGACATCCCCTGCACCCCCTGGATAGCCCTCCCCCCTACCGGACACCCCTCCCCCCTGCTTGGAAAGCCCCTCCCCATGCTGGACACCCCTCCCCCTACTGGATACCCCTGCCCCCTGACCCCTTCCCCCTGCACCCCACTGGACAGCCCCCATGCCCCAACTGGACAGCCCCACTAGACACACATCCACCCCTGAAGAACTACCCATGAATGTTGATTTCCCAAATGAGGCTACCCTCATAGTGGATCATGTCAAAGAGTATTAGAAAACATATTTTGATGGTGATTTTCAAAGATCGACTGAAATATTACTTAATAATTCCAATCTTAATTGAGTAGGCATGATTGGTGGTCAAGTTGTGGATGGGTTGCCTTGGTGGAGTGAAAAATGGTGGGGGAATGGGAAGGAGTTAATAGTGGCTAAATTGAAGTGGGAGCTTGGAATTGTAGGAGGGCTTGAGTTTGGATTTTTTAGTGAGAGTGGAAATGGCCGTGGAATAGCTGGTTTGATTTTGGTTGGATGGCCATAGGATTTTTATAGTGCATCGAAAAATAGTCACTAGTAGGGCTTGGTTTGGTGTGAAATTCAGTCAAACGGTTGTGGGAACCATCATGTAAGCAACTACAAAATACAGACCAGAGCTAGTCTCCTTTATAGTGAAGACTCTACATGGAAACTCTTCAAGAAAACCAGGTCTCTAGTTGCATCTTTGTCCATAACAATCATGCCCTATTTGCATAGGCCCAAATAGTCCTCCCTTTGCCAGCTTGTGGGGGAAATGTGGGAACTCCAGCATGAAATAGGCCCTCAGAATAAAACATCCTCTTTGGAATTGAATCAAACAGATTGTGTGAAGCCTTTAAAACTCAACTTGGCAATGATCATCCTCTTCCAATGATGCTACATGAGATGAGGGAATTATGGAAGGAATTTCATCTAAAACATCCAAAAGCAGACATTGAATTTCCATCACAACAGGCTGATCCGGTTCAGATGACATGTGCAGAGGATGAGGATGACCAGGTTTGGAAAACATGTGTAGAGGATGAGGGAAAAGAAGAATTACCGAACAAATATTATGTGATACATGTACAATAAAATATGCTAGACAATTCCAAACCAATGTTTTCAGTTGAATTGAGCTTCTGTACCATCTGCTATGTACATTTTGTGGAAAGATGGATGAGAGGCAGCGCTGAGAGGAGATATAGTTTAGGAATGAGGAAATACGAAAAATTATAGAGCTGACCATTCAATGATTCTCTAAGGAGGAGTAACCGCCATATGGTGTCGTCCAGGAGCAGGGCCAAATCATGGCGTGAACGCGGCGTGACCGCGGCGTGACCGCGGTGTGACCGCGGCGTGACCGTGGTGTGACCGCGGCATGACCGCCGCAGGGTTTCGTCCTGAAGGAGTAACTGCCGCAGGGTGTCATCCTGGAGCAGGGCCAAATCACGGCGTGACCGCGGCGTACCGCGGCATGACCGTGGTGTGACGGCGGCGTGACCACTGCAGGGTGTCATCCTAGAGGAGTAACCGTCGTAGGGTGTCATCCTGGAGCAGGGCCAAATCACGGCGTGACCGCGGCGTGACCATTGGGTGACCACGCCGTGACCGCGCCGTGACCGCGGTGTGACCGCGGCGTGACCGCGGCGTGCCCGCCGCAGGGTGTCATCCTGGAGGAGTAACCACCGCAGGGTGTCGTCCTGGAGCAGGGTCAAATCACGGCGTGACCGCGGCGTCACTGCGGCGTGAACGCGGCGTGACAGCGGCGTGACCGCGGGGTGACCGCGGCGTGACCGCAGCATGACCACAACGTGTTGTCCCGGTCCAGCGACATCCGCGAGGCAACATCTTCCACTTAGTTTCAAATAGGATGATATGGATGGCATGAGAGGATGTTTTCTAAGAAGATTTAAAGAAATGAATGCTAATCTGTGATGACTAGAGGATTGGATGACCCCTTATATTCCTAATTTTGTGTGGTTTGGTGATCTAGAAATGTGTAGGAATACCTAGAGGAATACCCCATGGGATCAGGAAAATCAAAGGTTACATAACATGTAATCTGATAGTACTGGTACTGTGGGACCCCTGTGTTGTGAAACTGGGCTTTTGGTTGGATTTAAATATCACATGCAATGTGACATGGTCACACAACATGGGACCCATCTTAAAAGTATAACAGCACTTAAAGATTGTCTTGGTTCAAATAACTGTTTTAATAAAAAGATGGAAACCCCCTACAGGGATATAAAAAGGGTCAAGTACGATGTGTTATTTATGACTAACTATGACATCAAGTATAAGGAAATCATCAATGCAATAATGTTAAGGAAGGTATACCACTGTGATTTTTCGCAGACAGTGCACCTCCGTTGGAGGGGTTTTATTACAAAAAAAGGACTTATTTATCAAACGAAACAATTATCTGAACTAACACTTATTCAAGAATTTAAATTTAATATAAACATCAAAAATTAAGAAGGCATCTAAATTCAATTTAAAACATTCTTGAATTAAATGGGCTAGGAGAGGGACCCTACCTCAACCTCATAGCAATAAAAATGAAATTTTGTATAGAAACAATTCAATTACATAGAATAAAATCCTGAGAATAAAATACCATATTCAAGATATACATTCCCAGGGGATATGGATTCCTGTATAAATAACCAAACTAATAAGTCTGAATAGATGCTAGTAGCATCCATGATTAAAAATAGCACAAGATAACACATAACATTCTAAGTGCAGGAAAACTAAATTTGATATATCAAATGAACAAAGTGTACCACTCTTCGCTTGTATGCATGGAACTGTTCCACTAAATCAACAATAACTTCCTACTTGAGACCCTGCAAGAAAACACAAACATTACCAGTAGCTAAGGTAGAGATTTCCATTGAAAACTCAAAAAGCTTTTACAAGTGAATAATTCATCGATTTCAAATTCCAGAACTTTTTATCAGAAACGCAATCACACCTACCCCCCACTGAACACCCCTGGACACCACCCACTGGACACCCCTGGACACCACCACCTGGACCCTCACTGGACACCCTTAGACACCACACCTGGACACCACCTGGACCCCGTAAACCCCGAGACACCCCCTGGACACCACCACTGGACCCCCTCCCCCTCCTGGATAGCCCCCCCTGCTTGACAACCCCCCTGCTGGACAGCCCCCCTGCTGGACAACCCCCATGCTGGCCCAATGAAATTTCCTCATTATTGTCATAGCAGAATAGAGTTTTAGGATAGGGTGTAAGGTTACATTCAGTGAAAACCTAATCATTAAGTTTCCATAATGGACAAACTAGTGATGGCGGTATCGGAACTGGATAAAAGAGAGAGCTTATCCTTGTCAGGCTTATGGTGAGCTGGGAATTAGTTTTTGGGAAATGTGGGTGTAAACAAAACAGTATGGATGGTTCAAGAACTTTTCTAAATTTTGAGTGCTTTGAGGACATGAAACCCGACTTGCATGTTGTTCTGTTCGACACCTTGGTGGTGGGTGGGGGTTATTAAATTTAGGGGTTGCTGTTGGTGGGGGGATACGAATTGTTTAGTATTGCTTTTAGCTATAGGAGCTGAATTGGATAAGGTTTCTATTAAATTTATCACAATAACGGGGTCAAATATTAGTTACTAATTAGAAGATTAGTATACTCAAATAACTTTTTAGGTGGATCTTTTTGGCTTGAAGGTGGTTATGGTTTCATTTGGCGGGTTGGTGCCAATTTCCTTATATTTGCATGTGTGATTTCTAAGAGTGTCCAACACAAATTTGTTCTTGGTGTAGGTTCATCTTCTTATACCTGATTTTCTTGACTCTTAGAGGATCATGGGGCTGAGTATTGTTTCTACACAACATGAGGATCTGTTGGGAGAATAGTAGGGTGATTCAGCAATTCAAATTTTTTTTCATGAGATCAGTAGACTATTTTTTAAGACACCCAACTATTGAACTTCTAATATTTTTATAATAATTTTTTCCCACTGTCCTTCATCCGAGTCAATGGTGGAAACATATAAATCATGTTGTGGTGGCAGTCCCAGCATCACATTCCTAGAATCTATCACCCTATACATGAAAAATTTGAAGAAAAAACTCTCTTGAATGTTGTGTCATAGCATCCATTGGAAGAGATAATATTATGGTCAGTCATCAAGACATGCATCATCATCCCTGTTCAGCATTGGTAGGTGAATAACGTTATAATTTATAGTGTCTAAAAAGTATCAATAGACATGATCTTATCATAATTAGTAGATTTTCTTCCTTTTCTCTATTAATTGATTTCTTTTGGATCACCTCTTCTAGTCGTTTCAATGAAGATGATGTTTTTGACATCTAGGGGGACCTGCACTATTCTGTGCAGGGCCTAGAGTTCCTACTAGTGTAGGGGGTATATTAAGCATAACAGAAGCTATTTCATCTCTTACCACTATTTTTTCTTGGGGCTGATGGAGTTTCCCTGGACATGAGATCAGTACTTTTCAAGGAATCCTCAATTCGTTGGGAAACGGTAGAGAAATATCGTTCCCCACCTGTATACATCAACAAGATGATTTTTTTTTGACATCTCGTCATGGGGATTATTGATGCACATGGAAAAAATAGAATTCATTTTTCCATAACAACATAAATTTAAAAACAACAAAATAATAAAAATAGAATGCAATAGAATAAACAAAAATAATAACTAATCCAAAACAGAATGCAAAAATAGAATGAAATAGAACAAACAAAATAATGAAAATAGAATTCATGTTTGGACACCCCCACCCCTACAATGAAAGAAATTTTCAAGATGATGAAGAATTGCAAAGAGTTTATCTGAAAAGTGTTTGAAAATGTTGTTCAAAAAGTGATCCATGCTTTCGAGAAATTTCATAAAGTATCCATGAATGTCAGTGATGCTCAGTTCGAAGTGAATATTAAGAAAATAAAAGAGTTTAACGACTCTTTATTTGAAAGATTCCAAATGCGAGGATCACCCCCCTACCGCCTTCCAACCCCCTGTATAGCTTCCCTTGCACCCCCTGCACATCCCCCTTGCACCCCCTGCACATCCCCCTTGCACCCCCTACACATCCCCCCTCCCCCCTAGACAACCCCCTGGACACCCATCCCTCCCCCATAGAAAACCCCATGGACACCCCTCCCTCCCCCATAGACACCCACCATGGACACCCCCCCCCCCCCCTCAGACACCCCTCCCTCACCCCCTAGACCCCCTGATAAGTGCAGAATTGTAAAGAAATTCTGCAATCCATTCTCTATTAATACTTCGTTGAAAGATTCTCTGAAAGGAAAAAATATTAATAGAAAAAACTATGTTAGAAAAAAATACAATGTAGGTTAAAAATAGGTCACCTGGGATAACAATTATACTACTAGTAAATCCTAGGAAGACTTAGTAGAGGTTTAAGAATCCCAAGGATGTGTTCATGCTGAAACTGGTAACTCTAATGGTGAGGAAATACTAAGTAATTTTTCTAAACAATCCTTATTTTTACAAGAGGCATCAGATTATATTCTCTCTTTTTCTTTAAATATGCAGTCTGAATCCCTCTTTTGGAGTTCATTACCTCAGAATTATTAAAAACATTTGATATGGATGACAGACTTCCAACTGGATTTTCTCAGGCTGCTCTCTCTATGAAACTGTAAGAGCACACACCTTATCAACATATAAACATCAGTATAAAAGATTCACACCCTATAATGAAAGGATTACAAACTAGGGAAGATTATTTTAGTTTGGGGATTCAGCTCACTATAAAGCAAGTTTATTCTACCTACCATTCCAACAAGAATGATTTGAGAAGCTCCAATTAAAAAAGTGAAACTGTGAAATAATAGAAAGGGGGACTTTCCCCCATTTAGAAACAATGATGTGTATCCTCTATGTTCTGTGAAAGATATCACTTGTATTGAAATAATTTTCATGGTTTTCTATCATAATGTTACTAATCCTTCCATTTTTTGAGTGGAAAACCAAATTATCACTTTCACCTTCCTTAACGAGGGTCAGATCTCTTTTTGTTAAATGGTTTATGCTTTCTACTCTTACATTAGTCGAAGAACTCATTAGAAACACATGAATGAGATTTCAAGAGTTATATTAGATCCCTCGGTTATAATGGGAGATTCCAATGCTATTTTACTTGCAGATGACAAGATTGGACATGTTTACAATGTTACCACAATGAGATATTTCAGAGCTTGTATTGAGGAATGAAAACTTATTGAAACCAATCTGATTAGTGCCAAATACACTTGGTATAGGAGGAATCTAAATAGAAGTAGGGCATGTAGGGTTGACCGTGCCATTGGTAAACACTCCCTTCATGGAAGTTGGAAAACCATCTCATGTGCCACTCTAGTAAAGCACAATTCTGATCACCATCCAATTCTTACAACCTTCAGATGCTTTCCCTGAAATTTGGAATTCAATCAACCAATCCATGATTACATCCTTAGATATTATCCACCAAGGAAAAGAGTAAAATTAAGGATACCCTGCAACCACATACTGAAGTGGTTGAACCCATTACACATGAGGAAGGATTTTCTCAATAGGTAGAAGATTTGAAATAATTGAGAAGAATCAATGAATAACTTCTCTGAGGTAGCGTTCCTACTGGATATATTCTATAAGCAGATCCTCAACTCATTCTCCCAACTTGAGAACCTTATCGAAGAGGGTTCTCTACCGCAACTAGAATTAAGATGAAACATCCTATCAACATGGGGTACCAACAACCAACATACATGAATCAAGAAATAGAAAATAGAGAGTTCCCAACATTTTTTACACAACCAAAACATGTCTAGGAGGATCATTACAGACCGCACCCTATAGGTTACACATGACATATACTAATAGGGATGCCACATTTTACTCTACCTGATGTTGAACCTATTCATGCTCCTTCTCAGCTAGACATTCCTCAAGGGCTCATAAAAACTATTGATTCTCTAATGGATTTATTATAATCCGTAGAGGTATAGTGGGAATTGGTATAACTATAAAACAAGACTTACCCTAAAAGGGTGGTCTGAATTTTCCCCACTAAATTTGGGAAACACTACATTTCCAATTTTCAATGGTTTAGGGGACCCAAAGAAGAATTTGACCCATTTTGTGTCCCGTTCTGATTCCATGATGGGGACCCCTAAAAAATAATTTGTGAAACCCAAGATAATTATATAGAAATTATAGGGACCAAAATTTTTAGGGTACACCGGTTCATCAACTCAATCAATTACAGGGTGGGAAGATATCAATTGGATGTTTCTGTTCCAATTCAGCTTGATTCTATAGAAGAAAACCATACTAAATCTTTCAAATTACAAATGGTAGGATAATGAGAGGGTTTTATATTTCATTTCGTGGTGAAATGAGTTGACATACTCCTTAAGCCAACATTTTCCTCAAGAATATTTTTTGTTCATCTGTATATAGAATCTTCATGATGATTATCACATACCACTCACCCATGTTAAATATATAGGAGTGTTTTGGGATCTTGCCACTATTTCATAAATAAGGGAAGAATTCATAGAATGAATCCACTCTAAGTCCTATTTAATTCCCCCTACTGGACACCCCTCCCCCCTGCTGGACATCCCCTCCCCCTGCCTGGACACCCCTCCCCCCTGCTGGACAACCCCTCCCCCTGCCTGGACACCCCCCCTGCTGGACACCCCTCCCCCCTACTGAGCACCCCTCCCCCCTGCTGGACACCCCCCCTGCTGGACACCCCTCCCCCTGTGGGACAACCCCTCCCCCCTGCTGGAAAGCCCCTCCCCCTGCCTGGACACCCGTCCCTCCCTACTGGACATCCCCTCCCCCTGCCTGGACACCCCTCCCCCTGTTGGATACCCCTCCCCCCTGCTGGACAGCCCTCCCCCTGCTGCATAGCCCCCCCTGCTAGACAGCCCTCCCTCTGCTGGGCAGCCCTCCCCCTGCTGGACATCCCTCCCCCCTTCCGGGCAGCCCTCCCCCTGCCGGACATCCCCTCCCCCCGGACACCCCTCCCCCTGCCCCCTCCCGCCCTCCACCCTACCCCCTGCACCCCTCCACCCCTGCCCCCTGCCCCCTCCACCCATCCCCATATCATACATCAATACATCTCAAAGATATTATCAAAAACACTTCAATACATAAAATGACTATTTTCAACAAATATAATAAAAGACCAAAATATATGATGCAAGAACCACAAATCAAAGACTCCTCTCAACATATATGATGTAGTATGGTAAAAAGAAATAAATGAACTTACCAGCATGTTACCATCATACAAAATGGTGCCTTAAGAGTAGTTTCGGTGCATATTTCTTTTTCACCTTATGCCTATATTTTACATACAAGAAATAAATAAAAAAAGATGAAAATAAATCAGAAGTAATTATGCAGAGAATAAATAATTGATAAGAAATATATTTGTGTTTATTTTACTAAATACAAACATGTATCCTGCACAAATAGTAGTTGCAAGAACCACAAATCAAATCTTACTTGAGAGGAAAATGTTTTGTTTTGAAAAGTTACTATTAGAAATTAGAGCTTCAAAAATTTCATCAACAGTTGCACCCTATCTTCATCAAACTGTAATAGGTTTATGGAAGAATTAAGGTGATACAATCATATCGAGCACAACAATTGAGTACCGTAGAATTCAACTCATAAAAAATATTTTAGAATTGCAACCATAAAACTATGATTAAAATTTTATTTTATGTTTGTAAAACTACATGTGAACAAAATAATATGTTAAAATAACTCAAATCAAAACCAATAACTGAGAAGTGAAGTTCACATAGATGCCCATTACCAAGAATGGATGTTCCCCCTTGCTTTTCGGTTGCATGCCAACGTGCCCTAATTAGAACCAACACCAACCACCTCGTCCTATGGTAGAAATTATTAATTAGATATATGCATAAATTTGTAACAATAATGATTTTTTATCTAATTACAAACAAAGCATATAACTAATATATTAAAAACAAAAGTAATGAAGAACATAGAGTTCAAACAATCACACAAAATGCATGAATGATACCCACTAGTTACTATATTAACAACTTCAACACATATTCATGGGTTTTAATGTAGATTCATGTTAACATTTGATGTTCAAAAAATATTTTTAGTAAAACATTAAAATAAGAATACACACCAGAATTTCAATACACAGAGGTAGTAAAAAAGGAAGCAACAACCAACAGATATAACAAGATGATTTCAGCATACAAAATATATTAAAAGGCAACTTCCAACCATTTATTTCAACTAAAAAAAGAAATGAATTTTCAAGATTAAGTATAAAAATTACAGAATTTAAACTATTACTCCCATGGTGTAGATGCTCTATTCATTTGAGATCATTGGAAACAATTACCCTTCTTTTCTTATTGACTAAATACCTTTGATTTACAAAATTTCATCTCCTATAACTGTAAACATATACATTAATTTATAAAATTTAAATTTCAAAATAGAACAAATTTGGTGGTTTAATTTAGAGATTTGGTAGTTTCTATGGGTCATGGTTAGTGCATCCTATAATGGAAATGAAATTGGATTCGATAGAGTAGATGATGGAATGGTTTCTACAATAATTAAGACTCATGGAAATGAAGATAGATGAAGTGCTAATGCCATCCGAGTAGTATCGAGTGTATGAAAAATGATTTAAGGGGCTATCAAATAGAAGAATCGAAGAATTATTATCAAGTAAACACTGCGACAAATAGAAGAATCGAAGAACCCATCATTAACGCACTAGTGCGAGGAGGGCGCAGCGAGGAGGGCGCGACGCGGAGGAGGCGTCGGCGAGGAGGCGTCGGGGAGGAGGGAGTGGCGAGGAGGCGTCAGAAAGGAGGGCACGAGGAGGAGGAGGGTGTGGTGAGGAGTGCATGACGAGGAGGGTGCAGTGCGGAGGAGGCGTCAGCGATGAGGCTTCAGGGAGTAGGAGGGCGCGGCGAGGAGGAGGAATCGTGAGGTGGGGGGAGAAGTAGCCCGATAGTTTTGCGAAAAAATGGGGCTGCTGCATATATCCACGGATGAAGATATTAACGTGGTAGTATATAAGATATAGCCACGAACCTATAGAACTGTGGCTATAGGTCTGTGGCTATAGGTCAGATTTGTAGTAGTGTTATAGTCATTTGCCGAAAATGTAGGGGACCTGGATGTTACCCAAGTGAATGCCCTATTCTATAAGATATTTTCTTGGTCAAAGAAGAAGCAATGTGGAAAAAAATGGTTGCGGAAATTTTTAAAACCACTAGTACCCATTAATAATGGGACTAATTTGGAATAATTTTCTATTGTATATTCCACCCAGTAGATTGTCATGTGAAATTGATATTTGAGGAAGACTTATCTTTTCTCTTGTGGATATAGTTATAAATAGAGATTTGGTTTTATATGATCATTGGGTTTGATGCAATTACAAGTTATTATATTTTGGGATGAAAATGCATGGTATGAGATAACATTTGTGGTTAAATTATGTTATGGGTATTTTGATAAAATTTATCTCATTTTTTTAATTTTATAAAATATAGTTTTTGAAAAAGGACAACATGCAAACCATGTTACAACCCGTCACGTCGGACAAAGATGTGGGAATCAAACCCACAACCAAAGTGCGATTGGAATTTATCGCCTACCACTGGACTACGTGAAGTCCCTGATTAGTGTGACTAATTATTTTCAGTTTAGTTATTTTATTGATCAATAATAAGTTTTTTTGGGATCTTAAGTCTTATCAAATGAATACCCTTAGTATAGGAAAATGATTCGGTGATTAAGTGATAAATGTTATTATGGAAGATGTTCACTTTTTTTGGAACACTATATGCCCACGGAAAATTGACTATTATGGGATTTTATTTGAGAATAAATTGTGGGAATTTACCTATGTTATTATTGTTTATTTATAGTGGTTTGTGTTATTTATTGAAATGAATTACCAATAACAGAGATTATGTGATTATGTTAATTAATTTTAAGTATGTGAATTTAAGAGTAGTTGATGTAATTTTGAAATACAATTTAACGTAGAAGATTATATATAACCAAATTATTCTATGTTTTGTGTTTCATTATTAGTTTGGATTTTATTGAAGGATTTTAAGGACAATTGTTTATTGAATGGTATTTATTTAACATTGGGGTATTGTTGGTTCTGTTTTAGAAACTAATATTAGTGTTTCTTTCTCTAATGGAATATGCTATTGGGGGATCATCAGATCTTATACTAACCATTTTGGTTTTGATTAATCTATAATTACAAGGTAAATATATAGTTTATCCTTCGTGGATCATTTTATTCTATAGATGTTTATTCTAGCTCTTCCAGTGTGGCCAAGTCTTCTTGAATACTCATTGTTTAAAAAAATGTGTTAGTGGTAAAAATTTATTAAAGAATTAAACACTATTTAAAAAGTAATTTATCTATTTATGTTATTAATAAATATCCAAAATTAATTCCTCGTCTTTATGTAATGTATCATAAAACATAGAAATGTTGTCAGTTTACTTTTCCTACTGGGAGACTAATAACCGTTTGTCCCATCACAAGTTTGTGGTTTTCTTTTTATTATCTTTATCCAGATCATTTTTTATATCCCTCTTCATCAGAACATGAAAGTTATTTTATCATCCATATCAATTTTTTCCTACATGGAATCCTAGTATGGTTTATCTTGGGTGAACCTTGTACTTCTCTGCCTTTATTTTAAAGTGATAATTTTATTGAATCTTTTTTTGATGTGGGACTTTCAATTATATTTCAAAGACCAATTTTAAAAATTTCTAGGATGCCTTTTTTTGAAGGAGGGGTGAATGTAACACCCTATGCTTCCACAGTATGCTTCTCTTTGAATAATATAGTAGCGTGTGTTGTATGAAACTTCTAGTTCTAACACACCAAAACCAATCCAACTAGCCATTATGAATAGTAATACCCACTTTTTAAAATTTTATAAATTTTATCTCTCAAAATGGACTTCATTTTTGGATTCAGAATATCAAAATTAGCTTAGGGTGAATTTTTTGTATTTTTCTAAAAACATTAGATTTTTTATGAATACTGAAAAAAATGAGTTATAGTTCAAAGCCAAATTACTATTTTAATAATTATATATTTTATTTAAATTTAATTATGGTCAAATAGATACATAATACCTATATAACTTAAATGTAATTTATTGGAGTTATTTTAAAATTATTTTAGATATATTAAAATTTTATAAAAATTATCACCATATTTTACCCATCTCCTAGGAGAATTTGGAAATTCACATAATACATAATTTTACCTCTTCTGTGAGTGGAATTTAGGAAATCCGAGAGGCACGGTTAATATCAAGGAGTGAAATGCGGTTCAATGAGATGAAAATAATTGTTGGTGAATAGTTACTTTTTACTTTTATTTACCACGGTTAAAAGTAAATAGGGTAATTAAGGGTAAAAATTATATTAATATTACCCTAACACTTGTAATAATTCAATTGTACATGTTTATATCGACCAAAAAAAACCTCATTAATAAAATATTATCATATAGGTCCACTTGAATTAGATTAGGACATTTATTATTATTTAATTCAAAGAAGAGTAAAAAGAGATAAAATCAAACTTTAATAACTAAAACATTTTTAATATAGGGTTATACAAAAGATAAATTCGATTATAAATATTCAATATAAATCTCAATATATATCCTACATAATGGTATTTTATTTATAATTTTTAGGCATTAAATAATTTATTTTATTTATGACACAATGGTGAGGCAGAAATTACCTAATTAATGAAATATTAAAATAATAGATATTAAAAATATCAAAATAAATGTAATTTGAGACTTTTTATGAATTAAAATAATTTTCTAGGTTAATATGACATACTATGATTGGTTATATAATTTTTTTTAAGTAATAATGCTGTAATGAAATTATCAAAAACAAAATACCCAATAGTGTCAAAATTGACATAAAAGAGTTGTTAAAACAAATATTATATTATTAATTGATATTCTATTCTTAACAATCAATGGATCGCCCCAAGGACTTATATAATGATAGGTGCATAATTAATGGAGAACTTGGGGGTTGCATAGAGGTATATATTATGTTTATCAACCATATTATATAAAAATAAAAAGAGACATGGTAAGTGTCAAACTATTTAACTAAGAGTTTAATATAAATGATAAGGTTAATATAGTGAAAAAAACCTATCTAAATTCTATTGGTTCAAATTATTTCTACCCATTCCCACCATTAACATTAAATAATACACTTTTTATCCCTTAGAAACCAAATATTATTTTATTATAAAATAATATTTCTAGCTTTTCCAACGGTGACCCTCACCCCTCTTATAAAAGGGTACTCACACTTGTCTCTAACTTACACCTTCATAGATTTTTGTATCAGCCAACCCCTACCCAAGTATTATTTAAACTTCCCTCTCATTAACCTAGAAGCATTAGTTTTATCATAAATCCATCCTATAAAGCCCTTTTGATCAAATCAAAAGGAAGAAACTGAAGAAGTGGTAATGTTTTCACCAACCTCTTTCAGGTTCCTTTCTTCTTCAACTTCTTCTTTCATTGAAATTTCAATTATAAAACAATAAATCCAATATCATTTATATCCTGTGATGTTATTATAAATATGGTACAACCATATTCAGTATTCTATCAATCATTTGAATGAAATGTCACCATACGTGTGTACGTACGACCTACCTTCTCCACATCGTGGTGTAATTGTTATTCAATACATTATTATTTGGATGGGTATAATAATGATGTGTAAATCATGTAAATATTATTTATAACATGATTATTATTCTTTATATATGATATACCATCCAATTATATATGATTTTAATATCAAAAGAATGATATTATCGCTCGTAGGTACGTACGGACTATCGTCTCAACGAATGTGATGAGAGTCATTCCCCTTCATATCAATACAAGTATAATTCCAATTTTATCATTAAAAATAATTTTTAAGGACTTTATATCATTTTTTATACGAATAATATACAACCTATCAATATCAAACACGACTTATGTAATAAAATATATAAAAGAAAACGAGTAAGTTAACAAACGAAATGACGATAATACTAAGATATTATAAATAATGAAATGTTAAAAGATCACATATGACAACATATTAATGTATATAATTCTTGAAAAATTCAATAAAAATTATTTATCCCTTGACCAGGGATAAAGTACAAAGTAATGGGTTTCTTATCTCACTTTTAATTCCATGAGATTTCCATTGTTCACCACTTATATATTTCATGTGGTGTGTGTACTTCACATGATTGTATTAATTGTGTAATATACATTAATTTATTGATATTTAAATCATCATTTTATGATCCTTCTTTCATGGGTGTATGTTTCGTAAGTTAGAAAATCGATAAGGGAATTTGAAATTTGAATTTCCACTCATTTGGCTTCACGCATACTTCATTGATTATTTTACTCAAAGATTATGTGTGGAATCACAATTCATTTGATTATTTCATAATTTCCACTCCCATTTATGTGGATAAACTTCTGAAACACATAATCACTCCATTGATAAATTCTCAAGTCATTGGTATGAACATGATAAAAGTAATTTTTACTGAATCTTGATTTTTTGAGTTAAACATCCAATTCATTGGTGTTGTTTTTACAAGAATATATGTGAATGTCCCTTGATATTTTTACACTGAATATCCAATCATATTAATTTTATTTATATTTTTCAAACATTATTTTGTTGTTTATATATCTTTAACCTAAGGATATGGCCTTTATGAGAGATTTCATCTCAAATTACATTCCATTGCGACTCCATTGTTGTTATTAACCAAATAACATTTATGTGGTGTATATAAGGTACTTTGACATAGTATATCATGAATCGATTTATTCTCATGATATTACAACGTTTTTGTTACCTCAATTATTTTTATTCATGAGTCTCTCTTTTGGATAGTAACTCTAACTAAAATATCATTTTAAAATGTTTTAATGATTTATTATTCTAAATATTTCTCATTAATTTACATGTTTTCAAAATGGTTTTATGGTTTTATTTATATAGAAATTAATGTTTTCAAATCAAAATTCCTTTTAGAAGTTTCAAAGTGGTATTGGACACTTTGATTCAAAAATCTATTACAAAGGGTTCTTGACAAATAGTGTGACTTTTAAATGTTATCAAAAAAGGGGACATTTCTCTCTAATAGTTTTGAGGATTATTTTCATCTATGTAAATATCCTTCATTATTATCAATTGAGGTTAATCTATTACAATACAATATTCTATATTATATTGAATGAGTTATGTTTGACTGTGGATGTGTTATTTTTATTCCATTCATGGTTTGTGGATAAAGTATTGACATTTCTTATGCTAGTTTTAATATGAATGTTTATGTTATGTTTCAAACATATCATATGAGGAATGAATTGGAATTAGTACATGACGGGTGGAGCCCGCTATAGTTCCTCAATGAATCAGTAGGAATCATGAGACAAACTAGTGTCTTGGCACTAGGCCTTGAAGAAATATTATTTTTATTCTTGGCATGAGGCCTTGACTATGTGGTTATGATAGTCTGGACTTATGTATTCCATCATTATGAAAGTGGTTATTTATATTTAATGTGATCATTCGACTAGTAGAATATCAATTTGAATAAGTAAATGGAATTATTTCATTTCATTTTTTCCATATTATGCTGAAGTTTATGTTTAAAAGGCATTTGTTTTAGTTATACATTGTCTTAAATGTTTATGCTTATTTATGAATGTTTCTGCTATAATGTTATCCTTACTGAGCATCTGAGGTCACCACATTCTATGTTTTATTTTCCCAGGATGAAAATAAGTATATTATGACTGACCTCTAGGGATAGTCTATGGGATCTCAGTGTTGTATATGGAGACAATATTGTTGTAGTTATCAATTTTATGATGTAATGTAAACCAAATGAATGTATCTAGTACTTACATGGCTACTAAACTAATTGGTCTTTCGAGACATGATCTTTTATGATCATGCCAATGGTACGTAATAATGCACCAACTCTGGGATTCTGGGGTTGGAGCGTTATAGTTGTTATCAATGGAAGTTTAGTATAATCCATGGAAAGTAGATTTAGATAAACTCTGATTAGAGCACATAGCCCTAAGATAGACTTTGAGGATTATTATATATGAACTTACTAGAATTTTGGTATTGTATATATTTTGTGAGTTCGTCAAGAAATACATCCATGTTTGGATATGAGTAGGCATAGGTGGATCTGGCACAAATGTACCAAGGGATAAAACCCAAAAATACCACTTTAAGCTAGACTTGAACAGGAACTAGTGCATGAAAACGAGCATTGATGAACTCTTGGTTATGACACTCCCGGAGGATATTCTTAGGATAATTTACATGTTCATTACAAACCAATTTGATTTATTTTAATATAAGTTGAGAATAAATAAACTTGGATAATACTAGGGTGTTTTTGATTGAAAAGAAGGTGTGATAATTTTTTTTAAATAATTTTATGATTATTCTTACTCACACAATGTTTTCTAGTTTTAGTCAATGGCTGGATTCCAATGAAGTCATAGTAACTTTGAGAATGATATAAAATGTGGGAATGATGGTGGAAATGATCAACAAAATGGAATGTTGATAGGCGTAAAAGATATCATGTTCATGCTAAATAAGTTTTCCAAAAATATGATCAACAACATATATATTAACAAACTCCTGGAATCAATAATGAAGAGAAATGTGATGAATGATTAGAGCTCTGAGAGAGGAGTCCATGGAGAAAAGAATTCTCAACTTCCATCATGCAGGAAATGTGGAAGGAGACACCCTGGAAAGTGTCTCAATGGAAAAAAGAAATGATTTACATGTAAGAAAGAAGGACATAAAGTGAATAATTGTCGAGGAAAAATGACGGGTACTATGGAATAAAATAAAAATGGTCCCAAGAATCCATTTACAGTAATTTTCCGTAAATATAGGGGACCTGGCAATTACCCAAGGTAATTCCCTATTCTATAGGATATTTTCTTGGTCAATGAAAAAGCTATGAGCAAATAAATTGTTGGAGAAAATTTTAAAACTACTAGTACTCCTTGTTGATGGGATTAAATTGGAATAATTTTCTCTTTTATTTTAGACCCTACAGTTTGTCATGAGAAAATGATATTTTGGGAAAGTCTTTGAATTTCTCTTGCAGATATAGTTATAAATAACCATTTGGTTTCATATGGTCAATGGGTTTGAGTAAATTACATGTTATTATATTTTGGGATGAAAATGAAAGGTATGAGAAAAAAAATTGTGGTTAAATAATGTTATGGTTATTTTGATAAAATTTCACTCAATTTGGTAATTTTATAAAAGATATTTTTTGAAAAAGGACAACACACAGACCATGTGACAACCTGTCGCATCTGACAAAGCTGTGGGAATCGAACCCACAACCAAAGTGTGATTGGGATTTATCTCTTACCACTGGACTACGTGAAGCCCTTGGTTAGTGTGACTAATTATATTTTGTTAAATGAATTTATTGATCAATAATAGGTTTATTTGGGAACTTATGTCTTATCATATGAATACCCTTAGTATATGAAAATGATTCAGTGATTAATTAATAAATGCTATTTTGGAAGATGTTCTCTTTTTTGGGAACACTATATTCCCAAGAAAAATAGAATACAATGGGATTTAATTAGATTAGTAATGATAGATTTTTACCTATGTTTTTATTGTGGATTTATAGTGATTTCAGTTATTTATGGAAATGATTAACCAATAATAGATATTATGTTATTAGGATAATTAATTTTAACTATGTTACTTTTAGAGTAGTTGATGTCATTTGGAGATACAATTTAACATGGAAGACTACATAACCAAATTATTCTATGTTTTGGGTTTCAATATTAGTTTGGATAATATTTATGTATTTTATGGACAATTGTTTATTGAATGGTATTTATTTAACATTGGGGTATTGTTGGTTTAGTTTTAGAAATTAAGATTTGTATTTGTTTGTCTAATGGAATATCCTATTGTGGGATCATCATATCTTATACTAACCATTTTGGTTTTGATTAATCCCTAAAGACAAGGTAAATATATAGTTTATCCTTCGTAGATCATTTTATTCTGTCAAAGTTTATTATAGCTCTTCCAATGTGACCAAGTCTTCTTAAATACTCATTGTTTAAAAAAATTATTTAGTGGTTGAAATTTATTAAAGAATGAAACTCTATTTAAAAATAAATTACATCTATTTAAGTTATTAGTAAATCTCATAAATTAATTCCTCATCTTTATGTAATGTAACATAAAACAAAAAAATGTTGTCAGTTTACTTTTTTAGGTGGGAGACTAATGACTGTTTGTCCCATCACAAGTTTGTGTTTTTCTTTTTGTTAACGTTCTCTTGATAATGTTTTCTATCCCTCTCCATAAAAACATGACACTTAGTTTATCATCCTTATCCATGTTTTTCTACATGGAATCCTAGTATGGTTTATCATTTGTGACCTTTGTACTTCTCTGTCATTCTTTTAAAGTGATAATTTTATTGACTCTTTTTCCGATGTGGGACGTTCAATTATATTCCCATTCCCAATTTTAAAAATTGCAAGGATGAAATTTATTGAAGGATATGAGAATGTAACACCCCAAGATTCCATGGTTCGTTTCTCATTGAATAATATAGAAGCGTGTGTTGTACGCATCTTCGAGTTCTAACACACCACAACCAATCAAACTATCCATTAAGAAAATTAATACCCACTTTTTAAAATTTTATAAATTTTATCATTCAAAATGGACTTCAATTTTTGGATTCGGAATATCGAAATTAGCTTAGGGTGAATTTTTGGTATTTTTCTGAAAACATTTAATTTTTGATGAATAATGAATAACACTGAGTTATAGTTTAAAACCGAATTCTTATTTAAATAATTATTTATTTTATTTAAATTTAGTATGGTCAAAATATATACATAATACATATATATGTTCAATTTAATTCATTCGAGTTAGTTTAGAATTATTTTATACATATAAAAAGTTTATTGAACTTTTCACGGTCTTTTAACCACTTCCTAGGAGAATTTGAAAATTCAAATAAAACATTATTTTACCGTATCTATGATTGGAATTTAGAAAATCGGTGAGACACGGTTAATATCATGGTGTAAAATGTGGTTCAATGTGATGAAAATAATTTTTTGTGAATAGTAACATTTTACTTTTATTTAACAGGGTTAAAAGTAAATAGGGTAATTAAGGGTAAAAATGATATTAATATTACACTAACACATGTCTTAATTCTATTGGATAAGTGTATCTCAACCGAAATCAACCTTAGGAATAAAATATTATCATTTAGGTCCACTTGGATTAGATTAGGACATTTATTATTTTTTAATTCAAAGAAGAGTTAAAAGATATAAAATCAATGTTTAGTAAATAAAACATTTTAATATAGGGGTATACATAAGATAAATTCAATTATAAATATTTATTAGAAATATAATAGGATATACTACATAATGGTATTTTATTTATAATGCTTAGACATTATATAACATAATTTATTTATGACACAATGGTGATGCAGTAATTACCTTATTAAAGAAATATTAAAATATTGATATTATAAATATCAAAATAAATGTAATTTGAGATTTTTTATGAATTAAAATAATTTTCTAGGTTTATATGACAAATTATAATTCTTTATATAAATTTTTCTAAGTAATAATTCTATTATGAAATTATCAAAAACAAAATACCCAAAAGTGTCAAAATTGACATAAATGATTTTTTAAAACAAATATTATATTATTAATTGATATTCTATTCCTAAAAATCTAAGGTTCAGACAAGGGACTTATATAATGATAGGTGTATCATTAATGGACCACTTGGGGTCTCTTGGAGGTATATAGTAATTTCATTAGCAATATAATATAAAAATAAAAGAGGCATGGTAAATGTCAAACTATTTAACTAAGTGTTAAATATAAATGATAATGTTAATATAGTGACCCCAACCTGTCTAAAATGTATTGATTGAAATTAATTAGCCCCATACCCACCTTCAACACTAAATAATCAAATTTGGACACTTTATAAATCAAATATGAATTTATTATAGAATCATATTGCTTTCTTTTCCAAAGGTGCCCCTCACCCATCTTTTAAAAGGGTACTCCCCATTCTCTCTTATTTACACCTTCAAAGCCCTTTGGCTCAGCTAACCCCTGCCCATATATTCTCTCAACATCCATAAATTAAACCTATAGGCCTTATTTTGATCATAAATTAAACCTAATGACCCCTTTTGACCAAATCAAAAGAATGAAACCGAAAAATAGGTAATGTTTTCACCACCCTCTTCCATGTTCCTTTCATCTTCCACTTCTTCTTTCATTGTTATTTCCATTATAAAATAATAAATCCAGTATCTTTTATATACTATGATGTTATTATAAATATTTTACAACCATATTCATTATTCTATCCATCCTTTGAATGTCATATCACCATACGTGCATACGTATGACCTACAGTCTCCTCTTCGCGGTTTAATTGTTATTCAATACATTATTATTTGGATGGGTATAATAATGATGTGTAATTAATTTAAATAATAAGTATAACATGATAATGATTCTGTATATATGATATAACACCCAATTTTATATTATTTTAATATCAAAAGAATGATATTATTGATCATGCGTACGTATGGACTACCGTCTCCACAGACATGATAAGATTCATTCCCTATCATATCCATAATAGTATAATTCTCATTTAATGATTAAAGATAATTCATAATGACGTGATATAATTATTTATATGAATACGTTACAACCTATCCATAACAAACACGACTTATGTAACAAAACATATAAAAGAAAATGAGCAAGTTAACACCCAAAATGATCATAATACTATGATATTATTAACAAAGAAATATTAAAAGATCATATATGATATCATATTAATGAATATGAATCTTGTATAATTCACAGAAAATTATTTCACCATTATACAAGAGTCTAACCTACCCTCGACCATGTAAAATGTACAAAGTAAGGGGATTTTTATCTCACTTTTAATTTTGTGAGATTTCCGTTGTTCACCACTTATTAATTGAATGTGGTGTGTGTAATGCCCATGATTACATTCATTGTGTAATATATTTAATTTATGTATATTTAAATCATCATTGTATGATCCTTCTTTCTTGGGTGTATGTTTTGTAAGTTATCAAATCGATAATGGAATTTTTAATTTCAATTTCCACTCATTCGCCTTTACGCATACTTCATTGATTAATTTACTACAGGATTATTCGTGGAATCACTATTCATTTGATTATGTCATAATTTCCACTCCCCTTTCTGTGGATATACTTATGATACACATAATCACTCCATTGATAAATTCTGTAGTCATCGGTATAAACTTGATAAGAGTAATCCACTATATCTACTAAATCTGGGCATCTCTATGACTACGTGTCACCTCCACATTGCACCATGTCACCGACTTTGACAATCCATTTACCAAATCACCCTCCACAATCTAGTTGAACCCCTGCAATACCCGTCACAAATCGACTCCCACCGACTCATCACCGCGATTCATCTTCGACATTAGGGTTCCTCGCTTCCGGCTTCTTCCGCCCGAGTCCACTCGCGCTGCACCTATCCTCTCAGTATCCCAAGGCTTCCCGTCCTCGCTTCCAGCTTCTTCCTCCTACATCCACTCACACTGCACCTATCCTCTCAGTATGCCTAGGGTTCCTAATATGGTTACCCATCCCGATCCTCCATCGACTCCGACCAACGCATCGCCACGACCCATCTCCGACATTACGGTTCCTCGCTTCCAGGTTCTTCCTCCCACGTCCACTCACTTTGCACCTATCTTATCAGTATCCCTAGGGTTCCCGATATGGGTACCCATCCCGATCCTACTTCTACTCCTTCAATCCAGCGACCGCATCTGTTGATAAGGTAATCGTTCTTCTACATTGTCTAAACCTAGACGTACTGCAAATTCACCTCTATATCATTATTAGTTTTCCATATATATTTGGTAATCATTTTTTCTGCTGCTGCACCCACCTTCGGCTCGCGATTACTTCTAATTCTATATCAGGTTTATCTTCTTTGCATCAATGCGCTGCTCACCAAGTTATAGTTCAGAGGAGGCCTTCTGTCCCCATGTCAAGTACACTTTGCGTCGCCATTATATCTATCTATTCCTTCAACAATGTTTGATTGTGTTATGATTTATATGTTGTTGTAGTGAATCGTGTCTTTAGCAATTTCTGTGAATCATATCTTATAATTTTTTTCCCTCAGTCTCTCCTAGGTTCCATCGCCTCTTCCTACTATTTCTTCAACTACACCTGCTCCGCCTTCGCCTCCATGAATTCATGGAACCGCTTCCTGAGCCTGAGCCAACATCCCTGCGTCAAGAAATCAATTCCTTAAAACCCAATCCCACGTCACTGCTTCACGATATCCATGCTTGATTCTGTGAGAAACATCTGGTATGTCTAACTGTTAAATTTTCTGATTCATATTCACATAGTTAGATTCATATTTCCATAGTTATGAAACCAATTTGGGTTGTAAGAATCTATGTTTATAATCTGTGTTAAGTTATTTTATTGGTTCAGATATGTTTCATTGCAATCTTCTTCATCAAGAATTGGTTCTCCTAGTTACTTATAACTACATACACACATTTTAGGTATGTTTCATTTCAATCACTTGTGTACTAGAGACTATTATAATCTTTTCATTTCCGGGTTTGAATAATTTATATGCGTGCTCATGTGATCATATTAATGCAGGTAATTTGTTTTCCCTATTGACTACACCATATTTTATTTATGCACTAAAAGCATACGAACTAAATGAATTATAAATTTCCCACATTTTTTCCATGCAGGTATAGGTTACTAGGATGCTGACGTAGATATGTTCTCGGATAAGATAGAGCTCAATATAGAACAACACTGGAAAATGTTGCCTTCAGTTTTATCTGGAGCTCAGAAAGGATAACTTCACTCTTCAACAGATTGGTATGTTATCTGAATGTTATATGAAAATCAAGAGTTCACTTACTGAGTTAGATGTTGCATATGTAGTTTGTGGATTGCATATTTATTTTTTCAAATTAGTTAATTATGTAATTCTGTAATACTCTATCTTCAAGAGTATTTTTTTCTACTTCCTTGCGGTTCACAAACATATTCCTTAGATGGAAGATTGTAAACAGTAATGTATGATGGTCTCCTATGAAACCATTAAATTATTACTTGTACGGGAGACTCAGAACAAAAACGCCTTCCTTTCCGGGTTAGTAAATGAAACAAAGAAACCAGCTTCATATGTATTTATGTTTTCTTTATTTTGGGTTGTAATCTGGGAAAAATCGTAGGGTATTCTTACATCTTTTTGGTGGGTAGTGTTTGGGAAATTGATATTTTTTTCCAAAACACTATTCATTCTATAATTGGTATGTCGTTATGTGCATTCTCTTCATTCTTTAACTTGCAGTTCATTAATATGAATACTTAATTGCAGTATATGAAGTATTAGCCACCTGGATATCTGTAAAATATTCCTTTCTTGACACAACCACAGGCTGTTACCAAAATATTTAACACCACCAAAAAGGTAATTACAGACATTATTAATTCTCTTTTTATTAAGTGTGAGTTATTATTCTTGATGTTTTAATTATAATAAAATATGCTTTCTATTTTTGGTTTTCCTTTTCTATTGAAAATATATTTCTATTTTTTTATAAACAGTTGCAATGTTACATATTTTCGTATTAATGAAGTTCTTATATATAGATAACAGAACATGTGTTCTGTTGCAGTCTGTTTAGTTCATATACCAATCATGTTTTCTATTTTGATTAATTTGTTTCCAAATAAAATTTCAATTGTAACTATTGAATAATAGTTCATGTATGGAGAGATGTCAATTACATGGAAACTTTATGGTCAACTGTGCATGGATGTGACTGAATCCAACATGAAAATCCAAGACAATAACTTTTATGTTTCACTAAATTGTTGGCAATGATATGATATTCATCTACAATTATTAACATTGGTAATCTGTTCATTGCAAATCAACATGTTTTTGACACATTCTTGGACTGTGGTTATAGGTTTGTAGTAGGAAAAAAAGGGAATGGATCTATCTCTAGTAGTCCTACGGATCCATGTCAAACCTCTGGGTGACTCTAATTCCCTATTTGTTAGGATTCGGTATTAGAGGTAAGATATCCCAATTCTTCAAATCTAGGCATTTGTACTTATTTTCGTGGGTATATCGTGTCTTACAGGGACATGTCTGTTCATAAGAACCAACCATGTTGTGTTTTGGTTGTGTTCAACACAAGTTTTTCTGTAGTTTAAACTATTTTAATCATACCTTGTCTTCAGAATCACTGATTAATTTCAGTTTTGGTAAGTCGGTCTACCTTTACATTCCATAATCCAGTGATATTAAGAATAATCATCTAGAATTCTCAAAACATCACATTTTGTTCTGTTTCCCATTAATTTGGAAGACATATTAACGAATGTGAGCAGAAATGAGTTTGCATTTTCATGTATCAGTGGATCATTTTGTTCTATTTTATTATCTTATTCTTTTTTAGAATTCAATAATGATTTACTTTATTATTTACTTCTACCAATAAGATGTCACACATTTGTATATATCATATCCAATACATCCATTATCTATACCCATTATATAGAATATTTGTCTCTTTACATTTATTTTTCTGGGTCTTTTGTAAATAACCCTTTTCATTAGCTTGATCTTTGTGACAGATTTTACTTATGATTTTCACAGTTAATGTTATCATCAATAGTTATTTTCTTTCTGTTCGTATTTCTTGTGTGCGGCTAACAATGGACTGTTATGAGAATCCCTAGATATATTATGTTTTTCATCCTTTGAATTTTCAATTTATAACATTTTATGAGATATTCTTTACACGTAGAAAATTATTTTTCCTATTTCATCTAGGGATCTTAAATTTTATTATGTTTTGATTTTGGGATACATGTACTACCATGTGTATCATCATTATTTCCAAGATGATTTTGGTTGCACCATTTCTATGCAGTGAAATGTTTTCAACATATTCTATGAGCCTCATTTCTAAGACTTGTGTTTAATGACCGATATATATACTCTCATAGATGGTTATTTTTGTAGGTATCAGTGGAAAAGAAGACAATTATTATTTCCTCTTAATTTCAGAGACTGTTGAGAATACAATTGGGTATCATTAGATGCAATGCAAGATTAAGTTTTCTTAAAATATGTTGAATTTCTGTAACTTTCTGCCTGTAACTGTAGCTTTTAACTTTTATTTTTTCCCACTTTCATTTCCATCATATATTATTTGATATTTCTTTATGATAGAAATATCAGTATAACCTCCTATAAACTTATTGAGTATTGTGTTCTCTAGCAAGGACAACTTTCCTCTTGAACTGTGAGCATGCATCTCTGAATGCTTAATTTTTTACTTTCAATTATGAATTAATTGGATCTTTTTCTCAGTGAAGCCCATGATCAAGGACCTGCCTTTCTTCATGAAGGAATAGGTTTCCAGGACGCTGACATAAGGATGTTCTCGAATAAGAACGAGATGACGAATGAACAAGCCTGTGTAAGGTTGCCTTCAGTATTATTTAGAGCTCTGAAAGGACAAATTTCCTCTTGAACTGTGAGCATGAATCTCTGGATGCTTTATTTTTGTTTCAATTATGAATTAATTGAATCTTTCTTCACTTAAAACCATCAGTAAGGACCTGTCTTTATTTTAACTTCCAAATATGGAAAAAGTATAGACACAAAAAATCATTTCAGATAGTTTCAGATTTTGGGATTAATTAGCTCTGGTTTTATTGACTGATAAATTCTTATTTTATAATCTTCTATCCATGATTAACCATTGATTTATATAGTGTTCTCTAATATGAAATTATAGTATTATATAAAATATATGTTTAACATTTTTCAATATCTTGAATATGGATGAAATTGTAAAATTTGTATTGTAATCAAACATGTTTCTTGTGAACTGATCATGTTCAAAGAGAGTTTATTTTTTCTTTGGTGTGGGGGGTGATTATTTCAGTATAACATTGTTTTTTAGAGTAGTGGAATATGTTTTTTATTTGACCGGTGGCTCATGAATTTTTTTACTTCTCTATATCAATTTCTGATGACGTGAAATTGGTAGAGAAACTGATGCTGAAATCTGATGCAAGGTATATAAAAAATGTGGAAAAGGTAACTTCATGAGTCAAATGTTCCATGCACAAAAACATTATTACTTTTCCTGATCCCACTCGATCAGTTCAATTGTTATTTTAACTGTTGTAGGGAATGATTTTACTATCATATAACATCCAGAAGTGTAGGTCCACTGTAGTAACAAAGAAATACTCTACTGGCAGTTGATAAAAAATGAGAAATGATTAATGGGGTCTGGCTCCAAATGGAACACCATCTTCTCTTAAAAAACATTAGTTTCTTTTACAGGTTTAACCTTTTTTTGTTAATGTAAACTTTCTGTTCTATTTCCTTTATTTCAAAACAATATCTATTCGGTTTTTTTTGGAAATTTAAATCTGCATGTTTTATTGTTTTTGGTAATTGTTATTATTTTAAATGTATGATACTTTATGTTTTTTATTTTTCTATATTGATAATAAATTTTCATTTATTTTCAATTATAATTTATTCTAACTTCTATTGTGATGAAGTCTGAGAAAATTCTACAGCTATTCCAGATGGAATAAATGAAAAAGTGGTCATCAGGAGTCATTTTCACACTTCCTTGTTGAATTATAAATGTCACAAGGGATTTGGAATGACTTTGGTGGATTCACAGGTCTCCCATATTAGAAGCAGCGGGGCCCCAGTGTTTTAATTGTTGGTTTTAAGGGTCCAATAGTGACAGCTTTGAGAGGTATATGAGAGCGTTCATTTTAATGGCTGATTATTTGTGTATCTGCTTGGAAATGAAGAAGGCTCTCTTAAATGGTATGTGAGAGTGTTCATCTTTATGTTGCATGACATCTCACTGAAATATTCTCTTAATTGTGTACTGTTATATTTAGATTCATAAATTTACCATTCATATATAATCATATTGATGCAGTGATTTTCACCCTGCTGGTTTAGTTGACATTCTTTGTAAGAATAGATGAGAAATGAACATCTACTCCATCCTACTCATCCTTCTCTATGAAAATGGTATACTAAAATGTGGAAATTCCACATTTGATGGAATGTGTATATTCAAGCATTTTTATTTTTTGCTGATTTATATATTTTACTATTTCTGTATGTAGGGGGTGCTCTGGAACCAACAATTTTTCTATCAAGGGATTATTCAAATACCACCTTGTCCCATAATCACCCTCTTCCTACCAAGGTATCTTCAATTTGCACCAAATATAAAAATATGGGAGATTGTATTATCATATCTCATGAAGTTCCTAGAAAATCAACTATATAAGGGCCATCTTCAGCTGCTAACACGAATGGAAATCTATCTATTGATGAATTTTAAAATTATAAGAGAGATTTAAAAATGCAGAATGAATTCATTGAGAAGATGAAGAAAATTCCAGTGGTGTGTGTTCACTTTTAAATCGTTATGTGATCTTTGAGTGAAACTGTTAATTCATTCTTTTTATATGTATGTTTTGCCCTATGTTTGGTGGTAAAATTATTTCTTCTATGTTATTTGATGATACTGCACTCTCTTGGGTCGCTTTCTTTCTTGTACTCAGTTCTATTTGTTTTAACCAAGGGAAAGTATTCTCATTTAATGCCTTATACTGTAAAAGGATAGGCCTAAAACACTTCGGCCGGCATCTCCACCTATTATGGTACTTTTCTACATTTCAGTGATAAGTACATGATAATAGGCCATTCATCATTCTATGGGATTTTTATGAGCAGGAATTTCAGGGTCTCCACTTGGTATTGCACCCAATTCTCAGGCCCGTAAAGCCATGAGTACTGGTTCCTGGTCGCCTGCTGGTATGGATTCATCTCATCAGCATGACATACAAGTACCCAAACCAACTGATTGTGTTTTACTTTTAATTTCATTGTTATAAATTTCAACTCCCCACATGGGTCAAGCGGCTCCAGGACACAAGGACACAACACCATGGGACTGCAGTTTGGCTGGAGCTCTGGCACAGGATTACAGAAGGATGTAAAACGAGGAGTGGCAGTTACATAAGCTTATATTTTCATATCAATATTGTACTAAAACTTTATTTCATACTGAATTGGGATGGTGCTTCTATTATGCACTGGTTATAACCCACCATTAGCTGGGTTTGCTGATTTATGAAACCAAAAGAATGATTTAATTGCATTGTAAGTGATAATCAGGCATTATTCAGTTATTTTCAACATTGTTTCTTAATTTTATTTTCCTCTATAGTCTATACTATTAATATATTATTTGGATATTCTTAACATGTTTTATTCACATTTTTTATGAAACTGTTGTTCCTTTCAATGAATTATTTCCACTAAATTTAGGTTAGTAATTACTAGCCATTGTACAGTTAACAAGTTTCACAGTTTCTTTTATTTTTCAAAAATATTTTATTTCCTCTATAAAAGTAGTGAACCATATCGTCATGAGAATGCATGAACTAAGAATTATGTTTTATCACCGTGCAAATGCACGGGTGAGTACTAGTTTTTACTCAATCTCGATTTGATGAGTTAAACATCCAATTAATTGTTGTTGTTTTTACAAGAATATGTGTGAATTCCCATTGATTGTTTTACACTGAATATCCAATAATAATGAGTGTATTTATATTTGTTACACATAATTATGTTGTTGATTTATCCATAACCTATGGATACAACCTTTATTAGAGATTTCATCTCAATGTACATTCCATTGAGACTTCTTTGTTGCTATACACCAAATCACATTTATATAGTGTGTATAATGTACTTTGACATAGTATATAATTAATACCTTTATTCTAATGATATTAAAATTTTTTATTACCTCAATTATTTGTATTCAAGTGTCTCTCTTTTGGTTAGTAACTCTATCTAAAATATCATTTTAAAATGTTTTAAAATTTATTATTCTAAATCATTCTCATTAATGTCCATGTTTTATGATTGTTTTTAAGGATTTATTTTTATGGACATTAAAGTTTGCAAATCAAAATTCCTTTTAAATGTTTCAAAGTGGTATGGGACACTTTGAATCACAATATTACTTCAAATGGCTTCTTGACAAATAGTGTGACATTTAAATGTTTTCAAGAAAAGGGGGTCATTTCTACTAATGGGATTGATGATTATTTTCATCTTTGTCAATATACTCAATTATTATCAATTGAGGTTAATATATTACAATAAAATCTTCCATATTGTATTTAATGAGTTATGTTTGACTGTGGACGTTTTATTTTTATACCATTCATTGTTTGTGGATAAACTGTTGACATTTCGTATGCTAGTTTTAATACGAATGTTTATGTTATGTTTAAAACTTTTCATATGAGGAATGAATTGGACATAATAAGTTACTAGTGGATCCGTCTATAGCTCCTCGATGCATATGTAGGTCTCATGAAACAAACTAGTGTCCTGGCACAAGGTCTTGACAAAATCTTATTTGTAGTCTTTGCACGAGGCCTTGACTATGTGGTTATGATAGTCGGGAATTATGCATTCCATCATTATGAATGTGGTTATTGATATTGCATGTGATCATTTGACTAGTATAATATCCATGTGAGAAATTAAATGGCAATATTTCATTTCATTTTTTCCAAATTATCATGATGATTATGTTTAAAAGGATTTTGTTTTAGTTATACATTGTTTTAAATGTTTATGCATATTTATGAAAGTTTCCGCTATTATGTTATCCTTACTGAGCATCTAAGCTCACCCCTTTTTATGTTTTATTTTCCTAGGATGCAAAGAAGTATATTATCACTCACCTCTTGGGATAGTCTATGGGATCCCAGTGTTGTCTATGGAGACAATGTTGTTTTATTTTTCCATTTTATGATGTAATGTACACCTTATGAATGTATCTAGTACTTTCAAGGCTACTAAACTTATCGGCCTTTCGAGACATGATCTATTCTGATCATGCCAATTTTATGTAATATTGCACCAAATCTTGGCTTCTAGGGTTGGGACATTACATACCTGCTCCCCATTCATCCAAACCGAGCAGCGGTGCTGACACAGACAGGTGGGAGCCCCCACTGGGAGCCCCTTGAAAGGGACTCTGATCGGGCTGGTCCGGATGTCACCTACCCCATCGGCATAAGGCGGGGAGTCATCAACGAATTCCAGGAGAGGCTCCCAAAATTGTTATATGTCGGGGTGGGGAGTTGTGGCACCCTGCACATCCCTTAGGGGTTTCATTGGTGATGGGGCGTAAAAGCCTCTAGATCCTAGTGGGCCATATCCTGGGTCGGGATTATACCCTATTATTCATAACAGTGCATGAGGTCGTTGATTACCCCCTATAAATGAACATGAATGGGGAGATGGGGCATGATCCCCCTATTGTCAGGGTGTAGAGGTCGTCACGGATGAGGTGGAAACATGTTTTACTTCCACGTTGGCACTTCCCCTGCCCCTACATCGGTATGCATGTAGTGATCGTGTTCTGATTGCATCGTCTTGATTCATGAGGAGTGGGGAGATTACCTTATCAGTGATGAAAGAAAAAGGAATCGATGAAAATTCCCAAGTGCCATCCCATCTTCTAGGACTGGTAAGAGGGGTCCACGCTGATAGCATCACAGATTGGGATGCCCAACTTTGGACTTCCCCAAATTCGGGTGAGATTCACACCAGGCCCGCTATTTTCCTGGTGGGACCTGGCACCAGATAACTGAATCTAGTAACACACTAATCCATTGATGCCTCGAGCGCTTCTAATCTCCATATTGAGGGAAAAATTTTCAAGTCAGATTTACCATTTCTGTTTATGATACATTAATTGGGGAATGCACGTCTGCCTCATTTGAGGACGAAATTTGCGACTTTGTAACCCTATATTCCCTATTTCCTAAGGCGGTGACATCTATAACTTTTTTGGGGTCATCTACTCTTTGATAGAAATGGGATGATGGGATGTCGATTCTTCGTTTCTTGGATTCCTCCTCAGAACTCATCACCTAGTCCGAGTATCCCTTATAGACTTATGGAATTCTTAATGATACTCTTCCTGACGCCATATCTTCATGGAAACCGGTTAATTACACTGCATCTATCGGGATATTCTAAAGGGTCCAGTCATGGTAGAAACCGTCGGTCATTGGAGTAGTCACGTTGGGCATCAATGACATGTCTGGGTGATGGGACACTGGCACGTCTATCTTATGTCCCTTATTATACGGATTCTTGGGGGAACGGGATCCCGAGGAATCCCACATCAGATGCCAGAAATCTAATACCATGTGCATGTATCTGAGGTTTTACCCAGCTTCCCATTTTTAACATAGGGTATGCCTCAATTTTAACGTCCAGTAGAGACAGATCAGACTGATCAGAACACCGACTAGACTGGATCATATGGGTGCAACCACTGGAGAGAACACTGATATTGGGGCTAACATATGGTTGGATTCTCTAATGCTATTAAATGTAATGGAAAATGGGCAGGCACAATCCCACCGGGATGTGGAGACCCAGGTAAGAATCAAGTTGGATGATGGTAGATTTCATAGAGTGGATGGTGAATGGGGTAGAACCATCATGAGTATGATAATGATTATGTTGGTAATGAGTCTCAGGGATACTTCCTATGTATCCCAGTGGTAGGGAATCAATGTACACATAGTTCTGGTGGATGATGGGACGCCTGAGTAGGCGGCCCATGAGAATGGATTCATGGATGGGCCCCGAAATAAGTAGAACCTATTTGTTGGGTAATGAACATCCTGAGACACATATGCTTGAGGGAATTATTAGGAATGAGCTTGAACTAGGGTGTACACCTTGGACAATAACCATATGATGTGTATGGGGATTATTCATGGTTATCATCCAGGGTTGGTCTGACGCCACTAGGACAGACCAACGTTATGGGTTCCAGCTAACAGAATTACAACGGATTACCGCTGAATAGGAGGTGCAAAGACATTCTGTTGATCATTATATCAGCGAATTGTTGTTGAATGGGGTCACAATGTCTTACCGTTGATTGATGTCACAACGGCTTAGCGCTGAATAGAGACGTCAATGTCTTATTGCGGGATGGGGTCACAAGTTCAATGTCATAGATGTTGGGGTGAACAGACCTGAATAAGGACTTGAGTTTCAAATAGAGGGTGTAGGGGAACAGACGTGAGGGGAGGTTGGAACGACTGGGTGTTGGTATTGAATATCATGTAGGTATCCTATGTAACATACTATAGCAAGGATCAATGTCCACATAGTTTGTAATGGAGGATTATAGAACCGATGAAATGGGGGTCGGAGGAACCAATGGTGGGGGGTTAGATCCTCATAGTGGCTTCCTACGTGCCTTTCCTTGTAAAGGATCAATTTCTATGTAGTTCAGATGGGGGCATTGGTGTGCCTACGTGAAAGTGGTCGGGACCTATGGTTGTTGGGATTGAACCTCGTGAAGGCTTCCTATGTACCCTGCCATGACATGGATAAAAGTATGTTGTTCAGAATGGGGTGCATTTGGGGCTTACATTTTGAGGCAGCCCAAAGTATTGGTGAACTGATGTGAGATGGTCGGAACCACCAGGGTGGTGGGCTTGAACCTCATGGAGGGTTCTTACGTACCCTGCCTTGGCAAGGATCAAATGACACATAGTTTATGTATGGATGTAGGGATTTCACTCTAGGCTACCCAATGTGTTGGTGAACCGATGTGAGATGGTCAGAACGACTGGGGTTGTGGGATTGGGCCTCATGGAGGCTTCCTATGTACCCTGCCTTGGCAAGGATCAAAGGCCACTTAGTTTAGTTATGGGTATGATGCTTACACTCTAGGCTTCCCAGAGTGGATGTCAAAGTCGGTGCTTTATCTAAGCCCATGTAAGTCATTCTCAGTGTGAGAGACAAGAGACAACAAATACCTGACGATCACATCGTGAAAGGTGCGTCCGTGGGAAATAGAGTGGTACTTACATGTGATTGGAGACCAAAGAGGAAACATGTGATTTTGCGTAGTTAGTAGCCTGAAAAGGATGGGACTTACTTTACGATGGAGGCTCGACGGCGACAAAGCCCAGCGACAGATGGATTTGTCACCAATGAATGGAGGGGCATGGATGCTACCTCCTACAAGAAAATATAGTGGATTTCACCATAGTGGTTTCCCTTTTCCCGAATAGGATGCAATAGGGGAAGTCACAATTTAATGACATGTGCGGAGGACGATAGTTCTTGGTACATTAACATCCTGCCGATTGGATGAGGCGGGTTTGCTCCACAATCCTAGGACATACATTACCGGTAACCTCTGCATATTACTGAATATAGTGGAAATTGAATGCAATGACTGGGGAGTGCCTAGATGTGATCCTGTTGGGGGTCCACATTTGTGTGGCTATGCAAAGAACCAATATAAGTTAGTGTGCATATGCGAAGAAGCATGAGGTGAAGCAACGCAACAAGAATAGTTGTACAAGGGACGTTGAAATTACTCTGTTCAAACATGAGGGGCCACACCGTGAATGAGCATGTGACACATCTGTGTCGTGTGCAAGAGTGGTTTGAATAGGATTCCTAAAGGTGAGGGCAAAACATAGAGTGCATGTCAGAGAATGTGATGATGTAAAATAGGAAGTCTACGCGCTAGAGGAAGGGTTTGTGCACAAGACGGATGGTTGTTGTGCAAGTGGGACCTGTGGCATGCAAGACAGAGGTGTTGCACACAAAATGACGGGTTTCACACAAGTCAGGGGTGTTGTGTGCAAGACGAAGTGTTGCGCGCAAAATGGACCGGAACCGCGCAAGAAGATGGCATGTCGCAGAGGGGGAATGTGCGCAATATTCAACCCCTGAGTTCAATGAACGTTGAAAATTCGCCCCTAACCTGTAACACCCTAGGTAAATAAAGAGTATGACATTTTCACATTTATCCATATTTGTGAATAAAATATTAACATAACATTAAAGGGGACTCTATGCTCGATGGCATACCCAACACGCAACAACAAGTTTCTTGGGAATCTTATGTTGCACTCTAATAATAAAATAATATTATTTTTAATGGTAGTTAACGCCAATCTATTGTGATGGCCGGAATGAATAGAACTAACTAAAAAATGATTATATATGTTTGTAAAATATTTTTTCTTTCTACAAGAAATGTTAGAGGATTAAAAATTCGAATGAATCCAATTTTAAGCGTAAACATTCTAATATTCATTAAAAGGTCGATTAACTGCCTTTTGATGGTGAACCTCTTTTAAATCCACTTTTTGACAATTTTATGTGTTATATTCGACAAAATAAAATACTTCTTCTGAATTGGGACATCAAAATTTACTTTGTGTAAATTTTTGGTATTTTTCCGAAAAAGTTCAATTTTTAATGAATAGTGAAAAATGTTGTATTTTAATTTAAAACCTCTTTTTAATCTAATTTATTTATATGATTAGATTATTTTTTGAATTGGTATTAAAGTGAAATTAGAATATATTTTTACCATTTAATCCAATCGTGGTCGTTGGAATTAATTTCAGTTTGAAATCAGACTTAAACTAGTGTCAATCTTTTGATACATTTTATTTCATAAAAACACGCTATTTGTTTTGATAGTGGGAATTAATTATTAAATTAATTAATGCAACTTATATGTTTTTAATTTTGTAAAATATATATCATTTTTGAGTTTTTAATATCAAATATAGATTATGGTGAATTTTTGGTAATTTTCTGAAAAACTTCAATTTTTGATGAATAGTGAAACCACTAAGTGGTACTTATAAAAAACTGATTTTCCGTTTAAATTAAATTTTGTCATCTTTGTGTTTTGAATTTCAAAAATCTGACAAACATGGTTGTCATTAAGAAGTAAAATTTTGTTCAATGGGATTAAAATAATTTTTTTGTGAATAGTAATTGTAATGTTTTTATCCACGATTAGAGGTAATTAGTGTAGTTTAAGGTAAGAATAATGTTTTAATAAAATGAAATGACCTAGACACATGTCCTAACCTCATCATATGTGTCATGTCTGACCAAGACAATCCATGGGTCAACTTGAGGACCCCATAGAGCCACTTTGGTTGTAAAATGACATAAATACCTTTTATTTAATGTTAAAGTAAAAATGACACAAACATGAAATGTTTTACTAAATTTTTTTTTACATGGGGTTATACAGGTCATATTTTTGACTATACATATTCATTATAACTCTAAAAAGATATCCCACATCAAGATATTTTTTTAAAATTTTTATACATTAAATATATTAAATTATTTATGACATCATGATGATGCGGCGATTACCTCATTAATAAAGGATTTAAATAAAATGAAAAGATAATGTAAAATCAATGACCTACACATGTACAAACACTATTGGATGGGTATATTTGGAACCCTTATCACCTTATCCTTGAATTATATCAATGTGGGACCTTTTAAATCCGAAACTCATTTTAAAATAAGGGAACATTTCTTTACTTTCAAGGGTGCCCCTCCTCTCCTCTTATAAAAGGCCCCCCACCTATACCTCCATACCCACACTTCCAAAGCCTTAGGCTCGGCCAAAGCCTGCCCATTTTTCCTCTACCCATCCCTCTAAAACTTTATGAAGCCTCACTTTGGGCAGAAGTCTTCCCAAGGAATCCTTTGAGCTCAAACCAAAGGGAGTTACCCGATTTTAAGGTAATGTCTTCGCTTTTGTCCTTTTGTTTTATTTTGCTTCTCCAACCCCCTAAACTCTTTTTATTCATTTCTTTTGTAACAAATCCAGTATCTTCAATATACTTGGATGTTGTTATAAGAAGTATTAGAGTTACACTTACACAAAACTTCGTCTAATGGTTAAAGAAAATTATGTTTTTGTGGTTGGCGATTTTCTGCCTCATGAAACGAGGATTGTTCGATATTCTTTTAACACCTTTAAAGGAGGCCATTATGATGTCACTGTATTTTATATATTATATATATGGTATTTATTTTTTCGTTATGCTTCTGTATTTTATATTTAAAGAATACCTTTATTCTTTTCATGTTGTGTAAATGTAATAATTTCATATGAAGAAGTGTGGACTACCACCCCCTCAAGTGATGTGACTCGTACATGCAATACATGGAATGTATAAAGAATGATATTAATGAACATATGTGACCTATATAACATATATATTATACTGGAATTATAATATATATATATCATTTATTTTTAATTCCATTAATATGACAAAAAAATGAAAGTAGCGTTCATGCGTACGTACGGCCTACCGTCTCCATGAACGGTGCTTTTTGTTTTTATCTCGAAATGATATGGAATAGTAAAAAATAAATATGTACTGGATATATATTATATTTTAATCATTAATACTATTCTGGATTTTATTTACTTATAACTACATGGGAAATCATTTTTCAAACAAGTTCATTTTTGACTCATGTACCTAACATCGACAAAAACATCTGATATGAACTAACATTATTAAACAATTATTATAACATTATAATATGTGATATGAACAGAATAATAATCTATAAAGGAGGTCCTTAGGCAATTATAAATTGACCAATGATTATTATTCAGGAATATAAAGAAATGAACAAGACAAGTCGGACTTGAGGTAAGGGATCCTACTCTCTTTCTTTTTAAGTACACTCCTTTATGTCATTCCTTTTAAAGCTCATATTTCATGTTATTGGGATGTTCTTTTATATTAATATTACTGTAATTTTTTTGTTCATATGATGATAGACCCTATTCTCTCTCATCATTCAATTTTGGAAGTTTTGAGTGGCGCCGTTAGGCTGCCGAATATTCGTAAGAGATCTATCCTCTCTATTTCTTTTTAAGTACTCTCTTTTATGTCAATTTTTTTAAGATCCTCTTTTTTATGTTGGGGGGATGTTATTTTATATTCCTGTTTCTGTAAACATTATGTTAATATGATGGGAGACCCTTTTTGATCTCATCAATCTATTTTCGGATGTTTTAAGTGGCGCCGTTAGGCTGCCGAGTTTTCGTAAGGGGTTTTTATTCTCACTTTTATTCCCATGAGATTTATGCTACATTTTCCACAATTTCCTTTATTGGTGTATGAACTGACCATTATTTCACTCATTTTGTAATATAATTTCATTTATGAGTATTTACATCAATGTGGTATTGACCTTCTTTCACGGGGTGTATGTTTCGAAGGATACCCATGTTGGTAAGGGAACCCTTCACCCTCCACTTTTTAAAAGACTTCTTTTGTTATGTCTTTTAATTCACATAATATTATGTTGGGATATGTCCTTCTATATCTTTATTTATTTAAATTTTACGTCCATGTGATGAGACACCGTTTTTATCTCTCATCAACTCGTTTTCTGAATTTTGTAGTGACGTCGTTTGGCAGTCAAATTTTTGCAAGGGAAGTTCTTAACCCAAATTTGATTCTTTGGGATAAACTTGTACTCCCTGAACATGTCATTCTATAAATATGTGTGAATAACCTCTGATTGTTTTACACTTAATATACACTTATATTTGGTGTATTCGTTTGTCACACATAATTATGTAATTTATTTATCCTTAAACTAAGGATACTGTCTTTGTAAGGGTTTTCGTCTCAATCTCCTTTCATTGAGTCATATTCTGTTTTATACACAACCTTCTTGTTTACGGTGTATAAACCCCTTTGAATTATATGTTTATTCAAAAGGAATCATTTTTATACGAAGCGTTTACTAAACGACAAAAGGGAATGTTTTTGTCGTACGTATGCGGCGACAACGACTTCTCCACCGCCATGACCATTATTTGAGTTTCAGCTACCTCTACAAGCCATACCTTCTTTTTAAAAGAAAAATAAATATCATGTTTTACTTATCATTTATTTTTGGATTGAAAATGGTTTTCATAATGTTTTTATTATATCAATGTGTTGTATTGATATCTTGTGATTGAAATGTGAAAATGTTATGTTTTCTTTTATGTATGTTTTATGTGATACGATTATGTTATGGTTCTTGGGAATTATTATGTAGATGGGTGGTTCCGTGATAAACTAAGGGCGGGTGATCCCGATATAGCTCTCCAATGCATTGGGTAACGTGAAGTAGTGAAACATTGAGGTTTCTCGAAAAAGATTTAGGGAATATATTGTGGTGGGTATTCCAAACGTAACCAAGAGGGTTACTCCCTACGTAAGAATGTTATGAATGCCTCAAGTTACCTTTTATGTCTTATGATTTCTATTATTTATTCATGATTTTATAAGGTATGTTAAAGTGCCTATGTTTTATGGGTAAATTATGATTTCATTCTTATGTATATATGAACTCTTGTTTCCTTTCCATATTTTTATATCCCTTACTGATCTTTTTATGCTCATCCCATGTTTTTGAAATGTTTTTCATAGGTCAAGGGAAAGGTACATGATATGATGATATTGTTAAGAAAGAATCCATGTTTTATTTTAAATATGTTTCCGTTGATGGGGAAAAATGAATACTATCTTTTATGTAACCACTTTGTTTAAATGTGGAATGTAATGCAAGTTTTATGATCTAATTCTATAAAACTATAAACCTGAAAAGATCCTCAATGTGTAATCTTGTAATAACTCAAGATTAAGTAAGGTTTAAGGTCGGGGCCTTATAGCTGGTATCATAGGTCGGTTTAGAAAACTTTAGGGATTAAGAGTTTTTGTTAGACACATGATTAGTCCCTATATCTTTTATTTCAGTTAAATCCTTGTTTTATAAATTTTTTCAGGTCAAGTAAATTTGTTTACGAATGGAAGGATACGGATCTCAAATGACATTCCTATCTCTTCCTGATGACATGCTTGCAATAATTATTGAAAAGTCATGTTCGGATGATTGTGAAACTTTTTCTAGCATACAACTCACTTGCAAGCAGTTGTTTGAGATATCAAACACCTCCACTATACCTCATTATCGTCGTGGATCATGGGTTGTTTTTAGACAAATACTATTTTCATAGTATTATCATATTTTCAAGAAAGATAAATATTATCAAGGTATTTTCAAATATTTTACCTTATTACAAGAATTTGAAGCATATTATGATTTTATAAATGGTGCTGAGGAAGGAGACCCTTGCGCAACCTATTTATATTTGCTTTTAAAATATAGTCTCTCAGCACATACATATGGTATTTTAAAAGGACCAATAATAGAAAGTTTGAACTCAAATTCTGTCCGACTATTTTATAGAAATCATGTTTTATCAGATGTTTTGGAATTATATGTCATACATCATTATTTTCCAAAACTGTTTTTCTATGAACACCTATATGACCCATGTTGTACAAGGTGTATTTGGATGGAGGATGAAAATTATTTTGAAGGATCTCTAAATCATTTTTGTCATGCATGTGACTTCTACCTACATGAGAAAGATGACAATGAAACTGAGTGGACGCCATGATCAAGTTATGATGTTATTCATTTTGGGAATCATTTTATTTTATCTTATGGTGGTGAAATAAGACTTCAAGAATTAAGATGTTAAGATTGTAATGAATTTGGATGAAAATGAGAGGTATAAGGAAACTATTGAGGTTAAAAAATATTAGGGTTATTTTTGGAGTTTTATAAAAAGGACAACACGCAGACCGTGTGACAACCCGTCGCGTCAGACAAAGCTGCGAGAATCGAACCCACAACCAATGTGCCACCGATATTTATCACCTACCACTGAACTACATGAAGTCCCTGGTTAGTTTGACTGATTATTTTTAGTTATATGATTTTATGAATTAAGAGTAAGTTGATTTTGGGTTATCTATGTAAATTTATTAACCTATCATGGAGGATTTGTGATTAGGTTAATTACTTTTCAATAAGAAACATTAAGAGCAACTGATGTTGATTGGAGATAAATGTTACGATTTAACTTTGAAGACTATGTGACTAAATCCTTAAAATATCTGGGTTTCAATCTTAGTTTGGTTTACTTTGAATAATTTTATGGACAATTTGTTTATCAAATGGTCCTCGTTGAACATTGGATTTTGTTGGACAAATTTTGGAGATTAAGAATAGATTTTTTTTATAAAGGGTTATCCTTTTCTGGATTATCTGATCTTATAGTAACCTTTTTTGTTTTGCTTTTTGTTAATGTCAAAATACATGGGAATTATATAGTTCTCTTTTGTGGATTAGGTTATTCTCTAGAAGTTGATTATAGTACTCTTAATGTGAACTAGTCTTCCTAAATACTCGTCTCTTGGAGAAAATATGAGTTTGTGTAAGGAATCTAATAAAAGTTGAAAGTCAACATGATAAGTGATTATATTCTCTTATGAATAAATTCCTCAATAAAAAGTAACTTAAAACAAAAATGTTGTCTATTAACTTTTCCTATTGGGGAATCAAATACCGTTTAACCCATCAAAAGTTTGTGATTTTCTTGTGGTTTACTTTCTCATAAACCTGTTTTCTATCACTCACTATCAGAACATGACCCTATGTTTTCTCCTCCATGTACATGTTTTCCTACATGGAATACTCGTATGGGTTTAATCGGGTGACCTCTGTACTTATCTTTCTTTATTTTAAAGTGATTGTTTTACTGACTCTTGTTCCGATGTGGGATTTTCAATGAAGATTCCAAGCCCAATTTTAAAATTGAGAGGAGGCAATTCCCAAAAGGGGGAAGGATGTAACACCCCAGGTAAATAAAGAGTATGAAATTTTCACATTTATCGATATTTGTGAATAAAATATTAATATAACTTTAAAGGGGACGCTATGCTCGATGGCGTACCCAACACACAACAACGAGTTTCTTGGGAATCTTACGTTGCACTCTAATAATAAAATAATATTATTTTAAATGGTAGTTAACACCTAGTTGTTGTGATGGCCGAAATGAATAGAACTAACTACAAAATTATTATATATGTTTGTCAAATATTTTTACTTTTTACAATAAATGTTAGAGGATTAAAAATGTGAATGAATCCAATTTTAAGTTTAAACATTCTAATATTATTTAAAAGGTCGATTAACCGCCTTTTGATGGAAAACCTCTTTTAAATACACTTTATGACAATTTTATGTGTTATATTTGACAAAATAAATATCTTTTTTAGAATCAGGACATCAAAATTTACTTTGTGTAAATTTTTGGTATTATTCTGAAAAAGTTCAATATTTAATGAATCGTGAAAAATGTTGTATTTTAATTGAAAAACTATTTTTAATATAATATATTAATATGATTAGATTATCTTTTTAATTTGTTTTAAAGTGAAATTAGAATATATTTTTACCATTTAATCCAATAGTGGTCGTTGGAATTAATTTCACTTTGAAATCGAACTTAAACTAGTGTCAATCTTTTGATACATTTTGTTTCATAAAAACACACTATTTGTTTTGACAGCGGGAATTAATTATTAAATTAATTAATTCAACTTATATGTTTTGAATTTTGTAAATTAGATATCATTTTTGAGTTTGGAATATCAAATATAGCTTAGGGTGAATTTTTTTTAATTTTCTGAAAAACTTCTTTTTTTGATGAATAGTGAAACCACTAAGTGGTACATATAAAAACTGATTTTCCATTTAAATGAAAATTTTCCATCTTTGTGTTTTGAATTTCAAAAATCCGACATACATGATTTTAATTAAGAAGTAAAATTTCTTTAAATGGGATTAAAATAATTTTTTGGTAAATAATAACTTTTATGTTTTTAATCGCGGTTAGAGGTAATTAGTGTAGTTTAATGTGAGAATAATGTTGTATTAAAATGAAATGACCTATACACATGTCCTAACATCATTGTATGTGTCATGGCCGACCAAGAAAACCCATGGGTCAATGTGGGGACCCCTGGAGCCACATTGGTTGGAAAATGATATAAATACCTTTTTATTTAATGTTAAATTAAAAATGACACAAACATGAGATGTTTTAATAAAACAATTTTTACATGGGGTTATACAATTCAGATTTTTTACTATAAATATTAATTAAGAAGCTTAAAATATTTCCTACATTATTATATTTTTCTTATAATTTTTAGACATTAAATATATTAAATTATTTATGACATCATGATGATGCAGCGATTACCTCATTAATAAAGGATTTAAATAAAATGAAAAGATAATGTAAAATCTATAACCTACACATGAAAAAAACCTATTGGATGGGTATATTTTGAACCCTTATCACCATAGACTCGAATTATATCAATGTGGGACCTTTCAAATCCGAAACACATTTTAAAATAAAGGAACATTTCTTTACTTTCCAAGGATGCCTCTCCTCTCCTCTTATAAAAGGCCCCCACCTCTACCTCTTTAGCCACACATCAAAATCCTTTGGCTAAGAAAACCCCAACCCATTTAGTCCCTCCCCATCCCTCTATAACTCCATGAAGCCTCACTTTGGGCAGAAGTCTTCCCAAGGAAGCCTTTGATCTCAAAGCAATGGGAGTTACCCGATTTTAAGGTAATGTCTTTACTTGTGTCCTTTTGTTTTATTTTGCTTCTCCAACCCCCTAAACTGTTATTATTAATTTATTTTGTAACAACTCCAGTATCATAAATATACTAGTATGTTGTTATATGAAGGATTCTAGCTACAATTACACACAACTTCATCTAATGGTAAAAGAACATACTGTTCTATGGTTGGCGATTTTGGGCCTCACGAAACGATGATTGTTCAATATTCATTTAACACCTTTAAAGGTGGCCATTATGATGTAACTGTATTTTATATATGATATATATGGTATTTATTTTTTTCTTTATGCTTATGTATTTTATATTTAAATCATACCTTTATTCTATTAATGTTGTGTTAATGCGATAATTTCATATGAGGAAGTGTGGACTACCGCCCCCTCAAGTGATTTGACTCGTACATGCAATACATGGAATGTATAAAGAATAAAATTAATTAACATATGGGACCTAGATAACATATATATTATACTGAATTATAATATATATATATATATCATTTATTTTTAATTCCATTAATATGAAAAAAATGAAAGTAGCGTTCATTCGTACGTACGGCCTACCGTCTCCATTAACGGTGCTTTTAATTTTTATCTCCAAATGATACAGAATAGTATAAAATTAATATGTACTGGATATATATGATATTGAAATAATTAATACTATTCTGGAAATTATTTACTTATAACTACATATGAAATCATTTTTCAAACAATTTCATTTTTGACTCATGTACCAAACATCGGCAAAAACATCTGATATGAAATAACATTACTAAACAATTAATATAACATTATAATATGTGATATGAACTGAATAATAATCTATAAAGGAGGTCCTTAGGCAATTATAAATTGACCAAAGTTTATTATTCAGTAATATAAAGAAACGAACAAGACAAGTCGGACTTGAGGTAAGGGATCCTACTCCTCTCTTTCTTTTTAATTACAATCTTTTATGTCATTCCTTTTAAATATCATCTTTCTTGTTATTGGGATGTTCTTTTATATTACTCTTACTGTAATTTTTATGTTCATATGATGAGAGACCCTATTCTCTCTCATAAATCCATTTTAGATGTTTTTAGTGGCGCCGTTAGGCTGCCAAAGTTTCGTAAGAGATCTATCCTCTCTCTTTCTTTTTAAGTACTCTCCTCTATGTCACTTTTTTTAAGATCCTCTTTGTTATGTTGGGGGATGTTATTTTATATTCCTCTTTCTTTAAACTTTATTTTAATATTATGGGATACCCTATTTGATCTCATCAATCCATTTTTGGAAGTTTTAAGTGGCACCGTTAGGCTGTTGAATTTTGGTAAGGGAATTTTCATCTCATTTTTATTCCCATGAGATTTATGATACATTTGCCACAATTTTCTTTTAGTTGTGTATAAACTTCCCATTATTTTAATCATCGTGAAATATACATTCATTTATGAGTATTTACATCAATGTTGTATTGTCCTTCTTTTACGGGGTGTATGTTTCGAAGGATACCCATGTTGGTAAGGGAACCTTTCACCATCCTCTTTTTAAAAGACTTCTTTTGTTATGTGTTTTAATTCACATACTATTATGTTGGTATATGTTCTTATATATCCTTATTGATTTTAATTTTATGTCCATGTGATGAGATACCCTTTTTATCTCTCATCAACTCATTTTCTGAATTGTGTAGTGACACTGTTTGGCTGTCAAATTTTTGCAAGGGAACTTCTTAACCCAAATTTGATTCTTTGGGATAAACTTGTACTCCTTCAACATGTCGTTCTATGAATATGTATGAATAACCTCTGATTGTAGTACACTTAATATCCACTTATATTTGGTGTATTCATTTGTCACACATAATTATCTAATTGATTTATCCTTAAAACAAGGATAACGTCTTTGAAAGGGACTTCGTCTCAACCTCCTTTCATTGAGGCATATTCTATTTTATACACAACATTCTTTTATACGGTGTATAAACCCCTTTGACTTTTACGTTTATTCAAAAGGAATCTTTTTTATACTAAGCATTTACTAAACGAAAAAAGGGAATGTTTTTGTCATACATATGCAGTGACAACGACTTCTCCGCCGCCGTGACCATTATTTGAGTTTCGTCTTACTCTACAAGACATACCTTCTTTTTAAAAGAAAAATAAATACCATGTTTTAATTTTCTTTTATTATGGTATTGAAAAGGGTTTTCATTATGTTTTTATTAAATCAATGTTATGTATTGATATCTTGTCATTGAAATGTGGAATTGTTATGTTTCCTTTATTCATGTTTTATGTGATACGATTATGTTATTGTTATTGGGCATTATTATGAAGACCGGTGGTTCCGTGATAAAATAAGGGCTGGTGAGCCCGATATAGCTTTCCAATGCATTCGGTAACGTGAAGGAGCGAAACGTTAAGGTTTCTCCGAAGAGATTTAGGGAATATACTGTGGTGGGTATTCCAAACGTAACCAAGAGGGTTAATCCCTACGTAAGAATGTTATAAATGCCTGAAGTTACCTTTTATGTCTTATGATTTCTATGATTTATTCATGATTTGATAAGGTATGTTAAAGTGCATATGTTTTATTGGTAAAGTATGATTTCATTCTTATATATATATACACTCATGTTTTCTTTCCATATTCATATATCCCTTACTGAGATTTTTATGCTCTTCCCAAGTTTTTGAAATGTTTTTTCATAGGTAAAGGGAAAGGTACATGATATGATGATAGTGTCAAGGAAGTGTCAAGAAAGAATCCATTTTTTATTTTAAATATGTTTCCGTTGATGGGAAAAAATGAATACTATCTTTTATGTAACCACTTTGTTTAAATGTGGAATGTAATGCAAGTTTTATGATATAATTCTCTAAAACTCTTAACCTGAAAAGATTCTCAATGTGTAATCTTGTAATAACTCAAGATTAAGTAAGGATTATGGTTGGGGCCTTATATAACCTATCGCGCAACAACCATCACCTGAAGTCCTTGGGAATTGACACGATCATAGAATATGGTGTTTTATCTCAGTATATATTTGCTTCATCTTCAATAATCGTCCCCATCAAAAGAGGGGATATAGATTGTTTAATATCTAGAGTCCCCGAAGGGCTGTGTAAGGGACCAGTGTGCAAGCGACTGATGCAGAAACCCCAGTCGCCGGCACCTCGGGCATGGAGACAGGGTCGGATGCGCAAACGGGAAATCGACGGTGCCGTCGTCTTGGAACCGATATCGGCTACACAAACCCTCTTTCAACGAATCCATAGGTGCGAAAGTGTGGGACATAGAGGGATACACACAAATGGGGATTTAATGACACCATCAGTGTATAACAAGTCTGCGTTCATATGGCCGTGGTTTGCAGCCTTCGATGTGGAAACAACCCCGTGCGCGGAAACAACCTTTCGTCACCGACTTTGGCATAGAATCGGGGTCGGAGAAGCCGATCGCGAAGGGCAGCATTTTGGACACCGACATGAAGTCCATATCACATCTATTTGCATGAAAATATCCACTTGCATGCGATTTCTTCAATTTTGCGTGCCCCCCCTGGGGCTCTGTGATCTGCTTTTCATCATCCCGTCTTCATTTGGATCTCTTTGATCCGCCCAAAGTGCCCCTCCTCTAGATTTTGGCATCAAAAACCACCATGGAATTTTATTATAGGAATTGGAAAGAAAATTAATATTGGACTCGGGAACATTGGACCTTTTTAAATTACTCAGATAATCAGTAATGTGTCTTCTAAATTGGTGATTCCACCCAGTCTTTCTTAAGTACATGATGTGTTCCACTTCTGTTTTTTACAAACGTACACTCCAAACCCAATGCATGTTATCACTTCTGATAATATAGAAATTAATATTATTTATCTTCTTATGAAGAGGCTATCTAGATTTTAGACACTCGAAAACATGTGTTGAGTAATCGGATAACTCAACCGGTAAATGTAATTTTGGAACATTATAAAATTGAAGATGCGATGTGGGAACCATGGGGAATTTTGATGAAGAACTAACCAAATTATTTTATGAGGTCCCATTTTAGATATTTTATGATGAAATTTGTGAAAAATGGGAGAATATTACACCATAATATTTATGGTTATTTATCATTTAATTTTAACATCATTGATTGATTCTTTTTTCAGGAAACCAGAACTTTAAAAACCATGATGTACTATTGAATATGAACATGACCATTAGAATAGTAATATAACCATAATTAATAGTAATCTATAAATTATAATAATAAACTCAACTATAAAATCATAAATAAATTTATGTATATAAAAAATGAAAAAATTAATGATTAAAATCATGGATGATTTTAATATATTTTATAAAAAACGAAAAATTAATAGTTGTTGTTTTTGTGAAATGCAGAAAATATTTCTTTGTTATTTTATATTTAATATATTAAATTGAATAAAATTTTATTTTCATAAAATATATTCATAAAATAATATTTTCGTTTATTATAATCATAAGATAATTTTATGATATAATAATTAATTTTTCTATGTGTATTAAAAATATGTTATAACATGAAAGTAAATATATTTTGAATAAATGTTTATTTTATTTAATAATCATATATCTCATATTTATAAATTACTTTTTTTTAAAATTGTTCATATTTTAAAAATCTATACGTCTCAAAATTATTAAGGTGAATTTTCATGATTTCTCTAAAATTGGTGATTTTTTATGAATTGTGAAATAAAATAATTTATAATATTGAACATTATAAAGAAAATTTATGAATTAAAATGTCATGAATTATTTAATAAACCATTAGTTCAAACTCACATGTAGTATATAATTTATTTAGTCTCAATAATAAAAATTACAGATAGTGTTGAAATAATGTAGGAAATTATTAATAAAAACAAAAAAAACCTATCATATACTAAAAATTACACCCTCACCACCACTTCTACTCACACATTAAAAGACATTAGGACTATATAAATTTATCAAAATTCCATTCCCAAGTCACCACCCCTCATATATTACCTTATTTTCTTAAAAAAATTTAAAACCCACATTTCATATGGAGGTTCCCAAGGAGACAATTTTTAAGATGTAAAATCCTCCTTCATTATTATTTAAAATTATTTACATTATTATCATCTCCTCAATTCCACCATAAAAAGTCTAATGGTAACTCTAGTATCAAATATATACTCTAATTTATGTTTATAATTGATTATCCATCATCAAATACCTTCTCTTCAATTATTATTTTTAAATTGAAAACATCATCTGTGATGTGTCAATACACCGCCTTCATAGAAGACTTGATTTAATTTTCCATTACCATAATCAAGGATGGTAATAAAACCATTATTGTGGTTAAATGGGATTTTAATATACATATTATATGTTATTCATGTTCTATAATAAAAATATATAAACATATTATTAAATAAAGTCAAATATGTTCATGATGGTCGTAAAGATTGCGAAAATAAATTAATACATTTTCATCAACATTTTATCTAATAAACCATACTTATAATATCAAAAAATTAAATATGATTCAATTTATACATATTTATGATAATTAATATTTTATAATTTTACATATAGATATGTTATTCTTATTTGAATAGAAGTCCAATATTTATACTTAATAGAACAGATGAGAAAACAATGAAATGAATGATCCTAGGACAACTGATATTAATAATTATAAGTCATAAAATTTTCAATAAATTAAATTAATTAAAATATAATATAAAAACAATATATTTATTATTATTTTTATTATACAGTTAATGACTCATATTTTATTATTCAATATATTAATTACAAGTGTAAAACCTTTTGAACATAATGGAAGGGTTTTTCATCTCATATTAACTTTTTTGAGATATATTCTTTTTTCAAACCTTATATATTGTGTTTTAATAACATAATTACATTAAAATATCATATAATGAATCCCTTTTTATTTTCATGTTAATAAATTTATCATTTTATGATTATTAATTCTATGGGGCATACTGTTCGACTTCTTACAGAGCGGTAAAGTAGTGCTTAATCCAATTTTTATTCTTTGGTTTAAACATATTCTCCATAGATTATTACATTATATGATTATCAATGAAATTAATTTGGGTAATTTTTTTATTTTATTTAATCTTGTTTACTATGTTTTTAAAACTAATACACATAATCTATTCGTTTTGATAATTCTCAAAATTTCATTTAAAAATACTATTTCAAATGCTTCTTTTCAAAAATTATAATGGAATATTTTTTTAAATAATATAAAATGATTTCTTTTTATTGATTTTATTAAGCATTAATGTATTGAATAATTATTTATATGTTTAAAAATATAATTTAAATGAAATTATTTTCTTTTATGATTGAATATAATTTTAAATAATTGATTTCTATTTATAGATGAATTTCTATCAATAATATCTCCAATATTATATTTGGGTTTCTTCATATATGTCATCACCTTCTATTAGATCTTATTATTAAATGATTTTGATTTCTTATGATACCCTATACCATATTTTTTTGTATTTTTTAATGATCAATTTGACTATGGATGACCAATTTTGATACCAATAATCATATTACAATATATGGTTTATGATTATCTTTATTGTTTGGGAGAAGTAATTAATGATTAGAGTTTCAATATAAATAAACAAGTTGATTCTGTTACACCACTTCAATTTGATGAATGTTTTTGACATATTATGTGATGAATGGGGAATGTTATACCCCCTTGATGCATTAGTGAGATTCATGAGGCAAACTAGTTTGGGTATTGGTTGAGGCCTTAATGGACTATATATGGTGTCTTGGATGAATCTTCGATGATATGTTTATGATTTCAAACAATTTTCATTCAATAATTATGAAATTATTTATTTCTAATATATGTGATTGTTATAAAATTAGAATACCCATGGTTATGTTTCATTGTCATGTGATAGTTGTTATGAAATTATTTGATCTTATTTTCTTCCAACCATTCAATTATAAAGATTTTTATTTAATTTCATTAATTTTTAGTTATTCACCTTAGATTATTACTTATGTTTATTTATCATAGACCCCCCTATATTATTTTCCCAATTTATAATCTAATATCACTCATTTATTATGAGTTATTTTTCCCTAGGAATCCAAAATTTATATCATGTTTGACATGTCCGGATAATGATGGAGAATATGTGTCTTTCCATTGGAGTTACTATACTTTATTTCATTTCATATAGATTTATATTACTTATGTTATTATCTGTTCTTCTAAATATACTAAACAATTCGACATATTTGTATGCATTCACTTATTCTTATTACACATGTAATAATTTAAGGTGTCAGCTCTAGGATACTGGTGATTGTGGTCTCTAAAGGTATTCAATAAATCAACCCAACCAAATTAATCATCAATAATTTTGGAATTTTATTCATATGTCTCTAACTCTCATTCCCATGTAAGGTCACATAAAAGGCCATATAGATGTCAAATGAAAAAACAATAGGCCATGTATATCCAATCAAATGAACATACACATTTTTTTATAAAATATTCTTTTATTTATATAAATGCATCCAAATATTTCAAATTAAATATCATCACATTCCAAAAAAGGGAGATTTAAATATCCCACAAAGTGTTATATGTTTAAACAAATTCAGGTTATGAAAAATTTAAATAAAAACCAATTTTTATCTTTCTATAAAAAATTTATTTTCAAAAAGATTCATTGTAGAATGAAATTCATTAAATTTGTAATGGAATCTATAAAATACATTTATGTTCCATGTGAAAATTCAAATTATCTATTTATGAAAAAAATATATCAGAAAGTATTTCTTTTCAAAGAGAGACTCAAAATAAATAATTATTAATTATATTGCAAAATATATATGAAGGAGTTATCAATGTAAAATTTAATTATACAAAAATACTTCAAATTTAAAATGATTTAAAAAATAACTTGAGTAAATTTGAAATATACATTCTTCAAAAAAATCATTCAACAATCAAACATTTATCTTGAAAAAATAAAAATAATATACATTCACTTAACATTAAATTTAACATTATTCATTCATTATATAAATAAATCAGTTCAAACAATCCAAATTATTTGATTTTAATGTTTCTATGTTTGTTAAAAAATATTTATATACTTGGAGCACACTCATTGAAAAAATAGTCCAAAATTTTATTTTTAATTTTACATAGGTTCATTCCTTTTCATCAAAAAATCGTCATTTTCAAATATCATTTAGTATCCATCAAATGCAGCATGATCAACAGAGCAACCACAAGAGTAATAATAAATGGAACCCATCCACAAAAAAATATACTATCTACTTTAGTCAAACATTTTATAGCCACATAGTTTTAAAACGTTCATTAACATAATGATTTAGTATATGTTATGTTTCCCCTCCATTCATATACATAATTAATTGACATAGAGTTAATATTTCATCACCTCTTTCAAGTTCTTTTCTTATTCCACATACTCGTTCTTTTTTGTATCCATTATACAACACTAATTCATATATCATATATATACTATGATGTTATTATCAAAATGGTACAACCATATTCATTATTCTATCTACCCTAAAAATTAAAAAGTCGCCATACTTGCATATATACGGATTACCATCTCCACGTTGTGGTGTATTTTTTATTCAAACACTTCATCATTTGAATGGGTATAATAAAAAGTATAAAAAATATAAATAATAAATATAACATGATAATGATTCTTTATATATGATATACCATCCAATTATATATGATTTTAATATCTAAAGAATGATATTTTCCCTCGTGCGTATGTATGGATTACTGTCTCCACAATCGTGATGAGATTCATACCCAAAGTATCCTTTCAAGACTGATTTTATTTTGATGATTAAAAAAATAATCTTTAAATACTTAATATAATTTTGAATATGTATAATATACAACCTATCCATAACAAACATTACTTACATAATAAAGCATAAAAAGTATAACAAATTATTTAACACCTGAAACGTTGATAATACTAAAATAATGTTAAAAAAGTAATATTAGGAGATCATATATGATATCATATTTACTAATATTGATATTTTATAATTTAATAACAATGATTAAACTATTATACAAGATGTTAACGTACCCTCGACTAAGGAAAAGTACAAGGTAAGGGTTAATTTAACTATCTATTTATTTTTTGAGATTATTTTTACATATGTATCAAAAATGACACATTTATTATCCATATCAATGTTTCATAATAGAATTTTCAAATGAAATATTTTTAAGGTATCTTTTACTAAAAAATCATTTTAAATGTTTTAATTATTTATTATTTTAAACCTTTCTCATTAATGTCCATGTTTTTAAAATGGTTTTAATGATTTATTTATATGGAAATGAATGTTTTAAAATGTTTATTCATTTAAAAAGTTTCAAAGTTTAATGGGACACATTGATAAAAAACTATATTTTCAATGACTTATTTTATTATTATATAACTTTTAAATGATTTCAAAATAGACAGAGATATTTCTATAAAAAAATGTTTTGATTTCATCTATGTAAACCTCCTTTGATGGATTTAAATATTATTTGAAGTTTATTTATTATGATACAAAAAATATATATTGTATTGAAGGTATTGTGTTATGTCTGAATATGGATGTGTTATTTTTATACCATTCGTGTTTTATGGATAATGTATTGACACTTCATAAGCTAGTTTTAATAGTAAGATTTATGTTAATTTTAAACCTTTTCCTAGGAGGAATGTATTGGTATTAATAAGTGAAGGGTGGAGCCTGATATAGCTCATCGACGCATCACTAGGACTCATGAGACAAACCAGTGTCTTGGCATAAGGCCTTGGAAAAAAATCTAATTTTTAGTACTGGAACAAGGCCTTGGAAATGTGGTTATGAAGTCTGGTGTTATGAATTCCATCATTATGAATGTGGATATTGATATTACATGTTATTATTCGACTAGTAGAATATCTATGGGAATACGTAAATGAAATTATATGATTTTATCTTTTCCATATTATGATGAAGTTCAAGTTTAAAAGGATTCTGTTTTAGTATTAAATTTCCATAAATGATTTTTCTTATTTATGAAAACTTTCTCTATGTTGTTATCCTTACTGAGTATCTGAGCTCTTCCCATTTTATGTTTTATTTTTCCCAGAACACGAAAATGTATATTATGACTGACCTATAGTGATATTCTAAGGGATATGAGTGTGGCCTATAAAGAATATGTTGTTTTTGTTTTCATTATATAATTTAATGTAAAACTTATGAATTTATCTAGTATTTCCAAGGCTACTAAAATAATCTTTATTTAGATACATGATCATTTGTGATCATACCAATGTTATGTAATAATGAACCGACTCTAGTTAACTAGGATTGGGGCATTACAGTTGGTATTAGAGGATGTTTAGTACACACCTTGAAAGCTAGATTTAGAAAAAATTGGATTAGAGAACATTACCATAAGATATATGTTGAGAATTAGTATAGAAGAACTTACTAGATTTTTGGTATTGTAGGGATTTTGTGTGTTTTTCATGAAAGGAATCCCTGTCTGAATATGAGAAGGTAGAGGTGGCTCTAGCACAGATGTACATAGAGGTAAAACCTGAAAACACTACATTGAACTAGACGCAAACATGAACAAGTGCATGGCAACGGGCATTGCTGGACTTTTGGTTAGGACACTCCCAAGGGATATGCTTAATATAATTCTCATTTTATTTATAGACCACTTGAAGGGATTATGAGTATATAATTACTCAAAGAATTTTTTATTATTATTATGAATTATATCCATAAAAAATTCAATTTATGTTAAGTGTTTACAGAATTGGAATTATGTATTGCGATTCATATACTAATCTAGTGTATGCCATTGTTTAGAAATGGCGTATAGTAGAAGGAATGGAAACTATATCAATGCACATAATCGATGTAGGGATTTACCTACTACTCAAGATAATTATAGTGGAGCTGCTGAAGCAAATGGTTCTAATTAGCTTATCGCCATAATGTGACAACTCACTCATGTTATGAATAATAATCTTACACATATAGAGAACCCTAATCCACAACGTGGAGGATCAATGTTAGAAAACTTCATGAGGAAAAAACTACAATCATTCAATGGGAGTACAAAAGCATTAGTGTCTGAGAAATTGATAAATTCCATAGAAATGTTTTTTCTCACTTTGGGGGTAAGAAAAGGGAAAAAGTTGTCAATGTAGTTTATCACCTCATTGGAGATGCAGATCAATGGTTGTCATTGATTCAAAATACAAAGGAGGATGATGAATCATCAAATATGTAATTGATGGAGGTTAAAGATCTTTTCGTAGAAAAATAGTTTCCTCATGACCATCGAGTGGACATTAAAAAAATTTTGAGTTTGAGGCAAAAAGACGACGATAATGTCGTAAAGTATGAAGCCAAATTTACAAGGTTAGAAAGGCATGATGTAGATTATATTGGAAACTCAATAAGTTGGATTTATCATTTCTTTGATGGGTTAAAACCATTTAAATATCGAGAATTATTCTCACAATCCATCTTATCGTACAAAGATATTGTCTCGTGTACTATCAAGACAGAAAAGGAATTATCTAAGACATACGACTTTACAGAAAAGAAAGAGAATAATAGATCTAGTGAATACTATACTAATAGAAATTATGGGAAGAAAGGAAAAGTTGAATATCCACCCTGTAGTATATGTGGGTAGAAACATCCTGGTACTTTCCTAAAGCGAATAAGATTCTGTTACAAGTGTGGTGATAAAGTCCACCAAGCTCATGATTGCAAGGGGACGAAAGAGGTTTTCAATGTTGAATGGTTCAATTTTAGAGAATAGAGGAATTATGAAAATGAATTTCCTAAGCACCAAGGTATCATACCATAGAAAGGGCCAAGGGAGAAGCCAATCTTATGGGATATCTAATACCGAGGATGAAGCTCTAGAAGACGTGGTGGTATGTAATTTAATGTTTTCTCATGTTTAGCCAATTTTTTTTTATTTTGGATCATCGCATTGTTTCATATCTTTCCAGTTTTCTATGAAAATTAGATATTTTAAATTTGACTTAATAAGGGAGTTGTCAGTCAAAACACCTAAGGTAAGTATCATGGCAACAATGTTTTGTGAATCAGTTCCCATTAGGGAATATAAATGTTCTTTTCCTACTGATCTCATCATCATACCCATGAATGAATTTGACATAATCCTTAGAATGGATTTGCTTTAGGATCACGAAGAAAAAGATTATTGTAAAAAGAAAGTGGTTACATTTTTTTTATGATGATATGGTGTACCGTATTATTAGAGCAGAAACCTCACCACCACATTCATATCTAGATCTAACCCTAGTAGCTATACTAAATTCATTTATTGGAGAGGAAGAGAATGAAATAACTTTGGGTGGGAAAAAGAATGTTCAAATAGAGGATGTACCTATTGTTCAAGAATATGTTGATGTGTTTCCTGATGATTTACCTGGATATCCTCCTGAATGAAAATTGGAGTTTTCTATTGATTTAATTCACAGTTAAAGGCACATATCAGAGACCCCATATATAATGGCCAATGTGGAATTAGTAGAACTAATGAAAAAACTATAGAAAATGAGTAATAAGGGATTTATTCACCAAATTGTTTCTCATTAGGGAGACCCTATACTTTTTGTTAATAAGAATGACATATCTATAAGGTTGTGCATTAACTATATAGAGATCAATGCTATAACAATAAAGAACAAGTATCCCCTACCTCGCATTGATGATTTTTTCATCCAGTTTATAGAGCTCAATATTTTTCAAATATTTTCCCTTAATCTGGATATCATTAGTTGTGTGTGAAGAAGGAAGACATTTTGGAAATAACATTTCGAACCAGATACATGCATTACAAGTTTATCGTAATGCTTTTTGGATTGACTAATGCACCCTCTGTTTTCATGGATCTAATGAACAATGTTTTCATGAAATATCTTGATGAATTTTTTGTGGTATTTGTTGATGATATTCTAGTATAATCCAAAATCTATGAAGATAATAAAAATCACATTCACACTATTTGGACAACCCTCAGAAGAAATGAATTATACTGGATGTTTAGCAAGTGTGAATTTTGTCTTCAGAAGATTACTTTTATTGGCTATATTATCTCTAAGGATGAAATCTCCATTGATCCTTCATTTACCAAGTCAATCCAAGAATGGTATACATTATTTAGAAAAAATAGTAAATTATTTGAGTTCATATAAGATATTTTTTTGATGTTCGTAACTTGAGTAAAAAATGAATATGTTATAATTATAATTTTTCAATGTGGTCAAAAGTCCATTATCTCCATAATGATATACATTATTTAGATATCATATATATATATATATATATATAATATTCAATATATATATATATTTATAATTGTACATAACAATTGGAGATAAGAAATGAAATGCACTGTTCTTGGAGATGATAAGTCGTACGTACGCATAAACTCTACTTTCATTTATATTTTTTATTTTAATGGAATTAAAACATACTGATACATAGGTATATTATAATTACATTATAATATCATATATAATATAATTAACTCTATCTTTTATACATCCCACATAAGGCATTAATGACTCATATTCTACTGAGGGAGCGGTAGTCCACACTTCCTCAAATGAAATTATCGCATTTAACCATAATGGAAACCATAAAGGTATGATATAAATGGAAAATACAGAAGAATAAAGAAAACATAAACATAGTATATATTATATATAAATACAGTTCCATCTTAAGGGCCACCATGAGAGGCAGTAGGAAATAATTGAACAATCATCGTTTCCGGAGGCGCTAGTTTTCCATCCACAAAAACAGTGTGTTCTTTTCCCATTAGATGGTGGTGTGTGTTTTTGTAGTTAGAATAAATCTCATAAAAAATCCTTGTATATAACGGATTATGGTGTTAATACTAAATAAATTAATAAAAAAAATTGGGGCTGGAAAAGTAAAATAAAATAAGTTATGAGAAACCATTACCTTTAATTTTGGTAACTCCCTTTAGTTTGACCAAAATGACTTCTTTAAGAGACTTTATCTTATGTTAAGGACTATATATGGAAGATACGGATCATGATAGATTATTTGGGCTGGGTATGGATGATTCAAGAGGCTTGAGAGGTGTGAGTAATGGGTTAGATGCGGTTTCCTTGTATAAGGGAGAGGAGGGGATCTTTTAGAAACATTGAAAATGTTATTTTATTATAAAATAATTTTCAGTTAAAAAATTTACAAAACTCATTAAAGTCAAATATAAGAAGACTCATGATAGAAATAAAATCATCCAATAAGAATTGGAGAGGTTTTGGATATTGTATTAATATTTATAATCTTATTCATTTAAATGATTTATTAATGAGGTGAATACTGCATCATTGTTGTGTCATAAATAATTTAATTTATTTTATGTCTAAAAATTATAAAACAAAAATATTAATTTATTAAATCATTTTATTTTTTCAATGAATATTTATAGTTGAAAATATAAATTTTTTAAAACCATGTAAAAATTGATATACTAAAAGATAATTGTTAATGTCATTTTTGTCTTTAATTTAATTAAAACTAAGATTCATTTTCACTCTTTAGTGGCACCATGAAGTCCCAAAATCGACCCAAGAATTCCAATAGTCAGTCATTACTCAACCAATAAGGTCATGAGAACAATTAAGTTTATTTTTTTGTTATAATATTAATTTTACCTTGAATTTCCTCATTTACCCTTAACCATGGTAAATAAATGTCATAAGATACTATTCATCAAAAATTATATTCATATTATTGAACCACATTTTACTTACTAATAACAACCTTGTTTTTCGAATTTTCAAAATTTATTTCATTGAAGAGGTAAAATATCTTTTAAATGAAGAAGTCGAGTTTTTTAACTACTACTATGTAGTTTTACTATTCATCAAAAATTGAATTTTTCTAGGAAAAGAACAAAAATTAATCCTAAGATATATTTGATCTTTCAAATTATAAAATTATATCTATTTTACTAAATACGAAACATAGATGCTTCATTAATTAATTTAAAATTAATTCCCATTGTTATAACAAATAGCGTGTTTTTATTGAAAATAAATTGTTATGTTTTGATTCTAAATAAAAAGGTTATTTTTTCAAATTGAATATATAAAAGTGTAAAATATTGGATTTAAAAAGGGTTCGCCATTAAAAGGCCGTAAAATTTCAATTTTTGAAAAATACTTCTATTATCTGAAAAAATGAATATGTTTTTATATAATGTCTAAGAAACACATAATATGGATGATAAAATTATATGGAATATATAATATTCAAAATATAGTTAATACTATTCATAACTACTTTTGAACGGATTGTTTGGAATGTTGTCGTGTGCTCGAAATCAAATTTGTGTGAGGTGTATGAAATTGAATTACCTTAAAGAGATATTGTACTATAAATCCTTGGGGTGTATCATTCTCCACTCCTTCAACAAATTTTGTCCCCAAATTTTATGCTTGGGATTGAAAACATGGGTTTTGACAGTTCAAAATATCATAGTTGAAATCACACTTCAAAAATTGATTAATGAGGCCTCTATTTTAAAATAAATAAAGGTAAGTATGAAGGATACCGAAAAGAACACATACAAGGGTTCCATGTAAAAAATCATAGATATGGAAGAAAAAATTAATCATCAACTTATGATGAAGAGTGATTGAGAATATTTTTAAGAGAAGTTAACAATCTAAAATCCATAAACATGTGATGGGTTGAAAACTATTTGATTACCCAGTAGGAAACTTAAAAAAATAACATTATTTTTTTAGGTTCATTTTCATAATGAGGATGATATTATTTTTGATATTTACTAAGAGTGTAATTAGATATATTTAATGTACATGTAGAGTTTCTTCCATTAATAAATTTCTACCATAAAATCCTCTTTTCTCTGAATGATGAGTATTAAAGATGACATGGTTACACCGTAAGCACTATAATCAAATTATAGAGAATCACATAATCCACAAAGGATGAACTATATATTCCCCTTGACATTATACATTATCCAATACCAAAATGGTCAGTACATGATCATATGATCCCCAAAAATACAATATTTTAATGAATAAAATACTACTATTAATCTCCAAAATATTAATAAACAATACAAGAAATTCAAAAAATACGCTTCAATTGACAATTGTAATTGGAGTACTTCAATATAATCTAATCTAAGATCAAAACCCAAAATACAAAAGAATTTGATTACGTAGTCATACACATTAAATTGTATATCCAAATAATGTCATCTACCCATAAAGTCACATACATAAAAGTAATTAATCTAATCACATATTCTATATGATAGGATAATCATTTCCATAAATAACCCACATCGCTATAAATCTATAAAAAAGACATAGATAAATATCCTCCATTACTCCTCAAATTAAATCCCATGGTATTCTCTTTTTCTTTGGCATATTGTGTTCCCAATAAATCAAACGTCTTCCAAAATAAAATTTATCACATTATCAACAAATCATTTTCCTAAACATAGGATATCCATTTGATAATAAATAATGTCCCAAATAAACATAATAAAATAATTTATCTAAAAATAAATAGTCACACTAACCATAGAATTCATGTAGTCCAGTGGTGGGAGATAAATCATAATTGCAATTTTCTTGTGGGTTCGATTCCCACAGCTTTGTACGATGCAACGATTTGTCACACGGTCTGTCTGTTGTCATTTTTCAAAAAAAATATTTTATTACATTAACAAAATGAGATAAATGACTCAAAATAACCATAACATAATTTAACCACAAGTGTTATCTCATACCTCGAATTTTCATCCCAAAATTTAAAAACTTGTAATTCCCTCAAATTCAAGGATCATATAATCCCATATGGTTATTTATAACTATATTCACAAGAGAAAAGATAACTCTTCCTCAAATATCATTTTCACCTGACAAATAGCAGGGTTACACATACAAGAGAAATTTCTTCCAATGTAATCCCGTCAACAAAGAGCGCTAATACTTTTAAACATTTCTCCAACCATTAATTTACACATATCTTCTTCTTTGACCAAGCAGGTATCCTATAAAATATGGCATTCACTCAGGTAATGGACAGATCCCCAAAACATACAGAAAATGACTATAAATGGATTCTAGGTACTTTTTTTAAATTTCATCAATATTACCCTTCATTTTTCCTAGAAATTTATTTACATTATATCATTCTTTCACACACATAAAGCATTTCTTTGTTCCAAGGAGACACATTCCTAGGTGTTTCCTTCCATATTTCCAGCATGATGGAAATTGACATTTCATTTCTCCATGGTCTCCACTATTGGATCTCTTATCATTCATCGCATTTCAATTCTTCGCTGAGTCTGAGAGTTAGTTAATATATATTTTACTGATCATATTGTTGGAAAAATGATTTTACAAGAACATGATATCTTTTATTCCTTTCAAGATTCCATTTTGTTCCCATTTCCACCTCCATTACCACCTTGTACATCATGCACAAAGTTATTATGAATTACTTGGAATCCAGCCATTGTCTAAAACCAAAAAAGCATTGTGTGAGTAAAAATAATAATAAAATAATTTAGATAATATCATGACACGATATTTTCAATTTGAAACACATTAATATTAACCAAGGTCATTTATTCTAATCTTATATTAAAATCTATCAAATCGTTTTGCAAATAAAAAGTAAATTATCCAATGAATATCCCTCAGGAGTACTGTAATAAAGAGTGCAACATGGCCCATTGTTGTATACCAGGATACCTCAGGTCATGCCCGAAACTCCTTGTCAGAGATTTCACTCCTTGGTACATCTGTGCCATATCTGCCTATACCTGCTCATATCCAGATAAGGATGTATTTCATGGAATATAAAAAAATATCTACATTACCATAATTTAAGAAGATCTTATATATTAATCCTGAAGGTCTATCTTAGGGTAATGTTCTCTAATCATAGATTATCTAAATCTGGTTTCCATGTTTGTATTAAACATCCTCTAATACCAATTGTAATTCCCTGACCACAGAATCTAGGAGCCAGTGCATTATTTTAATAAATTGGCATGATTAAAAGAGATCTAGTCCTGAAGTACTGATTAGTTTAGTAGTCTTTGAAACAAGATACATACATAAGTTCAAAATTATAACTTAAAAAGAAAGAAAACACTAATTTATTCCATTAGAAACATCCACGTATATTAGATTATGCCTGGAATTCACCCATAACTAACTTCTTCATATCCTCGTAAAATGAAACATAACAAATAGGTGAGATTAAATGATCAGTAAGAGTAAGAAATACAACATATGATAAATAAACATTAGGCGTGATGAATAATTGAAAACACATGCCTTTAAAATAATAAACATGAACACTTAAAGGTAGGAATATGAGATGAGAAAATAATGATATAATAAAACATATTTAGGGGTATTATAATAATTGAATAACCACAAAAAATATCAGTATCTAATCTCATAATGATGGAAGGAATAATGCCAGATATCATAACCACATAGACAAGGCCTCATGCCAAGACTACAAATAATATTTTGTCAAGGCCTTGTGACAAGATACTAGATTGTCTCAAGAGACCTACCGATGCTTTGAAGAGATATAGTTGGCACCACCCATCACTATATATGTCCAATGAATTCTTCATATGAAATGGTTTAAACATAACATAAACATTCATATTAAAACTGACATATGAAATTTCAATATATTATCTATAAATCATGAATGGTATAAAAATAAAACATCCAGAGTCAAACATATCACAAAACCATCAATAGTGAATGAACTATTTTTATCATAATAAATCAACATAGATCAAGAATAATATCCCCTAAAGGATTTTTATATAGATCAAATTGATCAGGAAAAATATTTGTGATAAATATCCATATTTCATGAAAACATTGAAAAGTATCACTTTTTATGAAAAAATATGTTTAAAATAGATTTTTTAATAAAAGGGTCCCATACCACATTGAATCATTTTAAAGGAATATAAATTTTATAACATTCATGTCCATATAAATAAAACCTTAAAACCATTTTTAAAACATCGACATTAATGGGAAATATTTAGAAGAATATATTTTTAAAAAATTTAAAATGGTATTTTAGTTAGAGTTCCTAACCAATTGAGAGACTCTTGAATACAAATAAATGAGGTAATAAAAGCTTTATAATATCATGATAATAAAGTTATTCATGATATTCTATGTTAATGTACATTATATAAACCATATAAATGCGAATTGGCGTATAATAACAAAGAAGTTTCAATTGAATGAAAATTGAAATGAAATCCCTTACAAAGACCATATCCTTAAGTTAAGAAAAAATCAATGAAATAATTTTGAGTGAAACTATAAATACAATTAATATTATAATAAATTATGTGAAAATAAATAAGAGGACATTATCACATAGTTCAATAATAAAACACCAATGACTTGGATGTTTAACTGATTGAATGGAAATAGAGATAAGATTACTCTTATCAAGTTCATATCAATGACTATAAAAATTATTGATGGAGTGATTATGCATATCAAAATTATATCCACACAAAGTAGAGTGTAATTTAATACATAAATAATAAATAGTGCTCCCACACATAATCATGGAGTAAAAATAATCAATGAGGCATGTGTAAAGCCCAAAGAGTGGAAATTGAAATTTGAAATTCCCTTACCCTTTTGGTGACTTACGAAACATAAACCCCATGAATGAAGTATCATAAAATGAAGATGTAAATAACCATAAATTAATTTATATTACATAATTAATACAATCATGGGCAGTACATGCACCCCACAAATTGAAATAGTGTCAATATATGAGTAATCTCACTGAAATAAGAAGTGAGCTGAAAACCATTATGTAATCAATTGAGTCTCATGAACAAAAGTTAATAAACACCAAATGAATCACATAATACCAATAATATAAAAATAATAATGATAATATATATGAAATGGAAGAACACAATACACCACATACGATAAATAAGTGGCGAACAATGGAAATATCTCGTAATTAAAAGTGAGACATGAAAAACCTTAAATCAAGTCTGAATTGTCATTTATGTTATTTGTTCTTCCTTAATAATACACTAAAGTTATTTTAAACTTGATTATAATAAATTTCAAGTTTATTATTCCTTTTATATCACTTATTACCTTGCTATAAAAATTAGTTATTTATTTGATTCATATTAGATATTTTTTTTGATGTTCAGGGCTTGAGTCCAAAATGAACTTGTTATAATTATAATTTGTCTTTGTGGTAAAAATTATATTATCTCCAGAAAAATATACATGATTTAGATATCATATATATATATATATTATATACTATATATATATATATGTACTTATAACCGTACATAAAATTTGGAGATAATAAATAAAATGCATCATTCATGGAGATAGTAATCCGTACGTATTCATGAACACTACTTTAATTTATATTTTGTTTGTTGATTGAATTAATAATAATGATACATAGGTATATTATAATTATAGTTTAATATAATATATAATATAATTAAATCCATATTTTATACATCCCACATAACCCATTAACGAGTTATATCACTTTGAGGGGGTGGTAGTCCGCACTTCTCAAATGAATTTATCACGTATACCGAAAATGGAAACCATAAAAGAATGTTATAATTGGTAAATTAAGAAGTATAAAGAAAAAATAAAAATTATATATATCATATATAAATACAGTTCCATACTAATGGCCACCATGAGAGGCATTGGAGATAATTGAACAATCATTGCTTCATGAGGCGTTAGTTTTCCATCCACCGAAATAGTGTGTTTTTTACCCATTAAATGGAGGTGTGTGTATGTGTAGTTAGAATACATATTAACAACATACTAGTATATTGGGGATATTGTTGTTGTTATAAAATAAAGGAATAAATTGTTTTAATGGGTTGGAGAAGTAATATAAATGCAAAGAAGTCATGAGAAACCATTACCATTAATCTGGGTAACTCCCTGGGGATTGAACCCAAAGAACTTCTTGAAGGGAATTCTACGTAAGGTAAGGCTTCTAGGTTGAAGAGGTGGAACTTTGAGTGCTTAATTGGGAAGGTTTTGGACGAGCCAATGGGATTGAGAGGTGTGAGGAATGTGTTATAAGTGGTTTCATTTTATAAGGGAGAGGGGGGCTCTTTTGTAAAGTATGAATATGTTATTTTATTATAAACTTATCTTAATTTAAAAAATGTTCAAAACTCATTAAAGGAAAAGATTAGATGACTTATGTTCGAAATAAAATCATCCAATAAGAATTGTATAGGTGTTGGATAATTTTTTAATATTAATAATCATATTTATTTAAATCATTTATTAAAGATGTGAATACTGCATCATTATTATGTCGTAAATAATTTGATTTATTTTATGTGTAAAAGTTATAAAAAAAATACCTTAATGTAGGATATACTTATATCTTTTCAATGAATATTTATACTTAATAGTTTGACATATATAACATAATGTAAAAATCAATATACTAACAGATATTTGTTAATGTCATATTTTTTCTTTACATTATGAAAATAAAAATAAAGTGTCATTATCACTCTTAAGTGGCACCATGGAGTGCCAAAATCGACCCAAGTATTCCCATGGTCGACCATGACTCATCCAATAAGGTTAGGAAAAGTGTTAAGGTAATTTTGTATTATTAAAATTTTCAATTTTCCTTGAATTTCCCAATTTACCTTTTACCGCGGTAAATAAAATTCAAAAGTTACTATTCACCAAAATTTATTTTCATCTTATTGAATGACATTTTACATACTAATACCAATAATGTATGTGATATTTTTAAAATTCAATTTACATAAGTGTTAAAATTTAATTTAAATGAAACAAATAGTTTTTTAACTACTACTAAGTGGTTTTACTATTCATCAAATATTGAAGTTTTTAAACTACAAAGTGGTTTTACTATGTCTAAGAAACACATAATATAGATGTTAGAATTATATGGAATATATAAAATTAAAAATTTGGTTAATACTATTCATAACATCTATTGAACAGCTAGTTTGGTAAGTCGTCATGCGCTCGAACTCAATGTTGTGTGAGATGAATGATATTGAATTACATTAAAAAGATTATGTACTATGAAACCTTGGGGTGTTACATATATTATTTTATTTTTAGTTTTTTAATATGACGAAGAAATGAATGTAGATATCATGCGTACGTACTACCATCTCGATGAATGTATTTTATTTCTAATCTCTAAATATTATGGATACTATAAATACATATATACTGGATATAAATAATATTTAAATCATTAATAAAATTCTCGAGATGATGGAAATTTGATACATGGACAATTTACATCAAAACGAGGTCATTTTCGACACATGTTCCAAATATCGACATAACATCTAATACGAGCATAATTAATTATATAGTTTTTATATCATGGTTATAATTCATATTAAAAGTATAATAAAATTGAAAAATTTTGTCAATTAAGTATATATTTAACTAAAATTATTATACAAGAGGATAACTATTTTTTCCTGACAAGTCGGAGTGAATGTAAGGGACCTCATCTCAATCTCTTTTCATTAAGGCATAATTTAATTTATGCATGACCTTATTTATACAATGTATAATAAAATCTTTTGAAATTTAATTTCTATGAATTGGAATCAATTTCTATGAAGAATTTAATAAATTATAAAAGTAATTTTTTAATGTATATGGGGAAAACGACCTCTCCACTACAGTCAACATAATTTGATATTTTGCTTCCTCTTTAAGAATTCAAGTTTTTAAAAGGAATAGAAATCCCTTATCCCATTTTGGGTGTTTACATATTTAAAATTGTTTTGAAATATAATTTAATATTTTTGTATCTTGAAATGATTATTTTATTACAAAAGAAATGTTATGTGTGAAATGATTATAATTTCTACCATTAATGTTATATGAATTTATAATTGTACATTGAAATATTATGAGTGTTTATGTGAAATAATAAAGAGGGCTGGATAAACGATAAACCAAAGATGGGTTTTTCTATGATAGACCAAGGATCAGTGGTTACACGATAACCTCTAATGCATTGGATATGGAAGTTAGTTTTATTACTATTCCATTTAGTGATATGTGTGTAATTCAACCATATGGTTATTCCATTTATGTATAATTAGGTCCCAAGATACTTGTATATGTTATCTGTTTCTTTTTATGGTATATATGGTAATCTTTTAGTTACAAAAAGGGTAAGCAATGATATTATATTTAGTGAAGTATATTTAAAACTTCTTGAAGTTGGAAATTATTATTTATTATAATGGTTTAATGGTTTACATTTTTGCACAAGACTAATTGCATTAATTGTTTATATATCCCTTACAGAGATTTTTATGCTCATCTTATTTGCTGAAATGTATTTTATATGACTAAAATAGGAATACAGTCATGGAGGGGACCGGGTAAAATTAATGTTGTTAAAACAATAGAACAATTCCATGATTATATTTAAATAATTAATTATGGAAAATGGATAGAGAGTACAAGTTTATAATTGTAATATTTAAGATACTATGTATGAAATAGAACCTAATTCTCTAAATCTATAAACATAAAAAGACGATATATGTGATTTAAAGTCAAATTATTGATATATCTCAAGATCATGTTATCTTTAATTCAAAGGCATAATAGTTTCTATCATAGGCCAATTTACATAAATTTAGAGGTCTGGGTGTTATTTAAGAATAAGTGAAATGTTTTATATAACCGCAATGTTTATCATATTTTAAAGAATAATTTTTATTTTAAATAAATTTAATGATTTTGAGATAACCTAAATAAGTATATCTTAGTTTTTATCCTCCTAATATGATAGTATATGATTATTTTATTGATATACTCACACAAATACTTTTTGGATTTAGTAAATGGCTAGCTATAGAAAACACTGAATTATCAATTGATGTTTAGGAAACAGTGGTGGTTTTCAAATAAGCAACCGAATGAAATGGGAGGTGAAATGGGAACTCTTTTGGTTATTATAAATCAAATATTTTTAGTCATTATTGACTACATGAACCATGGGAATTTTTATAAGGGGTCATATATGTGAAAAAAGAATCCCTTTTTATGTCCATGTACTAATCATAATGTATATATATTCAAAAATATTTATGTCAAATATGTTAAAAGAAACACCTAAGAAATTGTTTTAAAGGGATGTCAAGATGTTATAGATGTAGAAATAGTGGACATAAAGAAATATAATATCAAGGAAAAATGAATCATTCAGTAGACTGAAGGAAAGGGTAAGATGTTCTTTCTGAGATATGAATTAAATATTTTAAATTTGGGTTATTTGTTCATTTTGAAAACAGATTACCAAAGAAGAAGGTTCTATCATGGGATCAGTAGGACCCTAAAAATATATAATTAGAAATACCTAATTTTATTCCAATTGATGACTAGGGAAAAAATGACATACAAAAGTTATGGATTATATATTGTCTCGTGTTATGGAATTATAGAATCTTATGACATGATTCATGTTTTCAATTTGAAAGAATGATGTATTAAGTAATAAGATGGAAAATTATAGTTAGGTAATTATTAATAATATTGGGTGATTAATAAATCTACATATAAGGGCTTCAAGAGTTATGGTAGATTATTTGATGATGGAAGTTTATAATTATTAATTATCTTTTGATGATAGTATTGCATTGGGAGACTTTTTATGGTATGTGTAACCCTAATGATTATTATGTGAAAATTTTATCTTAGGAATAATTATCATTCCTTTAGTGGACACAATTATAAGCTAATGGATACGATTTATATGATCATTGATTTTGAGGTAATTATGAGATATTAATTTTTCAGAGGCAAAATGAATGACATGAGATTAAAATTGAGATTAAAATATTATATAGTTATTTCTGTATTTTGTTCTCATTGTGGAAATGATATATGAATTATATTGATTTAGAAAAAGTTTTATCTATAAGATGTGTGGAATCCCTTTCAAATTGGACAGGATTGTGCGGATTGAACCCACAACTGAAGTGGGACATGTCTTTATCACCTACCACTAGCTTACGTGAGGATTCAGGTTATTATGGATTATTATTTATGTTAAAAATGTTGATGGAGTAAGGATAATTCAATTTTGGGACGTTAAATTTTATAAAATGGGATTTGTTGGCGTTGAAGTATGGTTTGGGGATTAAGTGAGAAATGTAATTTTAGAGTATAATCACTATTTTGGGAGGCCTTTATGATAAATTAAAATAGAATACTATATAATTTTATTATGTATACTAATGTATGATTTTTTGAATAAATATATAATTTAATTATGGACTTAGGTAGATATTGTTAATTTATGGTTATAAACAACATATTATATAGATTATATGATTTTAGAAATTAATATTTTGTATAATCTTTTAAGAGTGCTTGATGTTATTTGGAAATAAATGTTAAAACATATCTTGTATGTATATGTTATCAAACCCTTCTCAATTTTTGGATTCTGACATTATTAAGATAATTTTTGAGGAATTATATAGGGAATTATTTATTGAATGGTCTATAATGGATGTTGGGTAATACTAATGAATATTAGAGGTTAAAGGTATTCTCTTTATTGTAAAAGATTATTCTTTTTGGGTAATTATCTAATCTTATCCATAATATATTTGTTCTGGTTAATGTTTCAAGATATGATGAATAGATAGTCAATATTTTATGGATTATGTGACCCTTGAGATGTTGATTCTACATCTTTTGGTGTGACCATGAAATTATGAATACTCATGGTTTATATGAAATATGGGTTTTTGGTAAAAGTTTATTAAAGTATTAAATTATACAGGACATGTATGATTATTTCCTTATGTTCTGAGTTAATCTCTTTATGAAATTTCTCAACATTATTAACATGACCATAAAACAAAAACATTGTCTATTTATATTACCAACAATGAAATAAATTACCATTACACACATCATATGTTTTTGGTTTTTTGATTGTTAACTTTCTCTTGATCATGTTATTTATCACTCTCCCTCAGAACTAGATGGTTAATTTTTAGTCCATATCCATATTTTCCTACATGGAATCCTTGTATGTGTTATCTCAGGTAACCATTGTATTTATCTTTCACTATTTTATAGTGGGTGTCTTATTCACGTTTTTTTTCTGATGTGTGAATTTCAATTATATTACTAAGAAAAATTTTAAAATTACGAGGACACAATTTCCAAGATGGTGGAAGGATGAAACATCCCACGTATTTATATAATAATACATATTATTATCTTCAAATATTTATGAGTCAAATATTAATTTTTTATTTAAGGGGATTCTTTTTCTGATAGTGTACTCAACACACAACAATAGGTCTCTCTGAAATCTTACGTTGTACACAATAGTGAGTTATACCAAAAAATAGTACATTATTATTATTATTATTTTAAATGGTCATTAATTCCAAACGGTTGTATTAGTGGTAAAGAACAGAATACCTACAATATTTTTAAACATGTTTTTTATTTTTTTCATTTTTTCAATAAATATTAGTTTTATAAAATCTGAATGAATCGATTTTGAAGCATAACATACTCTCATATTTTAAAAGGTCATTTTATCACATGTTCTTGGAGAAACCTTATAAAACATACTTTCTTCACTTTTATATGTTTTACATGAAAACATAAACTTTTTATTCATAATAGGGGCACAAAAATTTAATTAGTTGATATTTTATTATTTTATAATAAATTAAGTCTTTTAATGAAAAATTGAAAATACTAAAATTTAATTTAAAACTAAAAAGTAATCTAATTTATTTATATAGATATATTGTAGACATAATTTTTTATAGTATAGTTGGATTATTTATATATAATTGAATCTAATATTGGCCACTTGATGAAATTTTACTTTAAAATTGGACACAAACACATGTCAATATTAAGATTGCTTTTATTTATTAAAACAAACTTTATGGTTTTGACAAGAGAAATTAATTATAAATTAATTCCATAAAATTACGTGATTATAATTTGGGAAAATGGATTCTATATTTGGAATCAGAAGGTTCGAATTTTGTAAATATGAACCTTTTATTTTTTGGACATTATGAAAAGTAACTTTAGTAATTTTTTTAATTTACCATTGTTAAAATGTAAACAAGGTAAATAAGAGTAAAAAATAATATTATATTAATATAAAACTATCTTAACACATTTAATAATTCTGTTGGATTATATATATCTTATCACGAGCCGCCTTTATTCCATTTTAGGACCACATGGAGCTACATGGGTTTGATGATGACATGTTACAATAATTAATTTAATGTAAAAATAAATATAACATAAACATGTATATTTTTACTAAAAAATTATTATTTTTAATATGTTTGATATATTTGACTATAAATATTAATAATAAAGAAAAACAATATTTCCCACATCATGGAATTTTATTCATAATTTTTATACATTATATAAATAAATTTATTAAAGACACAATTATTAAGCATCGATTACCTTATTAATGAATTTTTCAAATAAATGATATTATAAATATTATAATAGACGCAATTTGAATTTTTTTGACATCCATGATCTTTATGGATTATTATGACATTTTTCCTATTTGTTGATTTTTTTTCAATTAATCAACTTATAATGACTTCAAAAAAACCATTTAATAAATAGTATCAATATTGAAATATATGAGATTTTTGAAAACAAATACTAGATTATTAAAATATATAATAGTCAAAAAAATATTATATTCATTCATATAGAATATTAAATGTTAATTATTTTTATTAATTATATAATTTTGGTTCTCTTGTATTTTTAAATTTCTCGTATTAACTATATAGTGAAAAAATACAATAAGGCACGGTAAGAGTTAATTTATTTAAATTTGGGTTAATGATAAAAATTAACATTAAATTTGTGACCTAAACATGTTAAAAACCTATTGGTTGAGATTATTTTGACCTATCCTTATCTTAAGATAGATAATAGCACTCTTGAACCATTATAATTTGATAATAAATTTATAATAGACAAATATTTCATGACTTTTGTAAAGTGACCCTACCCCCTATTGTAAATATCAATAAATCAATTGAAATTAACATAAATAATTATTAAATTTTTATGACATGGTAATAATTTATATAAAAGAAGTGATAAAAATGAAAAAGGTTCTTAGGAATGTATAAATTTACCTATGTTTATTATTAATGGGCATAACGATTTTATGTGATGATACAGACTCAAGGTAAAAGAATTCATCTCAATCTATTTTCTTTGAGGCATATTATCATTTATACATGACCATATTTATATTTTATATAATATACCTCTTTGAATTGTAATGTAATTATAATGGAATATTATTTTATGAAGAAATTTTCTATAGAACCAAATGAATGTTTTTAACATATGTTGTAACAAAGACCTCTCTATTGTGAAAACCTTTATTTGATATTAGGCGTCATCTTTAAGTTTAACTGTGTTTTGAAGGAAAATAAATAGCTTATTTATTTTTTTGGGCATTTTGGTATTGAGAATAAATTTTATATTTTAATGAATATTTCAGTATCATGAAATGATTTCATGTGATTGAAAATGATATTTTATGAGTGAAATGTTGATAATTTCAATTAATTACATTTTATAATTATATAAGGGTACTCAGTAATTTGACTGGTGGTTAGATGATAAATCAAATATGCGATGTTCTGTGATAAACCAAAGGTTGGTGGTTCTGTGATAAAACAATGATTATTGGTTACGTTATATCCTCCAATGCATTTAGTATCAAAGATGGTCATATGGCTATTTCATTTAGTGATATGTGTAAAAGTTAACTGTATGGTTATTCAATTTAAGAATTTTTATATTTCAAGGGAACATTATATATTATTTTTATTCTTTCTATGAGCATTTCTGAAATTTTAGGGGTTTAAAAAGGGTATGCAATGAGCTTATATTCAGTGAAGTATATTTACTACTTATTAAAATTAACAAGTTTTACATTATGATAATGTATCCACGGTTTACTTGTTTTCACAAGACAACCATCTTTAATTATTTACCTATCCATTGTTGATCTTGTTATGCTCATCCCATGTTTTAAATTTTTTTCATAGGACATAAAGAGGAATATAGTCATGGATGAGATCAAGGAAAGGACATGCTATTAAAACATGAAATTATAACATGTTTTTTAATCTGTTTTTAATGAAAAAATGGATAGTGAGTAGAAATTTCTACATGTAATATTTAATTATTTATATATTAGTTATGAACTAAATCTGTAACTCTATAATCTTGAAAATTTCATCAATGTGAATTAAATTAAAATTATCGGTTATCACAATAGTAAGTAATTTTTAAGGCTGGGGCCTTATAATATATATCTCATATTTAAATAATAATAGTTTTTGGTACATTTATGCTTGATGTTTGATATCATATAAACAAACCCACATATTCATCTTTTAAAATATTGGGTTATTACATTAAGCCCTTACCCAAAAAATCTCACCCTTAAATTGTGAACTCGTTATTGTTAATATTGATTTTTAAATTAGAGATTCAATTTTTTGACATCCCACATCATAAAATAGGATAATAATAACTCTTTCTTTATAAAGGGATAGGGGAACAAAATGGTCATCATGAATAAGACATACATGGTTTTGAAATATGAAAAAAATAGTTGAAAGTGAAAATATAGACATTGTTAAAAACATAATTTTAAAAAACTAATGTAGAGTAGTAGTGAAAATTGATCTGAATAATGAGAATTATTAAAAGAATGTTGATTGAAAAAAAATTCTAAATAAATAATATTTGAAAAAGAAAAAAATCATTAAAAAATGAAGGTAATTGTTTAATTTTTTCATATCATTTTCATGTAGTTGAGGCCTTCCATTAGATTCTATAAAATAACAAAAACTAAATATACTTATATGACATATATAATTTCACCCTAAAATGAATTTGAAGAAAAATATCATTTTTATACAATTGGAAACCATTCGAGATGAATATTTCTTGTATAAAACACAAAAATAAACATAAAATAGGTCACGTAATCCATAAAATGGATAATAATATTTTCTACATATCTTTTAACATTGATAAAAAACTAATATGATAACACAAAATATTATAATATTTGTTATTTTATGAATTATTACCCAATTTTCTAATAATAAGACTGGTTGTTCAATATAAAACATTCCATAAATCACTATTGATAAAATATTTCTTAATATTTTTAGAACATATTGAAACCTAAATATTAGATTTTTTTATCACATATTCTTAAATGAAAAAATTCGTATTTTCCAAAAAAAATAACATCAATCATTCTTAAAATTTCATTCCAAAAATTTATATGCCCTAGTTATATAACCCTAATGAGAGGCTAATCATATTAAAAAATAACTTAAATCACCATAAATCCATTATTAATTCATATATTCTTCAAAACAATAATTTAATATTTATTCCTAAAATAAAATTCCATATTATTCTCGTAACAATAATGAAAAAATATTCTAATGAATAAATGTTGTCTTCATTAAAATTAACAGTAATGAAATTATCACCCAATCACATTTTAATAAAATGGTTACATGTTTGACAACAGATAGTTTCAAAAAATCAACATATTATTTATCTACAATATCATTTTGGGAAAATTTCAAATTAACCAGTATATCTCATATTCAAATGGTTGGTGTTTCAACCATCTCTTACATTGGTTGTGGGTTCAATCACTATGAACTTTTCGGATGTGATGGATTATTTCTAAAACTTCTTTTCTTATTTTATATAATTATAATAATATAATTTTATTATAAATGAAAAAAATAATTTGATAATAATATTCTTATTCTAGTTTTATCCTATACCATTGCCATAAATATGATAAACATCACCAAACAACTAATCATCAGATCACTTTTAAACATATATTGCTTCCCATGCTACTAATTTCAAAACATAAATATATATTTTTAATTGAATATTATTTCCATAACATCACAAATATACCAACCTAGAAATTTTTTTTTACTTGAATCATATGTCGATTAATTAATGCTTCTATAAATCATATAATTTTAATTTATCATATTTTTAATGTATCATTTCCATCTAACATATGTGACAAAATTATGAAAACAATGTAAACTATATCATAAACCTTTTGTGTTCCATGACTCTAATAATATTCAGAATATATGATAATACTACTGATAAAATACAACTAGATCATAATTATGAAAACATGATACATAATAACACAATTCACTAAGAATCCTTCTTAAAACATTGACAAAAAATTATCATCCAATTATATAAAACATCATTCCTAAAAATAAATGGTATAAATTATAATTTTATGTTTTATCAAAACCAAATCAATAAATTTATTAAATTTTTTTTAATAAGAACATAATTAAAATATATTATAAAGACATTTGTATTTTCATGACACTCTATTTATCTTCCAGGATGATAAAAACATACGTAATATAAATATTCATGTCCTTTATAGTATTTACCTTTTTTTGGGTGGTGGGAGTGTTTCTATTTTCTAATAAAATGAATAATCTTACATAATGATTTATTTTTTTTATCAAAATGAAAAGGTTTTGAGTAATTCAAAATTTTTATAAATGGTGATTTGAATTCCTGTGAAATTGTAAATATAATTTGAATAAAATCATAAATTATAATAATTACAAAATCTTCTATAAGTAGTATGAAGTTTATGAGGGATCATGTTATTTTTACCATTATAATGAGTACCCAATCTTCTAAAATGAACATAAAAGAAACATGAAATTAATTATTAAAAGTAATGTGATACATATGAATATATATAATAACATAGAAAACTAAAAATAATTATTTCTTTGACACCATACATTTATGAGCCGATTTTTTTTACTCCAACTCTAATAAATTAATATAATTACCCATAATAATCTAACCATTGGGTTTAAAGAAGAATTTTATCTTATTCTCACATAGAATAAAATCCATTAATTTTACTTAATCATTTCTTCATATACCATAGTAAGGACCATACCTCAAAGATAATATTATATAGTGTCATTATCCTATAATTCACATTTAGACAATTCAAGGGTCATTAATGTTCTGCGTTTTATAAAATTAAGCCATTACACTTACAAAATAAAAATGATTTATTTTAATGTATTTACAGATATTGTACTTCAATTTTTTTAAAAATATAAACTTTAATTATAAAAAACTTTTTATTTTAATAAAAATAATTATGACTTTCAATATGACTTATTCTTATTTTTAATCATCCTTTGACAAAATTAATAACATTTAAAAATGTTTGATGAGAAACAAATATTCACACCATGGGATATAAAAATGTAATATGTTAGTATAGTGAATAAATGATAATCTATAAAATGTAATCGACATTCAAAATATTCATTTACTATATCATGTAAATTATATTCATAGTAAAAACAATAAATTTTTTCCCAATGAAAATTTTGAATATATACATGGAAAATTTAGACCCTTTTGGGAAAGATAGAGCATCATATTCATAACTTATGATAATTACATATATAAAATAAATTGATCTCAATTATATAATTAGGATAAACCCATCTTGTTAAATCCTTCCTTTATTATATTTAATACAAGGAACATTACCCAATTCACTAGAGTTGTATAATGGGGATCACCCATCATAAAAGAAATATTGAGATAACCCATTCATATATGTCGTTTTGGGGTGATCCATATTTATCAATAATGATTATAAACCATGTATTTAATTAATAAATATAACATTAGATCTTGTAATCATAAAAACATTGAAAAAAATATGACGAACTCAAATGAAAATCATTTTCAAACACCAAAAAACACATTCATTTTCAAAACGAATTTTAAAATTTGAAATTCCTTGGAAAAAAGGGATGGAGGGGTTTTGTTTGACGAAAACATTAAATCTTATAATGTAATACAAACAAAAAATAAAATCTATTAATGTAGGATAGTTTATTGAAAATTTATTTATTAAAATAAAATACTCATTTTGTCTTTTGTACAAACTTCACATTGTTCTATATAAAATACATAAAAATATTCAATTGGAAATTATGTTAATGATTGTTAAAATAAATCTAAAATATAAATTATAGTGATTTTATATCCATATAAATACATAGAAATTTATTTTTTTAATAATATTTCAATATATGACCAAGATGTAGAAAATTATTATTCAAAACATTTCAAATGTGGTTTTAGGTTAAATAATCTATCTTATCATGTATGAAACATAATAAAATTATTTATCTACTAAAATAACTATATAATTTAAATTATTTAATTTTTTAAAAACTATTTTCTTTTTTATAATTAATTTATTTTTTTTAAATACGTTTTTTTTTTCAATTACATAATCATTTTTTCATGTTATAAATTCTTATGACATTCACCTCATATGTCCAAAATGATTTCGTTAGTGGACTTGGATAAATGTGGTATTTATTTAATACTGTAGAAAAAATTATATTTTTATATATATAATATTTATATAGTAATGAAAACACTAGAAAACCCAAAAAAATATGGTTATGAAAAATAAAATCAATTAATATCATGAAGACAATAGGTAAAACATACAGATGAGAAAAATTAAATATTTTCAATGATTTTGATTGAGAAAGTTTATTTTTTATTTTATCATTTAAAAATGATAATTTTACTATTAATAACAAAATTATTCTTCATATAATATTATATATCTATTCCATGTGATTCGGTTTTGGATGACAAATGATAACACTTTGTAGAGGTTATAGTCTACAGATACATAGAAGTGACATTATTATTTTTTGATTTTTTGGAAATATAATAATATATAAGATATATTCACTTTAAATAAGGATAACTATTCAACTAAAATCAGATATATTCACTTAATTGGTTATTATTTACATACATGAGATCCCTTTATGGAAAATGTATTTCAGCAATTAGAGAGTCTGTAAGATGTAGTAACCCCAAATAAAGGTTTTGATTCCCATTTTATGGAAGAAGGTTAATTATGTAGGAAGTTTCATAAATTTAAAAAAATTTCGTATATTTGATATACAAATTCTATTATATTATAATGGTTAAATAAGATTTTAATTAGTTTTAAGAATAAATAAACCTAGTTTTTTAAATGTTATACATGTTCTTCAGAAAACAACATTTTTCGTAGTCCTTAACCCCTCAACTGTTGATATTATGCCAAAAAAACAACTATAATGAGTTTATGGATTATATTATGATATTTTATAAATAATTTATTAAGGTGGAGTGCTAAAAATTTTGTTAGGAATGGAGGAGATGTGGTTCATTTTATAATTGATGGGAGGGGAACTCTTGGAACATTGTAATGTATTAATTTAATATATAAATATAATAATTTTGAATTGGATCAAAATTGGTATTATTATATTATAAAATTATAGTGAGTATATATCCTCTCAAAAAATAAAATCTGAATAATTTTATGTGACATTTTCACCCTTATCACATTGATTTAATTGCTCACTGACCTTATTGTATATTACTATTGTACCAATTCTTTTTTAAACAAAAAATGTCATGTGGTTAACTGTAAAAGTACAAGCGATGCATAAATAGACTATTATGGATATTTTAAACGATACCATATTATTTTGGATGAATATATTATTTTAACAATTTTGATATCATTATATAAAATATTTTTTATTATAAAAAATTATTTTCCATATATTTATGTAGTTTAAATACTAAGAAATAGTTCTTGTATAAATTATTTCAAAGGGATAAAAAATAAAATTAATTATAATAAAATTACATTATGTACATTAAAAGTATTTCTATAAATGTTTTATTGGCTTTGATGCCATTTTATTCCTTGTCTATTTTTTATTCCTTGGATAATGAATTTAAAAAATATATATATATATGGGGTAATTAATTTTGAAATATAAATGGGTATAATATTACTTATAATGTGTAGATTTGTTATTTATTTAATAAAAATTATGAAATTATAGACCATTTATCATCTTTATTATCCTCTTAATATATTTTTTTATTTTTAAATAATTTAGTAAAATATTTTTTAACTTAAAATATCATTAATGTCATTTTTTAGAATATTCATTTAAGATAAACCATATTTTTGAATCATAAAACGACTTTACTAAAAATTGAGAGAATATTTTATTAGAATTAAATAATACATTTCTATTGAGTTTGAATTTTATATAAATTTATAAAGAAAGTAACATCATTGATATATTATAATTTAGTGAGTAGATTATAAATGAATTATTTATTTAATAATATTCATTGGTATGTTTAAACTCTTTGTTTCACATCATATTCACTATCAAAATTAGTCTTCATTTAAAATTATTGTATATTATACTCGAGAACCAATCCAATATAGATAGTTTGAGAGATATCCATTTCACAAATTTTATCACATTAGGAAAAATCCATATCATAAACATGGTCCCGTTACCAACCCCCAGTAGAAATAAATTTAATTCACATCAGTGGGATAAAATAATCAAATAGTAGGAATAAATCAACTATATATAGAAATATAATGTACACCTTTCCTTAAATCAGGCCCTGTATCACTCGGAAAAAGTGACTAGTATATTGAATAATATAATAGAAGATATATAAGAAACCCTACATATATAATAAATCACCCCCATTCCAGACCCAATATGAGAGTAATTGATGCACTTGGTGATAAAAAACAATCCCTCATAATAGAAATTACACAATGTGTGAGACCAATGAGATAGTAGGAGAGTGGATTTTAAAAGTTTAGAGAAACTCTTTAAACAATCCATGCCTAAATATGAATACAATTCCAACGGAATGTGTTATATATACCATATATGGAGGCTGATAGGTGTTCTTTGAGGACTAAATTTTGAATAAATATAATCAATTATGGTTTAAGGATGTATTGAGTGGTGTTTAATCTCATAAATTTGGATATTTTAATAATATATTTGTGAAGGGATATAAATAAAATAAAAATGGAAATTATGGTCATTCACAATAGATGAATAATATTTGAATGGTTTCAGCATAGAAAATATTTTTCATATGTATGACAACACATTAGATGTAGATATCAATAATCCTATAAATGATGGAACATATCACTAGCTATAACACAACCCTTTTGATTGAATAAGAAATAATTCTGGGAAGCATTCCTCATAACAACATCCATAATATTGTTATCTCATCACAAAAACCTAGGAAAAAAACCACCTATTATGAACTAATCCATAGAGGATCACCATAGAAAATAATTCTCAACACAATGTCTTTGTTTGATTATTATAAAATGGCCTCACTACTATTTTAACCAAACCTTTTCCCCATGATCTAAAATGGAGCCCTCAATATTTTGCATACTCTTGTGATATAACTACCTTAGTTTTCTCCTTCAATAATTATCATCATTTTCCCCCACTCTACGTGATTTGGTGGAATGTTATTTCAATCATTATATAACAAACCTGATATTAATGATGACTTTCCTCCATTCCTACAAGAGGGAAACTTTTAAGGAATATTAACCAAGGAATCAAATTATTGGTTTTTGATTAATTATAATAATTTATCATTTTCCAATTTTCTACCAAATTCAAATATATCATCATACAATAATGATGTGTTATCCTTTCCTAGGTATCTACCACGTATGTATAGTCAAATTTTTCTCAAATCTAGTAAACATAAATATCATTAAATTGGATCATAGGGGTGACAAAAATCTTTTTCTTCTATGACCTCCTTTCATTGGGTCACATAATAATAAAAACTAACCATATATACCTATTAATGTATTCCTTATCAATATTGAAAACCTCAAAAATATATCACATAAAATAGCCATAAATTGTAATATCAATCATTCAGAAACCTCTCCCCATAATGGTACCCAGACCATACTAGTAATATGAAAATGGAAAAATTGATACCCAAATCCTTCCTCAAAATTGTCTATGGGATAGTGGAATGAACTAATGGTATATAATACAGACAAATAGGAGGCATTAACTACCATGAGAACATTAAAAATGATATATAATACTTATTCAACCACTAAAAACATTCTTATCATAATATATTAATAATAAATACAAATAAAAGTTATGGATGTATTGATATTTGACAAAAACAATTGAAAAACACTAAAATTGGACATCAACTGAGATAAAAAAATAATCAAAATCTCATTAAAAAAACCCCAAAATAGAAACATCAATCTCAGCTACCAAGGAACAGCATGTGAAATAAAAATAAATATATATATACATATGATTAGCATAACATTTATACATAATTGTATCTTACCAACAACCTATGATGCATGATGTGAAAGAGGTGCACTGAATCGCAATGAGTTAGAAATGAGAACAAATCATCAAATAAACAGTTTTTCTATTATATTATATGGATCACCATATCTATCTCTCTATATGTTTCATATACAACATATTATATAATATATCAAAAAAGGTTACCCCATTACCACTTCCGAATTGGATTAATTATCTTCCCCAACACTACAAATCCAAAAACTGCTCTATCTAGAATCCCTCTCATAGAAAAATGAGCTAAAGTAATCCATCCTGATGAAAATATTGATAATATATCATTAATAATGTTTATCACATTATTTTATCTTCACATCCTTATATACATATACAATTTGGGTATTTTTTGTTATCCACCATAACACACACCTCATGTATTATACCAAAATCCATCACAACCCACACACAACATACCAATTATAACCACTAGGATAATCAATCCTATGATATATGTGTTTGAAATAACCACAATCCAATACATCCCACTTAAAAAATATACTATAGATGATATCCACCTTCCATACCAACATATAATACTTCCAGGATAAGAGAGTGGCGTAAGATAAGGTAGTCTTCCATTTATTCCTTGCCAAACTAGATGTTTGAAAAACACTCTCCCAGAGTCTACATGGTATCAATATCCATAATGACATGTGTGGGGTAGCATATTAAATAATAAAATACATGAAATTTTGAAATCTCATAATCGAAATAAGGGAATATACCATGATTTGGATCTATCGACAACAAAATTCATAGAGGGCTCACATCTTCCATAGGAATGGAATCACCAAAAAAAGAAAAAATATAATAAAGATAGAAAATATTTAGTAAATTATTAATTAATTACTATTAATTATTTTTTATTATCCTAGAATAAAACATTATTCTTGTAGCCTATGTGTTGATTAAAATATGAAATATTTTTGTACATTAAGATTTAATTCATCATATAAAATAATCATCACCAAACATCCCAATTCATTTATTAATTAATTTACAATTCAATATTCACATATATTCACTAGGAATCATACCATAATATTGTATAAATGATTATCTTGTATTTTATATCATAAAACTGAATAATAAATTTGTAAATTTTAAAAAATATTAATCTTTTATTGACTAAGAAACAAGAAGATTCATTTTCATGAACGAATACTATCTTTCAACAATAACCTAAAAACATTAATTTAAGCATTAACCTGTTCTATTAGTCACTATTATATCCCTAACACCAGTACACATATTATCAGATATTATATATAATTCCATAATTATAATAAAACTAGAACCACATTCTACTATAATTACATCGAGCATCCCAACCCACCATCATCCGCATAATTGGCACCACATTCCACTATTGTAGCATGACACATCACATATCATTTATCATTATTCATTAATCTAATTTATCAAATATACAAAATCCCATTGATAATTATTTAAACATTATTTTTTTTATAAAAAATTAATATATTTTTGTTTTTTTAATATATATGGACATAAATCATGTATAAAAAACATAATAATATATTTCAGAGTATCTAGAAAATCTCATAATTAAAAAAAATATTTTTTAGAGCCATGTCGTCTCCCATCAGAAATATTTCAAAAATGAATAATAATATTTCAACCTCATGGAATCCTTATTGTTCTAGAATAAATTTAAATTCTATCTTTTTATGATCATAACCCAGAACGAATAATGTTGTATTTATAAAATAATATTCATTAGAATAGATAATAAAATATTATTATATATGAAAATATCTATTACAATTATTTTATAAATTTATTTATAAATATAATTACCATATAAATTATTTATGGTACATCAACATTAAATATGCTATATTTTTTATTTCATAATTATATTACTGAGAAAAATTAATTATATTAAAAATTGTTTCATACGAGGTAGTTTTTAGACTAATTATCATTATTTTAAAACAAGGGAATATTTATTTCACTTTATTTTTATAATCATATAGATTATTTGTAAATGTAATATATGGAATGGGGTATATAATTATATACCATTTTTTAAAATATTATAAAATTTTTTATCTCAAGACTCATTTTACATATACTAGTAGAATTTTATTTATCTATTATATGAACTATTATGCTTAATTAAATTCTATTAGTTAACAAAATGTTTCTTAAATATTTTCATCAAGAAGTAAAAATTTATTTCATTCCTTGAAAGGTCATTAAAATTCTAGTTTTACTTCACGATATTCCAATATTCATATAATTGAAATTTTTCAAAATAAATTTAACATCGATTAAAAGTTATATATTTTATAAAAATTTATTAATAGAAATATCATTATGCATTTTAATATCATATATATTAATTTAAATATTATATCTATATAAATATTAATTAGATTATTTTCTTATATTATTATAGGATTAAGTTTGATCAAATTATTCTAAACATATGATTTTATAGCAGGAATATTTTACATTTTTATAGTATAAATTAAGGATAATTCGTAGTTAAACTAAATGGATGTTTCATTAGAATGTTATTACACCCAAATATGCAAGGAAAATAGGGAATAATAAAAAATATAAAAGAAAAAGGATCCATATAAATTTATTTGAAGACATCAAAAATCAAGAACATCAAATTTTTGGGACATTGTAATTTTTTAGAAATAAATAAGAACTAAAATTAGAGAATGAAGTTCATTTAAAACATTCATAGATATCCCCCCTATAATTTTATTTCAAATTTCCACTTATTAATTCTATTTTATATTAGAACCTAATATTAATCCATTAAAAAATAATATTGTCGGTGGTAATTTAATTATTCCAAAAGGAATCAAACCCCAAATTTTATGCTTTTAAAACAAAAAATTAATTTACATGAAAAATAATAAGTAATACATGAAATAAGGTAAGTCACATGGAACTTATACAGAAAAATATCTTTGGGTAAGGGTATCAAGGTTTTTCCCTTGTACGGAAGGACCCACTTACCAAGTCCTTAGAAAACTCAACTAACCCTTACACAACTCCACCCTCATAGGAATATGATAATTTATGTCAACACATACCATTACATGTGGAGCATAATACCATAACGTGAAAAAGGGGGATTTATGAAATTAATTATTTATCCAAGTTACACTTATATGAGGGAATTTTTACTATTACATAACTTATAAGAGATTTAGGTTATAATTTTGTGAGTAACACATTAAATTTTTATACGAATTCAGAAAATCATTTATCATTTTTAAATACCAAAATATTAGTTGCCTACACAAATAGGTGTATAATAAATATAGTTTAACCCCTACTTATTTAAGAGTTTTCGTTACAAAACCAAATGAAACCAAAGATTACCAAACACTAATTCAATATTACCCTTACATAGAAAATTAAAAATAATACTTTACCTTTTCAAACTATGTGTTCTTTCATGAATGTAAATATTTAAATGAAAATATTTTCTTTTTTAATTATAAAAAATAATATTTTTTTGTAAAGAGGGTTATTATCAATTCTAAATGATAAATCACTTCTGAATATGAATGAATCATTTTTGTACATCCCATTTTTTTCAAATTAATATTTTATAAATTTTAAATAACATCAATAATTTTCATACCATTTTATATCATTTTTAATATTTAATGAAGAATCTACAACCAATTTCTATAATTTATGAAACCACTACCCACCAACCAGGAATCCTAGAATTACAATAGAATGATTTCAAATATTCCTGAGACATACACGATACCCTCTTATTTTTCATTTGTAATGGATGTGTTTATGGATACGTTACATGTCATTACATATATCAAGGAAAGGGGGTAGGTATAAAATAAATTTCTAATGGAGATTTATGTTCATAAAAATTTGTTGAATAAATAAGTATAACATTATGTAATACTATATAAACAATGAAATGACTTATAAATCCTTAAATTTAATGTGGGAAAATAAACTCAACATTAATGAATGATATTCCATTCTATGTGAATCTATGATATTGATTGAATTGAATATGTGGGTGGAATTGAGAATACACACTTATTAAAAAATTGATTTATTCATTTATGAGGTATTCATCATTTTAGAGGATATGTGTGGACACATAGAAAACTGTGATGATATAAAAATCAGTAAGAGTGTCTATATATATTTCAAAACTATATTTAAACACAAATTTCTCATTATATTAAGATATAGACCCAAATTACATGAATCTACAACCTCTTTATAGAATTATCATAGCATGTGAGAATTCAAAATAATGAAAATTAATTTTTGAAAAAGGATAACTCTTTGGAAATTTCATTAAACAGAATTTGGAAACCTATAGTGGAGGTAGATTTTGTGGATAATGTTTTTAATATTATAATGTAAATCAATTATTAAATTTTAAAATTGAAATAAATAATTAAAATGAAATCATCCACTTAATTTCATTCAATTTGGTATAGTTGGGAATCCCTCCATAAGTTCTCAAAATATATTATATTAAATTATGAATATGTGGATACAATGAAGAAAACATTTTAATATAACAAGATAAAGAGAAGAAAATATTAGATAATTTTAAAAATTAAAAAATTAAATTATATATAATATTTAGGGATAAAATAAATGAAATTTAAAGATATTTAGTGACCTAAATACCATATTTTTGATGTTATTATTGTTTTCATAGTTGTATTATTGGTGGAGAATAATAATGATTATGATGATGATTTTTTGTAAAGATTTGACCTTTTGGATATAATAGATGTTTCTATTTATATTATTTCTATTTTTAGGTCTACATTCAATAAATAAAATAGAGTGATGTGCGAGTCCAAATATAATATATAATAACATGATGAAGAAAAGTCCAAGCTGAAAACTAATAATTAAAAACAAAAATTTAGACATAATGCGAAATTAGATAAGGATGTTAAACATGTGCACAAAATTATATAGATATACCAAATAGTTGATGGTATGACTATTTAAATGGTATAAAATTTCAAAATAATTGTGTGACTAAAAGGGAAATCATGAATATGTGATGAATGATTAATGATCTATAAGGAATAAAAACCCTATATATTAATTTTTTAAATTTGAGTTATGAGGAAATTAAATAGGTAATGTAGTTACTTATGGATTCAGTGATAAAATTAATTTCCTTTTCGAATTAATATTATTTCAAGGATAATGGTAAATCCAATATGGGATTTTATTTGATGGAAGTAATAACTGAAAGAAGATATAATAAAATAACTTCAAACATCCTAAAATATTAATGATTACTAGTGCTCATATGAATCTCAAATAAGTATAGGTTGAGTAGATATGATCATATATAATACACCATTTAATTATTATTTCTTATTTTGTAATGATGTGCCACACAAAAATCAATTTCTCAAATAGTAAACATGGATTTTATATCTTATTAGTGAAATTTTCTTTGATGAGAATAATTTCTTATACTTGATATATATTTAAAAACGTTTCTATGGTTATAGACATAAATATATGAATTGTTCAATATGTGTAAAAAATATGGCTGAAAAGTCATAAATAATGAGATAATAGTAGCTAGAATAATTATCAAGATGGTTGGAAACTCATAATAAATTTGATTCTTTGTTGGGTGGAGATGATTGGATAGTGATAGAGGTTGAAGAATCTTATTCCCTCTCAATAGAAGTGATGCCACAAACACAATCCAAAAATAGACATTATAATAAAGTAAATCTATTTTGATATTTAGTTATGTGTAATATATGGAGTTTCAAAATTTATTTTTGATATTCGTTTCTCTTTCTATATGATGGGAAATAAATACTTGGTAATGTGAACAATGTCTTACAGTTATGGTTTATTTTTTTTGTAAAGGATTTTCTTATAAATAATATTGGCCCATGAGAATAAAAAAAATTTATGGAATGTTTTTAGGAAAATTTATATATTATTTTTTTATAGACTCAGTCAAAAAAATAAGTGTATAATATTTTTTGAAATGGAGAATATGATTTAATTAAATAAAAATTATTGAACAATCAATTAAATATATGTTCAAATTGTATTTTAATGTGTGTACATAATGGGAAACCTCTACCTCATTAGTGAAAAAAGATATTTGTGTTTTTTATCCCTTACAATAGGAAATCAAACCTTTCATAAACTATGTATGGATGTTAGAGAGAATTCCGTTTATGATTAGATATAAATTTTTGGAACTCATGATATTAATAGAGATTTCATGTGATCAAACCCACATGATTAACACTTGTAAAAAATTCAAAATAATTAATAATTATTTTTATCCAAATGATAAGGAGACAAATATATTGATAGAGCCTGAGCATGATGAGGTGTGTGAGTCTATGACATTTGAATCCAAGGATATAATTAAATAAAATATTCTATTTCTTAATGATCCTTTTATATGTGAATGTATTATAGATATCTATCATAAGTCTCAATTACTGAAGTTAAAAAAATGATATTAATTATAGTTAGAAAAAATGATTTGGTTAAATTTTAAAAGTTATAAAATGATAATGTAATGGAATTGACTAATAATATGACTGAATATCATTTAAAAGTATTAAATATGGACCCATGACGTAATGGTGAGGCCTCGTCCATAAAATAACGATACTGGGAGGAAGAACATTATTTTTTTACAACATATCCTAGATGATTATTTTTGAGAAAAATTGAATGGGGAAATAATATAAAAAATTATTTCTATGATTAATATATATTCAGTGGGTATTTCTAGTACAAATGATGACAAGAAACCCTATAATATGTAGAACATGAATAACCCTCAAATATTTACATTCAAGTGTTACAATGTAAATTAATTATTCAAAAAACCAGTGAAAGAAAAATTTAGAATCTCATGAGAATAATTCAATTTACCTCGAATGCTAATAAAAATGATGTAAAATTTATATGAAAAAATCATTGGGATAATATTGATATTCAACAAGTAACTGTTTTTTACATCATGATGATTAAGAAAAAACTATCAATTTTTTAAATAAAAAGTTATAAAGTAATAGTGGAAGATAATTCTACAGTGATCAACCAATGAAAGAAATATGGGGCTACAATTGAATTACATGAATAAACAATCTATGTGTAAAATGAAACAATATTTATAATTACATATAGTGATATTCGGAGAGACTAAATCTTTTATGGGATTCTTATTAGTGATAGTAAAACTATAATGAAAACGGAGAGGATGAAAAATAATCGTAAAACTTCTTATTTTCCTCTATCTGATCATAAAATAATTGACTACATTACCACAAATTCCAACCATTTTTAAAAAAATACATGAATAACATGAAAATTAAAAAATATTAAAATGTGTAATATTGTTCTAAGGATAAATTAGAATCATTTAATCAAAAAACATATTGGTGTACAAGAATAAAATCAATGTGGATGGAATGGTAACTACATAAAAATAATGATTGTTTCCATGATATATTCTAAAATTTAATGTATTGACATTGGGGATAAATTTTTCCTAAATTATTAATTTGAATACATTAGATGATTAATATCAAATTCATTAGAAATTTGATTCAAGGGGTAGTAAATGAATGAAAAATCAAAATTTTTTAATTGATCCACTGACATAAAAGGATACATTATGAAAACATGTGTATTTATTATATATGAATCTGAATGAAAATTTTATTGTTTGATTGAGGATATACTTAGATAAAAATAATTTCAAAGAGAATGGAAGTCTAGGGTTAATCAATAAATGATAATGTCAGATTCTAATGATGTTTATCTTTTAACAACATCTACATCAATATAAAATAATAACAATTATTTTTTGTTATTTTTTAAATTTTTTATATAATTTTTTGATGATTAAATAATTTCTTACTCAATATATAATTTGAATATATCTGTTGTGAATTTTAAATGACCATTATTTGTGAGTTATCTTTTTTCCATGAACTAAATTACACTTAAGTTATAGTATTTCTATTTAATAATAAAAACATGCTAAAGAAAATGTCAGGATCATTTGAATGGAAAACTCGAATACAATGAAAACTCTTTGAGATACCAAGTTAAATATTTCTAGAGATAATGATGGATAAGAAGACAGTATCATAGACTATATATAGATTATAAGAATACTTTAATACATGATATAAATACAATCCAAAATTTTGTTTCCCAATTGATATGTAGCATGATACAAAAGGTAAACCAAGGCATTCCATATTCATATAATTAAAAGGTTAATTTAGTTTATCAATATTTTTGGGGATTATGCGAAATTTTATCGTAGACACTAAAAAAACAATTTTAGGATACCATAATACATATTGGGTTGGTTTAGTGGATGTTGGAAACTCATTTTTAGATGGTTCTATCAATCTTAAAATATCATCCACTTCATGGATTAGTAAGAACAATTATCTAATTTTTCAAATCATTTTGGAGTTTATATTAATTATTTACACATAAGCATACTTTTAATTAATATGTTTAGAAAAATATCTTAATTAAATTGGGATTTATCTAAAATATCATATGTCTATCATATGTGATACCTTGACTGCTATTAATCATGAAAAAACATGAATCATTTAATATAAAAGATAATTCTAATAAATTATACCTTTATCAAGGAAAATGATGATCAATGGGCTATATAGGTTAGTGTATGTTTGAATTAAAAACTACTTAAAGATATAATGATAGTGCATGAAATAAATAAAATATTTCAAAATATTTTGATGGGTCTTAATGTTCATCGAACTCACCCAAAACAAGATGTTTTGGACATGGAAACCACTCACCTATGTTATTTTCTATGTATTTCTATATATGGTAACACAATTGAATTAAATTCCGAGATTTATAATCATATATTATGAAAATTAAGATATTTTATTTTTTGGGTCATTTAAAAAAGTGGTTATTTTTATATAAATTACATGGTATAAGAAATTTGTAACACCCACAGGAGTTAAAAATAAATTAAAATTATGGAATAATCTAGACTCTATTAAAAAACACTTTTAACTATGGATATAGTTATAACATAGCTATTAGAAATAATATTTTCTCTTCTATGATTTGAATTTATAAATATGAATATGCGTTGTTGCGGTCATTAAGATATTTAATGTTTGATTAGATGGACATTATTTTTGTTTAATTCTAAGATGACACATATGAATAGTAACATGACCCTTGGGAATAGTAATATGACCCTTATGAATATTAAATTATCCAAAAAAATATTATTCTCACCCATGAATGAATAAATAATATTTAGGCATCTTATAGGTGAAAATATGGTCATAGTATAAGTGTTGTTATTTTTATAAGTAACAAATAATTAATTAAATGTTTATGATTAATTTAATAAATTAAATTAAAATATATATTCATAAAATGTAATCATACATATTTATATTTTTGTCTAATAGTTTTAATAAAATTAATGATACATTAGTTACAAATTAAATGTTTTATAAAAGTAGTTATAAATTTAACATTGGTATTTATCTAATAGATTATTATTTTACTGAAAAATTAAAATATTGTATTTTAAATTAATTTTCAAAAAATGGAGTTCATTTTTTAGTATAAAAATATAGAGATTCGTAGGATTATTTTTTGGAATTTTTATATATTAGATTATTTTTTGGTGAATAATGACATACCATAATTTTCCAAATATGATAAATAAATTATTCATCAGGTCATAGATGATGTTTTTCTCAGGTAATAACCCATGTTTAGAACTCAAATTATTTAGATACTTTTTTTGGACACAACAATCCATAATATTTATAGTCTTGAGCTAAAAAAATAATCTAATTATTAATATAATGGGAACACCCTCCTCTCCTCTACTATAAATACCACCCTTAGCCCCCTCTTATCATCGCACCATTAAATATTTTATAACTTCATAAATTCCACCATATACTTTATAAGGGATCTTACCTATTTTAATGTCCTTTTTGACTTACCAAAATTACAAAACCAAAGGCGTTAATGGGGATCTCAAGGAGAGGTGAACAAGAGGTAACAATCCCCTTTCATTTTCATTTATATTTTATTAAATTTTATTTCATTTCTTATATTAACATCACCTCGCATTATCCAAAAGGAATAAACCAACAATATATTATATATACAATAATTTATGGTGTCATTTTTTATTCTGTAAATATATTAATACCTTTTTATTCCACTTTTGGGGTTTCACTTCCATTCGATTTGAAAATACCTTACGAACCAACCATTGAAGTTATGCCACGAATACTCTTGAAACAATGTAAAGGACAAGATATTATTAATTAATGGATGGAATGATGTTATAAAATGATCATATATTGTGCTGTAAACAAGAATATGTTTCTATAAAATATTAATTACACTGGTTTAACCATTTTACAAGTGGTTTAATCACATTGTTGGTAATTCGAACATTTGGTAAGGGAATTCTTAACCAAATTTTGATTATTTTGTTTAACCATCCAGTTCATTAATTATGTTGTACTTTGATAATAGGTGAAATAATTTTTTTATTATAATTTTCTAATGAATAATTATAGTGTATAAACACATTTTATTATTATATTATTGATCACTTCGGTTATATAGAATTCGTAAGGGACTTTTCTTTTCAATTTCAATTTTCCAAAATTCAAACTAATGTTTTTATGAAATTATTCATATTTTAGGATTACAATACAATTATTCAGAATTGTATATGATTAATTTCCGGACATATATTTCAATTTCAATGCATTGGTTATGTTTATGTTAAAGGTTGTTGGTATGGTTACTCTAAGTGTAACTATGATGAATACACCATAAGGTAACCGTGAAGGATACATTGTAAGGATTCCATGAGGGTTAAAAATAATTATATAGATTCTATGAATTCAATATTAATTAAATAATTCCCCATGATATCATTTTGGATTTATTTAAGTATCTTTTATGTTTTATTGAAATATATTCTTTCACAACCTAAGTATATGATACATTATGTGTGAGAGGTATGTCTTTTGGAAAATTATTTCATATGTTTTGATGTATTCATGTTTTAAATGTATCTCTCACACATTCTATATTCCTTAGTATAATTTTTATTCTCATCGAATTTTTTTTAAAAATCCATTGGGTTTGCGTATGGGATAGAGAAGATGAGAATCCAAGATGAATGTTTTGAATGAATTTCAAGAAAATATTTCAGGTTTTACTAAAAATATTATCATTATAAATCAAAGAGATAATATATTAATTGTGCCCACATTGTATACATGTGGGTTGATATGTATTAAATATGTCCAAACATTGTAAAACATTAAATATAAAAGGTATTTTGTAATGCAAATAATTAAAATATTGTTGAATTAACTAGATTGTATAATTTTTAAGGTTGGGACATTATCTTATTGATGATTTGAAATGACGTGGTATATGAGTGATCATAACTATATTCAAAGGTGGAAAAGTTTTATTTAAATTGGTTAGAGTGTTTAATTTTCAAATATTGTTGATTTTAATTTTTCAAATTTTTTTGTGTATAATGTAAAATTGTGTGTTTCCATTTGTGTTATTATCATATAACAATTATTTCTAATTTACATGTTACATCATTTGGTACTAGGTTTTATGTATACTAAAAAATTAATAAATTGTCTTAAGGAATGATATCTATCATTATTATTCCACTATAAAATTTATATATGTTATTATTCTCTGAATATGGGAATAATAATATTTAAATATATAAATAATCTTAATGGGGGAATATTTTTGGAAATCATCCCTATAGAATTCTATTTCTATTGTGTTTATTAATAAAATTATTCCATAAATTCTAAAATTGCTCATGTTTTCATAAGAATCTCATTGAATGAAGGTTGCAGTTTAATTTGAATTAATTCTAGTGCCATCGTAGGGAATATTGGATATAAGAATATTATTGAGGTTGGATAAGTACTGATATCGACTTGAGTTCATAAGGATTTTGGTGGGCATGATTTTTTCCAATGTAATGATGTTCACTTGTGAATGTAATACATTCCATGGGTCTGGAATTAAATAAATCATTTATATTTATATGTTTCATAGTGTTCATAACAATTTATTCAATATTTATTAATATATATCTATATTCTATTTGTACCAAATTTTATGAAATTAAAAATTAATGTATTTTTTTAGTCTACTATGGATTCAATATGAATTTTTTTATTTCATAAATATATTGTGTTATTATAGGACATTATTGATTTATGTGAGACAATTTTTCAATCAGATATGGCTTTCATATGTTTTTTAGATATTAATAATTATTTTTATGTGTTTTTTAGTACTTATCGAAACTTTATAATACTCCACATATCCATTATAAAACATATCAGTAAAAATATATTGTATGATTTGTGGAAAAATATTCAACATGAAGGAATTGTGTAGATGGGTTGTTCCTTGGATAGTTTCAAGTTGTTAAAGATTTATTTTTTAGTAATCATTCTATGAAATGGAATAATACATAAATATTATATGTGGATAAAATTGATATACTAATATCTATTTAAAATATAAGGATTATGAAAAATTGGTTTCTTGATTTAATTATGTCGTTACCCCATGTCTTATAACAATACCTTATAATGTATTTAATGTTATTTAATATTAATATATGTTAGCTTTTTGGGGTAAAGTAATTTAAAATTTCATGTGTATTTTTAGGGTAGAATAGTGAAATTTGGTTTTAGGAGAGATAGTGTAAAACATGTGGTGTTAAAATATTATATTTTTTCAATATTTTCCCATATTTATATATGGTATCTCATATCGAAATATCAGACATGACTTACCGAGAATGATGGGATCTTAGATAAGAAATATATTGATACAATGATTATTATATGACTTCCATATTCTAAACAAGAATAATATCTCATGTGAATAATTTTAAAATAAAATATATTATATAAAAATAAAAAAATTATATTATTGATACATTCTAAAAACCAAGTAGAGATATATTTTAAATAAGATATAATAGGAAAAATAAAGGTGATATACATTGAATAGAATTCTATAAAGAACTAAAAGATATTTCGAGGCATAGAATATTAATGTAATTAAAGACGAAAAAGTTTCTCCTTGATGTACATCACTATAATTTCAAATAATATGAGTTGATAATTACAAAATATCTATTTAAGGTTGTAATTAGTATTTGTGGAGGATTATTAATTTTATAAATGGTGTAGTGTACTAAACCATCTAGATAAAGTAGTGTTTTAGTCATATATTTATTAAATTTCATAATCCATAAGGGTCACTGTAAATTTTTTTGCAGTATGTGGAAGATTATTGACCTTAGTGTTTCATGTGGATTATCATGTCACATCATCATGATCCTTTGAATAGTCTAATTGAATTGAATGGAGAAAAAAATATTTTGTTTCACAATTTATCCTTTTTATTTATTTATATCAACTATGAGTTATAAATAAGATTGTCTATAATATGTGGTAAAATATTATTGTATGTGGTTATTTAAAAAATTATTAATACCATGATTCCCCACCTACACATCTAGGTAATCACTTTTTTGGGTACCTATACCAGCTACAAGCCCCACCACCACTGATAATAAGATACTATTCACTTGTTTTCAATATCAAATATCATTAAAAATGACTCATATATAGAGTGATTATAAAAATTATATTTATGTAACAACATAAAACGTCCACTCACCCCTATGGGAATTGAGGTTTATCCCTCTTTAAAAACATATTGTGATTCAAGAAACTTTCATGTAATCCCTGAATGATGATAAAAAGTACATCCCATGAACCCTTAAAAGTGTTGTAAATTAAATGGACAATCAATTACATAACATGTAATTGAAAATTCAGTGATGTGTATTTATAGCCCACAACATATAAGAGATACACTATAAAAACAACATGCTTTGTTGTACTCAATTCAAAACATCATCAAATTCTATATATTGATAGTTTTCAACCACATGGTTTGTGTACACGTCATATATCCCAACATGGTTTCAGATCAGCATGTAATATACATTCGAAGTGGTAAATGTATGAGAAATTCTTAACATTATTTTATTTACTTCCATTCACGTGAACTAGGTATGATGTGATTTTATTTAATGTAACTTTCTATCCGTTTAACACATAATATAACACATGGAGTTCACATTAAGACTGTAGGTGTGTTTTTTTGGTGTCCAAATAAATGTACATGATGTGTAATTTGGCGTACATTCAATGTAACCCATTAAAATCCATGTGTCATATACATTGATAATAGTGATTTTTGTAATTCAATATATCGATAAATAAATAAATTGATATTGAACTACATTGTGTGTGGTAGGTTGAACACAGTATGTGATATTGTACACTGCATTATAAAAATATGATATTTTTGAAGGATTATATAAAATAAGCAAACATTATATATTATTTTCCACATTTCTCTGCACATAAATAATATTTATATTTAATATACATTACATGTACTTCATGGTTATCAGTAGTTATACATAAAATATATATCCATTCTGGTTATGTAGCCTCACATTCCATGTAATATATACATCATGAACCACAAAACACATTGCGTACTTCATGATAAAATTTATAGGCATAATTTTCTTGTAAGTAAATGGATCATTACATGGATTATTATCATTGTTATTCATTGGATGTGTCAAGTGATCGTACAAGACATTTAATAGTTAATTTCTAGGAATTGATCTTGACATAGAATGGAACATGCCCTATCTCATCTAGTACATATAGTGTATAAAAAAAATATAGTTTGAATTAATATATAACTAGATGGATATTTACAATTACTTATGTTAGAACACATTCTTCAAATTAATTTTAAATTAAGATTAATTTATTAATTTATATAAAATTAATGAGGATGGGAATGTATTGGCAATTTTCATGTATAATAAAGGTAAATGAATTAAAAAATTATTAATATTTATAATTTTATAATATAATGAATATCTCTTATTAAGAGATTTATTTGAAATAAATATAAAATGTTGAAATGTGAATTAGATTCACATGATGTATGATCTTGATCATAAATGATCATCACATGTTTTGGGTTTCATTTTAATATAAAATTTTATTACATATGTTATTTCTATAAAATTATTTATAAATTAAATATGATGATCTAGGTAATATCACATTCTCTATATTATATAAAAGACCATGATTCCATGATTACTTCACATAACTCTAAACCCCATAAAGCCATCATATGTGAGTGAGAAATGACGTGTAATTGAATAATATCATAGTGGGATGAGTTAATTAAATATAGAATAGGGTTAAAACACACTAATATGATATTTTAGTTAAATGTATAATTTGTAAACATTATTTTATGATCTAGACCTTTTATAAATGTACATCCATGTTTAATTTTTAGTTAAAGAACCCTTGTTTTCTCTAATGTGGTGGTCCGTGGGTGTGTGGGGAGTTTTAGTGATGTCGTGGGGGGTTTGGTACAATAAATGAGGGGGAAATAATCCAAGCAATGTGAATTTCATGGTTGGGGAACAGTTACTAAAAACTCTTATCCTAGAAAAGAAAATCATGTAATATGGGGACCCTTTTAGAGAAAGTATAGCACAATACTACGAAAACGATTGTAAAACTATGAAGGTTCTCTTTGGAAAACATTTTTTATATACCATATATAGAATAAGTAACCCCACGTTTGGCACACAATTTCTTTATCCAAGAAGGAAAATTGTTAGTCCTTTAAAAACAGGTGTTCTACCATTTTTTCATCAAAATACATTGTATTATTCTTCCAATTTTTTACCTCGTAAGACCCACTACAACATGGGTGAGAACAAATTTCTTTCTCATCTTCCATGGGTGATCTGACAATTAATATTGTGTGTTTATACATACATTTGTTGAGAATATATGTTCTTGTTGATTCTAACACTCCTTGTTGCTCTATTTTTTGTATTAGCACTTGTACTCTCATTTCTCTTTTTTTGAAAACCTAAAACCATTACATTTTTATTAGATTACATGTAGAGGATTTAAAGGGTATTTTAGTTTATATTTATTTATTTTTTGGGATAGTAATCATCTATTAGAATGAGTTATGTGGTCTTTATTATTTATCCTATATTTTGGATGTTTTCTACGTGTTTGTGGTTGTGCTAATATGTTTCCTCATTCAATTTATATTTCATTGATTATAGAATGTGTTCTAGGACATTAATTGCGGTAAAAAACACAATATATTCCCCTTGGAGTCTATTAGTGAGTGATAAAAAACCTAGATCTTATAATGGGGTATGTTAGACCTTTGTAAATGGGTAAAAAAATTCTAAATCTTTGAGATAATAAAATTACGAAACAAAATTGATAGTAAGTGTAATAGGTATTGTCTGTGGTGTTAATGGGAAAAATGAAATTATTACAAGATATATTTTTCAAATTACTATTTATTTTTGAAATAGTTTTATGGATTGTTTTGGTATTAGTTATAATAATATATTTAATAAAAGAAAAATGATTTCTTATCATGAGTAATGTTTTGAAATGGGGTGTTGACTGTAATGGGACTCAGAATGGGGTTTTCTTAAAAAAGATAAAATGATTTCTGAAATAATGAAAGGTTGGTTTTTTAATATGGTATAATGTTTGTTTTGGATGGTTAAAATGGAAATAAAATCATTATGTCATTGTTGAGTTTTCAATGAGAGAAAATCATGTTTTAAGGGGTGTAAAAAAGATGTTTTGGTATAATTATTTTCATTTTTTTATAACATGGTGTGGTTTTAAAAGTCTATTGGGAGAATATTATTGAATTGATCTATGAGTTAGTGATATATGACCCATGATTAATATGTTTTCTTTTTAATATGCATATTATGTTATATAAATTATGAATGTTCCTAAATTAAAAAAATATTTTGGTGTTAGGGGTAATGTTATATGTGTTTAATATTAATGATTTTTGTTTGTAAATTTGAAATGGTTTATAAATTTGATTATTCTTAATTGTGTAAAATTTAAAACATGGAATAAGAATGTTTAAGTCATAAGGACAGTGGGTTAAGGGGTTATGAAATGTAAATGGTAGTTGGGTTAATGAGGTAATACATAAAGGTGACTTACATGTTGAATGAAATATTAAATTTTAGAGTTTTGTGTATTTATTTGATTTTTTTGAAATTGAATATGTTGTAATTTTTTTAAATAATCATGGTATATGGCTTGGTAGTGTGGGGTATTGGACTTGACGATCTATTCCCAAGGATTAGGTCAGTGTGAGGGTCTATAATCCACCACTATAATTCCTTAGTTTTGGAAGGGTACTGAGGCTCTATTCCCCCAATAGTTTCATTTAATGAGACTAACTAGATTGAGGCTCCAAGGTATGTGTGATGTATTTTCTTGTGAAATATTTATCCTATGGGAGATAGGGAACTTGAAAAATTCCCTTATTCATTGTAATTTATATGCATAGTTCATTGTGTAAATGATGAACATTCTAAACCCATCTGAATAATTAATAGAATGAGCAAGTGAATATTGTAAACTAATGATTATGTGATAGTTCTTTATTAGTGGAAATCCATTGTGGTTAATAGTATCATTAACCCATTGATCTTGGATTAGTCCCCTTGTGTGGCCTTAGTTATTTTTGTTGATTTGGTGACTCTAGAGAAAAAAATGGATACCATTAATACCAATTAAATATATTAATTATTTCCTTATTTGTTGGTTTATTTATCTCACATGCCTCATAGGATACACTATTGTGATGACTAGTTGTTTCTTTATACATTATTGGTGGTGGACTACAATGTCACACTCACACCTAGTTTGAACCTCTATTAAACTTGGGTACCTGAGATGATGCTAATTATTTTCTGACATAGACTTGAGATAGGGACATGTTGTTTGGTAATCAATGTTATATTGGGTTGGAAATTGGATGGTTCTGCTGGAATATTAATAAAGTCCTCATTCAAGGTATTTTATTTTTTTGGTTCTAGTTCAGGATTGTATGACTACCTTGTATACAATGTATTTGTCATATCATTATAGCATGTCTATCTTTGTTACATATTATCATTGTTCCATGCTATACATTTATTTATTCCAACTAGTTATTATAAATTTTTATATTATTTCAATTGTGGAATTACTATAACATGTGGGTGTAGACTCCACATCATTTCTTCATGGACTTGGGAAGGTAGTCAGAATCCTCTGGCATATATGAAGGCAAGCCTAAGGTCATAAGGCGACCAAGATCGGGGAACCGGAAAGTGGAAATCAAGATGGGGATTTTATAAAGCATTATTAGATCTATAAATGTGTATTACTATTTGGGTAATTATAGATAGGAGACTAGGATCTAATCATGGTTGGGAAATGAGCTCATTACTAGGTGCAACAACACCACGTATTAATGGAAAACCATGTTTTCATGGGTGAGAGTTGATGTTATATTTTGTGGATTTAGATTTTAATTTTATTTCTACCTCGATATAAACACTTCAATGTAGTGTTATTGATTAAGTAGGTTTTATCTCTTATTTATGTGTCACAAGAGGGTTTTTATTAGTTAGTGCATCATGCTAGGAACATATGGTTGGTAATTTGTCTTTATGTTGCCTGTGATTGATAGTATGTTGATATTAATTTGCCTGAAGTGTAATTATCTTCTGGTAAACCTCGTCTCTTGATTATCCCATGAGTGTTTTGATAATGGGATTTTTTAATGTGAATTTGAATAAATCATGGATGTTGGAAAAGTTTCATTAGAAAAAGGATTCTAAAGTGTAAATGTATTTGTAATAAAAATTGATTCTTTTAAATATTGGAACAAGTAGTGATAATGGAAATAAGGATCCTATGTTTTGTGATTAGACACTATGTAAGTCTAGTTCATTTTGTGAGAGTGACCTAGTTTGAGACCATTATATTGGATCGTGATCATCTGTTGGGTTTTTGTTGCCTAGATAAAGAGATGTTCTTGTCGTTCCCATCATAGATTTGTGATATTGGGTATTGATATTATTTCCAATAATGAATATTTTGTAACCCTTAATTTTGGTGATCATTAATGTTTTTTTGATAAAAGGTTTTGTTTTTGGATCATGATTATGATATGTGTGATTGAGTGTTCTTGGTGTCAGGCCTAGATAAAATTTATACTAGGGTGTTTTGGATGTAGTTTGATTTGTAGTGGGGGGGGGGATTTCCACCATGGGAATTAAATAAGTTGAGTTGAGATGCCTATTTATTAGAGATATATCGACTAAAACTTCCATTATATCAGTCCAACTTGTGAGGTTGGTATTTTTTTATATTCGATGATGACTTGTGAGATAGTTTGGATGGGTTGTTAGTGAATTTTGGTGTGCATAACACATATCGATGTGTTTGACCATGGAAATGGAACATAAAGAGTGTCTAATTCTATTATATTATCCAATAAGGCTATTTAGAAGAGGTAATTTATTTTGAAATGAGAGTTTATTATCAATTATGTGTTGATAGTTTCGGGAAATTGAGGGTAGAATCAATGATAGTTGGACCAATGTTGAAGGTTCTTTAATATATGAATAACAAGTGGTTTGTTTAGGGGTGGAATTGATGCATGGATGGAATCATCTACTATGGTAAAAGATTATTTTTATACCAATTTTTTTTAAAAAATATGTACTCGAGAGCTTGTGGTGGGTTGCAAGGTTATTTTTGGAAAGACACATCGTTATTAGGACCCTTGAACTATGACATGATTGTGTTTGGTGTGGGAACCAGATTTGATTATTGTTTAGAAGGATAAGACTGACAAAAGAATGCATTGACACATGTAGAATGGAAATAACAGATAGGTTATTAGTGGTCATTATGTTGATATTTCTTGTATGAATAGTTGGTCTCTTGGTTTTGAATGTTGGGGACGTCTCATGTCCACTATGCCTAATTAACCCGGAGTCATGTTATGAAGAGTGATTGAGTATTGGGCCTTGGTCTGGTGAAATTTCATCTATGTGAGCTATAGTGTGGTTCAGTGTGTAGTTTCTTTAATGTACACGACCTTTAGTTCATTATGTAGAACTAGATTTGGTATTTCATTTGAATGAATATTTCATTTTTTATGGATGAACAAGAGGCTTGGGATATGTTCATGTCAAGTTCTAATGGGGTCATAGATGGAAGAACGGGTTATTCAAGAGGAATTTTGCTTGCGGTTAAGTGGGTTTGTCGACGTTTTTCAATATAGATCTTCAAGGTCATGCAGAACGACATGAATGGGTTAATGGTAGTGATACCGATGGGAATGTAGTTTCATGACCACATGATAGTGAATCGTGATCTAGAGTTGTGTCATGGATGGAAATATCATTCAATTGATGTTGTTTTTTTGTATGAAATGAAGGATGGTAGGGAATCAAAAGAATTGTGGTAGGATAATGTTTCCACAAAATGAGATGTCAAAACATTTATGGATATTTGTGGTGTTGTTTATTAAATACTTAATATGTAAATTTTCGCTAGTGATGATCATGTCTATTATCTTGACATCATCCTGGGTACACTAAAAAATATTTGGCTGTACACCTTGCACTATGAGCGTGTTTTTGTTGGATATGGGAAACCATAGAGTTTGTGATCTTATTGAGGCACATGTGCAATAATTTTGTGGTGGAAACCCATAATACAATTATGGGTGAGGTCTTATGGATGGATTAGATGATTCCAAATTCCATGGGTTCCATTGTTGGATACTGAGAACATGTAAAGGGTAACATTGGTTTCTCTTCTATCAAAAGATGAACATCCTCAAACATGTATTATGATCATCTTGTGAACCAAATCCTAGGACATGATGGATGAAATGACTTGATAAAATTAGTGTAAATAATACTCTTTAGGTGGGTCATGTAAGGTTAATCATGGATGAATGAATTAAGATATGTATTGGATGAGGTGGAACTAGTATATCCGTGAAAAGACTGTAAGGTAATGTTTGGATTCAATGGGGAAGCCCATGAGGGCCATTTTGTTGTGTAATATGGATTTGAGTGACAAAATAGAACTGTAGCAAGATTTATTGGTGATCTGATTGGATGTATTTGTAGCTGAAAGTGAGAAAATGACAATTCATGATGATGTATATTCTATGGTAATATCAATCCACAATAGTTCGAGAGTGTACTTTTGTTGGTGTGAACAAGAGATGAGATATTCCATAAGTATGAGGGAATCATGTCCAGGTAGAAGGGAGACTAGCCAAAATTTCAAACATTGTATCAATAGAGTGTGTCTGCAGGGATGGCCAGAACTAGTTGGGTAAGAGGGGGGAAAAGTTGTGGGATGTAATCCACCTTCGATTAGAATTTTGTTGATAAATATCTTCCTATAATGGATGTTTTTTTTGTAATATCCAATTTCTATTTTTATGAGATATCGATGAATAATATTTGACCTATCTAAGTTGGTTTTAATCCAAGGAAAACTACTAATTATTGGTGGAGCTTTCATGGGATTTTTCACACTATGAGTATTGAAAAATGTATGATATATTATGAATGCTGAGTATATTTTTTTGTTATTATTCTTTTCAATGAAGTTAATAACCAACACCAGAAAAGGGTGGTGAAATGATAAATCCTATACTTATGAGAACCATTGTAATGACCCGATGTTTTATTAATAAAAATCCCTCCATATAATTTTTCCCCATTGTATAATAACTTTAATAATCAAAATAAAATATCATGATACTTAATACTATGTGACCATTAAACATAATTTTTCAACATCAATGGTTTGATTTTTAAAAATATGACATACATGGTTGTGATCAGTAAGATGTTTGGAGTCCGATAAATAATCATAATTTTCGGTGAATAGTGACCAACCCTTATGAATAGTAACTTACACGTATGTATAGTAATACGACATTTATAAATAATAAAGCGTGCCAAATAAGTGTTACATTTCCCATGAATGATTAAATAATATTTACGCATCTTAGAAAGTGACAATTTACCCATAGTAAAAGTATTGTTAATTTTTAAGTCCCAAATAATTAATTACAAATAATTAGTTAATTTAAAAGAAAATATATTTTTCTTGAAATGTGATTATAAATTTAAAATTCTATGTCTTCTTGTTTTTAAATAATTTTGTAAGACATTACATAATTTCTAAAAGTATTATAAAATTTCTTCTAATTTTAAAAATTGCATTTTTCAAGTAAATTTTGGTTTTAATTAAATATTAAATTAATAATATTTAGAATTTTATAAATATGGAATTCATTTTTGGATTCTAAACCTCGAAAAATGGTTGGAGTGATTTTTTTTTGGATTTTTCTAAAATACATGATTTTTTATGAATATTGAAATACAATAATTTACCAAATAAGCTAAATTAGCTAATTATAGAGTCATGCCAGATGTTTTGCTGATGTAAGCCCAATTTTTTTAGGTTCACATGATAAAATTACTATTCATGGTCATAGAATACCCATTATTCCTTGTATTGTAGGGAAATAATAAATTAATGAATTTTATATTGAGATATCCCCCCTCCCCTCCACTATAAATACAATCCATCACACCATCATTTCTTCATACCTCTAAAGATTCAATCCCTATCTAATCTCAGACCAATAATCTTTTCTAGCCCATACACTTGGTAATTTATTTTCTGTTATCATAAAAAGACCAATCCTAGGCCCCTTAAGAAGGATCCCAAGAGGAGGATTCAAGAGGTAATTTCTCTCTCTCTCTCTTCCATTAATTTATTTTCAATTTTATGTTCTTTTCATATTCTCTACCAAACTATCATATTACAAATGGTAAAGTTAATCTTGTAACATACATTTTTTTAAATTTTATGATATTAATGGGATATTATACCATCCATTACCTTCTCTATTAATTTTTATTTTATAAAAGAATAGGTTGTCCGTGAGGTGATAATATATCACCTTCAAGAATGATATGTTTTCTTCTTCCATTTCTACCTTCAGATCTAGTCATGAAACCATTTTTATTGATGAACCCGAATATTTTATATGTATTATTTTCTATTTAACTTTCTAGAACAAAATTATGTACATATTACTAAATGATTAAACAAAACATGTTTGTTTTCGTAAAAAAACACCCAATTTAACCCAAACAATCATCATATAATTCTTATCTAATAGTTCATCAACATGGTATATAATATAATTAATTATAAGATCATTTTAACTTATAGAATACCATTAATAACCTGAAATATATGTTCTTTATTTTTATCTATTTTATACATGAACATCCATTCATGAATACATGTGAACCACTCAAGAAAACCATAAAAATAAACATTCATGAACAATATTTTTTAACACTATAACTCATCCAATGGCCCATAATATAACATAATGAAACCATAATGAACCATATTAATGTAAAAACTGTTCTAAAATTTTAAATAATTAAATATAATGTGGTTATAAAGGAAATTATTTTTAATAAATCATTCAGATACAAAGTAAGGCGAAGTTGTCGAACCCAACTTTCATTCTTGGGGTTCTCCCTCTTTCACTCCATTTATGTTATGGTCACTCCGTAAAATTTATTTTTTCATCATTATATTACTTTTTAGGCTATATAAATGTTTCTTACTAATGTTTATATGAAAAAATGTTTTCCAAAAGATGACTTCTTTCAAAAACACACCTCTTACATATCACTAAAGGATGATGGTTATCATATCAAGTGTGTTATCCCTACATAATTTTAAGAACCCAATGTGTATGAATGTGTTCTTTTCAGATGAAACCCATTAAATTTTATGTGTTATTTTTGTTAATTTTTTATATATGTTCATTGAGGCATGCATGATATTGGTAATGTTATGATGTGATTGGTCAGTCCATAATTATATAGCGCAATATGTATGTTTTAATGTGACAGTTGGGCCCGGAATTTTGCAGCTCTCTAATTCATTAGGTAATGTGAGGAATATAATTAGTTAGTGGTAAATTATGTGCGAAGAAGATACTCGCTATTTTTCAAAATTATGTATTTTAGTTAACCACTATGATAAGATGATTCATTTTTTATGCATTTCCACATTTCACTCCTATATCTCCCTTCCCCTTCTCTGACTCGTCTAGGGTTTCCTCTGGAAACCCTATGATGCGGGCTTAGTAGCGCATCTAAACACGTCTCATTCCTCTTATTTTTCTCTTATCCTCTTCTTGGCTCTTTCCCCTTCTCCCTTCATTGTTTGGAGGCAAGTCATTGGTGTTTGCTATGGAGCCTTTGGCCACTCCCCTTCTCTAACCCCTAGTTTTCTTGCGACATTCCAGGTCGGATCTGAAGCGATGTTTCTATGAGGTTTTGGTATATTGCGGTTCAGTGGATATCGGTTCTCAAAGCACTCCATCATTATCCTTTCATTGTTTTTGTTTTCTTCCCCATATTCTTGGAATTTTTTGGGTTCCTCGTCCTCTTTTTTCCCTACTCTGGCCTCATGTCTATCGACGCCTCTCCGAGGCGGATCGGGTGCTGGGTGACGTCGATGTTTTGGGATGTGGGTTCGAAGGCCGTCAGAGTTCCTGGCGTGTTCTTTCATCGGGGAGGTGGTTATTCTATCTGGTTCTGGTGTGTCATTCTCAATGTCGATGGTGTACTCTAGTGGTTCCATTTCCAGCAAATAGGTTTGACGACAGATCATATTTGTTGATGGCACAGTCCGTATACATCGGAATTGTTGTCGGCTTCTCTTCATGAAGATGGATTCTGTGGTTTGACAGTGAAGATGGTTTTTGGTTGTTAGACGTTGATGAAGGTATTGATTTTCCCTACTGGTGACGGAGACCGAGGCATGATGATGGTCGACGGTATCAAGAATCTCGTGAAGACAGCAACCGAGGCATGATGATGGATTTTTTATTTCAAATTTTAAATTTTGAAATGGTTTTACGTTTTGATGAACATTGGAGACTTGGACGAAATTGATGGATGCAGTTGATTTCATGAAATGGCTTGACATTTTGTATTTTGAAATAGCTGGGTTGTGGTGGTTTTGAATGTTTTTGATGTTTTGTCTTGTTGAAACTGTGTCAAGGTTCACACAATTCATTTAAAAGTGTTAGAAAATAAAAAAATATATGGTTTGTGGAAAAATTGTTATTTATGGACCTTGTTTTCCCATGAAACATAACCTCCATATACTTTTTATGTAATTATATTATGTTGATTATCTTTGAAATGATGTAATTGTAATGTAATAAAATGTTGGTTCCCTATAGACGATATCAGAGGGAATGATTATTTAATTAGTGACATAAGATTAGTGAAACCTAGAGAAAACATCATGCATGAGACTAAGTAAAAATATGCACATAAGAATCACTACATATGGATCCCAGAAGTTATTATTTTACTATAAATCGTACAAATGAATAATAATTCATGACTTGTTGAATTATGTTTTATTCTATCCTTTTATATTTTATAAAATGGTGGGAACAAGGAGATACCATTCCAACAACTCATGCGAGTGCCAATGCAACAATTTCCAGAATGACATTCCCAATGATTTGGGAGGTGGAGTAAAAAAAATCATGGAGATTATTACCCCACTATCTCATGTTATGAATAGAATCCACAATAATGGGGAACATTCTCTATAACCAAAGTGGTTTAAAATTTCTATCAAATGTTTTATGTAGCAACGACCACCGATTTAAGGTGGATTTCTTGATCCACTAGTTGCAGAGACGAGGGTAAAATCCACAGAGAATATTTTTTCTATGCTTCACTATTCTGAGATGGAGAATGTGATAGTATCAGTTTATCGTGTAGATGAAGAGGATGACCAATAGTGGGATTTGATTAAGACCACCAAGACAAGGGACCAAATTGATGAGATGGAATTGGAAGACTTTATGATAGTGTTTCATAACAAGTTTCTCCTATGTACTATTTGCACGAAGATGGAGAGAGAATTTATAGATATTTTGAAAATAGAAGGAGAATCGCAAAAATCTATGAACTGAATTTCACAAGTCTTTCAAGGTACACATTAGGTTTTATTATCAACAATGATAGAAAAATTGAAATATTTTTTTGTGGATTTAAACGACACATTCGAAAGGATCTTGGATTTAGATACATTGAGAGTTTTGATGAAGTTTTTTGATGTGCTCTCAAAGTGGATATGGGGTTTGGATAATGGTCCCATGGATATGGTGATAAGAAAAGAAAGATGAAGTTTTAATATAATGTATCTAATGACAATGGTGGGAAGAAAAATCAATGACCCACATGACAAAAATGTAGGATGTTTCACCATGGGAACTTCCTCTAAGGGAAGAGGAAGTGCTTCAAGTGAGGGTAAGAAAGAAAACCATGTTCAAGAGTGTTTAAATGACATAAAAATGAAGGAGACTGGGGTTTATGAATGGAGAAAACTACATGTGGTTCAATGCTACAACTGTATGGAGCTAGGGAACTATGTAAACCAGTGCACTAAACCTAATGTTCTTGAGGTTAATCAATGTCAACAACCACCAAAGTCAAAGGAACAAGGGAATTATTATGCCACCACTACAACTAAAGTGATGCAAGATAATTAATTATCAAATGGTACACATTCTATTTACTCATTAATGTAAAACTTATTATTTTTTTATGATTATATGAATTGCTCTATATTTTTCCAGTTGGATAGAACTATTGAATCGAATCCCTAAAACCATGATGTAGATATATCAATAAAAACACCATGTCGTGCAATCATTGCATAAAAATTGTTTGACTCTTCTCATGTTGGCTTATGTGGGAAGATTCTTCCAATGAATCTCGTAATACTTTTCTTCTAGTAATTCTATGCTATGATGGGAATGTTATGGCTCTCGTTATTAAGAGCACATATCAACTATAAGTACAAGGAAATATAATTTCATATTCTGAACCATACCATTCCCTTTTACAAATTAAAGGAAGACCATGAATCTCCTTTGAAAAATCCTTCAATGATATTGGTGTTGATTACCTATGAAGAACCAAACCTTACCCAAATGTATGAGCTAAAGGATAGTAGAAAACCTGCTATAATTCCTAGTGTGAGTGAATACATTTATGTATTTCCAAAAGAGTTACCTGGAATTCCAAAAAACCATGATGTATAGTTGCCAATAGAACTCATACCTGGAGAGACTCCTATCTCAATGTGTCTGTATAGGATGTCTCCTATCAAACTGGAGGAGTTAAAGAAGCAGCTACAAAGAAAATCAGGACAATGAGTATCAATTCCCTAGTGCATCACTTTGGGGTTCTCTAGTTGTCTTTGGGAAGAATAAGGATGAAACAATGTGGCTACGTAAAAATTATCGAGAACTCAACAAGATCACTAAAATGAACAAGAATCCTCTTTCAAGTAATGATGAATTGTTCGATCAGTTAAGAGGATCTCAATACTTCTCAAAGGTGGATCTTCGTTCTGTATATCCATCAACTAACGGTGAAGAAGGAAGATGTCAGAATACATCCTTCCATACAAGGTATGTGAACTATGTGTTTTTGGTGATTCCCTTCCTACACAGTAATTCCATGATAATCTTCATGTTTTTTAGGAATAGAGCCTCTAAACATTACCTAGACAAATTTGTGGTAGTGTTTATTGATGATATTCTATCTACTTCAAGAGAAAGGATGAACTTGAAGAACATTTAATATTGTGCAGGAGAAATTGAGAAATGAGAAGTTGTATTCAATGTTTAGCAAGTGGTACTTTTAGATGAAGCGTGTCACATTCATGGAATAATTGATCACATGTGAGAGTATTTTTGCGGACATTTCAAAAATAAAGGCAATTGAGGAATGGCCCCAGAACACTAGGGTCATAGATATCATATTTTTTCGTAGATTATATTGGTACTATTGACGCTTTGTGAGAAATTTTTCATGATTTTCAATCCCTATAAGTAAGATACCAAAGAAAGGGGTATATTTTTTCTTTATGGAAGATTTTGAGGGAAGCATCAAGGGGCTAAAGAGAAGGCTTATTACTACACCAGTACTCACACTACTGAAAAGTGGAGAATGTTTTGTGATATACATTGAGGCTTAAAAGGAATTATTGGGTTCTGTAGTTGTTGAAAAATTACTATATGATTGCCTATGACTCACGACAATTGAATATCAATGAGCATAATTACCCGATGGATGATCTAGAACTGGAAGCTGTGATTTTTGCCTTTAAAATCTAGAGACACTACGTTTATGGTGAGATGTCTAACAATTACACTGACCACAAGATCCAAAATTATATATTCACACCAATGTTTCTCAAAATGCGTTAGAGGAGATGTTTAGAGATAATAAAGGATTACGATTTCCGCATTCACTATCATCTAGGAAAGACGAACAAGGAAGATGGTTCTCTATGTAGAAAAGAACATGCTACTCCATCCATGTTACATATTGAGAAATACCCTATCATCTTGGATATCCAATTATTGGACTTATAAATCATATGGGAAGGGGATACATACTACCTTGGTGAAATGATTGTGTAACAATCCATCCAAGAAAATATTAAGGAAGCACAAAGGCATGATGTGGATATATAAAAGCGGGTGAATGTAGTAAGGGAAAAGAATCTACAAGAGTTCAATATCAATTATGATGGGGTAATTTAGTTTGGAATGTGGTTTTTTGTGCCTTCATAACTCCGGAAAAACAAGGAGCTGTTGGAAAACCCAAATAGCTCAACATTCTCGATCCATCATGGGAGAATAATGATGCACCATGATCTCCGAGAACACTTCTACTGGGATAACATGAATAATGCGATTTCGTAATATATATAATGTTTGTTGGTATGTTATCAAGTTAAAGCAGAGAGACAAAAGTCCAAAGGGATGAGGCATCCATTGCCCATAGCCATGTGGTAATGGGAAAATGTCACTATTGATATTTTCATGGGTCTATCGAAGATGTTGAAGAGAAGTAATGTGATTTGGGTTGGGGTTGACTGACCAACCAAGACTGCACATTTTATCAATATTCGAAAAGACCACTCACTTGAACAACATCCAAGGATATATGTTATGCTAGTGAGAGACTGCATGGAGTTCCACTCTCGATTGTCTCTAATTATGATCCAAGGTTCACATCTATATTCTTGTGGAATCTTAAACATGCTATGTGTACTGAATTAAATTTTAGGATGACCTTTTTCCCCAAACAGATGACCAATCGTAATGGAATATTCAGACGCATGAAAATTTACTAAGAGAATCCTCTCTTTAATTCAATGGTGGAAGGGATCAACATCTCCCATTGGTTGAGTTCTCATACAATAAGAGAATCCACTTGAGTATTCAATTGGATCTGTAAAAATTATTTTATGGAAAGCGATGTATAAATAAAAACTATTGGGATGAGGTTGGAGAAAGAAAGCTACATGGACCCAATCTTGTCCAAGAGAAGACAGAGAAGGTTCACGTCATCCAAAAACACATCAGAGCTGCTCAGAGTCAGAAGAAGAGAAATGATGAAAACCATTGAAGGGACTTGGAGTTAGATGTTAGAGATAATGTATTCCTTTTAATAACACTATATAATAGATTATTATGGTTAGTAATTAAAGGGAAGCTAATAGAAATGTACAACGGACACTTTGAGATCCTTGACCGCATAAGATCCATGGTCTATCATCTTTCACATCCACTAAATATAGATCATGTTCATAATGTGTTTCATGTATCACTCTTGAGAATGTACATACCAGATCTATGATATGTACTTAACTCAGACGTGATACTACTGGAAGATTATATCTCTTATGAAGAGAAAGCAGCGAAGATTTTGTATAGGAGAGATAAGGTTCATTTCAATAAGAAAACACACCGTGTAAAAATGTTGTGGAGGACCATATGTTTGAAGAAAATACATTGGAAATGGAGGAGGTAATGAAGGAGAGTTACCCCCACTTGTTTGTGAAATACTAAATTTCGAGGGAAAAATTTTGTAAAGGGGGGAGAATGTAATGACCCGATGTTATATTAATGGAACTTGCTTTTTATAATTATTCCATATAGTATAATCACATTAGGACTAAAAATAAAACATCATGATACTAAATACTATGTGACCATTAAAAATTATTTTTCCACCTCTATGGTTTGAATTTCAATAATACGACATACACGAATATGATTAGTAAAATGTTTGGACAATGATAAAATAAATAATTTTTGGTGAATAATAACCTACGCTTATGAATACTATCCTACCCATATGAATCGTAATATGACCCATATGAATATTAAATTTTCATGTAAATTATGATTTTAATTAAATATTAAATTAATAATATTTAAAAAAATATTTTTGAAATTGAAGTTTAATTTTGGATTGTACACATCTAATAATGATTGGGGTTAATTTTTGGTATTTTTCTTAAATACATGATTTTTTATGAATAGTGAAGTGTGATAATTTACAAAATATGAAAAATAAGCTAATTTATTAGTCATTCCTGCTGTTATGCTGATGAAATACCAATTGGTTTGGGTTCACATAAAAAAATTATTATTCATGGTCATGGAATACTAACTATTATTTGTGTTATGGGGAAATAATAAACTAATGAATTATATATTTAGAAATCTCATCTCCCCTCCACTGTAAATACCACCCTTCACACCCTCAATTCCTCACACTACTCAAGCTTCATGAGATGTCTAAAATCTACCAAAGGATCATTCCTAGCCATTATCCCACGTGAAACATCACATTGTCTCATAAGAATACCATGAATAGGTCCCTTAAGGAGGGTTTTAGGATGATGATTCAATAGGTAATTCCTCTCTCCCTCATTTCCATTAATTTCTTTTCAATTTCAAGTAATTTTCTTATTCTCTCCCCAAATATCTATGTACAAATGGTATGATAAATCCATTATTAAACATATAATTTAATGTCATGATACGAATTCTATATTATTCTATTTAACCCTTTTATCATCACCATTTTATTTAATAATAGAAAACATTGGTCATGAGGTGTTAATCTATCACCATCCAGAACGACATGTTTTCTTTTTTACATTTCAACCTTAAGATCTAGTTGTGAAACAATTTTTCTTGTTGATAAAGAATATTTTATATGTATTATGTTTTATTTAATGTTATGGGACTAAATTATGTAGATATTACTAAATTATTAAACAAAACAGGTTCGTTGTGGCTGAAAACCCGTCCAAATTAACCCAAACAATCATCATTTAATTCTTATATAATGATGCATCCGCATTTTATATAATATAATTCATTATATAAAAATTTTAACTACTTTAATATCTTTTATAACATGAAATATATGTTCTGGATTATTATCCATGTTCTACACAAACTTCCATTTATGGATACATGTGAACAGTTCACGAAAACCATAATAATGAAACTCCTGAACAATGTTTTTAAATAACATAACTCATCCAAAGGTCCATAAAATAAATTAATAAAACCATAATGAAACATATTCATGTACACAAGGTTCATTAATATTCATGTAATGAATATATTGTTGTTATACATGACTTTATTGTGACTATAGTGTTCAAATACAAGGTATGGGGAAATTGTCGAACCCAACTTTCGTTCATTAGGATATCCCTCTTTCACACCATTTTTTGTATGGTCAATCCATAATATTATTTTTTTAGTCATTATCTTGCATTTTTTGGGATATAAAAGTTTTCTGCTGAATTATATGTCAAAATAATGTTTTCCAGAAGATCTCTTCTTTCAAAAACACACCTTTTAATTCTCACTCAAGGATGTTGGTTATCATATGATGTATGTTATTACCAATTTAATTTGGGAACCCAAACATTATGAATGTGATCCTATGAGATGAAACCCATTCCATTTAATGGTTTATAAATGTTCAATTTTTTATATGTGTTCATTATGGCATGCATGATAATGATAATTTTATGATGCAACAGGTGCTCCCGGTATTATATAGTGTAATATGAATGTATGAATGTGAAGGGTGCGCCCAAAATTATACAACACTCTATTGTATTGGGTAGAGTGGTTAATCTCATGATTTAATGTTAAATGAAGTGTAAAAAAGATTCTTTATTTGTTTACTAGTATGTGCGGTAGTTAACCACTAAGACATTATATTTCATTTTTATGCATCGCCGCATTTTATGTCTAACATTAATTATTCCTCTCATGTTCATGATTTTTGCCTATGTTATGATTTTTCTCCCCCCATGATATATTGTTCTTATCTATCCTAATAATAGTATTTTACCTCACATGTTTTGATTTATATCCTTAGGTGACTACATATACAATGTAGAAGTCAAGTGCCAATAAGAATCTAGAGAAGGAGTAATTAAATACATGTTTTGGCTGATTATTGTAATAGTTTTGTATTGTCTAGTTTTCCCAAGATACTAATCCTTCAAATCCTATATGTGTAATACTATTAAGATGTTTATCTCTAAAATGATGTAATAGTAATATAAGAAAACACTGGGGCAGTATAACCATGGTGGGAAAGTGTTCATCTTGTGATGTGAGTAATAGTACAAGTTGTTTAGGCTCAGATGAATGTTGTGTTAGTTATCTGGTTTTAATAATTATCATTGTCTCTGGTTTTGACCAGTTGAGTACCCTAATATTTGTGTAATTTATAGTTTGGCGAAAACATATATTTATAATGTGATATTGGTTTTTGTAAAATGAGTTTCCAATAATGATAGGTCACGAGATTTGGATAGAATCTTAATGTTCCCTCAATGTATTTTTGGATTGTCTGAAAATTTAGTTCAGAAAGAACATGGTGACATGCCTCTAGGTGATTTGGTCCATGATCTGTGGAGATGATTAGACTGAGGTAATTCTTGTTGTCTACCCCAAGGTAATTTAGATCCCTGTTTCTATGCTTTTGTGATGTCTCATTGGTGTAACATAGACCACCCATTTTTTTTGATATTGGTAATGACGAGTTTGAGGTTGTTTTTCCTTGTAGAGCATTGACATGTGGTTGTGGAGTATGGTGGGGGAGTTTTCATCATGGTAGTATTGTTTCCTTGGTACATGTGTGGTGATTGTGTGGCCATGTATGGGAGAAATCATGGAATACAAAAATTTGATAGGTGGGACTTATTTCCCCATGTTTGGTTCAAAGGCTCAGTATAGTTTTGTAGTAAAACTCTAGGTAGAGTCATTATAAGATGGGAAGGCTGTAATATATTTACCTCTCTTAAATGTATATTGTTTTTTATTTTTTATAATTTTATTTTTTGTATAATTTGTAAATTATCATGTGTGAGAGGAGTTTTGAGGACGTCCTAGATGGTTTAGGTCATGAAAGGAGGGGTACAAAGACAAAACTGTGTGAAGCACGTAGCTGATGCACGATTACCAAAAATGTGACCTTGGAACATGAAATTGTGTGAATGGGGACCCAAATAAAATAGATCCTATATAATTGTTATAGCATAATTTTACAAACTATGTAGGTGACCCTAGTAAACCATGTGTATTGGACCCTCTTGGATGCGGGAACCACATAGTTGGGGCACAATTTGAAAACTGTGTTGCAAAACCATTAAGACAAAAAAAAATTTGTTTTTACCATCATTCCCTCCTGACCATATATATTTCATCCCCAATTTTCAGCCCATATTACCCCTACATCATTGGTGATGATCCACCATATCATTCTTCTTCCATGGGTGATTCTCATTCTATTCATGGGTGTTGATTCTGTCATTTTGTGTGACTCAATGCTTCGGGTGATTCTAACATTCATCCATGCGAAATTTTTAAGAATAGGGTTTTTTAATATATTATTTCATTTTTAATCCCTAATACCGTATCCATTCTAGAATATTATATTTTACGAATTTATTGGGTGTTTGAATTTGAATAAATGGATTCATTTGGGAAAGTCATAATATTCGAACATAAGGTTGGTGGTATTTATGATTTTTTACATAGTCATGATGTTTTATAAGTGTATTTGATTTTTTCAATATTTTTTCTATTGATTTTATTTATCCCTAATAATCGATAGTACATTGGTACATATATTGAGGTGATTATCCCTTCATGGACCTTTTTGGGTTCAGTTGGTGAGTTATACTGAAACAATGACCTATTGATGGGGTAAGCCAAACCATTGTAAATGGGGAATTAAAATTGGTAAGCATTAAGATAGATATTTTATGAGATGAAATGAGTAATAAAAGTGTAACTAGTTTTGTGGGAGGTGATAATGGGTTAATTAAAATTATTATAAGTTGGATTTTAGAAATATCTATAAGGTTTTGAAATTGTTTTAATAGTATGTTATTTTCTTAGACATAAAAAATAGACTAATTTTAATGGAAACTATTTTTTAAAATCAATAATGTTCTTAAATTAGGTTTTGACCCTATAGTAATTCAAAATGGAGTTTTATTAATAAATTTCAAATGATATTGGAAACGATGGAAAGGTTTGCTTTTTGTGAAATTGGTGTAAAGTTTGTTTCAAAGGATTAATTGTAAAAAAGCATTGTAGAATATTTTTGTTTGGAAATGGGATGAAATTTTTTTAATGTGCTGCATAAAGATGGTTTTAAATTATAATATTTATTTTTTTATTAAATTATGTAGTTTTAAAGACTTGTTGGGTACATAATCATTTATTTGATCTGCAGGTTCATGAGATATGACCTACAATGATTATCTTGGAATGATAACATTGTTATAAATTTTTTCAAAATTTGGAATGTTCATTGTTAATGAAATAACATAAGGGATTGTTATTAATAATGATATATGAAATTAATAGTTATGGTTTGTGTTGTTAAATGTGAGATGATTTATGAATGGGATTAATGTTAATTGTGTACAATTGGAAACAAAGAATTTTGTAGTGTTTGGAATAATTTATGTGGGTTAATGGGTTGTAAAATGTAATTGGTAATTCAGTTAATGGGTTAAGGCATGATTATTATATATATATATTGAATGAAATTTAAAATGTGATAATTATGTAAATTTTTTAAAATGGGATATGAAATGGTATATGTGATAAATGGTTCAATGATGAATATGAACATCACATAGTAGTGTTGGGTAACATAATTGAGGATCTATGCACAAATATTTGTTTAGACTATGGTTCCATACCACCCCACAATAATAAACCAGTTATGGAAGGTGACTGATGCCCTATCCCCCTAACAGTTTCATTTGATGAGACTACCTGAACATAGGTTCTAATACATGTGTGATGTATTTACTTATGAAGTGATTAATTATTATGAGACATATAAAATGACCGATTACTTTATATATGGTTATTGACAATCATTGGACATATAATAAATGATGTAAATACCTATCCTGTGTGGAAAAAGATGAGAATGATCAAGTGAGTATTATTAACTAATGGGTATGTGATAGTTTTTGATTTGTGGGAATTAATTGTTGTTAAAAGTGTCTACACCCCTCTTTTCCATGTCTTATACTCCAAATGTTACATGATATAGTTTTCTTGGTTGGATCAATCAATAGAACATAATGGATAACATGGATATTAAATAAATAATTAAATGATTATTTTATTTCTTTTTTTATATTTCACATTACACCTTTCATACATTATTGTATAGATTGGTTATTGCTTTATACATTGTTTGTATTGTCCTAATTTGATGTACATACACCCTTATTGGTCCCCAATATCACTTGGGTACCCAAGATTATTCTACTTTTATTCTGACACAAGTTCACAATAGGGACCTAGAATTTGGTTGTGCATAGGATATTCATTTTGTGCGTTGGAGGTCTATACTAGGATGGGACGTCGGTCATTTGTTTTGTATTATGGTTGTTTTGGTTTTGTTTTATGTTTTTATGACTACCTTACATGTCTTTTATTCAATATATCATTATAGTATGTGTTTTCGGGTCTCATTATGGAATTTCCAATAGTGTTCCATTTATTTATTCCTACTTGTAATTATATCGGGTGAAATTATTCTATCTATTGAATTACTGTAGAAAGTAGTTATATTATCCAAAAAAGTTTCATCATTTACATATAATTTAATTTTTAATCCTCTTTCATCTGGGAAGTAATTCCTGATTTCATGTGATCACCTGGCTCTGGTCATTGGAAAGTGGCCTACGGTTCAGGTACATTACAATGAGTCATGTGTCTATTTAAGGATTTCATCCCTAAAGATAAAGGGGACACTTATCCCTTCATGATAGGTAGAACTATTTATAAAACTCATTATTACATATTATGATCAAATTTTTTCTGGAACATTGTTATACTGTTTTTATACATTTTTATTATAATATTAAACGATATTATATATAGTAAATGGATATGAAATAATGAAAGACAAAATAGATTTCATTTTTAAGGAATATATTTTTCTATTAAATAGGGTTTATTATTAATATTAAACACACATAATATTATCAATCATATAAAGGATAATTTATTTCTAGTATTGGAGAATATATGTAAATAAAACAACACACACACTAATATTCCTATAAGGACATGCCACACCACACTCAATTGTGTTTAATTACTCCCCATTAAGCCCATTACATTGATTTTATTTAAAGGAAAGTAGATAAAAGTACATTACATGGGTATAAATCCATTTCTACATCACCCTATTTTACCACATTACATCACCACATTCCTAAATTAGTACATGCATCCAGGCCTATGTATGTGCCTACATCACCACTATGTTCATAAATTCCACCAATGGGGTATCCATGATTTGATCCTTAGTCACATGGATGTGGATTCAATTTCTCAGCACCACTCAACCACAAATAATAGCACTATATATAAAGGATAATGTAATGAATACTTCTTAACAATATTAATGAAATATATAATGTGATAATTATTCTAAGTATCACCTACTATCATCAGATTTAAAATGAAACCATATTTAATTCTTTCATTAGGCCACTATTGATGTGAGTCATAATTACTGTTGGGTATGAACAAGGATAATTGGTCAACATGATTATTTATCATTTAAGGATTATGGTTATTTCCTCTTTAATATATTTTTGTAAAAAAAATTAGGATATCTTTGTTTTGGATTTTGTGATTAAGGATTCTACTCAATAGTTAAAATAACAATGAGTTAATATTGTTTGAAATACTGTGTACCTAAACACTATCATGTAATTTTCATGGTCATAATCTAGGCTATGAGAAGGTAATACAGACCCATATAACAATAATATCAATTTTTCATGATATTTTGAATAAAATGGGAATACATATTGATATTTTAATATATAGTAAGAGACTAATAATTGTAAATTTTTATATCACAATTTGAAACCTATATATTGAATTAAAATCATTATTAACGATGAAAATACAATGGAATTACATGAAAAACTAATTTCCATTTCTGGATAAATAATATTTATCCACTTTTAAAATTTATATGAAATGTATAGTCCCATGTTCACTAATCAATTACATGAAAATTTATATCTAATTCTACAATCCCCAATTATTTATCATCCACCATAGTGAGAGAGAAAATTTTAAAATGCTATCTATATGAGGATTTTTTATGACTATTCAGATTTTTGTTGTATCCTGATATTATACATGTATATTAAAATAAATATGGAACATAAGAAATGGATCTATTCACTGTGATAACTTATCTCTTTGAAAATTAATGGGATATTGAGAATATTCTTATAATTGACATATTACCTACAATATTCATGTTTAAATGGATAACATGTACATAGGTGGTGAACATGAATTCAATATGATGAAATTCAGTAGAGAGTTAATAATGTAGGGTTTCTATTTGAATACTTAATTATTCATTTATCTATTGTTATCATCTTTATCACCGATAATTTTCAATTTAAAAATGAATTATTTGATGCACTTTATATATAATCTAGTAATGAAATTTCTTATTATGATTCACATAGAAAATAAATTTCTATGAATATATATCCACACAATTTATGAAAAATTAAGCGGAATCCATATTTAAAAACCCTTAACTAGATAAAATTCACTTACGCCATCATAATAGAATTCAATGAGACAAAAGAGTAGGAGGGAGAAAAATAAATAGGTTGTTATTTTGTTCAAATGTTGGAATAAAGATAACTAGAAGAAAAGATACATTAAATTAATGAATACATAAGATATGTATTTTTCAATAGGTATATTCATCATTTTATATACATTTTTTCATTTTATAGGCTTTAAATACAATATTAAACTCATAGATTTCATTTAAAATATAGACATCATGGTTGTTTAGAAGGATTGAAAGTAGAACAATGGATTCTCTTATTATTTATAAGAATGGTGATTCCAAAATAAAATAGGTTAATTTTACATCTTCCCATTTTAAATATTATATAATTTTTAAAATATAATAATTATTATTCTAGATTTAAAATATAATTATATCTATATATATTCCAAGACATGTTGAGATATAATTTATAGTGGAATCTAGTGATTTTATAATATTTCATTCATTATGGATTTGAAAAAATGAATCAAATTCCTCAAATGAAAAGGAATGATGAATGTAAAATATAATACTAATACGTAGTTTTGGAAATATAATTATACCTCACATAAAATTATAATTCGTTATCTTGTTTATACACATTACTAATTTAAACTCATTGAAGAAAAAATATGTTATATATATACATAAATTAGAATTTATGAAAAAATCACCATAAAAAATTAACACATTCCAATAATATATTATAGTTTGTTCAATATATCTGATGTGAATTTTTTGTAAGATAAAAAAAGTGTATATTTATATAATGCATGATATTATATTCAGATACTTTATGAAAAAAAAACGAAAAATAATGAATGAAAATGGTAAAATAATGGACTTTATTGGAGGGATATAAGGAGAATATGATATCCAATTATTCATTAAATATTTTAATAAATAGTGAATATACTTTTAAACTCAAATATCCTTTTGAAAAAGAATGGGGTAGTGGTAGTAAAAGTAGTATCGTTGATTACTCTCTATATAAAAAATGTTTCCGATGATTCCTTTCCACAAATTATTACCAAGTAATAGTGTGATAGGTAATCATTTGGATACAATATTTACTAAATTATATCATATTACATTTATTTATTATTTAAATAAATGGTGTTATAGATTCATTTATTATTATGATGAATTTTCATAGAAAATCAACAAATAACAATGATAACATTAAGTTAATATAAGTTAATAATACTATTGCTAGTAAGGTTATTTAAATACCTATAAAACAATGTATTTTCATGATAGATAATATTTATATAAGAGTGAAGAACACATCATTTATGATAGTGGTATTAGGAATAAATTTATTGATTTGGAGGATCTATATCTTTATAAGTTAACATACGAACATTAGTCTCCATAAGATTTTGTAGGAGGAATTTATCTATAGAATGATATTTGATAGGAACCTTGATGCTAAATGTGTGGTTTTATATTAACGAAGATATATGACATATAAATTTAAAAAAATTAGAAATCCTAAAATAGATAAAAAATTGAAACTAAATATGATTGAATAGTTTTACGAATATCAAGATGGATTCCAAGCAAAAAAATTTAGGTCAACGTTTTTATGGTTTATAAAATTGACATAAATATGTGGGTTTTTATTCAAGAATACATAAGACATTGATGGTGGATATTAGTATAAAAAAAATTTCTAGTAATGCTATAATGTAGTGTCTATATATAGACAATAATATGATATTTTAACAAATCATTTTGAGGAATCCATATTGATGGTATATTTAGTAGAATACTATTACATTAATTATATTATGTGGATGGATATTAATTCCACCTTCATTTATAGGAACCCTTAAAGGCTTTTTAATAAAAAACAAGCAAATTGGTTGATCTCACTGAAATATATAATAATTTAAAAAAGAATCTAAAATTAATTTTATTATTGATGAATGTATCATGATGATACAATCTATGTTTATTGATGAAAAACGATATAGGTTTACAATATATTATTTTTGGGATAAAAAATAATGAAATAGATTTTTAAAAGTTAGCACAATAATTTAGAAATATTAAATGGATGAGTACCATGTTGTTGGAGTAATCATAAGAGATGATATTAATGGACTATATAACTTGTTTTACCCAATATCTATTTGATCATATATTTTTATAATTTTAAGGAAATAAAAAGGTTTAAAATAGTGTATCTAGTAGATGGAATATCTACATTAACCACCTATGTTACAACATCTTAAGAAACATATGATGTGGTTTGAAAATTATTTCTTCTCGATTTGGGAGTTATAAAATTATTATAACGTTTTTTCATAATAAAAAATGATATTATAATCAAATGACTGTTATGTTATCTATGTATTAGAATTTTTATAATGGGGAGAAGATAAATAATATGTGATATCACATCATGAGATATTTTATCAGGGGAATGAAGTCATAGTAAGCACGATAAAAACCCGAGAACAAAGATTGATCATAATCTTTTTCCATATATTGATATGGATGTGTTTATAATTTTAGAGTAAAAATTATATCAGTTAGTAGTTGGAATTTTTACATGTGTATATGTAATTGAGTCTGTTTCTAAGAAAAAAACAACATTGTACATTTTAATAATAGAGTATTCTATTACTATAATATTGATAAATATTTTATTTCATCATTATTCTTATTATACCTAACAATAACATGATAATTTTTTAATATTATCTATAACATTAAAATTTTTATTGTAGTTATATGGTATAATGAAAACCACAATGAGTTGTTAAAATAATATAAGTCATATTTCAAATGCTCTAAATGATATTTCTATTCGGATAATTTGTTGATGTTTGAATATCAAGTTCTTGGTTTCTTATAAATACATTATAAAACAACTGATAATGTCTATTTATGTTATTATTTATAATTTTAGGTTATGAGGACATACCGACCAACCATTATTCCATTTTTTATAAGTGTCAATAAATGTTCCTATATTTGGATTTTTTTTGTATTAGTCCATAGTTTTTGGTTTTTTGTAAATTTATTTCAAGAATCATGAAGGATAATTGAAAATTTTATTTTGAGGTAAAAAAATTAAGAACATAATGGTAAAGGAGTATTCAAACAATTATAGGCCATGGGAATCTCATCATATTGTAAATATATATTTCAATGGAATAAAGAAATATTAAAATGGAAAATTATTCTCTAAACAGAGTCAGCATTGGAATTAATAGAGTCAGCCAACATAATCCCCTTTACCCATGTGTGGGAACACTTCATACCATTATGAAGGAATATTTATCATGATTTTATAGATAATAAGATATTATTTTATTGGTGTAGTCACCTAGTATTGGATTAACCCCCAATAATGTGTTTTATTCAACGACTAAGATTGGAATATATCTATTGTTGTAATGAGTAATACCATTGTGTATAATTATTCCTCTACCATAATACAATTCCCCTTGCCAAAGTTTGATAGAATTTTGATGATGATTAAACCTCATTATTTAGGAACAAGGCTTCCACCACACATGAATCCACAAAATGATTATTGTTCTATATTCAATTGTTATACCTTGTTAGGATACTTCTATAAAATCCAGTTTCTGTTCCCTCCCCCACCAATAGACATATGTTCTATATGGAAAGTCAAAAATGTGTAGGGAACATATAATATATTTATCTATTTTTTTGTCCTAAAAATGTGATGGTAAGTGATCATTAAAAATTTCGATATGTTGGGTTAATTAAAAGGTATTTGAATTTAATTGAATATGTTTAAAAGAGACTTATCACTTCCTTGTGAATATAATATTTTATTAATTGAAATTTTATTGAAAAAAACTATTAAATTTGATCAAGGACCATGGTAATTCATATGTGATATTATGTTATATAGTCAGGGAGATAGAAATCCTGTAAATATAATGATGACACCATTATGAAATTGTCCCGATGTGAAATCCTGAAAAATAATTATATTCCGTGGAAGTATTCATTTTTGGTGGTTTTCATTATTAGAATATCATACATCCATATGGGTTACAATTTTTTTTCCTAGAAACTAATCATCAATATATTAAAATTTTCCAAATTACAATGAGAATTGTGGATAATGTGTTACACACATAAAGAATTCAAATTCCCAATTAAAATATATTTAAATTTAACAGTATGAGTAATTATTATTCTACACATATGGTTTGATAGTTTTTATATAATATTCAATATATAAATTTAGACAATTGTTCTTTGAGATTATAATAAATGTGTTTTGAACATTTAATAAATAATTTTTTCTCTATAATTGAATACAAAATTTATTTTAAATTGAGTGAATGCTATTATGAAACTTATTTGTTCAAGAAAATATACTAATATTTATCGTTCAGTATGTGATGAGGTGGATTAGTTGGGGGATATAATGATATGATCCAAATTATTTTTTATTATATATATATGAAATAAAAAAATTAATTTACTTATGAAATGGTATTTATTTATATATGAGTAATGAATGTATTGAAATATAATAAAATTGTTGTTGTTGTTGTTTTTATTGATTTTTATTTTATATGTGTTATTAAGAATTTATATTTAGTTAAGGGATAATTTGTAAATACTAATTATTTAACCCTCTGTAAAATATACTAATAATATACATTTTGAGATGGTGGGATTTCATTTAACAATGAACTATCTCAATATAATTTCTCTTAGGACTAGGAGAACCACCTATGATATCTCTCAAGAATGTAGATATATTATCCTTCTCCACCATTTGATGATGAAGAGAACAATATAATAATAATTTCAAGAATGAAATACAACATTTTATGTTTAATGGTGAATGAATAATGATGACTAGTTCCTCCATGATAGGATGTATATTACCAACGATTTTGTTCCATGATTCATGAAGAATGTCTGGATATTAGTAGAGGGATTATAGTATATATTCTTCAACATAACGACACATCTATAATTGATAAAACATTATTGACAATTAAATTTAAATGAGATAACATGAAAAATCAATTTTTTTAAATTAATTAAAAAACTATTTTTGAACAGATCCTCTCTATAATGAATATTGGGTTTCTTCAACATGTTCATTAGATTATACCCAAATAGGTTGATGAATATCGTGTCATTTATGAGTCTAACATATTCTACTATACCTTGTAATTTTCATTGTGTTATTTGAAGTCGATATTAAAGGGGTTTTTTATAAATGTTATTGAGTGGAATATTAAAAGTTAACCATTTCCTAAAGTTAATGGAATGTAATTTTACTACTAATATTCATAAAAATGGACAAGTTGTGAAGATTTGTCAAAATAGTAGTTATTCATCCAATTTATAGATTTTTTAGATATATTATATAAAAACATACCTTTTTAACCATTTTATCTCATTTTATCCTTCATTAATAAATCCTTCTTATTATGTCTATAGCCTTGTACAAATAAAATTATATTTCACTATTTATTAATTTTTACAAGAGGATTCCCAATTTATTTAGAAAATGTAGTTGATAATCGATTTGTAACAAAATATTATAATGAAAACATTTTTCAATATATATTTTTATACACAAAATGGGTTTTCTCTCATTTTTAATCAATTATTAAGAATTTAATAAATTTTAAATGAATATATATATATATGCGATGAATAAATTTAGTTAAACTTAAAAATTAAATTTTTTTAAAATAATTTCTTATAAATAAAAACATTAAAAATGTATAAAAATGTTATTTTAATATAAAACATTACTTTTTAATAAATAATTAACATTTTCTTCCAAATAATTAATTATTTATTTATATTGTGTTTTATTTTTTACTTTAATAGTTATTATTATATTTTTTTAAGTTCAATTAATTAATATATCTATATAAATTTAACAAATAAGTATAATTTATAAAAAAGATAATAACACTAATAAACAATATTTATAGATTATTTCTTTACATTAACTATTATATGTTAATATACTCTTAATTGTAAATTAAAAATCCCTCATGGCTGCCACATAGTTCATAAGGGTGATAAATGTAGTTGTAGTAGTAATATACAATTATTATATTGGCTTGAATATCGTATTGTTTTCATTAAGATTTATCGTCATTAGAAGACAATTATACATTTTTTGTAATTTTTTATTTTCAAATTACGGTTGGTTAAGGGAAAAACATAAAGATGATACAACGATTTTATGACCATACAATTGAGCCTCATTAAGAAATTATCTACCACTTGATTCCTTGAATGTTTTTACTAAATAAATCTCACAATTTAATTAATTAGATTCATAATATCCATCTGAATTAGGATATTAATATGTCCCATATAAGAAAATTATATTAATTGATTATTGAATAGACAGTATAAATAAATATAAATTTATAACATATATCATTAATGATACGAATATCCATTAGCTACATAGGCTAATCAAGAATATATATCATTTGTCCATATAATAGATACATTTCTCTTTTACATTACTATATATAAACATTAATATATCTCTAAAATTATTAATAATATAACCTAATTCAATTTATCCATAAGTTTATTTATTTATAAATTTAATATTCGTTATATTGTTATCAATAATTTTGGGATCATCATGGGATATTGTTAAAAAGAATATTTCAATCATTCTATATATTAATTTATATTTTTTAGTATTGTAATCATTTAGTTATAATAATTCTTACTTTCATCATTTAGTATTGTGTAAATTTGTAATATATAGCCTTAACAGAATTAAGGATAGTTAATTATTGGTTGGTTTCTTATGAATTACATTTTATAAATATTAATAACTGAAAATTCAATATATTAATTATCATTTACATATTCTTACCCCTAATGAAATCCATCCTCAAAACAGAGTTTTAATGATGAAAATTATATTAGAACTTCATTATGAATACTTTATTGGGTGCCATTATTGTTTCCTAAAAATCATGATTTCTATTTAGAACATCGATTATGTGGGTAATATTATTTGATAATTGTTTTTCTTCACATTAGTATATCTCAATATGTTAAAAATTATAAGTGGGAAAATGATCCCACTGTATAACCTCTTGGTATAATACATTTTACTAATATATTATATACTTATTTAGTAAACAAAAATAGAATAAATATTCTATTTCACAGAATATTTGTGGAATGGAAAATTATTAATTTATTTTTCCACCTGAATACAAATTTTAAAGGGGTTTATTTATTTAGTGATTATATTTATATTTATATTTAATGTCGTAAACCCCTCCCATAGTTATATTTGAATGAATACAATGTAGCTATCCTTGTAATGTTGATCGTATTTATTGTTACTTATTTTGATATATTATATTTTTTCAAATATTAATATTTAATTGATTAGTTTTAACTATCTTAATTAATTTTTTTGTCAATGATATATTTCAATCATACATCCTTCAATAAAATTGTCCTACCATTTCTAGGATCTTCATATATTATAATATAATTACTTATATAATGTTGTATAATAGATTTAGTTGAAACTGTTATTATATGATAACTATAATATTAAGATATATTGATCATGAATTACCTTAAAATCAATCATGAAATATCAAACCATATCTTAAAATATGTCAATATCCATTTTTGATTGACTATTAGTGTAAGGATGATAATATATGGTAAATATTAACTCAATATCCAATGGTTTTTTACCACTTCCAAATATTTTTAATGTGATATATGGTTTTCAATCAAAAACAATATATTTTAAAAATCCATGTATCGTTAATAATATATAATAATATATCATTGAAGTTTGATTGAGTGAGTAATTATCAATAATTTTAATTTACTCCACTAACTATGTGATTTGATCAACAAAAACCCAAATTTAATTATAGACATTATAGATTTTTGGGTGAAATTTAAATAAAAATATGGGTTTATTATACAATTTAAAATTAGTTATGAGTAATTGTTATTTGATCCAATTATACACCAAAAATAAATTTATCACTCATTGGATGAATATCATGATGAATACTGACTAATAAACCATGTTATGTTATCCCACCATATATTATTTTTGGGATATCAATATATTTTTGTGATTTCTATATGAATATATAGTTATTTAAAATGTATATAATAAAAAATACATTTATTTATTTTGGGAAATGTTGGGATTCAAATTATTAACCCAATTAATAATGTTACTTCATTGAAAATTTTGCACCCTGGATTATTTCCAAAATTATTTTATTTTTCTATAACATTATTAAAACCTATATAATCTTTACATAGATGAAATGATTGTAAAAAAAATTAGAATGGATGTATTTAATAAATTATATTTTGTTATAACTAATTAAAATTATAATATAAATAATTATTTTTTCCCATTAATTAATTTTCATAGAAAACTAACATTCTGACTTTTTATCATTGTATAATCCACAATGATTCACTCCCGGGATGTTAATTTATTTAAAAATTATAATCATTACTCATGTCCAACTATATCCTTTAGAACATGAAAAGATATATATATATATAATTGGATGGTATAATCAATGTATATATAACGCATCCCTCTAAAGAAGTATTTTTTCTAAATGTTTAATATTTAAATTAAATTTGATAAATCTATGTTTTTAATTAGAAAATATATCTTATTAATCTATAATTGACATGTTTCATTAGTCATAATAATTTAATTTTGATCGAAAATATATCAAATTCCATTATTTATAGAATATTTTTTTTATTAATAACCCTCACCACTATATGGTAGTGTGAGTATAGGTGTTAAAAACAACAACTATTTATTAAATATGATAACATTTTCAATTTGTTAAATATAGAGAGAATTTATGACAATTCATATAACTGAGATCAGTATTTTATTAAATCATAAATATTCTATCATAAATAATTTATAGTATTCTAAAAATAAATTAAATGTATGGACATATATAATAGATGGAATATTTTATTCTACAACCACCATTTATTTGATGATTCTATAGATATACCCTATATTTTTATTACATGAAACATTTAGATAAATGTTAATGGAGAAAATTAAAACATGATAAATTCAACATAAATTTTATCAATTATATAGTTTTTCCAAAAATTCTATAAATATTCTTCATAGTATTCATTGATCATTGAATATATAATCCAATGTTATGAAATACTGATATCGCCCATGTTCATTATATAAGTCCAATGTAAAGGGTTTATGACACTTTTTATTAATATTTAATTTGTAAAAATTAAAATAATAAATCAAAACACGTATTAATTCATACATTTTCAAAATAAATAAAATTGATTCACCTCATATTATATTCCATGGGAGTATAAAACCCCTAACTAAGTTATCTAATTGAATCTTTCTCAATTAATCAAATTCCATTGGAATCATTCTATATAGAAATATTGATATTCCATTACAAACATATATAGATATATAAACCTAAAAAAACAAACACAATATCTACGGGAATATAAGTGAAAATGTTCTGGGAATACAATGCATAATTCTCATACTATTTTTAAATATAAATGATCACTTCTTCCACAATAATTTTTATTAAATATCCTTCATTATTTTTTACTATATCACATATTAATATATTCAACTATAGTACCGGTTCAAAATCATAACAGAATCGATATTAAAATGTGCGATGGTTTGGAATATGAAATTAAATTTCCATATACTTAGTATTGATATTATTTTTTATTTAGAAAGTGTTAATCTATACCTAATATCATGTTTAATTCTCCTAAAATAATAATTTCAATATTTTTGAGATGAAAAATCCCACAGTAATTGTTCAATGCTTGGTTACATTGATGGGATTCAATAAAAAAATAGAATTTATTTTCAATGATAAATCAATATGTAATCATTGAGTTTGTGATAAATAATCATACTAAACATTAATGATATAGATGAATGGAATGAACTAGAATTAAATAAGGTATTCATAGTTCCAAAGTCGATCCAAAGAATACATTTCACCACACAATTATCGAGATCCATATATATAATTAATATTACATATGATTTTCATTTATCCCTTTAAATCATAAATATGTTATGTTCTATGTAAACATTCTCCCAAGGATTTGTGAAATGAATTATATAATCCCATAAATCCATTTAATTGAACCATTGATGTAACCTGAGTACATTAGGTGGTACCTTTATCACATGAGTTTTGTTAATATTTTTTTTCGTATTTTTTGGTAAATTGTGTTCAAGGTATCCTATATAACACATGATTCATCATCGAATAACATTTAGAGAATATCCTAGTTTCCCCTCCAATAATATTAATATAAACATAAATTAATTTTAATTAATATATTATAATTATCATCAATGTTTCATTGAATCTAAATTTTAGATTCATTATTCAAAAATACCAATTATTAATTCGAGTATTTAATTTTTATTTTAACCTTATTAAAACAATTAACTATTTATTCTTTTCTATTAAATTAATTTGTTGATATTTTTATTCAAAGAAAATAGTTAATTAAATTAAAACAACAAACAAATTTCTTATTTCAGGATCAATAATAATACTAGAGTTATATCTTTAAAAGAATATAATGTTAAATAAATAGGAACTGATGTATTCATCATTTCCTGTATACATTTATTTAATCACAATAAAAGTGATGCATATATTTTTATGAAAAAATATAATGAAAAATGTATTCATATATTGCTCTCATTCATTGAATTAAATATTTTAATTATTTCATGTGATCATGATTAGTATCGCCCATTGTTTTGATTAACTATACAACTATTAAATAGTTATATGTAAGTATTCAATCTCAAGGTATTGAAATATATAAATCACATATGTTCTTCATTGTTGATCTATTTCTATGAATTTAATGGATCGAATGACAATTTACATTATAGTACTACCTACAACAAAAATGAGTTTGTAGACATTTTTTTATTGTGAATTTTTAAGAAATATGTGACATAGGTTGTTTCTCATAACCTAGAATATAGTGTCCATGTAATTTTATACACCATCTACTTACAAATTTTTATATTCAATGGGATAATAACTATATTTTACAAAACATTAATTATTTACTCAGTTCATCCTTCTTTTATACATTTAGTAATTCTATAATAAATAATATTATTGATAATAAATATTCATTTGGGAGAAAATTTATATAATAAAATGAATATGAAAAAATTAAAAAATGTGTCTAACACTACAAAACATTCATTTAAACCATTGATAATTTCAGTTTGACCTAGGATTCTTTGATTTTATTCACTTATATATTTTTCATATAATCTAAATAATTGACTAAACCCCAATATGATACTTGATAAGGTGATCAAATTATTACATAAATATATCTTTCAAAACATTATTAAATTATACATTACATATCCAAAATAACACACACTATTATAATCTAATACTATAGGGTATTAAAGGATTTTCTATCATAACCTAAATATTTAAAACTACAATGAATATGTCATTTCAAATATCTATCATATATAATTACATTATTGGAATAATTTTTAAAAAAAATCATAATTTACATGTTAAATGGTATATAATGGAATGTGTGACATCAAATTCCTATTTTCAGAAGAAAAAATATTACCATGCCATACTGGTTTTCTTATTTGACTATTAATATCGATTGCACAATTGATATTGATGAAAATAAATGTCTAATAGAATAAGTTCATTAATTCATAATACGTGTTCATGAAACATCAATATATAATAAAATTTTATTTCATGAGAACGTATAACCATAAAATTATCATCATAAAATCAAAATATACCACATTTTAAAAGAATAATGAATAAATAATCATTAACAATAGTAATATAAATTATGTATTTGTAAAAATAAATAGATGAGAATCAGAATATATGTGAATATGACCTCTCAAGTCCATCATAAAATAGTGGGTAAATAATCATTACCGGTGTTTTATAATAAATTGTATTTGTTATCAATACCCATGTCACATAATATTGTGGATTTCCAATCTATAACCACATTCCATTGTAATCTAATGAGACATAAATATATATCCAATTTATTGTACTTATAAATAATTCTAAACTCACCAGAAATCTATATAACTATTCATAAAATGTCCACTTTATATCAATTATACTTCATAAGTTCATTTAACCTTGGAAATACAATACATTATAAACCATATATATATAGTATCATATAAGAAGTGATAAATAATTAGATGATATGATAAAAAACAACCATAAGAAATATATAATAATATTAATTATATCTTGATATATTTTTTTATCAAATATTGTCATATATAAATGATTCTAAGAGAATTTTAGTGCATAGAAGATAAATCCATAAATGTGTTTTCTTTATACTCTTGAAACATTATTATACAATGAATGATATAAATATTATTTAAAATCATAAAAAAATATAACAAAATAATTTTAATACAATATATTATTAAAAATATCCCATAATTTTAATACAATATATTATTAAAAATATCCCATAATTTATCAATGAAAATTGGAAATATTGGTATTTTGGAAATGTGGAGAGAGGCATACAAAATGTGACAGAAGTTAAAAAAATATAATAATTTTTTTGTTCTAAAGTATCCCAAATTATTAAATGGAATTTTAAATTATCTATTAAAATGAATAATAATGATATACAAAATTTTTTAAATGTATAAATATATTACATTCAATATATTTAAAATATTTATCTTTAGTAATAATGAATATTTTCAGGGAAAATAAAAACAAATATATTTTATAAAAATATTCTATTGAAATGCTTAAATTTTGTGATGTTTGAATATCATTACAAATGAATATATTTATACAGGAAATTATTTCACTAGAAATAATTGGAAAATATTACTAGATATTTAGTTGGGTATAATAAAAGGAATATAAAATATTGCAGTTAATGATGAAATTTTATGACACATTAGTAGTATATTGAGTCTTGAAGACCCCTTAATTTTTTAAAAATTTCTCAAATTTACTCTAAATCATTATAAAAAAAATCATTATTTCTATTCCCTGTTATAATAATACAGTTTGTACATATATTATATAATTTGATTTATTTATATTATTTAATATCATTTAATTATTCACTCATATTCAAATAATTTTTTGGGTTAATTGTTTCCTTTTTTAATACAATATTTTCAGTATAACTTTTGGTTCTTTTATGTATCTCATTTGTTAATAACCTCTAGAATAGTATATAAGATGATATACTTTTGTATTATTTAGTATTATAGTCCATTGATTATTTAATTTTTGTCATTTTTTTTCTATAAATCACAATTAGAATCATCCCATATTATAATTAAAAAGATTTACAAGATTCATGTAATTATATAAAATATATTATAATTTAATATTATTGATTAGAAAATTATAATATATTAATATTTCAAACAATATTTTATTAGTATATATTTATTACCTATCAATTATTATAAATATTTTATAGCATCAATAATTTAGATGGTTAAAAATTCCCAAAATAGAAAATAATATATGAAATAAATGAGTTAGGATATGGTTTTAAATTATTATGTTATCAAAACCATATCGTAAATTATTATTTCATGGTATTTATTTATTTATCTAATTTTAATTATTTTAAATTTATCAATCCATTTTATCAAAATATTTTATTATTGAAAATATTTTTTATAATAATGTAAAATAAAATATAAAAACTAATAATATTATGTGTTATTATTTAAAAAAATTTGATATTTAAAAACTAAATGCATATTGATTTTTAAGGGTCCACATTGTGTATGGATTGAATATTTTGTCTACATATTTTCATTGTTTTTTAATGTGATATGGTGATCTTATTATGGTTGATATGATGATGTAGTTCCAAAGGTAATGGCTCTTGGATGAAGTCCTCATGTCTTGATATTCCAAGAAGCATGTGAATGTTTTGAATATATTGAGGTTCATGGTGATTCCTGGAGAATCTTTATGGAATCAGTTGAGTCATTGGACCTCATTGTTGAATAATTATCTTAGATAACATTGAAAAAAAATATTATTTTTATTTCCCAAATAACATATGTTATTTGGTGAACTTTTTACAAAATCCTTAGGAGGTAATGGGATAGAAAAGTTTTTCCTAATAGTGTGTATGTTTAATTGGAAATACAAATGTTTCAGGATGATATTGAATATAAAATTCATTCAAATATTGATATAATGCTTCTTAGGGTGACTATTCAAAGATTTAATATAACGAATGATGGGTTTCTTGATGAAAGCATTCGAGTCATTCTAGAATGAAGTGAATTTTTTTTTAGACAGTTGAATCATTAATGATGTATTAATTTTTTATTACTTAAAAATCTAGATGACTACACATTAATATGGTAGGTGTTGCAGAAGGATATTTTTATGATGTGTAGCATTATCAAGGGTGACTATAATCTCTGATATTATGATAAGTGGGTCATCATTATTAGTGATGATTATATTTGTGATTACTAAATGTGGCGAATCAAAAATAGTGATAGTAATCTTCATGATCAAGAGAAGTGGGGAATTGTGAGAACCTGATGGTTTGATGGTGATCTCTATGAAAATCTAAAATGTCATCAGATCATCTTGAATTGAAGAGTGATATCATGATACTATTTATTGATCCAAAAAAACTGGAAGTAGTAGAGTATCCTGAATGGATAGTTCTATAAATATAATGTCACCCCCACATTATTTTAGAGGCATATAATAGAAAAAAATCAGCAATTTATCTAATTTAACATAGTTATAGGAGATCTGTGATTATATATTTCTATAAAAGATTTATCATCTTGAAAATAATTCAAATAGCATGACAGATTTCAATGCTTCTAATTAATTGGTGCATCAAGTTTTCGATATATTCTATGTTGGCTCAGTGATCATCATGAAGGAATTTGGTTCTTTGAATGTAACATGATTCATGAATGTTGTGAGACTTACAAGGGAGCTAAATTAAAAGATGTTTTGAATATTAGGATTAGGTTTAATAGTGCATGGGTATAATACCCTCAATTTGATTCAATATGTGAGACCACGTGTATACATTGTTGATACACAACAGATGGAGAATAAAAAACACACCTTGTTTGTTTACGTGAAGATGAAAATGATCTACAACTAATTACACATCTGCACCAAGGAAGATGAAATTATAATGTATACTAATATACTCATGTGTTTATATTGATTATTTAAAGAGGTGAAAAAGACACTAATATATTATTACATATTATTGTGTGCCAAAGATTAAATAGAATAGATTAGCCAATCTATATTCAATGATTCATGACATTTCAATTATGATTATGTTATGTATAGCTACTCATTTTTTTAGTAATCAGAAAGTATTTTAATGATTCTAGAAATATTAGAGGAAGTTGGTTCAATGATGGTGGCTTCACACTAAATAATAAATAGATCCCAATATTTTGTGACATACTACTACATATATTTTTATGTCATTGATCAGAGGCGGAAGAGGATGTGATGAGAAAAATTGATATTAATTAAATGTCATTTAGGTCAGGGATAATTAATTCCAACATTCTACAAAATTAATATTATATTGATATATAGAAGAAGAAAACTTTTCGTCTTTTATTTTTCTTCTAGGAATAGGTAAGATGAGTTATATTAATGGTACTAAAAAACAAGTGAAGGGTGAAAGAACAAATAAGAACAGTCACATCAAACATGACTCAATAGTTGGAGGACTTTATTGGTGTTACAATCCCTTATCAATGAAGAGAATACTATATTGGGAGTACGTATAATGATCTATCTATGTTTTTTAAAACAAACACTATTGTATAGATTAAATAGTTCAACATGACTGTAAGTTCATTTCCTACACGTTGTAATCCTCACAAAAGTATTATTTTCTAGTGGATTTTGTGTTTAGGATTATTTCTCACAATTACAAGGACTGTCCACTCATATTGAGTACTAAAACATGTAAAAACATCATCTCTTTCTTTTAACTGATTTAATATTCACTCACGAGAATGTGGGGAGAGAATATAATAATCAATATCCAAACATGTTAAATTGGTAAAGAGATAAAAATATAAACTGGATTAAAATGTTCCTAACACTGATTCACCTTCTCTTATTGAAAGATACCACCCAAATAGGTCCTTTTATATTTCATCCTAAAATTTAAATATATAACCCCTCAATACATACACATTATTGTTAAGGGTGAGATATATAATGATGGTAGTCCAGGGTGGTGATTTATCTAGTATTGATCTATTAGTGATATCTACAAGTATGAATGTTTTCCATATATGATTAATCTAAAATAATAAATATTGATGTATAGTGTATGTTTTATATTGGAGAAGTCATTGTCACTCTAACCAATTCTAAATAATAAACATGTTCTTCATATAAAAGTGACTTATATTACATGATAACATACTCTTTCTATTTTCTAAATTGGTTTTAGAATGTGTTTACTTTTATTTATTCTTTTCATGTCAATTGTTTTCAATAATATTAACATCTATTAATTATCTAAATTTAGTATGAGTTGTTATTTCAAATTAAAAAAAAATATTTTATCTCATTAATTATACTTGTATAAATTGTTAGTAAATTTATATTATCTATAAAATTAATACAATAACATTATCCATTCATCAATTATATGTTACATTCTTCTGTAAAATAATTCATCTATATAACCACATTTCAATTACCATGATATTTACTAAATATATAATTTTTTATTTTTATTTTATGTCTATCATCATTTTATAATCTTCATGGGAGACCATGATGTTGAATATTTCAATATATTATTTTTTATTTATTTTTCTATTTATTATTCTTTTAGTTTTCATAATTATAATTCGTTAACAAATTTTATAATATATTACATCTTAATATTCAAACAAAATAGAAATTAATATTTTTTTATTTTCTATGTAATTTTAAGAAAAAAAAGTAAAAGGTTTAATTCTAGTAAATTTCATAAAAAATAGTTTCCCAAAATTACTCATTTATAACAAAGGTGGACCATAAAGATGGATTTAAAAAATATGTTCATGATCAAAAGTATTTATTATAAAATTGTTATGTTGTTCATTGATAAATTAAATTCAAGAAACAAGATAACGAAACATGATAATAAATACCAATATAAAGAATATAGTGAGTTTAATTATATAATTTTCCCATAATATGATTTCAGGAAAACTTATTACGATATAAGTTTGTTACAAATATTTAATGATTTTTTAAAATTTACAATATATTAAAGATAATGAACATGTAAAAATATGAAAAATTACCAAATGATGTGTATTGTTATTCCATATTTGGATCTCAACAGAGACCTATACCTTATGAAGAGTTTCTCAATTCATAATATTAAATACACATTTAAAATATTATTCATTCCTATGGTTGATAGAGAGAATTTATAGGAAAACATCACATCAAAAGTTCCATTTGTAATTATATAGTCTCTGAAGTTAAGAAACCTACCACCTAAGCCTTAATATCTTATCTATTATCTATAAAATTATATATCATACAATCATAAAATAATAATCTGGCAGTGTTTAAAATGATCACGATCTAGTTAGAATAACATTAGAAAAATTGATCAATGTTTCTCATATGATAATTCAACAATCTATAAATTATATCACCTAGAATTGTGGTTAATTAACTATTTTTAGAAATTATTCACACTCTTATATTAGTGAAATAATTTATGTTAAGATTATATTAAAAAACTTGAAGGGGGTTTTCATATCTAGGAAATGTAAAAATGATAGACAGATTACCTATTTACAAAATAGGGTTTTTTTATCAATTTTAACAAATGTTTTAATATTGTAAAAATTTAGTTACTCTCTATATTATTGTAATAATAATAGAAAATATACATTTGAGAAATATAAAAATATTCCATATATGTTATCCTGAATTATCATACCCAATAATAATAATAAGGAAATAAATATGAAAAGTGACACACACACCTCTTATTAAAGAATGAAAAATTTTATCCAATGCCCAATACAATATAGAATAAGAAAATAAACCCCATAATGTATTATATTTCATGATATATCCCCAAAAATATCAATTAGACCATATTAATATAAATTGAAAGGATCTTATATTTCACATTCACTTTAGGGGATGGTGTGAGTGCACAAACTAATATGGCCACCCCCAAGAGGCCCCAACTCACATAGTTAATAAAAATTTTATGTATGTAATTTATATCTATATCTATATGTATTTGTGTTTATATATTTTAATATCCAGTAAAATGATTTATATCATTTGTATGGAAAAATAGATAACATTTCATATCAATGGATAATTACCAAACCAATTTGACGATACAATCATGCGTCTATTCGTATATAGAATCCCTGATAGAGGAACTAATTTTTTCATATAGTATTGTTCATTGTTCAGAATCTTTAACGAAATCACCCAAAAATAATTTAAATTTAAAATAATTATCCTATGATATGATTAACTAGGAGAATTTATGACCATCATTTAAAAGACGAAAGAATGAGTACCTTTAAAAAAATCTTATCAATAAAACTAATAGTACTGAACCAGTATAAGTTTCATCTACAACAAGGAATATTGAATACCATAAATATAAAATTGTATAAACTTAATACTAGTTTATGTTTTCTTACATTTAGAAATCATCTCTTTGGAATTATCCATCAAGGACTATGTAAAACTATTATAACAACATATTGACAATTAAACAATAATATGATAATATTATAACAATTTAATGAGTATAATTAATTTTCATTACCCATGTCACATCAATAAATAACATAATAGAATATAAATTTTATACCAAATAATACTTAATTATAATGCGCATAGTGAATTTAGAGTTTCATTTATCATATATCTTCTGGAAGAATATTAAATATTTTCCAAAAAAAATTTACCATTAGTGTAAGTATCATAAAATACCATAAATTTTACAAAACATAAATACTATCACTTAATAGTAATAATATCACTATATAACCATGTATTCATGTTTACAACTTTAACATGTTTCTATTATACTAAAATTTAATAATGAATGAGTGGTAAACTAAACAAAAAAACTTATCCATGACTAAATCACATCATGGTAATCAATCAAACATGCTATGAGTAAAAGAATAATGGAATAAACTATAACTATATAATTCATAAAACAATAAGAATTCCATAATAATTGAATTGTAATAGAACTCTTTAATGTTTTTCAGATACATTGGTTATTCATCATAATCATTTAACCTATTTAATAAAAAAATTAATCAAAATATGAATCTTAAAGTATGTTCGTTAATTATTATTATGAATCATTTTACATTATATCTAGAATTTTTTTAGGAAAAAAATATAATTTATAAAATAATCTTGTTTAATGTATTCATATAATATGAAAATTAATAGTCATTAACATATCTGTATTATAAATTGTGAAATGATCATGAATTAATTGGCATTATTAATGATAAAAATCAAAATGAAAGTCGGTCATGATTTAATGTAAGCATGGAATTTTAAAAATAATTAATAATCTAAAAATAAAATTTTATAAAATATCATTAACATGATATATCAAAATAATAATGGAAACTTGAAATTTTTAATATGAATATATATCATTTTACAAACATGTCGAAATGTGGCATTCACATTCCATGAATATCAAAATTGATCACATGTATTGATGATATTGCAAAAAAGTACAATCATTTAATATATCCTTATAATTTTTAGACCTAAAAAAATTTATTAATATTCATAATTGAAATTTCAATAACTAGATAAACTGAATTACATAACAAAAATAATGATTTAACAACAAAAACCCAAGGAAATTATAACACAATAACTTATAATATATGACCAATATTATAATTACCAAAAACCTCAATTAATTATATCATAACATTTTCCGAATATTTTATAATCCACAATTTTAATATATAGTTAATTTATATTATATTAATAAATTAACTATATTTTTTAATTTTGGATGTTTTTGGATAATAAATATAAACCTTTTAATCAGTTTTGATATTTTTTAGAATTGACGCACGACCTGAGCATGTTTAAAGAAACATTTAAGATGGAATAAACATAGGTATTCTATTTTTCATGTTTTCATTAATTATATACACTAAATTATTTAGGTACCCTTATAGTGGTGGAATTTTAGTTCAATATTGATTTCCCCAGTTTTTCTAACATGGATATCTTGTAGTTTTGAGTAAATAATGGAATTCCAAGTAGTTAAAATGTCTGGTCCCATTATATGGGATTCGTCTACTGAATTACTTTCACATTATTGGTTAAATAAATTTTCATGATGAAAATAGTAAAATAATTGGAATGTGAGGATTTGAATGATTAAAAACAATTTTGTAAATAATGCAGGAAAACCAAAAAAACTACAAAATTTAAAATAAACATTTATTTGGTTTTCATTAAATTATTGAAATTTAAAAAACCACTTTTAATTCTTACCTATTATTTGAATGAAAAATAATTCAATTTAATAGTTCTTTCTAGATCTCTATTTGATTTCATGTCTCCCCTCTAGATTTTGAAGACATTTTACCTTGGTAAGCTATCATTTTTCATTTTTAATTTTTTATAATTCTCCCTCTTACATTTGTTCCTTAGTTTCATTCCCTCCATAAAATAATAGGTTCATTTAGTTTATGTAAAAGCGGGCCCAGGATCCGGACAAAGCCCTCCCCTTACAAAAACATTAAAAAACTAAAAAAGTGGTAGCGCAAGGGGGTTTACAAATATGATAATAGAGAATACCATGCACTTAAAAATCAACAAGATGTGAGAAAAATTCAAGGATGAAAAAGGACCATTGTGAGAAGACCTCCATGACCGCCCTCTTGGATAGAGCATCAACAACATGGTTTTCTTATCTGTAAACATGACTGACATCCAGTACAAGACCCTCAAGGAGACGTAGGCATGTTGTCCATGTTGTGAAAATCCTCCAAGGAATATCCCCGGACCTCGCCCGCAGAATGTGCACAGCTGTACTTGAGTCAGATTCTACCCATATGTGCCTCCAACTATGGAGGACAACATAGTTGACAAATTTAATCATAGCCCATAATTAAGCTTCAAGCACAGAACCAATTCCGATATAATGATATAAGTAGCCCTTAACGAAGCCTCGATGGTTATAGAACACCCCACAACACCCCGAAGGTCCTGGTGTACCACATGCCGCACCATCAACATTCACTTTCAACCATGATGAAATGGGATGAATCCATCTAATCGATTTCAACATCAAAGGTTTCTCGACCCTGCCAGACACCTCAAGCGTTTTCAGCATTATGAGATCAGAAATATTATTATTCATTGTAACTGTTTGTATCTTAGAAGCAGCTTGAAATTCCCTGTAAACAACAGTCAGACTAGCCTTCATAGAAGGCCTAATGTTTTCAAAAATGAACTGATTTTGTGCCCTCTAAATCTGAGAAAATTTTGCCGCAATGGAAGTGACAAGAAGTGAAAAAACCTGATTACTTTGACCAGATGTAGTGACCAAGTTCATGAAATCATCGAGACTGTTCAATGATAACAGAGTCCCAAAGAACTCAGGAAAATGTCCCTAAAATTTGTAAGAGAAATTGTAGGCAATGAAAAGATGGTGAATTTTTTCTTCAGCCTGGGTGCACAAATAGCAGCAAGAGGCTAAGTGCATTCCAGTTCGCTGTAGAAGATGTTTCACATGTATCCTTCCTTTCCAAATCTGCTATAGTATCAAGTAATTGGTAGGGATAATCAATGGATTTTTAAAATTCTGCAACCACAAGGGAGATGTCGCGTTTTTCCACATAATTGCCTATAATACTTTCATGAAGTGAGCCTGCCATGGGTGCTGGGTGTCCCGATCAAATTGTCCATGTCCATGAAGGTATACTATTGTATAGACATCCTAGTATGTTCTGGAAGACAATTAAAAAGGTCCTTATCACAGTACATGTTAGTAATTGAGACATCCTTCAGATGCAAAGGGATCTACATTCATTCAATGATGGGCATGTCTAGCCACTTTGTTGTCCAGAAATTAAGGCTGGATGCGTTGGAAACCGACCAGGAGGAGAAGTACATGATTCCAATATAAGCATGTTTAATGGAAGGCCATATAGAGGAAGATACATATGCCGAGTACACATTATGCATATTTCATATGAATCTCTATGCAAGAAAATCTAGGGATTCATCATTATAAGTCAACAAGTTCCAAGTGATTTTATTTATAAGAGCATCGTTGAAGACTTTCAAGTCCTTAACACACATGCCCCCCATTTCAATGGGTCTGATGCAATCTTTCCATGAATCAGTGATGTGTTTCTTCTCATGTATGGACCTGGTCTATATAATGTTCCTGGTTAAACTTGTAAGTTCCTTGATAAGGGAACAAGGACACAGATAAACTAAGAAATCATAGACAAGAATTGAAGTGATAACCAAGTTCACAAGAAAAATTATTCCTGCTTGAGAGATTGATTTCCCATTCCAGGTAGATTGTTGATTTACAATTCTGGAGCAGATGGAATCAAGCAAGCATCTTTTCACCCTTCACCAAAAAAGTTGTACTCCAAGGTGAATAAAAGGAAGGGTACTTCTCCTAACTCCAAGCCTCTTGGAAATTCGGTTCTTCTTGGAGACAATAAATACATTCCCAAATACTATAATGGATTTATTCTAGGTTACCACCTGCCCAGAGACATCCTCATAATGAGAAATGATTTTTTTGAATGAAGGGTATTGTACCTCTGTTGGCCTATCCAAAAAGAAGAATATCATCAGCATACAGGAGGTGTGAGGGGGTGAAGAGATCCCTTCCAACCTTGATTCTCTTATAAAGACCAGAATACACTATATCATTCAAGAAAACAGTCAAATAATATTCAGCTAGAGCGAAGAGGAGTCCAAATAAGGGGTCCCCCTATTTGACTCCCCTAGAGCATTGGAAATAACCCCTGGACGAGCCATCGATGATAATAGAAAGGAGTTAAAAGGTTATTTTCCTTGTTTGTGATTTATTCTATAAAGGTGATGCATTCCAACCAGATTATCATTAAATAGATGAAAATGGTTTCCTCAATTCATCTAAATTTCAAGGAATTAGATTCTATTTAGTTTTATTTTTTTTATGTAATAATATATATTTGTACATGTTTATTATAAAAAATGTTTAATGTGGTTCGAAGAAATTTTATTATTGGATAAAACAGTATTTTAATATATTTTATAGATTTAATTATTTTTAAATTGGGGTTTTTAATTACATTTTTTAGGAAAACATTTCAATTGTATAATTTAAATTATGTGGGTGTTTTAAAGGTAGTTTTCTTTTTTTGTCTTATTTTCGATGTACATAAATTTTTTTTTCTCAAGAGACATTCATTTGAGAAATAAATTTATTTTATAAATGTTTTCAAGGTAGTTTCGAAATAGTATGGTATGTAATGATTTTTAGGTTGGATTTTGAAAAGTGGTGTAGATGAATGGAAAATGTGGCTAATTATTTATTATTAAATAATTTATATTTTATATTTTTTCATTTTTATTGTGTCAAACCATCGAGTTATACCCCTTATTATTACACTATTAACCTTGTGGGATGTTTATGTATTCTTTTGTCAAGGGATTTAAAATTTATCATTGTTTCTTTTGAGTGTATTTAGGTTATATGGGACTTATTTTAGAAGTTATTTATTCATGATTGGTTATATAATTTCAATGATTGATTAACTAAAACATATATTTTTTTCATCATGGGTCCCTAAATAAAAATTTATGAGCAATATGTACACGTTGTGTGGTCATAGTGTGTTCTCACTAGCAGATTTCCTATGATAGTTTGTTCCCCAATGTATTATTTTTTATGAAGTGACCCATGTGTGTGTCGAATGGAGATGGTTCTGGAATAACATTGGGATCTTTTATAGATTGAATTTATGAGAATAGTTTCCATAATTTTTAAATTGATTCCAATGGTTTTTAGCAATAGAATTATCATAATTTATAACATAATTATTGAGAATAAATATTAAAGAATGTTTTTTTTGGATGATTCTTATGTTATTTTTATGGTTTTTTTATTTTGGGTATTTTATTATATGTTAGTGAAAAAAATTATGTTAAAATATTGATATTATAAAGAAGTTTATTTTTACAAAAATATGTTTTGATTTCTCTAAAAGTATATTAATTCCATGAATAGTTTTTAAGGTCATTTTTTTTGAAAAAAATGAGATTAATATGTTTTGATCTGGAAATAATTTTTAATGATAATAATTAGATCCACGATAAAATTGATTAATATTTTCAGTTTAAAATTATGATTTATCAAATTGATTTCAAATATAAAATGATTTTTGATATTGTTTATTTAATATTCTAAATATAATTAGGGAAGTGTTTTGAAAACAAAATAGTGGGAAATAAAAATGGAAAGATTTTTTTAAGGAAAGACTTTATTCTGAATGATTCATATATAATTGTGATGAATTTTTATATTTCTAAATTAAATATTATCATAGAGTTCTTATGATGTTGTTATTTTTTAAATTTATTTAGTAATCATGATCTTATTGAATTTTTGTTTCTTGAAAATTGGAGTATTCCTCCAAGAGAAATAGATTAAAATAAGTTAAAGTAGTCAATTTTTTTGAGGTGATTAATAAGTTAATCCTTCAATTAACTTGTTAGTTTTGAATATAATTAATGACACTACCCATAAATGAGATTAATTGGTTGATCCGTTTTACATAATAATTTTGAACCTTATGAGTTTGAGAATGGTCATTCATGCACATCTAGCACGGAGAAATAACACTTGTAATCGATTCTAACTGAAATCAATTAGATCTTATCCTCAATTTTTATTCTTTGTTATTATTCATATATATTTCAAATTATATTATTATATTAATAAATAATTTGTATACAATTGTAATTGATTTTTGGATGATTTTTGATCTGTTTTGGATTATATAGAAGATTTTCTATTTATCAATTATGGATGGTTGTGGGTTACAGTTTTATAAATTATGTATCAGTGGTAATAACCCTTTATTATATAATGTGTTTTAGATGTATTTTGGTTTTCCTTTTTGGTTGATAACCATTGGAAACCATGTAACTATGCTCAGGTGACTATTCTAGGGGTGAATTATAACATCCAACATATTATTATGTGGATAATATTATATTATTATTTATCATTTCTATTTGTTTTAAATTGTCAATATTTTTACCTTTATATTTTATATATTTAAGTATTTGATATATTATTTCATGGATTGTGCATTATTTGTGCATCTATAGATGAAATAGTGTGTTATAAACCATAATACAAATAATATGTGTGGAATTTTTTATTGTTAATCGTTTAGTTGAGATCATGAAGGTACCCTTCAACAATTTTAATTTCAGTTAAGTTATGAACATTCATTGGTATCTCGCACAAAATGTTAATTGTATAGGGTAAACCAAATGAATCATGAGATTAACTGTGAAAGGAGCCATTATTTTTGAGTTTTATGATGTATTAATTTTTCATAGTTTGATCAATAGTGTGATAGGTGTACAATTATTTTAAGAGAGGCAGATTTCCATAACATTTAGAATATGATTTGGTAAACTATGCAGTCCAACCAAGAACACTCCTTAGTTTTAATTGTTTTTAGAATTTATGTTTTCACTTACATGATTTGGGGAAAAACAACACATTCCTTCCCCTATTAAATTTGATCAGCCCACAAATACATATGTGGAGATATACCCCAATAAATTCTTAATTTAATGCCACCACATAAAACAATTTATTTTATTCTATTATATAATTATTTCTTAATTATTATTACCCTCTAATACTTCTCAACCATCAATTATTTCCTTAGATTCCGTCCCTTATCTGATCCCAGAGGTTTTTAAATGTAATTAGGTAGTATATTTTTTCATATATTACAGATTAATTTTTTTGGTTATAAATATATTATTTCTATAAACAATGAAGAATTTTACATTGAAGGAAATTAATTCTGATTGAATTTAAATTAATTTGATGTAGTTGTTTTTCCATGTTCATTTAAATAGAATTTAATTACATGATTGGTATTTTTTTAGAAATTACTAATTAATTTGAACATTTTTTGAATACATAAAGAAACGTTATATGTGTTTTGAACATAGTATTCTATTGGAATATAAGGTCGTAATTTTTCATTCAATTTATTTTTTTTATTAAAAGGTATTTTTCTTGTGATGTATTTGGGAAAATATTATAAATGTTTTTTTTTGAAATATATATTTTAAGGGTATTTGATCAGGTAGCCTCTTTATTTTGTGGGAAGTTAATTTTTTTGGATATCCAATATACATTCATGTGAAAATGATGTTTATATTTTAAAATTTTTTCCTATGCCTTACCAATGGATTGTTTCATTAAAATTCAAGGATGTTGTGTTATAAAATGGGTGAAAAAGAATTTTCAATCAAGGATGATTTTTTTGGTACGACTGATTTAGAATATTTAAATGGAGTTTACATTTGGTGTGTGAGACCAACATATTTTTCCACATATACAAGATTTTAATATTAATATGGGGTTGTTAGGTTTTATTTAGTTATTAAATAGTGAGATCCTGGATGTTTCTAGATATGGAAATTGTTGTGTTCTGATATTTGATTTAAAATTTTATTATTTTGGATCTGTTTGATGATTAATCAAAACTTTTATCACTCACATCCATTATGTTTTACCATGGGGGCCTATATATGTGTTTATAAGGACAAGTTCAGTATTATGCTAACATGGTGTGTACATAATAGGTACCTCATAAAGAGTTTTTTACACTTCTTTGGGGTTATGTTGTACTTAGTGACCTAAAAGGGAATTACATTATCACTATATTTCTTCCACTATGTGGAAATATATATTTTTTCAGTGGATACAAGGTGTGGAACCATACCTTTCTGATCCTATTTTGTTTCCCATTACCCTAGATAATTTCATATTGGGGAAAACAACCTTTTATCCAATACTTTTATTAACAATATATAGAACATTATTTATTACTGTTTTATGAATCTTTATTTCATATCATTTTTTGTGCAATTCATTTCAAGTTTTTTCAATAACGTAGTCATTATTATTTATATATATATAATTTAAAATATTTAAATAATTTTAATTTCTAAAATGTAATTAAATGGATGATTTAAAAATGGATATTTTACACTAATGTTAATATATTATTTATAGTGTTTTCAAGTGTTTTATATTCATATAATAGGGTTGATACTATTGGGACAATGAATATAGGAGTTATTTAATAATAATTTGAATAAAAAGGAAATATCAAATGATTATCTTTCTTAACTATCATTAATCAACTTTCATTATTTATATATATAATAATGGATATTGGATAGAGACCAATAGATCAAGGATATCATTTGATGATAATAAGTTAGAGGGTGGTAAAATTTATTTATCAAATATTTTTTTTTAAATTAAATCATATATAATTTATGGTGCTGTTAAAGAAGGTGAATAATAACAGATCTTGTAGTTAATAACATCATGGTTGTTGACTATTATCATGATCCACGAAGAAGTTAAAATGGGGAGTATGTGTTATGTTTTTTCAATGTTCTTGTGACATAAATTTTTTATGTTTAGCATACTCATATTATCAGGTAATATATTATTAGTGAAAATAATTAATATTATTTGGATTTAAAGTTGGAATTGTATAATGTGTTTTTAGTTAGGATTTTGGGAAATAAACCAATGACATGAATACATTTTTATGATTTAAGGTTTTTTTGAATTGATATGGTTTATTGAAATAAATTTATCATGTCTCTCAAATGTAATATTTAGAATATCATGACATAATGAGATGATGTAAGAGTTTTCAATATTGATGTGATTAAATTTGCATCAATAAATTGGATAAATGGTTGTGTGTAGGTTTATCAAATGTGAATAATTTTGTCATTAGATCATCTTCACTAAATGAACATTTTGAAAATCAATTAAATAGTAAAATCCGTGTGGATGATCTAGATGAAATGTAATTTTATAAAACTCTATAAATACCTTAGACAAATATTTTAGAATGAAGTTTATCATTAAGAGGCTTATAAATAAAGAAAATTGTCGAATGTTTCTGAAATGGTCATGATACAATTGAAGTGTGTTACAAAATATTTTGAGAAGTTTCTATAAACATAAAAATACACACAAGATGATGTTTCACAAGATGAATTTTTATAATATCTTTATGATTTATTTATAATGTTTTACTTTTTTTGCTTCTCAAGAATATCAATGATTCGATAATCATGAAAAGATTTCATGATTCAATCCAAGATACATGGAAATTCGAAATTTCAAATTTAAGGGATATTTGTAGATGTTATATTAATGCATCTCTTATTGAAAATTCATATCATTAAAAATGATTGAATGTATATTAATGAAGGATTTTTTTAAAAATCTATTTAAATTTATTTAGTGGGGTTTATGAATTTAATTTTATACTATATCACTAATATTCTAAAATCTGATTACTATGTGAAGATGATATTCTATATTGGGAATTTGTTTTTGAATTTATGTTTTATGGAAATATTCTATAGAATTAAAGAGTGGATCCAAGAAATATTGGGAAAAGGAATAAACCTAATTCCACTTGAAAATATTTTGTTTTTAGTTAATACTAGATGAACGGTGTGAATCATTGATTAGATGAATATATTAAATAGAAAACCAAAAAACATAAAGAAGATGTTATGAATTAAAAAAAGTTATTAGAAAAACAGAGTTAATGAAATTTAAATGGGATTGGACCGAGATTCATTAGACTATGATTAAACTAATTTTGTACATTGTAAGAAGAATTTACTGGATGAATAATTTTTTTATTTCATGTAATAATTTTTTTCGTTTTTGTGAAAGGAATAAATATATATGAACATAAAATATTAGAAAGATTAAAATTTTTCAAGTATAATAGTGAAAATATATCAAAGACTATTTGTAATGGTTCTAAAATTTATAAAAACACATTTTTATGTTATTAATATATGTGAGTATCACTTGTACTAGAAATTAGAAATTGTGTGACACATTTAGAAACATATTATATTACAGTTTTATCCACTATAAGGTTTATATTCTTGTTGTTTTTATGGTCATATATTACTTCTAAAACATTTTATAAACTATTTAAACATATTATTTTATAAAAATTATAAATTCATATGTTCATATGGTTATTAATGATTATTGTTTTCTATAGGGTCTTGTACCACTAATCTTAGTAAAAGTTCGATTCATATATAATAAAACATAATATGAGAGTATCACTTATATACCCCTTCCACTCTTAGATATCACATAGATCTAGATTTCCCTTTTAAAAAGGTATAATAAATAGTTTCATTCCTTAACTCATTAATGATGTTTGTTGAAAATAATGACATACATGACGTTTCTTAACACTGGTAATAGTAATAGGTTTTATTTATTTGATGATATCAATGTCACATCCAAAAAAATGGTGATATTCCCAATATTTATTATGTTGGATATGATTTTATTGAAGTATATATATATATATTCTTCTCTTTATGAAATGTCTCTATTTTATGTTTTTTATAATAGTTACTAGGAGAATGGTGGACATCCCAAGAATGTGATACCATCATTTATTTTTGATAAATAATTTCTTATGGTTGAATATATAGGAATGTGTAATGGAATATATAGAAATCTTAAAACGTTTATGAAATAAATGTGATAGTAAATCAATAGAATTTACATACATAGGGTTTTCGTTATTAAGATAACAAAATCGGAGATAATGAACTAATTTGTCAATTAGTAAATATATTTAATGAAATTTTAAGCACTATATGTTTTTTCTTCTAGAATATGGAAGATGTAGGTTTTTACGAATGTATTTTAGTTAAATTTCTATGAATATTTTATTCCATGGTATCGAAGATAAATGATAGTGATAATAGATACACTATATATAGATGATATTTATTTAATTCAATGAACACATGAAATTAGAAATGAAAAGGATATAAAAAACATTTACTGGTTAACCAGATTATTTTGGAATAATATTGATAAAGGAATACCTATGAATGTTCATGGGAAAAAATTTGGTGAAATTGTCACCAAATATAAGGTGTCAATTTTTTTCACTTTTATGTGTTTATGATTAAATACTATAAAAGGATGAATATGTACATCAAAAAAATGATGATAAAAAATTTCATAGTTGTGAGGCCATTGGAAATTTAAAAAAATATTTTCCATGGGGAATATAAAATTTATTTCATAATAAAGATGAAGTAATTTTAACATGTTTTTTATGAAAAAATTGTATAAAAATAATTTCTATTTTTAAGGGGAATGTATAAGAAAAAATTTAAAAATAAATACAATTTTTTTTTCATTGTTTTAGGAAGTTGTTGATATATAATTTAATGCTGAAAAATCTAGTGATGATACTTTTGAAAAATTACTAAATGAACATTCAAATGATCAAAACTTGTCTTGTGAGAAATGGATTACATCCCAATAAAAATAATAAAAAAATAAAATGTAATTGATGATCATTATAATGTTGAGAGTGTGTCTCACAGAAATTAATAAAATTTAAAATTGAAATATGATTATAATTAAATATTATATCTGTATAAGTAAATAATAATATTTTATTTAAGAAAAATCAGAGTTTTTTAAATATATTGAGTATCTGAGGAAATTTAATTATTAAGATAATATCCCAAACATCAATAATAGTGAATAGATAATGACGAATGAAAATGTATTGGGTATTCTTTAAAAATATTTTTTAAGAATACAAGTAAATAAAAAAATCAATTTCAAAAGATAGTGAAGGTTATAAGATATATAATACTCACAATGATATAAAAAAATCTTCAGGGTTTAACAACAAGGTATATAATCTTCAAATGGAAGATCATGTTAATAAGATATTCCATGTTGAAAAATCAATCTATGTTGATACATCTATAGTTTTATAGGATTATTATCATAAAAAAATTAGTAATATATTATGATAAAATATGAATGATAATCAATATATAATAAATATGTATATTTTAGTAATCTGTAAAATCATTAATACATAATAATCTGTACAGTTGTATGGATAGAAAGATTATATAATGAACGTATATGGTTTTATGATGCATGTATATTGTTGAGGAATATTTCCATTATTAAATTTTACTATAGAGGCTTTAAGTATATGGAAATTTTTTTGTCATTCCCCAACACTATAATGAGTCATGAAGAATTGGTGATGGAGTTTGATATGGATTTTACTCAATGATGAAAACATGTGAAATTTAGTATGAATGTTGAAGAAATAATATATCCTTTTGAAATTGATTAATAAAAATTTTGTTACCCAAGTAATTATTCTAAAGGATATATTATTGTGATACATCCACATAATTTTTGTATAACAACTATCCAAATTAATGAGAGAATGAAGTAAAAGTTAAGGAAAACCCTTAGTTATTGAATCCACTCTAAAAGATATAGTGGGAAATATCAATGGATACTGGATAGTAGGTTTTCATAAAAAATTAATGGAGACATATGGTTTTTTGTATAATGTGAATAATTATAGAAATGGGATAATATATATTAAAAATTATAATCCCATTTTAAATAATGGTGTTATACCAACTATCATAGGAAAAGAAAAGTAAATATTGAAAAGCTCATTATTTTTTATGTACTAAAGAAAACATGTTATCAATTTTATAAACAATGAGGAAAAAGTAATTATGTATTCTCAATAATAGATATCATTGTTATTAAAAATCATAGAATATTTAATAATTCTTACAATATTTAAATTGAGGAAGAGACTCTTTTTCTTGTTTGGGATGAGCATATTTCATGATATGCGAGCATGATGAAAGAAAATAATCTATTTCGTAAGAGGGTGGGATAAATTTCCAAGGAGAGAATGATCCAGTTCATGAAGAGATAATGTATTCATGATATTCTTAAAATTGAAATAATATTATATTAATGATATTCAACATTTCAAAAATGAAATATTATAGACAATGTAGATAAGAATGGTTAATTAAAATCAACTCATCCCATAGTGATTATAAATTATTATATACATGGTTCCATGAGGAAAAAATAAAGAATATGAGATATGTAAAATATTTAATATATCAATGATTATACTCACATTATATGTAATATGTTAATAATACATAATTCAAGGCATCTTAAATTTATTGAGTTTCATATGTTAATAAAATATTATGTACTTATTCTGTGAAGAATATTCAAACAGAAAATGGTTATGAGTATAAAAATGAAATGTTTAGAGAATATTCTAAGAATAATGAAATTCATTATGGGTTCTTTACAAAATACACACCACAAAATTATGGGTTTTCAAAAAAATTAAATATATTTTTGATAGAGATGGAAATAACAATCTTGATAAATCATGATACATCTCATTAATTTTAGATAAAATCTATTGGAGTATTTATTCTATATCAGAAATTATGTTTCTATAAGCCAACCAATAATAGAATCTTTATATGATTTGATAAAAATTAAATAATATTTTGAAATACCTAATTGATTTTGGAAGTCCAAGATTTATTAAATTCAATGATGTGATTATGATGTAGTTTAATTAGGGAGGTATTTATGAAATCATTCATGGATAACATGTTAATTGTAGATGATACATAAGTTATACAAAAAAACATCAATGCCTGTTTGTTTTATAAATTTGATGGTTAATGAATTCTGTGATCATTGAGTTTAATAAAAAATGAAAAAAAATTATGATATAATAGATGGAGTTTTTTCGCATAAACAATGTGATATTTGTTCTTTACCAGTGAAATAATATTGAAGTGATGGAAGATGAATATTATTACCCAAATGTATCATGTGATGAGGAATAAATATGTACATCCCAATGAAGGAAGACTAAGACAGTGTAAATTAAATAAGAACTTATATTTAATGGAAAATAAGTTCAAAATATTTGAAAACTATTTTAATATCACATACATTATTATATTTATCTGTAGAGAAAAAAGACATTGAAGAATATATCGAACATAATGATTGGATAGACGAAATAAGTGAAGTGATGAAATGGATTGAAAATAATGATACATGGGAACTAATAACCAAATAATAAAATTATAAGGTAATTGAAAATAATGGGTTTCTTGAAAAAATTCTAATGAGGAATGATATGTGATGTGAAACAATGAAGTATTGGTTTCTAAATATTACTTAAAAATTGAATGTATTACATTTGATGAGACCTTTAACCAAGTAGTGTGGCTTTAGTCTATTAGAATCATTATTCTTGTCACTAACAAATGATGAAGCAAAATATTCTTGATCGAAATTTGTTTGGATTTTCGTAATGGGGTCCTCGATAATGAATTTTTTGTTGAATATTTGTGTGGCTTCTTGCTTAGTAATACATGATGTTATATTTTCTTTATGATGAATGATTATCATTTGTAGAATAATAACCCCATAACATGGTATTCTAATCTAGATACATTATTAAATTAAAATTTAATTTCAAAGAATGAATATGTGATAATTACCTCTATATAAGAAATATCAAGATATGTAACATCCTGGCCTAAAAACCACATAAATGGTGCACTTAGCCAGTTCACCACAAGACCACAAGTGAAAATCCTCATACAGTAGAGGCTACTAAATATAAGAGGTGGTCTAAGGAGGATCTTTGAGGAGACTATACACCCTTATCAGAGAGCACAAAAAGAAGTAAATAGCCAAATATCATTAAAATAAAAGTAATGTAGATGAATAAATAACTAAAACTAAAAGATTCTATAATAAAACTGAAATGTAGTAAGGCCTGAATAATCATGTAACACATAAAACCATGATAACACACTAGGAAGAGCACACATAATGAAATAAAAAAAATTGAAAATTCAATACAACAGACCACACATCGTACACCAGCGGGAACACATACCCAATCTTCAATATCTTGTCATGTTTCTCTAGCACCACTAGTAAACTCCAAATGAGAATCCCACTCATCTACAAGATAAAAGTCCTCCACCCTATCCATTATGCATATATAATCATCCACAATGTAAATATAATGTATGTATGCAAACTGAGGTTCATGCATAGGAGTTTAAAAATAAATCACAGTTGGACACCCCTAAAAGTGAACCTGTAAACTGCCACTATAAGGGCATTCTCATGTAATATATATAACCTATCTGATAAAAAATAGGAAAAATATATAAAAAACATTCATAAATATATTGGTTACATACCTCAATCGTCCATACCTTCCACGGTCAATACATGAATATCTCTCAGCTAGTCTCAAGGACCCTGCATCCAAAACATTCTGTGGGATTCATACACATGTAAGACACACCAAACATTACCAAAACAAAGACCCATCCTTCGAAAGTCATATAAACCATAATTATAATATAATCCATCCCATACCATGATCTCATGACCACATATTTTCTCATACTTGGAACCTCGACATTGTTGTTCCCATTTCCACACAAGTGTACTACCAAACCCAAATCGTTAGCCATAAAACTTCTCATGTATCCTAACCATAGTTCACATAAATCATTCCAACAATTAAACCATGAAAATATAAAATCAAATAATCCTATAGAATCATGATATCATATTATAATTATTTCATAAAGATCATTTGTACACACAAAAGGAACCTCCCTACAATTGTCCAACTTTTGATACAATAATATAAGTCTGGCCATCCCAACCACTAGCTGACAAGTTAGAAAACATTGTGCATCGGTCCATCAAAACAACCAGGACACAGAACACCCTTTTTAACCATCCCAACCTCGATATGAAACACTTTTTCATTTAATTATGTTTAGGACCTTCAGTCCTTCTCCTAAAAACCACAGTGCACTAGGTAGCGAAGTATCAGTCCAACCTCCCAAACCATTCATCATAGGTTGGAAGACATGGAGTATCAATCCATGAATCCAACTATGGATCAGAACACTATGTGATACCATACCTAGTTATTAAATTAAAAAAAAATTAAGCGTTATTATATCATTTATATAATTCCTAATCCAAACTGCATACTACACATTTTTCGAGCCTTATTGTAGAACTGACCACATTCATGTGACATTGCTTCCACAATACCCAAAAATATAAATCTATGTTCCCAAAACCATAGTGTAGAACTCAAACCATAAAGTATATATATTGGAATCTATATGGATACTTAGTCCATCAGTATATATCATAAATATCTAAAACCATTCTAATGTATCAACATTCTAGCCCTATCCTCTTTCACTACCACTGCTAGTAAATCAGGTTCCAAAACATTAAAATCCATATATATAAAACCACCATGTGGGATAAATCCATGTCTAAAACACAATAAAACATTATCAAGGGTTGGATAAATATCCATCTAACTTATCAACATCTCAACCCCATTAGCTCACACATCATATAGGATCACAAGGAACTCCATAATCAAACTAAAAAGCACACACACACCTACTAAGTGTATTCATATCAATAATTCCACAAATGAACCTCTTTGTTTACACATAAGTTGGGGAATCCCTTCTTGGATATTAAGAACTATTACTCATGAAAATGTTTTATCCTTAGTAACCACCAAAGTCTTGGGCTGGGATATAACACAAGAAACATAATCAAGCAGTCTAGAATAACCTCAAACTAATCCATGATAAAATACATGGCACTAAGTCATCAAAATTAAACCCCATGCCACATAATAACTCTCAACTACCAACCAAGACATACAATGATCACTTAAAATAAATCCATAATTGAGATAGAATCATCATGAGAACCTTAAACAGAACTCAACACCATAGTGACACTATTCTATAACCACAATCCTATGGTCTCGAACTACATCCAAATGCTTCATCTTCTAGGATCCTAAAATGTATGACCTAACTACACATTCCTTAACCTCGAGTCACTAGTATCAATTAAAATTAAAACCAAGGGAATCCCATTGATAATACTCAAATCCTATCAACATACATTAAACAATGGTGCCTCATAGAAAACACCATGGTACGCTTAATTCATATCAACCACTGATCTCAATACCCTCACCCAGGTCTCCCGCCTCGAAACCCAATACAAAAAAGGTTTCTAAATCCAAACCTCAAAGAAAATATCTGTATCTATTTTTATAAAAATTCATTTATATTACCTCAATATGACAAAATTATACCACCGTTGAGATCAACTTGGAAAAAATGATTAGAATGAACTACTAACACACCCAATTCTGACATATAGGGCCCAAAATAACCAAAACTTATAAGATGAGAAATGACAATGACATATAATATATAGTAAAGGATTTATACTCCAATCCCCCCTGAACATGTACATTAACATGGATAGACTGCTATGTAGTTTAGTTGTGTAATACTACATGGTATGTACTTTCGAAAATATAACTTTCAATGTTTTTTTCACAAGTCCAGACAAACATCTATGTACCACTACATGACGTGTGCTTAGAGTACACGATATGTACTTATGAATAGAGTTTCTTCCACGTGTAGGAAGAATACATTACATGTTTTCATAGAAACACATAATGTGTAATTAGGATTTGTGAATGGGATACCCCTACAGATCCCCCAAACCCTCATTTTTCCCCAAACTATAATAAGTTAATATTTTATAGTGTGTTTTCTACAATATCTTGGCTTCAACAAACATCAACTTGGATTAAGTAACACACAATGATGAGTTTAAAGGAAACAACACTTTAGTGTTAAAATTATTTAAATGATATATTTATAACTTTTCCATTAAATTAGTATTATAAATAGTAATAAATAATAAATTGTTTCATGTAAATAAAAAATTTCTAATGAAATGTATAGGTTTTGGTAGAATAGTTTTCTGTTTAGATAAACTATTTTCTTAAATGAACTACATTTTATGTCCTTTTGTGAAAAATATTAAAATTAATTTTCGACACTAATAAAAATTTAATTTTGTCAAATACACTTCCTTTTTGAATTCGGAAGATAAATATTTTCTTATAGATATTTTTTTGTATTTTTCTTAAAATTGTCATTTTTGCAGAATAGTGAAAACATTACATTATTTTTAAAAAAACTTGTATTTTCATTTAAATAAATATTTTACATTAAATTGATTTTAAAGCCACAACTGATCAATAATGCATACAATAACCCATCGTAGATATATAGAATTGTTTTTATAATATAATGAGGTACAAAAAATTATTGTACTTTTTTAACGTCTTTTTACCCGTCTTCAAGCCACTTTTTCATATTTGCATTAAACATAATTTTACATCCTTTATGATTTGTATTTAAGAAATCCAAATTACATGTTTATAATTAGTATGAATTATTTGGTCTAATAAGATCAATATACTTTTTTGTGAGTAGAATCATTGGAATTTTTTTAACCACTATTAAGGATAAATAGTGTAATTAAAGTTAAAAATAATGTTATAATAATGTAGAATTACAATAATACTGGCCCTAATTTCATTGTATAATTATTGTTTGACCAAAATAACCATTATTTAGAAAATATTATCTTTATAAAGACATTTATGATTGATTAGAACATTTATTGTATTTTATTAAAAGAAATGTTAAAAATAAAATATTCAAATATTAATAACTATTTTATTTTCAATATGACAATATATAAGTGATATGGTGAGAATAAATAATATTTTGAAATGGCAAAAATTTATCTACGTCAGGATAAATTATATATAATTTCTGTTCATTAAATAAATTAATTAAATAGTGACAAAATGATGATGTAATACTTGTTTAATTAATTGAGATATCAAATAAATGGTAATATAAATATTAAAATATATATAATTTTCTTAATTAATGACATAATGCAATTTTTTAGATAAAAATGCATGATAGGGACATATTGGAAGTATTTTTTTCGATGTTATCATGTTGGTTGGATATTGTCTAAAATAAAAATATTGAATAGTATTAAAATTGACATAAATGGTATTTTAAAATAAACACTATTTTATTAAATGATATAAAAGACATAAAAATATATGTATGGAGAGAATAACATTTATAATGTAAAACAATTCATAATTTATCCATTTGGTGTTCGTTTGGTATTTTATAGTAACTATGTTAACCTTATAGTTTCAAAATAATAGCCGACATAGTAAGATTTAAACTACTTAACTAAGGGTAAAATCAAAATGATAAGGATAATTTTATGACCTAAACATGTAAAAAGTTCAATGATTAAGAGTATTTAGACCCTTTATTATCTTATCTTTCTAATAAATCATATTGGAATAATTTTAACATGAAAATAAATTTATGATAAATTAATATTTTAAAATCATCCAAAAGATCCTGTCACCTCTCTTATAAAAGGGAACTTCTCCTTCTCTTTAATTCGTACATCCAATGCACTTTTTCTCGGAAAAACACCACACATTATCTCTCCTAACCTCCCCCGAATCATCATAATGGTTATACATTAGGAGTAAATCCAACCTCTGGAGTCTTATATTGAAAATTAAATGGAGAAACTCAAAGTATATGTAATTGTTTTACCAATTCAATAAATATATTTTCTTTTTATACTTCCTATTACTATATAGTTTCTATAATAAAGATATAACTCTAGATTATGATCTATTATGAAATTTTTGATTTATTATTCTCAAATAATATTACTTCTTTTAACCAACATATGAAAAACAATATCACCATGTGTGCATACTTGATACTTACCGTCTCTACGTCTTTGTGTAAACCATTTTTCATTACAATTTATTTCGAAAAGGATAATGATAAATATAAAAGATTTAAATAAAAAATAAAAAATTTTAATTTTGTGGTAAAATTAATATTTTATATTGTTCTATACAATTTAACCATTAAAGACATTATATCGTTAATCATGGGTACACATGACTAATTGTATGTGTGATGCGATGAGATTAATCTTCCACATACATCATTCAAGGATGATTCTAAAAATATATATTATTATTAATTATGAAATATATGACATAAAATTTATACTAGAATAATATGTATAAATTTATTTAAATATATTTCATTCAATTTCTTCCATTCAATATGATAAGAAAACGAATATAACATTCATACATGCATACATCCTACAGTATCCATTGACGGTGTATTCCATTTTGACCTTTCCATTATATATGTTTACATTACGAATATATATATGATATATAAATATTTTAATACATTATTTGTGTATGTAAATCATGATATTTGCAATATGATCAAGAATAATAAGTCATAATACATATGATAAAAAAGGTGACAACAACATATATTGTTTATTTAATGTGGAAATTATTAATAAACGAGTAATATAATGCAATAAATTAATCACATATGACATCATAAATAATATTTTGATTTTTTTAGAGGTAAATAATATTTTTTAACCCATTATACATGAGTTTATAAATGTATGGAGAGTATCAGACCCAAAATAAGTGAATTTCGTCTCACTTTTATTGTTCGTCAAATATAATCCATGTTCACCACATATTTCTTGTGTGTGGCATATGTAGCACCCATATTATATTTAATATCATGAATAAATTTTTATTCATGGTATCTAAAGGCTCAATTTAAGATATCAGGAATATGATTTAAATGTTCAATGTGGTATGTGAATCTTTGAATATTTAAATAATTAATCATTTCTCCATTTCAATATTATTGATATTATCAAACATATTTATCAATATTTATATGGTGGATTGTAAAGAAAATGTAATTTATATTTTTTATTTAATTAATTTTTTTTTCAAAAGGTAGATTTTTATTCTTTTAAGTAAGGTTATTTTTAACTAAAACATCATTTTAAATTTTTTAATGATTTATTCTTATTAGAAATTATCATTAATTCCCATGTTTTTAATATGATATTAATGATTTATTTAAATGGATAATAACTTTTTAAAATATTAATTAATTCCAAATATTCAATGTGGAATGGGGAAATTTGAATGAAAAATCTCTATTAATTATATTTTATGTGTGTGGTTTTTGAATAAATAATTTAATATTAAAATGGGTATTTTTCCCATGATTTTTAATGATTATAACAGTGTATTTTCATCTAGTTCAACATCCATTATAGGATATTATTATTAATCAAGGTTTATATCATATGAAATAATTTGCCATTTTTATTTAATGTTTAATGATCAACATGATTATGGATATTCTATTTAGATACCATTCTTGGTTTATGGTTAAAGTGTTAATATTTCATATACTATTTATAATATAAATGATTATGTTGTTTATGTGTCTCCATTTTCATATGAGGAATGTATTGGACATATTATGTGATGGGTGCGGACCTATATAGCCCTTCTACGAATTTGTAGGTCTCATGAGACAAAATTTGATGGTGAAAACCCATTCGTGTTTGTTTTCCTTGTATTATAACATTGTCAAAAGGATAGATATTGACAAAAATCATTTGAGATTATACCCAGTGATTTATATTGACATGAGAATAGATCATGAATGTAGATATCTTGGGGATATATCTTGATAGTGTAGAAGTTCATAATTATGTATTCCCTCATTATAATATTTGTTATGGATATGCCATGTGATTATTTTACTAGTATAATATCAATGGTTATGCTTATTTTATACGGTACCATTTATACTTACCATATTATTATCAATATTTTTTTTAAAGGGATTGTGTTTTAGTTATACATCATTCGGGAAGGACTATGATTATTTATTCATAATATCTTCTTTTGTATGAATACCCTTACTGAGAATCTGAGATCACCCATTTCTTATGTTTTATTATACAGGATTCCATGAAGTGTATTATGATTGAAATTCATGGTTAATCTAGGAGAATACTATCATTCTTAAAGGATTATCTATGTCATTTTTTATGTTTTCATTTGTAAATAAATTATTATATATTTAATTTATTTTCCACTACTTTTAAACTAATTGGTCATTTAGGATTTGATTACACGTAATCATGCTAATGTATTAAAAAAATGCACCAGATCTGAGCATCTAGGGTCATGGTGTAACAATTAGTATCAAAAGATGTTTAGGAACAACCATGGATATTAGATTTAGAAAATGTAATGTAGGGAACATAACCATAATATAGACATTGCGGATAGGTCAATTCATAGAATACAATCCTTTAGATTTGGTAATTGATATCCTAGGTTAATCCTTTGAAAAATGGATTGGTAAGAATATTTAACCATTTAGAGAACTAATAAATGATTCATATTGACTACATCACTATTATTAGTATTTCTCATATTATTCTTTGATCTTTGGTTGATGGTTAGATTAATCATAGTTATACAAGTAATAATTACACAACTAATAATGAAATTGCTAAATAGAAAAATATTATGAAGTAGGTATTCTGGAATATGATTGTGAAGCATAGTTATGGGATAAATAGTGAATTTGAATGATTATTTTTATTTTGAATTTGGATTCCAGAATTAATACATAAATGGATATATAGTTATAATATTCATGAGATATATAAGGATTTTTATAATAGTACATAATCATTATGGATTTGGAAGAATATGTGTTATCATTTTGGATTTAATGGTGATCAAATATTTGGTTTTCGACCAAAAGAGATAAATTATTTTGTTTAGAGAATCTGATCTCAAAATTGATTTTTCAAAATTTGAGATCATTTTGGACTTTGAATTTGTATAGAAGTATTATGATTAAGTATTAAGGATGTAGTGGGATATATTCAACATTAAATATTATTACTAGGGGTTTATGTAAGATTAATTGGATATTATTCCCTTTCCTTTTTGGTTATTGTAATAATTTAAATGAGGAATGAAGTACATTTGGACCACATGATTATTTAAATCTTCTTAACGAATAAAGAATCATCTTGTATATCCATCTCCAAGTTAATGAAATGAAATGAAAATAGAACAAATCATAAATAAAGGATAACATTGATACATAGAATGGAATTTGGTAAATTTTCTCGAGTTCATATTTGGATAGTTAAATAATCCCCCAACCCTAATAAAGATTATCTAAAATATTTGTTATCATATATCCATATGTAATTTTTAACTGATTATATTCTATATCATCAATGATTTATGGCACTAAGTCCCTCACTTTTCTATTGATTGTCCAATTTTTTATTATTGATGACCTCAATTACTCCCTATAAATATTTATTTTTTTATTCCATGAACTTATATACACTTTTCATTAATTTTATTCTATTTGAAAGCCTCATATGGTGGTAAATTTCACATTTCCCATTCCCTTTTATTAAGAGAAGTTTTTATTAACCCTATTTCTACTGTGGGTTTTCTACAATGAAATATTTTAGTATAAACAATTTATTTTCAAAATTCATTTTCAAACTGAGAGGAAACAATTTGTTAAAGGAGGCGAGAATATAACTACCAATGATTTCCTAGTATGTTATCTTCAATCTCTTTTGTTTCACACATCGCTGACTTGGCTTGCATGACATGGAAGATTGAGTTTCTGCAGAACAACACTTTAGTGTTCCAAATTATTTTAAGGATATATTTATAAATTATGCATTAAATATAGTAATATTAATATAAATAATTAACTAACATTTTCACTCAAATATAACATAAGTATAAAGAAATGTATCAGTTTCGGTAAAATAGTTTTAGGTTTAGAATTACTATTTTTTAAAAAAACTATATTTTATGTACTTTTATGATGACTAATAAAAATAATTTTACAAACTCAAGGAAATTTAATTTGGTAAAATAGTCTTAATTTTTTATTTTTTAATTTCAATATAATATTTGGTTGTGTTTTTTTTATATTTATAAAAACATTAAAATTTTTATGAATAGTGAAAAACACTACATTATTGTTAAAAACCAAACTTCATCATTTAAATATTTATTTTTTAAAAAATTATTTAAAATAAATATAGGTAAATAATTCATATATTAACCCAATTTAGGACATTTGAATCATTTTTATAATATAATTAAATATAAAAAATTGTTGATCTTTTTTAAAGTCTTTTTCCCATCTTCTATCCACATTTGTAGATAAGAATTAAATGTAATTTTACTGCTTCTATGAATTGAATTGTGAAAATACCACATTCATTGTTTTAATCAGTATGAAAAATGTGGTCTAATAGGATAAAAATATTTTTTTAGTGAATAGTAACTATGGAATTTTATTTACCACAGTTATAGGTAAATAGGGTAATTGAATGTGAAAATAATACTATAACAAAATAAAATTATTATAAAACAAGCATTAATTTTCTTAAAATAATAATATATTTAAAAAAATCAACATTTTTTAAAAAATATGTTCCTTTCTAGGTCAATTATGTCTGACTAAGAAATTTATTATATTTTATTCAAAAAAGAGTTAACATTGTCAATTTCAAGATCTAATAAACATTTTATTTTTAATATGATGAGATATAATAGGTGTGGTAATCTATTAATAGTATTTATAAATATAATAAATTTATCTACATCATGATTATTTATTTATATTTTTTATATTTTATATTAATAAATTAATTAGTGTCACAATGATGATACATCAATTGTTTAAATAATTGAGATATCAAAAAAATGATGTAAAAATTATTAAAATAAATATAATTTGACATAATTAAGGACGTTGAGTAATTTTATATATACCGTAGGCGTTTAAGGGACATATTCCATTAATTTGTTCGTTTTTATCATGTTGGCTTGATATTTTTAAAAATGATGACATTAAATATTATTAAAATTTTCATAAACGATATTTCAAAATAAATAATATTTTATTAAATAATATAAAAGTCATAAAAATCTAAGGATATACCAAATGAATTTTATAATATTAATTATTAAATAAATGGTCCATTTGAATTTATTTTATGATATTATAGTAAATATATTTACCATGTAGTGAAAAATACAACAAGATTTCGTAAGAGTAAAACGTTTTAGATTAGGGTAAAATCCTATAGATAACGATAGTTTTATGACCTGTACTTATCTAAAATTTATTCTATGTGTGGATTTAGACCCATAAACATATTATAAAATAAATAAATTACTTTTGGGTTATTTTAAATATAAAATTAATTTTTTGTAAATTAATATTTAAAATTGTTCCAAAAGTGCCCCTCAAGTCTCTTATAAATGTGAATTTCTCAATTCCTTTAATTAACCAATCAAAACCCCATATTATAAAATAAAAAAATAGACCATTTCCTCTAGAAACCTCACTCTCCTAAACCTATATCCCATTAAGTGGGTTTAAATATATCCTATGTATTCCTTTTGTGAAAATAAAATGGGGACACTCAAAGAGAGGGTAATTGTTTTACCCATTCAATTCAATTTATTTACTTCTTATACTTCCTCTTACTATGTTTTTTCAATAATAATGTGATAAAAATAGTATATAGTATATTAAAAGATTTTTTAATTATTAATGTTCAACCATATTCATTATTTTATCCATCATACGAAAAACAATATCACCATGCGTGTGTATGTACAGCTTACCATCTCCACACCGTGGTGTAAACTATTTTTCATTACACATTATTTCTAAGGGTATCGTGAGATAAAAATAGTTGGTGAAAAAACCATCACATTTTTTTCCAGGTAGTTTGACATTTTCATGTGGGTAGATATTGGCACAAATCTAATGGGTTTCTACCCATAGACGTCGAATTACTGGAGTATAGATCATGACTGTAGAAATATTGAGGATACATCTTGATAGTTTAGATTTCTAACATATACAATACCTCCTTATGATATTTGTAATATATTTTCCATGTTATTATTAGACTTGAAATATATACATGGTTATGCTTATATTATGTGGAGTTATTTATTCTTGTGATATTATGATTAAGATAATGATTAATGGGATTATGTTTTAGTTATAAATATCTTTATATGGTTTGTGATTACTTATTCATAATAGCTTCTGTTGTATGCTTACCCATACTGAGCATCAGATCTCACATATTTCTTATTTTTTACATTTAAGTATTCCATAAAGTGTATTATGAATGATATCTAATGTTAATCTAGGAGAATAATGGTTGTCTTAAAGGATTATATATATTTTATTTTATTTTTTTAATTATAATTAATGGTTCATATATGTAATATATTTTCCAGGAAATTTAAACTACTCAACACTTCTATATTAGATTCATGGTAATAATTCCATGGTATTAAAATACTGCCCTGAATTCGGGCATATAGTGTTGGGGTATTACACAAAAAAGTACAGATCGACCCCCACTGGGTCTCCAACAGTCACAAAAAAAATTAAATGTTGAAAACAACTAATCATTAATGCTTCGACCCCAGTTAACTAGAGATTAACATTAATAAAAAACATTGGCATTATCACATGAGATCATGTCACGAAATACACATCAGTTCAATAGACAATGTTGTAATAGATACATAAATAGTTTTACATTACATTATGAAATGAATAAAATTGTTTCCATTGAACACACTCATATCTATTATTACATCCCTATAGGTCTATCATAATATACTTCTTCGTATCCTAGAAAAAATAAAACATAAGAAAGGGGTGAGCTCAGATGCTTAATAAGGATATCAATATAATAGAAACAGTCATAAATAAGAATAAACCTTTAAGGAAATTCATAAAACTAAAACACAAGTTTTTTAAACATAAAAATATACATTATATAGGATATGTAAATCAAATAATTACATTTAATTATTCGTATAAATATTATAATATATTAATAATCACATGTAACGTCAATAAATAATCTCATACTTATGGAATGCATAATGAAAGACATCTTAACCAAAAAGTCAAGGCCCCGTGCGAAGACCTGAAATAAAAATTGTGTCAAGCCCTTGTAACAAGACACTAGTATATCACGAGACCTACCGATGCATCGAGGGGTTATAGTAGTCCCTAGTCATCACATATTATGTCTAATGAATTACTCAAATGAGAAGGGTGAGACATAATCAAAACATTCATATTAATACTAGAAAACGAAAGGTCAACAATTTTACCACTGTAATGTCACGGGCCTAGTTTCCATGCAACGGGTGCCCTGAATCTAGTTCACCACATGACCTCAAGTGCATTTCCCCAAACGGCAGAGGCTGCCAACTAGCAGTGAGGGCCAATGTCTGATAGTTGGGAAACTATGCCCTCTTTTGTCAATGTGTAGTGCAGCGGAATAGAAATAAAAAATACGTCAAAAAGCGGAAGCAACAAACCATACACAACTGAAATAATCAACAACAGTGGATATAAACAACAATATATAAATATTGATGCTACATGTCTCAGTTCTAAGAAAAGAGCCAGAACATGTTATACATCAATACAGAACAATACATACTACACGTATAGAAAAACAAAACAGCTGGTAGCGGCATCACGAGCCTAGGCTCGGTCCCATGCCCTCATACTCCTCAACAACAGTCAAGAACCAGTATAGGGACTCATACCACTATCCACACCTGTAGAAACATAATCTTTTTGGGTGGAAAAACATTACCCAAATAGGGTGTGAGAAATATCTCTTAGTTGGCACCCACCAGAGGCCCGTGCCGAACTGCGTGTAAGCATTCAACAATAGTGTACAGTAGTAAAATTCAACAAAGTAAGCAGTACTCAAAATTAACTAATTTCCAGTTATATTGACATTTTATTTTTTATTTAATCCATTAAATATTAGAAACAACCACAGTGAATTTCCAAGTAAACAGTCAACGTCCTCAGACAAGAAAAACCTTACCCTCGGGTAAGAAGAATCCAACCCACAAGTATAGCCCTCAGGCATAATATAAGTTTCCCTCATGAATATGAAGTTTCTCCCTTAGGCACAGAAGTCAAGCCCTCAAGCACGAAAGGATGCCCTCACGCGAAATAACTACAGCACTCGGGCTAAATAGTGCAGTGCCCTCAGGCTAATAACATCAAGGCCCTCAGGCTAAACAGGTAACTGATTCATGCCCAACAAGTAAACAAGCAGTAACAATCAATTCCTCTCAAGGAAATTCATCAATTACTACTGTGAAGGCATACCCTCGGGTATCCTGGCCAAGCAGCTAAACAGTGGAACACAACCCCGAGGTGGTTCTGGATCCAAGAAACAATCCCAACCAGCATTTTATTATCACAATTTAATCACGTATGCAATTCTAGGCATTAAATATATCAACGACCTCATTCACATGTCACCCCAACATGGTTTCTTTGCACAAAAATGCACAAAACACACAAAAGTTGGAAAACTAAACACCAAGGAACCTACCTTAAGTGCCAACGAACGTTATACCCGAACACCGACTCGAGAAACACCCAATAATGACATAGATCTAACAAAGAATAAAACTCTCTTGACCTCAAATAACTTATGTTAGGAGAAGTATTGGTAATAAATATTCTAGGAGAAGAGAGGGCTTACCCACGCAGTTCCAACGAAATCGACCAAAGTGGAATCCAATTCCAAACGAGCACTCAGTGGATCTTCAAAGGTTCGACCTCCTCCCTTGGCTCTGAAACGGATCAAATGCCACCTCTTCCAAATGAGGAGGCTACTGCCTATTTTATGCAGATAAAAAAAAGTACACAACATGTACTTACTAGTACATGGCGTGTACTCCTTTCATTTAACTATTCCTCTGGCGGCACCGCCACACTGTTCATCTGTCGACATGACAACACAACATGTACTGTTGAGTACACGGTGTGTACTACTACCTAACAGGCGGCTGCTCCACCGCCTTACCGCTTTCACCTACCGACTAACTACAAGGCGTGTAAAGGACAACTAAACGGTGTGTAGTCAGTTCATACACCCTTTTTCACCGACATGGCTACATGCCCTGTGTACTCTTCCTAACACGGCCAAAAGTACACGGTGTGTGGAAAAAGTACACGGCATGTAGTTCCAAAATTTAGGATTTTTCCCCTTTTTACATATTTTATTTAAAACACATAAGGAAAAGATAAAACAAGAATCTCGTACATCAAGAGAAGAAACAGGTTCTTATAAACTTCCCCTCTTATAGCTATTCATCCCTGAATTTCCCTTCCAAGGGTGGAGAAGATATATTCGTGAACAACTCTGGCCACTGAGCACGTACGTCGGCCTCCCGCTCCCATGTCTCATCCTGCACTCAGCCATGCTGCCATAGCACCTGTATGAGAGGAAATGACTGGCCTCAGAGAACCTTCATGCTCCTATCAATGATACGAATCAGATGCTTCTCAAAGGACGCATTTGTCTCTAGCTCAAACTCCCTAGTCTGAAAAACGTGAGACTGGTCTGAATGTTGACAACACAATTGAGATTTGTGGAAGACGTCGTGCATGGCTCGGTAATGTTGTGGTAACCGCAACTGATAAGCAACCATACCAACTCTCTCCAGAATCTCAAATGGCCCCACATACCGCGGTGAAAGATTACTATGTCTCCCAATCCGCTTGTGTCCCAGCCTCGGCGAAAAAAGCAAGAGAACCTGATCCACGACCACAAACTCCAAAGGTCGTCTGGGGAAATCAGCATAAGATTTCTGATTAGACTGTGCGGTAGCCATCTGCTTCTGAATCCACTGGACCTGCTCAGATGTCTCCTGCACGAGCTGCGACCCCTGTAAAGCTACCTCACCTACCATTAACCAACACAAAGGTGATCAGCATGGCCTACCATATAAATCCTCGTATGGTTCCATATCAATAGTTGCCTGAAAACTATTTTTATAGGAAATATAGACTAAGGGTATATGCTTCTCCCAAAATAACCCAATGTTTAGGACGCATGTACGCAGCATGTCCTCAAGCACCTATATCGCACGCTCTGACTGGTCATCGGTCTGAGGGTGGTATGCTGTGCTCAGAAGCACCTATATACCTAACGCCCTCTGAAAACTCTACCAGAAATGAGACGTAAAGTGGGTGCCCCTATCAGAAATGATAGAACGAGGGACCACATGAAGTTGTACGATCTCTCATATATACAGCCATCCGAGCTCTTCAACATCGAATTTTTCCTTGATCGGCAAGAAGTGATCTACCATCGTGAGTCTATCCACAACAACCCACATGGCGTCATTACCATGATGTCACCTCAGCAAAACAGTCACGAAATCCATCGCAACATCATCCCATTTCTAGTCTGGAATTGGTAATTTCTGAAACCACCCATCTAGACTCTAATGCTCCGCCTTCATCTACGGACAGGTGGAACACCTCGTAACAAGACCATAAAAATCTCTCTCCATACCCAACCACTGGTACTGACGCCTCAAGTCACGGTACATCTTGGTAACCTCGGGATGTACAGAACAAGATGAATCATGGAACTGTCACAAAAGCTCCCCGTGTATATCCCCTAGAACTCATACTCATCCATGGAAACACAATAAATCCTCATCACCTATCGTCCACCCAGGAGAAGGGTCCCCACTAGCCACCGACTCCCGTAGCACTAGGCCTTCTGAATCCGATAGCTGTCTCATCCTCACTCTGTTTAGGAGGGTAAAATTCACAGCTAAAGATGATAGATAAGGCCGCCCCTGACTGTCATGAACCTCTAAATGCATCTCAGAGAACAAGGCCACGAGCTGCCACTCACCATTGTCCTCCTACACTACCTGTATCTGAGTCTTCCTGCTCATTGAGTCGAGATATACTTGAGTCTTGGTTGGTTAGGTAAAACAACAAAATACTCCCCCAATATATAATGTCTCTAATAACGCAACGCATGAACAAATACTGCAAACTCAAGATCATGCATCGGTTAACTCCTCTCATGTGGCCTCAACTGCCGAGACCCGTACGCCACAACTCAGTCGCCTTGCATCAAAAATGCTCTTAGACCAATCCCTTATGCATCATAGTGAACTGTATAGCTCTTCCCTAGATCCGGGAGTATCAGGATCGGTGCTAATGTCAACCTTCCCTTCAGGTCCTAAAAAGCATCCTCGCAAGCTTCCGACCAAACAAAATTCTCACCCTTCTTAGTCAGACCGGTCAACGGTGCTTCTAAGTGGGAGAAGTCCCTTATGAAATGTCTACAATAACTTTCCAGCCCTAACAAACACCGTATTTCAAACACATTCTTAGGATGCTCCCAGGAAAACACTGCTCTTACCTTCTCTGGGTCTACTGATACTCCTGTCTCAGAGATGATATGTCCCTGTAAGTGAATCTGGTCCATCCAAAAGTGGCACTTTGAGAGCTTATCATATAGTCGATGCTCCCTCAGTGTACTCAATACAATCTCAATATGGGTGGCATGGTCGTGTCGAGTGTGGTAGTACACAAAGATGTCATCCACGAATACTACCACAAAAGAAACAAGATATGGATGGAACACACGATTCATCAGAGCCATGAAAACTGCTAGCATGTTGGTGAGTCCGAACGGCATAATCGTGTACTCGTATAGACCATACCTACTAATGAAAGGTGTGAGAGGTATATCAGATGATCTAATGCATAGATGATGATATCCTGATTTCAAATCACTCTTCAAGAACACTCGTGCTCCATGATGCTGATAAAAAAGATCATTAATCCTCGATAAGGGATATTGGTTCTTAACCGTCAACTAGTTCAGCTTCCGATAATCCAAGCAATGTTTGAGGGTACCGTCCGCCTTCTTCGCAAAAAGGACCGGTGAACCCCATGGATATGTAATGGGTCAGATAAATCCATTTTACTGCAACTCCTAAAACTGCCTCTTGAGCTCTAGCAACTCAGGTGTAGCCATCCTATATGAAGGAATGGACACTGGCGCTGCTCCTGGCACAAGCTCAATAGAGAAATCCACCTCTCTCTCCGGAGGTAGACCTGAAAAGTAATCTGGGAAGACATCCCTGAAACGATCAACAACAGGAGGGAAATCCGCCTGACAAGACCCCTGGTCATCCATATATAAGCTTGCAATCTAGGCAATGACTCCACCTCACCCACGATGCTCTGGTCCAGCTCAACTCACTTGAACATCCCATTGTCCCTTGTATAGAAACTCTCTACCCTCTGGAGACGTGAAACACACCCTGGGACGATAGTAGTCTACAAAGTCCTGAAAGGGAACCAACCAGTCCATCCTGAGAATGACGTCAGAGCTTGTCATTACTATGACATAGAGGTCCCAAAGGAATTGAAACCCACCAACCTCAAGGTGGAACTCCTTGCACTGACGCACACCAGCCTTCCTAGTAACCAACAGAGTATCTAGCGTCATGATATCACAAGAAGTAGAACCACAGAGCCGAAGACTCTCTACAATGGGAAAAGATATAAAACTATGTTTAGAACCCGTATGGAAAAGTACTGAAGATAATATAGAAAATACTAAAATAGTTCCTCTGACTGTAGAAGGTCTAGGATCCTGCTCCTGCTGGGTCTGTTGCACTGTATATGCCTGCCCAGTTCCGCGGCCCTGTGACACAACATGGCTACCCTGAGCTGCCCCGCCCTGCTGCCTCTGAGATCCTGGTGTCTTGCTACCATGACCACGAACACCATCTCTGCATGCACGCCATGACGTAATCCAGTTCCCCGACTAGTAAGACACCACTGGTCCTGCTCCCGCATGCGGAGTCTGCATAGAACCCCTCTCACTAGCCACCGGTAGAAACGCCCTACAGAAGCGTTGTAGACGACCAATCTTAATGCAATCTCGGCACTACACTGGGTCTCATGGACACAACTGTGTCTTGTACCCCTCTCTGACACAATGGTAGCACCTGACCGGACCACCTAAAGAAGCTGCCTAGATGGTACTTCCACCCCGAGAGAAGTCCACCTATCTCTTCCTCTTGCTAGCAGAAAAAGTACCAGTGACTGGTGCTGAACCGCCCTGGCCCACACCTCTATTTTTTTGAAGGTTCCTCTCTGTGATCAATTCCTGGTTCCCAATAGCGTGTATAGTAGGCAACCTGAAGAAATTCACCAGTGCTCGGATGTCATACCGAAGACCATCATCAAAACGTCTGGCTCTCAATGTCTCTTCATCCATCAGCACGGGTGAAAAGTTCTGAAGCTCCATAAAACGAGCAGAATAGTCCATCCATGACATAGTTCCCTGCTGCAGATTCATGAACTCTCGAGCTATATCTTCTCTCAGCATCTCCGGGATGAAAAAGTCAAAGATGACTGCCTGAAAGTCTTCCCACGCCATGTCCCTGTGATGCTCTGACTTGGTGGTAACATTCCACCACCTCTTGGTGGAATCACGCAGCATGTATGTCGCAAGCTTGACCCTCCACCCTAGAGTTGTCTAAAGATGCTTGAAAATAGTCTGCATCGACCCCAGCCAAGACTCCATAGCCTGTGGTCCGTCATCCCCTGAAAAGGTAGGCAGATGCTTCTATTGGAAGATACGTGTAAGTTCACCCATAGATGTGGCAACCTATGGTGCTCCCCAAAAGGTCTGCATGAACCGCAATAAGCCTTCAAAGAACTGTGCCTCCACACCTGTGTCTGGTATAGCAGCTGGTGTCGCATCTGGCTCTGCTGGAGGATCAACTGGTAGCCCATGGCCCACCATCTCCAATGTATTCTCATTGCTGCTCTCCTGGAAAACAACGTGTGGTCGTCTAGGCGGCATGACACTATAAGGTCAAAAACACGCCTTAGAATAATATTATCAAACAGCGAAGATGAAGAAACCCAAAAGGGAACAGGAGGAATATGGCATTCAACATTGCAAAACAAGACTACATGGAGTGTATAATGACTACACGGCGTGTACTTGACATGTAACACCCCGAGATTTTATGAAAAATATTATTTTTTATTTCATTAATTTCTTGTGTTGTACGCTACACTAAAAGAAGCTTTCACAACACGCATCCTTGACATTCCTTGCATTACACGCAAGCACGACCTTCCGCGATAGCGTGTGTTGTATGCAATACTGAGTTTCGCTAAACAATGATATGCTATTAAAATATTATTAAAACTAGCCGTTATGAATAGTAATAAACACTTTTTGAAATTTTGTAAATTTTATTTTTCAAAATGGACTTCATTTTTTGATTCGGAATATTGAAATTAGCTTAGGGTGAATGTTTTGGTACTTTTCGGATAACTTTAATTTTTTGATGAATAGTGAAAATTACTAAATTTTAATTAAAAAGAACCTTTTTAATCGAAATAATTAATAGTGATAAATTATTAATTAGAGTGGTTTTGAAGTATATTTAGAATTTATTATTACAATTTAATACAATTTTGGTCATTGGAAGTAATTTCACATTTAAACCAGACATAAACAAATGCCAATCTTTTGATAGTTATTATCTCTTAAGAACACGTTATTTGTTTTCACTACGAGAATTAATTTTTAAATTAATTAATGCAACTGATATGTTTTGAATTTGGTAAAATAGACATAATTTTTGAATTCATAATATCAAATATATCTTATGCTTAATTTTTGGGATTTTTCTGGAAACTTTCATTTTTTGATGAATAGTGAAACCACTAAGTGGTAGTTAAAAAAATGAATTTTTCAAAAAACTTAATTTTACCGCTTCTGTGAGTGGAATATAAAAACTATGAGAGACACGGTTGATGTCAATAAGTAAAATTTCGTTCAATGGGATGAAAATAATTTTTGGTGAATATTAACTTTTTACTTTTTTTTACCATGGTTAAAATTAAATAGGTTAATCAAGGGTAAAAATGATATTATTATTACCTTAAAACATGTCCTAATTCTATTGGATAAGTGTAATTCGACCAAAAACATCCTTAGGAATAAAATATGACCATTTAGGCCCACTTGGATTAGATTAGGACATTTATTATTAATTTATTTAATGAAGGGTTAAAATAGTTAAAATTAAAGTTTAATAAGTATATCATTTTTAATGTAGGGTTATACATAAGATAAATTCGACTATAAATATTAATTAAAAATATAAAAAGATTTCCTACATAATGGTATTTCATTTTTAATTTTTAGACATTCAATAATTTAATTTATTTATGAGAAAAAATGATGTAGTAATTATCTTATTAATGAAATATTGACATAATTGATGTTATAAATACCCAAATAAATGTAATTTGAGACTTTTTATGAGTTAAACTAATTTTCTAGGTTAATATGACATGTTAGTATTGATTTAATTAACTTTTTTTGAACTAATCATTCTGTTATGATTTTCACAAAAATCAATTACAGAAATAGTGTCAAAATTTACATAAAATAGTTTTTAAAACAAATATTATATTATTAATTATTATTTTATTCCTAAAAATATAAGGTTCGGCCAAATGACATAGATAAGGTTATATATATTAATTATAAACTACTTGGGGTGCTTTTTTCTTGTTATAGTAAGATTATTAACCTTATAGTGTAAGAACACAAAAAGACACGGTAAAAGAAAATTATATAACATAAAGTTAAATATAAATGATAAGGTTAAAATAGGAACCTAAAATTGTTTAATTATATTGGATGAGAATATTTAGACCCATACCCACCTTATCTTTTAAATAACTCAATTTGGAGCTATTTAAAACCGAATATTACTTTAGAATAAAATAATATTTTTTGTTATTCCAAAGGTGCCCCTCTCCTCCCTTATAAAAGGGCACCTCCTCCATCACCACCTCACACCACTTTGAGCCTTAATACTAGGCCAAAACCTGCCAAATTCACTTATACACTTCCCTAAAAACACCCTAGAGGTCCTGGTATTCTTCGAAGAGAAATTGTATCTCCCTAAGTGGAGGACTCAAAGAGGCGCTTCAAAGAAGAGGTAATGTTCGTTACCGATTCTTTCAACTTTATTTCTTCTTCCATTTCTTCTTATTAGGTTGTTTAATTATTAAGTAATAAAACCAGTATCACTAATATACTTATTTGTTATTATATGTATGAAACAACCCTATTTAACCATATATCCATCCTACGGAAAACGAAATCACCGTGTGTGCGTATGTACGGAATACCGTCTCCACACCGTGGTGTAATCTAGTTTCCACCACCACCTTAATTGGATGGGTATAATGGTGTACTTAATAACTATATATGATTATTTTAATGTGATATTGATTCTGAAATAGAATACATAAACTCCAATACAATTCCACGATCATGAGAATGATATCATCGCTCGTGCGTACGTATGGAATACCGTCTCCACGACCTGATGAGATTCATTCTCCACGTAACCATTCATGAATGATTATAAAGAATATATATTAAGTAATCATGAAATAAATGACATAATAATGATACTGGATTTATTTATATATATATATATGTATGTCATCGAATTAATTCCATTCAATTCAACGAGGAAACGAAAACAACGTTCATGCTTACGTAAGACCTACCGTCTCCATGAACGGTGTATTTCATTCCATTTATCAATCTATTATATATATGTATATTCTGAATATATATTACATATAAATCATGTTTTACATTCTGGACGTATGTAATCATGATCTAAGTAATCATATGAATAATTACAAGTCAAAACACGGACGACAAATGAAACGATTTTACCCAAAACACTCTTTAACATGGAATTTACAAAAGAAAGGGTAATATAAAGTTATAAGTGAACCATATATGATATAATAACAATTAATATGATTCTGTAATAAGTCAATAACATTATTTAAAGCATTATACAGGAGGATCGGATACGTACAAAGCATATCGGACCTAAGATAAGGGATAATTTTGCAAATCTTATTTTTATCCGAGATTGCTTATTCGTACGTATTTACTTGGGTTATTTCTATCATCCATGTCCATGTTTTATAAAAGTGTTTTCATGTATTTTTAAAGTCATTTTTACCAATTTTTGAATTTTACTACATGGTATGTAAGGAATATTTCTTTTGTTTACGTTACGAGGTACTTTTTTGTCTTTTCCGGAAAAAGTACAAGAAGAATGTTTTTTTAACTTATACGGCGTGAATGGATTTTTACGGTTTCATAAGGCATCATTTTCAAGAAGCTTCCTCTTCAAGATTGCATCATTATTTTCAACAAAACCCTTATCTTTTAAAATTGCATGGAATTTTGTGAAAAGAAAATGATTTTAAAGAAGAAATGATATTTTCCTCAAGAATTCATTTGAAGTGTTTTGTCAAAATTATTTTCCTTATAAGATAACATTATTTCATATGTGTATGTTTCAAGTAAAATGACTCTATGATTTAAATTGTTTCAATTTTCATATGATGAAATGATATCAATTGTTTATGGATTATGTTATGATGGCATGAGGTTTAAGAATCACATTTTATTTCATGGGTTATTCTATGAGGTATGATTTATGATTTTGTGGCACACGAAAGAATGATTTCATTATGAGATTGGTGGGACCTATATCTCCCTCCAATGCATTGGGTAAAGATTTATATCTCATGATATAGACATGGCTGGAACGGAAATTTAAACCGGTTCAGTAATACAGGACTTGAACGAGGAGTGAACTTGATTCAGAAAGGGACTTTGTCCATTAAGATGGTCTTAACAGAAATGCCTTGGCTACTATAGAAATCATATCATGTGTTTAATGGTTGCCACAATTACATGTTTTATTCCCATTATATTTTATCATTCTTAATGTTTCTTTATGATCTATGCCTTACGTACTTCCATGTTCTGTGTCATTTCTCAAGCTTTTGATGTTTAAACATTATGTTAATGTTTTTAAATTCAAATGTATGTGGTATGTTTTATTTTATCCATGCGTACCCTTACTGAGCATTTGAGCTCACCCATTTTATGTTTTATTTTCACTAGGATATAAAGAAAGGTTTTAGGTAAGAAAAAAATGGAAGATCTTTTTGGGAGATGTTGAAGATCTTTCACCATGATTAGAAGAATTTAATCCGAGTTTCCAAAGACACTAAACTATTATGGTCCTTGTGTGTGTGTGTTTTTTTAATGTAATACGTATTCCTCAAAAGTAATGTAATGTCCATGTACGTTAAGCTTCGGGTCTCTACAGTTGGTATCAGAGGAATGTTTTAGTCAGCCTTTGGAAACTAGGATGCAAAAACTTTATTGAGATCCCTAGAGATATTTATAAGGTATGTCTATGGATGTCCATACAGTTAAGTATATGTATAGGTTATAGTACTAGAATTACAGTAACCCAAGATGTTAGATATTGAAGGTACTCACCCAATAATATATTGTTTTCCCTTGCGTGATTTTTTCCTCTCACACTATTCTTTTTGGGTTTTAGACGATGGCTGGAACCCGAAGGAACCGTGTTGTTCAATGTAATGGAAAATGCAATGATTGTCCTCCAGGACAAACAAATGTTATGGGAGATGGAGTGAAAAATCATATTGCTATACTTACACAAGCTATGAATCATTCTGGACTTCCAAATGAGTAGATAAGGGAAAAATATTCTATTGAGTCCTTCATGAGGCAAAATCCACCTTCTTTCAGTGGGTCTTCTGATCCACTTGTTGTTGAACGATGGATCAATACTACTGAAAAGATATTTTTAGTTCTTCAATGTTCTGAACATGATAAAGTCATCTTAGCAGTGTATCGTTTGGAAGGTGATGCTAATCAATGGCAGAATATTTTCAAGATTACAAGGCCAAGAGATGAAATTGAGTCTATGGAATGGGATGAGTTCAAAAACTTATTTTTCAATAAGTACTTCCCTCGTATTCTTCGAACAAATATGGAGAACGAGTTTCTTGAACTAAAGCAAAAGGATGATGAATCTGTTGGTATATACGAAGCGAATTTTACAAGGCTTGCAAGGTATGCATCTGGATTTATCATCCACCCTGAAAGAGAAGTTGATCGATTCTTCAGTGGCTTAAAACCAAATCTTCTAAGGTCATCAGCTATAAGAGACTTCAGTATCTATGAAGAAATTGTGTCTTGTGCAATCAAGGTAGAAATGGGAGTTGGTGTTACTTATCCATTACATAGTTTCGACAAGAAATGAAAGAAGGAGTTCAAGGAGAAATCTCAGAATAATGGTGAAAAGAAGATCAGTTTTTCCTTATGCTAAAAGTGTGGAATGAAGCGTGGTGGAGATTGTCTTAAAGGGACTAGAAAATGTTTTAACTGTGAAAAGAAAGTCATCTAGTAGCTGAGTGTCAAAGTAATGGAAAAAGGGTTTCAAATGATGTGAATAAAGAAAAGACTGCAGAGAATGCACCACCAACACTTCAATGATTCAAGTGCAAGGAAATGGGTCATTATGCTAATAAATTCCCTAATCCAAGGGTTAGTGATAATCGACTTGAGCAACCAATTATGGAAAAGGACAAAGGGATGTCACATGTGATCACTATTGGTGATGTTGAATATGACAATGATGTGGTGGAATGAATAAGTGTTTATGTAATGGGATTCCAAAATAATGTTGTATATAGTATCATGGAATATTGTAATATTTATGTATTGGTCTATTGTGGTTTTCAATGGTACCGGTAACCATAGAATGTGATTGAGATATTTTTGGAAAAAATTATGATTTGCGCATAATGAAAGGAAAATAAGAAAATGAAATGTTTGACCGTATTCATGAGCTCATTACTGATATAAGGAGGAGGTTATATCATGGTTTGAGTATATAGAATTTTTGGATTTTGGTTTGTGGAAAAAGTTAACTTTTGACAGCATTCATGTTTTCACTATGGTTCAATTAATGGGTATTCATTCTTCAAGAGAATACATGATTAATGTATTCACATGTTTGTAATTTGTCCAACAAGATATATCTTATGATATATGGGAGAAAAATTATGGAATTCACGTGATTGTTATGTGACATTTCAAGTAATCATTTTCTTTATACTATGAGCTTGGACCGTAGTATTTTCGATAAGCCAAAAGATTGGAATGGATTATGTTGGACATAAGTTAGGATAAAAAATTTTTCGATATTATTGATGGGATATTATAGTAATATAGCTTTAGAAAAAGGACAACCTACAGGACGGGCGATAACCCTTCGCGTCGGACAAGGCTATGGGAATCGAACCCACAACCGAAGTGCGACTGGCCTTTATCGCCTACCACTGGCCTACAGGAAGTCCCTGTTTAGTAGAAACTAGTTTTATTTTATTATGCGGTATGATATATGAAGTATAAGTTCATTTTTGGAATCTTATACGATTAACCTCACCATAGTTGGACTTATGTATATTTGATTACTTCTGCTGACCTTTTGTTTGAAATAGATGGAATGACCCATCATTCTATCAAATGATCAATTAACATTTCATGAATAAAAAATTCAAATTCATTTCTTTAAGAGATGAAGTGGAAATTTTTCAAAGCATAAACAACAGTGAAATTGTTCCAAAATCATGTAAGTATTTCTTTTAATTCACCAACTTTAGGGAAATGATCTTGAAAACCAAAAATGTTGTCCTAGTGCCCTTATATCTGATGAATCCGATAGTACCTTAGATCATCGCAAATCTATGGCATTGTGATTGTTGGCTATTTCATAGCCATGTTCTCTACCACTCTCCATCAGAACTTGATTGTTATATTTTTCTTCTATATCCATATTTTCACCTATGTTCTCCTACGTGGAAACCCAGTGACGAGTTAATTTGGGTAACCGTTACATTTCATACTTTAGTTTTTAAAGCCAAGTTTGGGTATTCCTTTTTACGATGTCGGTTTCTATTAAAAAAACTTTCGAGTATTAAACCATTTATAACCACGACGAATTTTGAGGGGCGAAATTCATTTTAAGGGGGGTAGAATGTAACACCCCGAGATTTTATGAAAAATATTCTTTTTAATTTCATTAATGTATTTTGTTATACGCTACACCAAAAAAAGCTTTCACAACACGCATCCTTGACTTTCCATGCATTACACGCAAGCGCGACCTTCCGCGATAGCGTGTGTTATACACAATACCGAGTTTCGCTAAACAATGATATGCTATTAAATTATTATTAAAACTAGCCGTTATGAATTGTAATAACCACTTTTTAAAATTTTGAAAATTTTGTTTTTCAAAATGGACTTCATTTTTGGATTTGGAATATTGAAATTAGCTTAGGGTGAAATTTTGGTACTTTTCGAATAACTTTCATTTTCTGATGAATAGTGAGAATTACTAAATTTTAATTATAAACAACCTTTTTAATCGAAATAATTAATAGTGATAAATTATTAATTTGAGGGGTTTTAAAGAATATTTAGAATATATTTTTTCAATTTAATACAATGTTGGTCATTGGATGTAATTTCACATTTAAACCAGACATAAACAAATGTCAATCTTTTGATAGTTATTATCTCTTAAAAACACACTATTTGTTTTGACGACGAGAATTAATTTTTAAATTAATTAATGCAACTGATATGTTTTGAATTTGTTAAAATAGACATAATTTTTGAATTCATAATATCAAATATATCTTAGGCCTAATTTTTGGTATTTTTCTGGAAACTTTCATTTTTTGATGAATAGTGAAACCACTAAGTGGTAGTAAAAAAAATGAATTTTTTATAAAACTTAATTTTACCACATCTGTGAGTGGAATTTCAAAAATCCGAGAGACACAGTTGATGTTAGTAAGTAAAATGTGGTTCAATGAGATGAAAATAATTTTTGATGAATAGTAACTTTTTACTTTTTTTTACCACGGTTAAAAGTAAATAGGGTAATTAAGGGTAAAATGATATTATTATTACCCTAACAAATGTCCTAATTCTATTGGATACGTATAATTTGACCAAAAACAACCATAGGAATAAAATATGACCATTTAGGCACACCTGAATTAGATTAGGACATTTATTATTAATTTATTTAAAGAAGGGTTAAAATCGTTAAAATCAAAGTTTAATAAGTATATAATTTTTAATGAAGGGTTATACATAATATAAATTAGACTATAAATATTAATTAGAAAGATAAAACGATTTCCTACATAATGATATTTTATTTTTCATTTTTATACATTAAATAATTTAATTAATTTATGACACAAAGTTGATGCAGTAATTATCTTATTAATGAAATATTGACATAATTGATGTTATAAATACAAAAATAAATGTAATTTGAGACTTTTTATGAATTAAACTAATTTTCTAGATTAATATGACATGTTAGTATTTATTTAATTAACTTTTTTCGAACTAATCATTCTGTTATGATTTTCACAAAAATCAATTACTGAATATTATCAATATTGACATAAAATAGTTTTTAAAACAAATATTATATTATTAATTGTTATTTTATTCATAAAAATCAAAGGATCGGTCAAATGACATAGATAATGTTATATATATTAATAATAAACAACTTGGGGTTCGTTTGGCTTGTTATAGTATGTTTATTAATCTAATAGTGTAAGAACACAAAAAGACACGGTAAAAGTAAAATTATCTAACTTAAAGTTAAATATAAATGATAAGGTAGAAATTGGAAACTAAACTTGTCTAAATTCTATTGTATGATAGGTTTGCGACCCATCCCCACCTTATCTTCGAAATAAATCAATTTGGAGCTATTTAAAACCGAATATTACTTTATAACAAAATAATATTTTTAGTTATTCAAAGGTGCCCCTCTCCTCCCTTATAAAAGGGAACCTCCTCCCTCTCTTCCTCACACCCCTTTGAGCCTTCATGCTGGGAAAAACCATTCCAAATTCTATTATTAACTTCCCCAGAAACATCCTAGAGGTCCTGGTTTTCTTCAAAGACTAATTTTAATGCCCTAAGAGGAGGACTCAAAGAGGCACTTCAAGGAAGAGGTAATGTTCGTTACCGATTCTTTCAACTTTATTTCTTCTTCCACATCTTCTTCTTAGGTTGTTTCATTATGTAGTAATAACATCAGTATCACTAATATAATGATATGTTATTATAAGTATGAAACAACCCTATTTAACCATATATCCATCCTACGGAAAACGAAATCACCGCGCATGCGTACGTACAGAATACCGTCTCCACGCCGTGGTGTAATCTATTTTCCACCACCACCTTACTTGTATGGGTATAATGGTGTAAATAATAACTATATATGATTATTTTAAAGTGATATTGAATTGAAAATAGAATAAATACACTCCAATACTATTCCACATTCATGAGAATGATATCATCGCTCGTGCATACCTACGGAATACCGTCTCCACAACGCGATGAGATTCATTGTCCACGTAACCATTCATTAATGATTATAATGTATATATAATATGTAATCATGAAATATATGACATAATAATGATACTGGATTTATGTATATATATATATGTGTGTGTCATCCAATTAATTCCATTCAATTCAATGAGGAAACGAAAACAATGTTCATGCGTACGTACGACCTACCGTCTCCATGAACGGTGTATTTCTTTCCATTTGTCGACCAATTATATATATGTATATTCTGAATATATATCATATATAAATCATATTTTAAATTCTGTATGTATGTAATCATGATATATGTAATCATATGAATAATTACAAGGTAAAACACGGACAACAAATGAAATGATTTTAACCAAAACACTCTTTAACATGGAATTTTCAAAAGAACGGGTAATATAAAGTTATAAGTGAACCATATATGATATCATAACAATTAATATGATTCTGTAATAAGTAAATAATATTATTTAAAGCAATATACAGGAGGTTCGGATACGTGTGAAGCATATCGGACCTAAGGTAAGGGATAATTTTGAAAATCTCATTTTTATTCGAGATTGCTTATTTGTACGTATTTACTGGGGTTATTTCTATCATCCATGTCCATGTTTTATAAAAGTGTTTTAATGTATCTTTAAAGTCATTTTTAACCATTTTTGACTTTTACTACATGGTATGTAAGGAATCTTTCGTTTTTTTACGTTACGAGGTACTTTTTTGACTTTTCCGGCAGAAGTACGAGAAGAATGTTTTTTTTAACTTATACGTCGTGAACGGATTTTTACGGTTTCATAACGCCTCATTTTCAAGAAGCTTACTCTACAATATTGCAAGACTATTTTCAACAAAACCATTATCTTATAATATTGAATGGAATTTTGAGAAAAGAAAACGATTTTAAAGAACAAAGGATATTTTCCTCAAAAATTCATTTCAAGTGATTTGTCAAAACTATTTTCCATCTAAGATGACATTATTTCATATGTGTATGTTTCAAGTAAAATGTCTCTATGATTTAAATGGTTTCAATTTTCTTATGATGAAATGATATCAATTATTTATGGATTATGTTATAATGGCATGATGTTTAAGAATCCCATTTTATTTCAGGGGTTATTCTATGATGTATGATTTATGATTTTGTGGCACACAAAAGAATGATTTCATTATGAGATGGGTGGGACCTATATCTCCCTCCAATGCATTGGGTAAAGATTTATATCTCATGATATAGACATGGCTGGAACGGCAAGTTAAACTGGTTCAGTAATACAGGACTAGAACGAGGAGTGAACTCGATTCAGAAAGGGACTTTGTCCACTAAGATGGTCTTGGAAGAAATGCCTTGGCTACTATGGATGTCATATCATGTGATTAATGGTTTCCACAGTTACATGTTTTATTCAAATTCTATTTTATCATTCATAATGTTTCTTTATGATCTAGGCCTTACATACTTCCATGTTTTGTGTCATTTATCAAGCTTTTGATGTTTAAATATTATGTTCATGTTTTTAAATTCAAATGTATGTGGTATGTTTTATTTTATCCATGATTACCCTTATGAAGCATTTGATCTCACCCTTTTTATGTTTTCATTTCCCCAGGATATAAAGAATGGTTTTAGGTAAGAAAAAAAGGGAAGATCATTATGGGAGATGTTGGAGATCTTTCACCATGATTAGAAGAATTAATTCCGTGTTTCCAAAGACACTAAACTATTACGGTCCTTGTGTGTGTGTTTTTTTGTAATGTACTACGTATTCCGAAAATGTAATGTAACGTCCATGTACGTCATGCTTCGGGTATCTATATGACATCCCTTCCCCTGCCCGGGTCCTTCTGCATGGTTATGGCACACAGCTCCCATTTGAACAAAACTACATGGCGTGTATATTTCCTACACGGTGTGTATAATGGTATTTTCCATTTGCCTGTGTCCTCTGTGACATGGCCAACTATTCGGCTTGAAACTACACGGCATGTTACACCTACACTGGGCATGTCAGCAACCCCATTTCCACGCCATACGGCTATGTCCACACGGTCTTTCCTTGGACAAGACTACACGGAGTGTCCCAAAGGTACACAAAGTGTTCAAGGAGAGGTGACACCAACCCGTGTTGTCAGTTACGCGGCCGAGTCCCCATGTCATACTACACAGCGTGTTCATAATTGATACGGCGTATTCTGTGAAAGAGTGCAGTGACCCATGTTGTTAGTTACACGGCCAGACTCTGGGTCAAAACTACACATCATGTATATCCGATACATGACGTGTTTTACCCAATCTCATCCCTACCCCGTGTCACCACCCACACGGTTTGTGACATGGGAATAGACTACACCGTGTGTACTCAGAGGACACGACATGTATTTAAGGAGTTCTTTTTTCTTCCCGAACAGAAGGCCATACACGGTGTGTTTAAAATACTACACAGCGTGTATACTGGGTTTCCGAACATTATTCCTCAGAAACATACCTGGAACCCAGAAAATACTAAAAACCAACACCTTAGTGTGAAATTACAACCCATGAGGGACCGTAATCCCTACAAATCAAATTTTGACATCTTATTTGTGTTATAACGTAATAACCAGTCAATGATCCACCAAAATCTGGTCAATGGGGGCCCATACTCCCCTAAAAAAAAGTTTGGCGTCCATTCTAAAAGCAGGCTTACACAAAATACTCTATTAAACAAGAGGAATTTATCATGTATCTATCACAACAACATGCTTTTCTAGCACAACTACAATCACAACAAAATGTAATTTTTCTAATGCACCTACATGGAATGGAACTACGCATGGAATGTTATTTCAAGCATTTTCCTACATGATGGATGAGATGGCATACCCTCATCTCCTCAGGTTTCAACTAAATAGAACCCATAAATAATTTATAACATCACAATACCAAGTGTGTCACCCAAGGGTAAAAACATATCAACTGTAAAATTTGCAAAATCAATAAAATTGCAATATGAGGTAGAATGGCTTTTCCCTTTACACGGGTCAGCTACGCACGGGCACAACTTATTACCAGCTACCTTTCGTTCTATCCCTGACTACAGATCCAAATAGTAAGTCAAAGAAAATAACCCCTCTGATACCACTTTTTAACGTCCCAGACCCGGGTGCCATGCAACAGGTGCCATGAATCTGGTTTTCCAAGTGACCTCAAGTGCATTTCCCAAAATGCCAGAGGCTGCCGACTAGCAGTAAGGGCCCTGGTCAAATAGTGGGGAAACTATGCCCTCATTTGTCAAAGTGCAGCGTAGAGGAATGGAAATAAAACACACGACAAACATCAGAAGCAGTAAACCATACACAACTGAAATAATCAACAACAGTGGATATAACCAACTGTATATAAATAATGATGCTCCATGTCTCAGTTCTAAGAAAATAGAAAGAACATGTTACACATAAATACAATACAATACTGAGTACAAGTACAGAAAAACAAAATAGCTGGTAGTAGCATCGCGAGCCTAGGCTCGGTCCCATGACATCTTACTCCTCATCAACTTTCAAGAACCTGTATAGGGACTCTTTCCCCTATCCACACCTGCACAAACGTAATCTGGTTGGGCTGAAAAACATGACCCAAACAGCGTGTGAGAAATATATCTCAGTAGGCACTCACTAGAGGCTCGTTCCCAACTGCATGTAATCATGCAACAATAGTGTGAAGTAGTAAAATTCAATAAAGTAAGAATTACTCAAAAGTAACTATTTACCAGTTATATTTCCATTTTATTATTTATTGAATCCATTAAATATTAGAAATCACCACAGTACATTTCTATGTAAATATTCCACGCCGTCAGAAAAACAAAACCTTACCCTTAGTTAAGAAGAATCCAACCTGTAGGTATAGCCCATAGTCGTAACAGATGTTTTCCTCAGGCGTAAGAAGATTCTCCCTCAAGCACAGAAGTCAAGACCTCAGGCACGAAAGGTTTCCCTCAGGCGAAATAACTACAGCCCTCAGGCTAAATAGTGCAGTGACCTCAGGCTAATCACAACAACACCCTCAGGCTAACAGGTAACCGGGCCATGCCCAACTGGTAAACAAGAAGTAACAACCAATTCCTATCAAGGAAAATCTACAATTACTAATTTTAAGGAATACCCTCGTGTATCCTGGCAAAATGAAGAAATAGTAGAACACACCCCCTGGGTGGTTCTGGATCCAAGAAATGATCCCAAACAACATTTTATTATCAAAATTTAATCATCTATGCAATTATAGTCATTAAATATTTCAATGGCCTTAGCCACATGACACCACAACATGGGTTTGTGGCACAAAAATGCAAAAAACACATGGCAGTTGGAAAACTAAACACCACGCCAGCTACCTTAGGCACTAACAAATGTTATACCCGAACTTCGAATCCAGAAATGCCCAAGAATGGCATAGATCTGATGAAGAACAATTCACCCTTAACCTCAAATAACTTACGTTCGGAGAAGAATTGGTAAGTACGATGCTAGTAGAAGAGAGGGATTACCCGTGCGGTTCCAACGAGATCGTCTGTAGTGGAATCTGATTCCAGACAAACAGTTGATGGATCTACAAATGGTCGGCCTCCTCCCTTGGCTCCAAAACGGCCCAAATGCCTCCTCTTCCGAATGAGGAGGCTACTGCCTATTTTAAGCTGAAAAAACAAAGTAAACGGCGTGTACTTCCAAGTACACGACGTGTACTCCTTTCATTTAACTATTCTTCTGGCAGCACCGCCACACTATTCATCCGTCGACATGATTACATGAAATATACTCATTAGTACACGGCGTGTACTGCCACCCAGCTGGTGGCTACTCCACCACCTTACTACTTATTCCTGTCGACTGACTACAATGTGTGTAAAGGCCCACTACACGACATGTAGTCGGTTCCTACTCCCTTTGTCGTTGACATTGCTACATGCCCTGTGTACTCATCCCAACACGGCCAAAAGTAGACTGCGTGTGGAAAAAGTACATGCTGTGTAGTTCCAAAATTTATTATTCTTCCCCATTTTCCATATTTTATTAAAAACTCTTAAGGAAAAGTGAAAAGTATAAGCACATACCTCAAGAGAAGAACCGGGTTCATATAACCAGAAACCATGAATGGTATAAGAATATCACATCTATAGTCAGAAATTACTCAGTAAAAACAATATAGAGTATTTTATAATAATAAATCAACCTCAATCAAGAATAAAAAATAATGAATGATATTTACGTAGAATAATATAATTAGGAAAACTATTTCATTGAAATATCCCATTTTTCTTGAAAATATTTCAAAGTCCCATTATTTTACAAAGAAGTCATTTAAAAGATATTTTTCAATCAAAGTGTCCCATACCACTATAAAATTATGAATGAAATTTTAATTTTAAAACATTCATGTCTATATAAATAATTCCTTAAAACCATTTTTATTAAATGGACATTATTGAGAAAATTTTAGGAGAATAAATATTTAAAAAATTTAAAATGATATATTCATTAAAGAGTTCCTAACCAATTGAGAGATGATTGAATAAAAATAATAGAGTAAAATTAATCAAAACAGAATAATATAATTAGAATAAATGGATTCATGATATAATATGTCGAAGGATAGTATATAAACCATATAAAAGTGAATTGTCTCATAACAAAAAATAAGTTTCAATGGAATGTGAATTTTGATGAAATCACATATAAAGTCCATATTCATAGTTTAAGGATTAATAAATTACATAATTATGTTTGAAAAATATAAATACACTAAATATGATTGGATATTCAGTGTATATGTTTTAGAGGACATTCACACATCTTCATTTAAAAACAAAACCAATGTCATTGATGATTAACTCGGTGAATTGAAATTAAATTTAGATTACCCTTATCATGTTTATATCAATGACATGAAAATTTATCAATGGGGTTATTATGTGTATAAAAATTATATCCACATAATAGGGAGTGGAAATTATTACATAAATATATAAATAGTGATTTCGCAAATAATCGTGGAGTAAAATAATCAATGTCAAATGCAAAAACCCAATGAGTGGAAATTGAAATTTGAATGTCCCTAACTAATTTAGTAACATAAAAAACATACACCCCATGAAAGAAGGATCATAAAATTTATATTTATTTACCCATAAATAAAATTATATTAAATAAAAAATAAAATCATATAAAGTACATTCACCATAGAAAAGGAAATAGTGTAAAATATATCATGAATCTCACGTGAATAAAAAGTAAGATGAAAACCACATACCTTATACTTTATATTAGTTAAGGGTAAGTCTAACCTCCAATATAATGGTTATATAATTTTAATAATATTATTCAAGAACACATACTTAAATATTATATCATATATGATCCTCTAATATTGGTTTGATAATAATATTTCAGTAGTAATATTGTTTGTGGTGTTAAATGATTCATTTTCCTTAATATTATTTGTTACAAAAGTAATGTTTTGTACGAATAGGATGTATTTTATTCTTATATATAATGATATAAAGTTCATAAAAATTTTTTTAATCATAAAATGAAAATTATTCTTGAATGGTTATGATGGGTAATTAAATCTCATCACATCGTGGAGACGGTAAGTCGTGCATACGCATGAGCAAAAATATCATTATATTGATAAGGAAATCATATGTAATTGGATGGTATATTATATATAAATAATAATTAACATGTTATATTTATTATTTAAATAAATTATAATCTTTTTTATAACCATTCAATCAATGTAGTATTGAATAATAAACTACACTGCAGCGTGGAGACGGTAAGCTGTATGTGCACATGCAAGGTCACTTTATCATTCATTGTAAGGATATAATAATTAATATGGTTGTAAAATATTTATAATAACATCTGAGTTTGTATAGTTTACTATATTTAATTTTTTAGTATTTAAACAACAAATAATGATGATGTAGATAAAGGAATGATCATTGAACGAGGTGATACAATAATTACATATTTTTTCTGGTGCTTCCTTTTGATTTGAACTAAAGGGATCATTATGATTGATTTATGATCTAATTAAGGCTTATATGATGTATTTAGGGTATTTGTGAGGTTATTTGATCATGTATTGGCCGAAAAAAAGGGATTTCGGGGTGTGAATTTATGAGAAAGGGAAGTACCCTTTTATAAGAGATGTGAGGGGAACTTTCGAAAAAGCACGCAATATTAATATATTATAAAATAATTTTCAGTTTTTAAAATATCTAAATTGATTTATTTATTATATATGGTGGGTATGGGTATATATTGTATCATTCAATAGGTTTATTTCAAATTTATGTCACCATATTAAACTTATCATTTGATTTGGACTCGTAGTTAAATAGTTTAGCTTTTACCATGTCTTCTTGTATTTTAATACATTATGTTTAATATAGTAACTATAAAATGTCAAGAGATACTCAATTTGTTCATTAGTGAAATAAATATGATTTTACATGTTCTTTTGATGAATATTATATTTTTAGGAATATTATATAATTTAATAAAATAGTATAGGTTTTAAAAACTCATTTATGTCAATTTTGAAAATATTTTATTATTGATTTTTCTTAAAATTATAAAAAATTATTTACGTAGAAAAAAATAAATTAAATCAACAATAGCATGTCATATTCACTTATGAAATTTGTTTATGGCATTCAAAAGTTCAATATACCTTTATTTTATTATTTATAATATTAGCTATTTTAATCATTTATTAATAGGGTAATTACTTCATCATCATTATGGCATATATTAATTTAAATATTTAATATATAAAAATTATAAATAAAAAACCATGATGTAGGAAATACTATTATGTTTATAATGAATATTTATAGTCGAAATTATCATATATATATAACTCAAATATTAGAAATGGTTTATTTAAAAAAATTTGGATTTAATAATTTTAACACTTCTTTAAATAAAATATAATAAATGTCTTAATGTAACCCAATTGGATCAAAAAGGATATTATTTCGGTCGCAGTGTTGATTTGGGTTAAAATAAACTAATCCCATATAATTAATACATATTTTTTTGTAATTTTATATTATTATAGTATTATTTATACCTTTAATTACCCTATTTACGTCTAAACGTATTAAATAAAATTCAAATGATAGTATTCACAAAAAATATTTTTCATCCTATTGAACCAAATTTTAATTAATTATGAATACATTGTCTGTTGGATTTTTGAAATTCAATTTACAAAAGTGTTAAAATTACGTTTTTGCAGATTTGATAATTTTTCTTAAAGACGGCTAAAAGATGTTAAGATGTTCGAAAAAATTTATATATCTAATATTATTATAAAATAAGTTAAATTAATTATATTGGAATACTATATTTATTATGTATATATATCAACATTGAGATAAATTTTAATTAAAATTAATTATTTAAACGAAAAATTCACTTTTTATGTACTATACAATATATTTTCAATAATCATAAAAAATATAATGTTTTTAGAAAAATACCAAAAATTCAACCTAATCTAATTTTAATATTTTGAATCCAAATATGAATTCTATTTTACCAAATTCAATTCATAAAAATGTATAATGTTAATTTTATTTTTTGTCACAAAATGATATAAAAAGTAGTTCATTTATGAAAATTATTTTTCTATACATATAATTATTTTAACAAAATATATACATTTATTATAAATATTTTTTATGAATGTGAATAAATTATAAATAACATTTAAATTTTTTTTACTGTTAATAATACAATATTTTTTAATATATATATATATATTTTTAAATTAATTATAATAATAATGTGTTATCTCGCAGAAACTCATTCTTGTGTATAATTCAAGACATGTTAGTGTTGCATGTAGTATAAGATATTGAATTAAATTAATGATATAACATAATATGAAATCATGGGGTGTTACATTCTTCCCCCCTTGTGAAAATTGCGTCCTCACAATATTCAAATTAGTCTGTGAAACATTATTGAATGCCCCACATCAAAAAAAGAGTCAACAAAAATATCACTTAAATAGGAAGAAAGAGAAATATTATGGTCACCTAAGATAACCCATACTAGGGTTCCATGTAGGAAAACAAGGATATGGAAGAGAAATGAAACCAATATGTTATGACGGATAGTGATAGGAAACATGAACAAGAGAACGTTAACTACTAGTAAACCATAAACTTGTGGTGGGTTTAATGGCCTTTGATTGCCCGGTAGGAAGAGTATATAGAAACATATGTATTTTAAGTTAATTATCATAATGTTGAGGAATTGTTTAATGAGATTTACAATGAACGTAAAGAGATCTAATAAATTCTCTATTATAGTTTCTTTCTTTAATATTTTTTTACCACAAACCCATCTTTTCTATAAACAATGAGTATTCACGATGAATTGGTCACACCTGAAGTGCTATAACAAAAATATTGAGAATCACATAATCCAAAAGAGATGAACTATATATTTCCCTTACCTTTAGATATTAACCAAAACCAAAATGTTTATCACAATATATGATGATCCCTAAAAAGGATAATCCTTTATAGAATGAAATAATACTCTTAATATACAAAATTAAACAAACAATACCCAAATATCAACAAAGACCATTAAATAAATAATTGTCCTTAAAAATAAAAAAATCATCCAAACATTGTTTAAAACCCAATATTTTGAAGGATTTGATCACATAGTATTCTATTATATATCATAACATTTATCTTTAAATAAATTCGACTAATCATAATGAAACAAACATAAAAGTATTTAGCCTAATCACATATTTTCTATGATAGGTTAAAAATTTCCATAAATAACCCCAATATTTATAAGTCCAAAATAAAGACATATATTCTTCCAAAATAAAAATCCACCAGTACTTATCTTATGAAATATTATAGTATTCAATTTTCCTAATACATATAGTGTTCCCAAAAGAGTGAACGTCTTCCAAAATAACATTTATCACTTAATCGAAAAATCATTTTACAATACTAAGGATATCCATTTGATAAACCATAAGTTCAAAAAATCAACCTATTCTTGATCCCTAAAATTATTTAAATAAAAGAATTAGTGATACTAACCATGGACATCACGTATTCCAAAGGTAGGTGATAAATCCCAGTCACACTTTTGTTGTGGGCTTGATTCATGTAACTTTTCCCAACGTGACGAGTTGTCACATGGTCTGTGTGTTTTCCTTTATCAAAAACTATAAAATTTTATTTCATTTCCAATAATGAGATTAACTGATCAAAAATAACCATAATATATTTTAACCACAATTTTTATCTTGTACCTCGCATTTTCATACAAAAATGTAATAACCTATAATTGCCTCGAATTTGAGGATCATATAAAACCAAATGTTTCTTCATAACTATATCCACAAAAGAAAAGATAATTATCCCTAAAATATCATTTTCACATAACCATCAATAGTGTTACACATACAACAGAACAATCTTCTAATGTAACCCCCTAAACAAAGAGCATTAATACTTTCAAACACTTCACCATATATTTATTTCCACATAGGTTCTTCCTTGACCAAGAAATTATCCTATAGAATGGGGATTGACTCAGGTGATTTCCAGGTCCCCTAAATTTTAGGGAAAAGACTGTAGATGGATTATTAGGATCATTTTAATTTTCTGACATGACACTCTTTAATTTCTCTAGAAAATTATTTTCTTTATATCATTTTTTCCTACATATAATGCATTTCATTGTTCCTTTGAGACACCTTCCTGGGTGTCTCCTTCCAAATTTCTGGTAGGATGGAAATTGAGATTTCTCTTATATGTAGTATCCACTGCTGGAGATCTTATCATTTTTGACCATTCTATTCATTGCTGGGTTTAAGAGTTTTTTTATGTATATGTTATTGATCATATTTTTGGAGAACTGATTCGGAATGAACAATATATGTTTTATTCCTATCTAAATTACATTATGTTTCTCATTTCCACCCCCATTACCTCCTTTTACATCTTGTTAAATGTTTCAATAACTTCCTGGAAATCCATCTATTCACTAAAACCATAAAAAATAGTGTGAGTAACAACATTTATAAAATCATTTAGATAATATCATGACACCTTATTTTCAAACTAAAACACCTTATTATTAACCAAGGTTATTTTTTCTTAACTTATATTTAAATCCATCAAATCCATTTGGAATGAAAATTTGAATTATCTTATGTATATCTTCTGGGTGTGTCAAAAAAGGTGCGCTGTAAGGCTCATTGTTTTGTACTAGGATACCCCGGGTTAATTCCGAAACTCCTTGTTTGTGTTTTCACTCCTAGGTACATCTCAGTTAGAATAACGTCCAGTTGTAGTATCTATATTGGGATATATTTATTATAAAACTCAAAAAATCTCGACATTACCAAAATTTTAAAATGTTCTGCTACACTAATCCACTAATTTTATCTTAGGATAATGGTATATAATAACTCTTTTTCTAAATCTAGTTCCCAAGGGTTTTACTAAACATCCTCTGATGTAAACTGTAATGCTCGAACCCTGGCTACCCAATGTCGGTTCATTAATACATAACTTTGGAATGTTCATAATATATCAAGTCCTAAATGGCCGATCTGTTTTTTAGCTTTGCAAGTACAAGATACATAGATAATTTGAAATTGAATTATGATATCAAAAAAAACATTTTGTTACCTATGAATAAAACAATACCACTTAGTCTATCCCAGCAAGTCAATCATAATACACTTCATCACATCCTAGAATAAATAAAAAATAAGAAATATGTGAGCTCATATGCATAGTAAGGATAACAATATATCAGAAACTATCGTAAATAAGAATAAAAATTTAATTCAATTCATCAGAATAGAACACAATGTTTTTAAAAATAATCTTTGGAATAATATGGTAATGATAAATCTAAAAATTCCATTTAATTATTGACATGGATATTCTACTTGTTGAATAATTACATGTTACATAAATAACTGATTTCAAAAGGATGTAATGAAAAATTTCAGACATCTTAACCCTAATTACCTGGCCTCATGCCAAGATGCTAAATATAAATTTTGTGAAGGCCTTATTCTAAGACACTAGTTTGTCTCATGTGACTTACCGATGCATCGAGGGTCTATTTCGGGCCCCACCTTTCAAATACTATGTCCAATGAATTCCACATATGAAAAAGGTGAAACAAAATCTAAGAATTTGTATTAAAACTAGAATTCAGAATCTTAATACAATGACTACAAAAAATGAATGGTATAAAAATAGCACATCCACAGTCGAACATAACTTATTCAATACAAAATGGAATATGGTATTTAATTTAATCAACCTCAATAAAGAATAAAATATAATGTTTGTGATTGAAAAAGAGGAGAATAATTTGTAAAACTATTTTAGGGAAATTATCCTTTTTTCTTGAGAATATTTAAAAGTCACAATATTTATCAAAGATTTAATTTAAAGTAGATTTTTGAATAAAAGTTTCCAATACCACATTGAAATACTGAATGGTATTTTAATTTGAAAACATTAATGTCTATATAAATAAATTCTTAAACCATTTTTTACAACATGTATATTAAGGAGAATGATTATATAGAATAAATATTCAAAATAATTAAAATGATATTTTAGTTAAAGTGTTCCAAACCAAATGAAAGATGCCTGAATACAAATAATTGAGGAATAAAATTAATCAAAACATTATAATAACATGTGAATAATGGGATTCATGATATAATATGCCAAAGGATAGTATATACACCATATAAAATTTAATTGGCGCAAAGCAACAAAGATGTCTCAATGGAATGCAATATGAGATGAAATCCCTGATAATGATAGTATCCTTTTATTAAGGATTAATCGATAAAATAAATATTTTTCACTAATATTTATTCACTTTATATGATTGGATATTCCATTTAAATCAATCTGGGGATATTCACAAATATTCTTGTAAGAACAAAACCAATGAATTAGATGTTTATCTTAATGTATGGAAATTAATCTAACATTACCCTTAACAAGTACAAATCAATGTATTGAGAATTTATCCCTAGAGTTATTATTTTTATCAAAAGTATATCCACAAAAATGGGAGTGTAAATTAATACATAATTAAATAATTAATTATTTCACACATAATAATGGTGTAAAATATTAAATGAAGTTTGCGTAAAACCCAATGAGTTTAAATTGAAATTAAAATTTCCATTACCGATTTTGTAACTTATGAAACATACACCTTATGAAAGAAGGATCATACAATGAAGATGTAAATACACATAAATTATACTATATTACCCAAATAATGCAATCATGTGATGAACATACACCACACAAATGGAAATAGTTCAAAATATTGCCTGAATCTCACAGGAATTAAAAGAGAGAAAAAACCCCTTACCTTATACATTAATTTAGATAAGGGTATGATTAACATCAATTATAATGGTTAAATGATTTTTAAAAAACTATTAATTAACCACATGAATATATATTATATCATATATGATCCTCTAAAATTGTTTTGTTAATAATATTTCAGTAGCATCATTCTTTTGGGGGTTTACTGATTCATTTTCCGTTATATATTTTGCAATGTAAGTAATGATTGTTATGAATAGGATTTATTTTATTCATATAAAGAATTATATTAAGTTTATAAACATTATTTTTTAATTATAAAATCAAAATTATTCTTAAATATTTATTATGGGGAATGAATCTCATCGCATCGTGGAGACCATATGCTGTACATACACAAGAGCAACAATATCATTTTATTGATAGTGAAATAATATGTAATTGTATGATATTATATATATATATAATAATTAAAATTTTATATTTATTATTTACATCTATTATAAACATTATTATACACATCCAAATAATGTAGTGTGGAATAACAAACTACAGAATGAGGTGGAGACAGTAAGTTGTACGTACCCACGCACGGTGACTTTATCATTCATAGGATGGATAGAATAATGAATATGGTTGTACCATATTTATAATAACATCTATGTATGTATAAGGTAATTGATTAATTATTTTATTATGAAAAAAACTATGAAATAATAATTAGAAGAAGAAAATAAATTTGAAAGAGTTGATGAAATAATTACCTCTTCTTTGGGTGATTCCTTTTGATTTGAACAAATGGGGTCCTTAATGTGGATTTATGATCAAATTAAGTCCTATAGGATGATGTGAGGGTATTTTGGAAATTATTTGATCATGTTTTGGCCGATCAAAATGGATTAAGAGGTGTGAAGTTAAGAGAAAGGTATATACCCTTTTATAAGAGTGCTAAGGGGCACTTTATGAAAAGCTTGAAATTTTAATTTATTATAAAATAATTTTCGGTTTATAATAGATCACATTTTATTTATTTATAGGATATGGTGGGTATGGGTCTAAATCCTCTTCAAAAATGTATTGTATACAAGTTTAGGTCACCATATTAACTGTATCTTTTAGATTTAACTCTAAGTTATATAGTTTAACTTTTACCATGTCTTCTTGTATTTTTATACTACATGGTTAATATATTTACAGTAAAATTACAAGAAAAAATAAAGTGTTTAATTAATGACAAATATAACATTAGCTATGTCCTTGGGCCGATTATTAGATTTTTAGGAATATTATATATAGTTATAATGTAGTATTTGTTTTAAAACTCATTTTTTTCAATTTTGAAACTATTTAGGAATAGATTTTAATTTAAGTAATAAAAACTTTTTTTTCGTACAAAAACAACATTTAATAAACCATAAAGTGTCATATTAAATTATAAAATTCTTATATATCATCAAAATTATCAATTTACATTTATTTTAACATTTACAATATGAGTTATTTTAATCATTCATTAATAAGGTAATTACTGCATCATCATTGTTTCATATATAATAATAATTATTTAATGTATAAAAATTATAAATAAAATACCATGATGTATGAAATCTTTTATATTTATAATGAATATTTGTAGACTAATTTATCTTATTCATAATTCTATATTAGAAATGGTTTTGTTAATAACATTTGAATTTAACACTTTTAACACTTTTTTAAATAAAATATAATAAATGTCTTCATCTAACATAAATGGATAAAAAGGACTTTATTTTTGTCCTAAGGTTGATTTTTTTGAATAAAACTTATCCAGTATAATTAATACATGTTTATGGGAAATTTAAATTACTATTTTATTATGTATACCTTTAGTGACACTATTTACTTTTAACATTGATAAAAAATTCCAAGGTCACTATTCAAAAAAATAGTTTTATCCTACTGAATAAAATTTTACATAATGATGAAAATTGTGTGTGTCATATTTTTTAAATTCAATTCATACATGTGATAAAATTATGTTTTATGAAAATTTTCCTATGTGCTTAGAAGGTGGGTAAATGACACTAAAAAGTTCAATAAAATTTTATATATCTAATATTATTATAAAATGACACAAATAAATTATATTAACCTTATATATGTATTATGTATATATTTTTACTTTAGAATAAATTTTATTTAAAAATAATTATTAAAATGAAAAATTTGGTTTTTATGTACTATGTGGTATTTTCACTATTCATCAAAAAATGATAGTTTTCAGAAAAATACCGAAAATTCACTCTAAGGTAATTTTAATATTATGAATCTAAAAATAAAGTTCATTTTACCGAATTAAATTTTTATGAGTGTATAATATTAATTTTATTATTTTTCAAAAAATGAAAAAAAATTGTTCTTCTATGAAATTACATTTTCTAAATATATAACGACTTTAACAAAACATATAAATTTCATTATAAATATTTTTTATTTATGAGAAAAAATTATATATAACATTTAAAATTTATATGTTACTATTTATATTACAATATATAATTTGTAAAATATATTGTATAAATAATTATAATACTAATGTGTTGTCTCCCAGGAGCTCAATCAGGGGTATAACGCAGGCCAAGAGAGTGTTGCATGCAGTATAAGCTATTAAATTACATTAAAGATATAACTTAATATGAAATCATGGGGTGTTACATAATTTATGGGGATTTGAGGAATAAAAATGAAAACCAACCTTCCTTATGGTGTTAACACTTAATCACTGGGTTAAAATCCTCTCCCAGAAAATGATGCACCTTGATCCAGTCCAAATATATGATAAGGATGACGTCTTGTGGAATATATATTCATCCTTCTCTTGGTCTAGGTGATTCACGAGAGGGAGAACCATCATCCCCTCTCTTGTTGTGCATAGGAACACCAAAATGTGTGGGGGTTCTATTAGTTACATAAATAATTACCCATTTAACACCAGCCTTGAGTCCTATAACCCGAAGCATGTTTATACCACACCTATGCAATACCCCATATTCTAGACTAAAAAATGGAGTCAGAATCTCAATCTAACAATTTATTCAAGTGATACATCCATATGAAAATGCCCAATTAATTTTATATTTATTTAATTAATTATTAAATATTCATTCAAAACTCCAATATCTCAGAAGTCCACAAAACATCTATAATAGGGTAAACTCTCTATTCCATGACCAATGGAATTTGGAACAAAATATTTCAGGCCATATACATTATTAAAATGACCATTTTACCCATCATGAGGACCTGAGAACATAAATTAAAATTTCTTCTCAAAAAATAAAATTCAAAAACTAGTGTATCCACAACCTCCCCTCTATAAACCATATCTTCATCGAGAAGCCTCAGTGGTATTACAACACCTAATAATGTACAACATTGGTCATTAAAACATGATCAACTATTTGAATTCTACCCAAATATGTCAACCTTGTTTCTCTACAAACATTCGATGATAGAACATACAACCCATCCAACATCAAGCGACCATTTTCCATTATTAAAACCTCACTAGGATAGAACTTAACTACACCCATCCATTTAGATAATCCATATACCTATTTGAAACTAATAGTCTCACACATGGTGCTCCCCACCATTGAACTCAACCCATATCTACTAATTTTGAATCGTGACACATCCCATCATGGATGTCCGATATAAACCACATTCTTGCAGGTTCAAAACCCGATCGACATGGTCCCAATATTATCCTATACTTCACCATAATAAGTGTATCAATCTCATAAATGATCTGATACTCCCTAAAATTGTAGTATACATATCATCAACTAGTAAAAACAACCTTTTCCCTCAACCCTTTCTCTAGAAACAACCAAACAATTGCCAAGGATATGGTAATCTATCTCACACATGAACAACAAAACAACACAACTACAATATACCATTATTGGAATATGAGAACGACACCAATGATATTAGTCAATATATTACCCATAACTTGGTCATCACTCAACAAAAAATGAGATGGTTTTCTCCACACCATGATTTTCCAAAAACGCTGCTCCATGAGGAAAACATCGTATAAGGCCCATTATCGAACCAATGAAAATATCTATATATCATGGAATAAATTAGATGATCTCTAATCATAGTAAGGATAATGACAATATATTCATCATGATCATCTCAAAACTAAAAGTATCATACCATGTCGTCCACAAATACCATCAAAAAATCATCCATGATGAACATCACAGTTCTATCCCAAGGCATAAGGTCACCAAGAAAACAAGTCCCTTATCCAACCTGATACAATTTCTCATCCTGCTCACGTTCACCTGTGAAATTTTATCACCTCATACGTACACTCCCATAATGACCGCCCCATAAACCAAATGATTCAACATATCACTATCACATTCAATTCCTTGTTTCTACTACCAAATAACCATTATACATGATTGATTAATTTAGACATATGACCTAATGTGAGTCCCTGAATCCACTTCTTACCAAAACATGTCTCAGAAGCCATAACCAATAAAACATTAGTACTTTATGTAATCACAATCTAACCCAATGCCACTAGGATTTACTCACATGAATTACCATTTACTGGGAATGTACCTAAACAAAAATTCTTTTTCATAACCAACCACTATGCCTAGAAGTCGTCGTAGAAGCACCCCATATATAATCAAAACTCATCGATAATTCCTCAAAATCAAACCTAGAATCTCCCTTCGTTCACCAATTTCAAGAGCGAAAAACACCCTTTCGTGTCTTTTATTCCTAAAGAAACACATAAATCGGCCGACTGCTCTCACGAGTCTCCCTCATGGTCAATCAGATTTGACTCCTTGGTCTGGAGTCACATAAAAAATTCAACTATGCTCTCCCACCTAGCCCTACCGATCAAGTCTCACGTCATGAAAGTTTGTCCAAAATCCTATTTTGAATAAAACTCATAGAAGTCACAACTCATTGGGAACCCACAAGGACCTGTCTCATTAATTCGTGACATCATAATTTGAAAACCCCATTCTCTAGGGTTCCACACCATAATGTAATACTTTACTAACAAACATCCCATAACTAGGTAATTCACTAACTCTGAGCATCAGCACATCAGACCAATACAGGGAGGACCCATACATACAACCAACATCAACAAAAAACATATACAAGGGTTCCATAGTACTACACTAATATAATCTTAACCCTATTGGAAAACTAAGCCAACCTTACACAAAACTACACGATTGTCACCACAATTTAGAATCTCACCCTAGATCAATTGAACCTTCCATCCGAATGAAATTTGTAAAATTACACACTAGAAATCTTTTAACATGGGGATCCAAATTACATATCATGATGCATGATATTTTTATTGCCTCTATAGGTAAAGAGTACAATCCAACTCACATTCATCATTCCAATGAGGCAAAAACCTAAAATACATAAGAAACTTTCAAATACAAACAATGTATGCATCACGTGTTGTGAAAATCATAGAAAACTATTACATTAGAAATCCATAACATCAATACATGTATTTGGTAATCATTAAATACTACTTGAATATGTGTTCGTGATGCACCATATTGGTATCCATAATATGATACGAAACATTCCTGTATGTAATTTCTACTAAATACTAAATTGTGAAATAATAGGAATGTAACCCCTCTGATACCATTTTGTAACATCTTGAACCAGTATCAACTAAATTGGTGCTTCGAACCATTTCGTAAGCAGACCTCAAATGCACCTCCTCATTTGAAAGAGGATTCCCACTAGTAGTGGTGTCTATGTTTGATTTGTGAGGAAAATATACCCCCATTTTTGTCTCAAAAACATGAATCAAATTACCCAATATAGTACAAATTAGTAATGAGAATTAAAAAATAAACTAAAACATAATGGTGCAATAATAAAATGAAAATTTAGTACTGGCCCAAACATGCATGTAATACATAAAACTAAAATTTCTCTCTAGGATGATCACACATATTGAAAAAATACAAATGAAAAATTAAATACAACAGGAACCATAGCCAAAACTGGTCAAAACAGATTCCCGATCTCCAGTACCCTGTCAAGATACTCCATCCTGACTTGTAGACTCCACACAAGCATCCCACTAAATCATGAAATATAGGGCCTTCACACTATCCATCATCCATCAGTTAACAACCTGAATGTAATCATAATTTATGTACACACATAGAGGTTGACATATAGTTGGGGGAAACATATCGTACTAGACTACCCCAATGGGTAAACTATAAACTACCTTTATATGTGAATTGTAAAAAATTTTGATCAGCCTAGCCGATATCGAATTGGGAAAAAATATAAATAATCAACCATCTATCTATGGGCAAAATACTTAGATCAACCATACTTGGTTCAAGAAATACTAATATCTCTTAGACCATATCATGGATAATGCCACAAAAAATATCTATCATATTTATTCACATGAAAACTACAACCAATGTGACAAAAATAGAACCCCTTCATTTTGTAGTCTTACCAAGAAGAATGATAATATAATCCATCCAATAATATTATCTCATAACTGGATATTTACTAATACATGGAACCTAGAAACATTTGATCCCATTTCCAATCTTGTTTACTACCAATCCTTGACCATTAGCATGATAATTATCTCATGTATCATAACAATAGTGAAAAGAACATCATTTTATTACATAAACCGTACATATATCTAATAAACCATACATGGAGAATAATTAAATCATCATAACCATAATCCAAAAAGGTTAGAGGAAAATACACAAGGAGCCCCGGTCTATGTGTCCAACTAGGATCTGGTATGAAATTTCTGGCCCTCTCAAACACTAGTTCACAAGTCATAAAACTAGGAGAATTATTGCATGAATCCATATGAGACTTGGAACACCATGCCCAACCATCCCAACCTCAATATGAAATGCAATTTACATACCATTTGGTTTAGGAGGAACATTATATCCCCTAAAAACAATGGAGCACATGGATTTTTACAATCAGTCCAACCTCCCAAAACAATTCAGCATACGTCGGATTACATGAAGCATCAGTTACTGAATCTTACGAGGACTCAGAACACCATGTCCGACCATCCCCAATAATTTAAAATATAAGATCATTATTTCCTAGAGCATCAATCTAGAACATAAACTAAATTGCAAATGAAAACATCCATGAGACTCTGTTCCTCAAATAACACATACATTTGATGTCACATCCACTATACCAGAAAATATAAATAAATTTTCATGGAACATTAGTCCAATAATCAAACCATAAACCTTATATTAGTATTGATATGGATCCTCAGTACAAAAATCCCAATCATAGGTATCTGCAACCAAAACCATGGAACATATTTCTATCCATATCATCCATCACTACCTCTTCTAGTAAACCATGTTCTAAAATATAGAATCTCGTCTGTATCAAACCACAATATGGGAATAATCTATATCTAAACTCGAAAACTATGTTACTATGGTTGGATAAACAACTATCTCACTCATCAACATCTCAACCCCATCATATCATACATAAAATGAGATCTCAAGGAATTATTATAATAAAAAAATAGGGCACACACACATGCTCAAGGTTTTCTAATCAATCATCCAACACATTACCCTCTAGGTACCGACACATACTAAGGAAACTGTTCTGGGAACATCATTACTAGTACTCATGAAAAAGAAACATCCATAATAAATGGTAACCACTAAAATCTGGCGCCACTCCCTAACAGATGAAATATAATCAGGTCCCCTCAATGGACTATAACTTATTATTTATCAAATACTTTATACAAAGGCATATAAAATCAAACCCACTCCATAGATGAATTCTCAACCGTCAACAACACCAAATCATGATCAATTAACTAGAAACAATCCCATAGATGGAATAATCAGAAGTAGGTCAGACTTTACACTACCCCATAATGAATCTATTACACAACTACAATAATATGGTTTCAACTTGGATCCAATCGAACCATCCTACCAAATCCTCAAATGTAGGTTTTTAATCCTCGAATTCCTTATCCTCAAGTCACTAGCCTCGATTTGCAATGAAATTCAAGATCATCCTTTAGATACTACTCAAATCCAATCTTTTGGTATTGAACCGTGAAATATCATGAAAAACACTATGGTATGCTCATTTCATATTAAACATTGAGCTCAAAATCCTCAACTAGGTCTCTCATCTAAAAACCTATCTCAGAAAAGGATTTTGAATCCAGACCTCATGGAAATCCTTCTATTAAAACCAATTTCTCAAAAAAAACATTTATATGACATCTATATGTCAAAGGGGTCACACCATTGAAATCATCATAAAAACACTTAGAATAGACTACTCACACACCCAATTATGAATTCTAGGTCACCAAATTCCCATAAAATCTAAGCTATAAAAATTACATGGCATGTAATTTAGATTACACAATGTGTAATATAATCCCTACCATTTGACATGTACTTTTACGTGGTAATATTAACCTGGAGTTATTGAGTGTAATACTACATTTTGTATACTTTAAGTGTACTGTATGTACATTTCAAAAACCATCTTTCTGTGTTCCTTTTCACATAGCCAGTTGCCCGACCATGTACCACTACATGACATGTAATCATATACACAGCTTCGATATATAAAAATTCAATATTCTTAAAATAGGAAGAACAAACAAAATGTGTTCATATAACCACATGTCGTGTTGTTGGGATTTTCAAATGGGTAATCCATACAAAACCCCAAAACACCCTCTCTCCCCCAAAAAGAACATATCGACCTTTGTTGGGGTCTCTAGAAGTCATAATAATGCATTAAAACATAAATATAATTAATATAAGATTTCTTGGAAAATAAACCTCCAAACTGGCCTACCTAGTGGTGTATGAACCGAAATATTTGGTCCATATCCACTATTAGAAGCTGCTGCACAACTATCAATTCTCGATCTTCTATATGGATGAAGTTAGTTGGCATATCCTTTCCTCCTCCTCTTGGTCTTTGTGTGGCATGCAATGGATAACCCCCTCCACCTCTCACGTAGTGCATTGGATCCCCAAAATGGTTGGGGGAACTATTTTAATTAATTAATTAAATAATTACCCATTTAACACCCATCCCGAGTCCTGAAAAATAAACGATTGTATATATCACATGGGAAATACCCCCATTCCAAACTCAACGCATAGAGTCAAAAACTCAAACTAGCACATCATTTAGGTGATAAAACCATATAAAAGCATCAAATTAATTTAATATTTAATAATTTATATATTAAATATTCCTCAAAATCAACATGTTCCCAGCAGTACACCAATTTTTATATCATATGGTAAACACCATATTTTGGGTCCAACATAATGGTTAGAATAACTATTTGAGGCCATATACCGTGGTAAAATGGCTATTTTACCCTTTATGAGTAGTTGAGAATAAAGATTAAATTGTTTAATTGAATATTAAAATTCATAAAACTCAGGTCTCAATAATATATTTACACTATGTGATTTATTATATTGATCAAATTATATTAATGAAGATTGATGATAAAACATGTTAAAAATATTGTCAATAAAATCATAAAACATTACAAAATAATTTATATTTAAAAAATATAATTAAACATTTACTCCTCAAATAAAATCCTATATTAGACTACATTATTTCTTTTTCATGTAAACATATAATGCTCTCAATATTTTTATCTTATTAAAAAACAATAATCATAATGTCCCAAAATTAAAATCAATCCCTTGGTTATATATAAAATAAAAAATATATCCAAAAATATAACAAACAATAATCCCAATTATCAAGATTTACCTAAACATAAATTATCATATTAAAGATAAATTTTATAAATGTATTTCTACTTATGATAAAAAATTTAAAAAAATCCTCTAAAAAAAACATTTAATTAGAAAAATACAAATTTTAATGATAATATTATATAAATTTCTAGGAAAATACCCGTGATAATTTTTTCATCCAATGAAATGAAACATAAAAAGGGAGTTTAACCCATAATTCTGTAATCAACATAAAACATATCAACCCATAATTGTATCATTAAATCATAATTTATCCTCTTTTTATAACATCATAGCATATAAAGTTATTTAAGCATTTACATTGATACCAACTATAACACCATAATCATTAAAAAATAATTAATTAGTTAATTTAAAATATGTTTTCACTTTCATACATATTCATGATCATATAGGTTTAATTTATTAATGAATTAGGAAAAAATTACACAACATAGGTTTCAATGAAAACCATTTACTATTTTTTCCGTAACAATTTTATTCATAAATACATACACATGTTATATGAAAAAACATATTAATTTTTTAAAATTTGTCACCATATAGGAAATTTTTAACATTATGTAGTTATTAAAAATCATAAAATCATATGAAAAACATTTTAAAACATGGGTTCAATAAAAACACTCCCAGTAAGGGTTATAAAACTGAAAGAGTCTAAATTGTTTCGTCAAAACATTAAAATTCTTGAAATTTATTATGTTTTCAAAATATAATAATGGGAAAATATATAAAAAAAGTATTGATGTGGGAATATAAGACCATTCTCAACATAATTGTTTCAAAAAATTGAGAAATCATAATAAACCGATTAATTAATCGTGATAATAATTTTTTCAAGACAATCCTTTCACTATTAAAATGTCGCAACTTCTCTTTAACATATAAAAGAAATTTATTTCAATAAAAAAATTGATGAATATTATTGGCATCATGGAGCATAATATTCATTAAATTTTCACATGTTTTTAATTTTCTTAAAAATATATGATTCTATATTTATTCCAATGGAGTATCAAACATTGTTTTCTCACTTATTTTTAATATTTCGAAAATCTTCATCGCTAAATTAATTTGAGAGCTATATCAACATCACCTATAATGATAAATAACCAAGAAGTAATATATCATGAAATAAAATTTATAATTTTAATATTTATACCAAAAACATTAATAAAATTTAGTTTAACATATAATCATAGTATATTAATTTTTTTCCTAAAACTAATGATAAATATATCATCCTTTCGAAAAGTTACATAAACAATAATTACCTAATTTTTTTTATTGAATTAACACCTAAAAACCCTAGATACATGAAGAGAATGTTTTTTAAAAATAAGTTGACATAATGGTGGTAAATTTATCTTATTTTGAATAATTTAAAATCATTATTTTTTATTTTGGTTAAATACCCAAAACATTATATTATGGATGTTGTGAAAAAAAAATTAATTGATAAATATTATTAACAAAAAAAGTTGAAAGTTATGTTTAATTTTATTTTATTTATAAATAATAATATTTTAGAAACACATTTAACTAATTGTACATGGGGTATTCTAAATAAAGACATCAAAACAGGTCTTCATTAACTATTTTCATGTGAGTTTCATAAATTTTTCAACAAATAGTCATTTATTATTAGAAATTGAATTTTTTTAAATATATTATTTGAAAATAAATAAGAAATTTAATCCATATGTAAAATCATTCACAACACAAAAGAAATCAAATGGTGAAAATTTTATGCATTAATGAAATAAAATTGACATGATAAATACCCCTACCTTAAATATCATCTATTATCGAAAGTTTATTTTAATCTAGAATAACGAAATTATAGTATTTATTTACATACCTAAGAATAATTATCCTATATATTTTATTTTATTAATCATTTTATTCCATTTAAGACTATATATTATATTGTTAATAAATTTATTAAATTTATGTTAGATGTTTTGAGGACATTCGATTCATAATCCCCTAAAAATCGTATGTGGGTAGACCATAGTCAAATTGATCATTATACTGTCAATTTAAAATATGTTAATAATGAAATTTTTTCCATTTTTATACATCGAATAAAATTTCATAATAATCTAGGAAATGCAGACATGAAAAATGATTCACAATACTTTGTGGAGGTCACATTCCGCAAAAACGCATGTGCAACATTATCATTTTCTGTCATGTGGATGTTTGTAAAGAATATTAATATATTATATTTATAGATTCATACTTATGTCATGGATATATTATATATTTATTAAATCTTGGATATTAACCATACTTGTGGGGTGGTGATGAAAAACAAAACATGTCGCATATTGGAGTTGGCAATCCACACATATAAATGAGTGATTTTTCCAATTCCTATATAATCAAAATACAGATGAAAATGGTTATAATATAATCATAAAAAAATTTATTATATAGAATATACATATTTTATTATTTCATTTTACTTATATATGAAATTAGTGATATATAATAAAATTTAACATGAAACTCATGGTTGAGTGTTTTACCTCTATTTTAAAAAAAACCATTATTTAATTACACCTTAATCTATCATTTATTTTATATTTAGTGTGTCCAAAACATGTAGTACATAGATATATAGCCCGATAATTTTATAGTAATTTCATTTTCTATGCAATAAGGCACAAAATTTTGAATCTAGGGGAGAGGAAGTTCTCATGTATAAGTGAGTAAAGGAAACACTTCGAATTACATAATAAATATAATTAATTAATTTATAAATTATAATTCATTCACATAAACATAGATTAATATTTATAGAGTATAATGTTTAAATTTTATCAGAAATAGAACCGAGTTTTTTTAAAGTAATTTTATACAATATATTTTGTTTCAACCCTTTTCTTAATCAGTTTTAAAATTAACTATGGTAACTAATTTTTTTACATTAGAGGATATAAATTTAATTTAATGTTGTAAAGTGTCTAAAAAATTCTACATGGATGTAATTTTATACCTTATCTCATTCCTCCTATACTCTAGTAATTTTTATAATCATTTAATAAAATAAAATTTACACTAAAATATCATTTAATTCATTTTAAGACTATTTAATAAATTTGAATATAAAGTCATCATGACTACAATATAATTTTAATATGAACTATTTTAACATTATTTATATATTATTATTTACTAAAAAAATTATTTAACATCATAATTAATAATAAATTAATTTTTTTAATGTTTTTGAACATTATTTATTTGAATTTTACTACTATTTGTACAAATAATGATTCATGATTGCATATGAATTTAAGATAATTATATATTTAAAAAATTTAAAAAAAAAATTAGAAAAAGCATTTTTATGTTAGAAAAAATATTATAATAATTATTTAATTATTTTTATAACTATGATAATATATAATTTAAATCCATATCAAGGGGGTGGGATTTGTTACTTTTCCTTTTATTAAAATAAAATAAATGTTATAATCAATGGAATGTTAAAATAAATTTACAAATTTTAATATATTGATTTTATATGGTCAATAAAAACACATATGATTGGATACGGGAAATTGTTAGGGATATTTTGGAGCTTACCCCATATTTTTTCCGAGTTTTTCATATTTTATACTTATTTTTGTGAAAAATATACACCATGGTTACAATCCACTATGAAAAAAATAAGGGGGAACTACATACTATATTTAATCGTCCTAGTTAAAAATATGAATCCATTATTATATATCCAACTTCATTATGTTTCATAAAATCAATTTTAATATAAATACATAATACACAATATAAATAGTTATTTAAAACATGGCTTTTATACCGAAAGACAAACTAGTAACAAAATCAATTACACTGCTAATTAATGTGTAATAAATTAGATTCATTGTTAAAAAATAATCCATATGTAAAATTAATATTAAAATTAAAATTATAAAACTGATTTTAAATTAATTTATTCTATTAAAAGAAATGATTGTTTTTCTAAAAAGATTATATTTCAAAATTCAATTAAAAATCAATATCTTTTTAAAAAGAATATGAAAATTAAAATTTTAAAATATTGTATATAATTAATTTTTAAAAATTAGTCAATTATTGTATATAAAATTTATAAAATTGATATTAAATTCATATAATTTCTATATAAAAATTGAAATAAAAGTAATTCCCATGGAAAATGTATTTTTTTAGGCATAAAATAAATATAAATTTACTTTTTTAAAAAAATTATTAAATGAATGTTAAATATTTAAATTAGATATATAATAATATTTTTAGAAGAATAAATTATTAATAGTGATAAATTTAATATATTATGAAAAAAAAAATATATAAACACTATATATGTTAAAACCTTCTCATTTAAATTTAAAATATATTATTTTCAATTCCTACCAATTTATGATCGAGATAATATTATTTATTAATTATATTATGAAAAAAAATTTATATAAATATTTCATAACATTTTAATTCATACTTTTACCCATCAAATAAATATATAGGTAATAATATTATTAATTACATAACAATTTTTATATAGTACAACATGTTCTGTTTAATCAAGGTGTTTGTATAAAAGATGACATTGAATTTTTCTTTTAAATAACATATTGTTTGAAATATTTCAATGTTTTAGTTATAGTTCATATTAGGTTTTAATAATCGAGTAATTTATGAATCTAGAGGTTGGGGTGAGTCATTATGTATCTATAGTAAAAAATATTCTTAATTGAATTATATAGAATATTATTATGGAGAAATTCTGATATAACCCTATTAATTGATCATTTCAAAAGTAAATTTTGACTTCACAAAAAACTCTAAATTTGCATGAAACCTTTATGTATATATCTTAATCGAGAGGAAGTTTTAATTAACTTCATTCCTCTCCATGTGATTATTTTCAGGGGATTTGGTTATTTTATCGGTATCTTATATTCTAGATATAATTCCTTCATTATTTAAATTTATTACAACATCAAGGTTCTATGATTATATGGTTTCATTATGAATATAATGCATTAAATTCATTTGATGAAGTAAGTAGTGTCGGGTGTTATGGTGTCCTAGTAAGAATATTATGAATTTGAATTCAATTTTATATTGAATGTTATATATTTGAAAATTATATTATGAATGTACAAAAATCTATTAATTATGGTATATTTTAGTTTCAATATGTGAGGTTGTTGATTTATTATTATCCCCAATAATAATACATTTTTCATCATTAATGAGAAAATAATATATTGATATACTTATCTGGTCAGTCATTGGTATCATTTGAGTTCCTAGAGTTTCTTGGAATGTAGGGTGGTTGGTTCGATGGAATTGTTGAGTTCCTCGTTAAAAACATAGTCCCTTAATATGATCATTTAAATAGATATATTTTAACAAATGAGACATAAAATATATTTTGAAATAATTATTATATATAACATATATACATTATTATATATTATAATATTTTATATAAGGATATTATTATTATTTTTTGTTGGACCTACACTATAAATTCTATATAATAACTACAATGTTGAAAATATAATGTATTATATATTTAATAAATTATATTGTTATTATAAGAATTTCAAACCCACCATACTCTATAAATTATAACCTTGTTAATAGATAAAATCCTCTAACATATACCGATGTGTACTAATGGTTCATGGAACATCACATTAGGTACATTTTGGCTCTGCTATACATGAGAAATTACAAGAATGGTATTAATGTCAGTGACTCAGAATGTAGTTTAGTGTATTAATATGGGAATATTTTATGGGAGGGTAATGTTCTCATATTACCTAAAGCTATTATAGGAATTAAATAAGATAAATTATCTATACATAGGATTTTATATTTGATTTGATCAAATGACAATGTTTTTATAAAGAAAATTATTAATTTATTGCTATATTTTTTATGAGGTATAATTATAAAAGAAGATCCATGTATCATGTAGTTTTATATAATGATGATTTTGGGTATTTATTATAATATGACTGGAATGGGGGATTAAATAATGGGATACTATTATAAACCATTATTCTATATTCCCAAATGTGTATTTGTTTGTGAGTGCAATTGTTTGTGATTGTTTACATGTGTATTTATAAGAAATATTATGTTTTTAAACTTGACTTAAACCATTTATTTGAAATAAATAGGAATATTAATGTAATGATAAATATAAATCACTAGAAGAAGTGCTACAAAAGATATATTTATGGGTAGGAACCCCTTGAATGACAAAGCTAAAATGTATAAAAATTATATAATAGTAACTTATACATGATATATTTATATTATATTGATTAAAAACTAATTCGATATGGTTTGTAATACAATATTCATAGAGTCATGCCGCAATATGTGATTTTTCTATAAAACTTGATATTTATATTGTTAATTAGATTTTTTTTATAGTTATAGAGTTAATATATTATTATCGTAATATCATCACTGGTGATAAGATAAGTCCCCATAATTTTTAAAATCCAGCTTGACTATATTTATGTATATGTATATATATATATATTTAGTAAATTAATAATGAATATGGAAATAGTTGTGATATGGGTGAATCAATTCAAAATTTGGTGACATTTATACAAATTATTATATATATATATTATCTATGTGAGAATAAAAGATAATGATATTGTTTTTTTTAAATTGATTTTTATTTGTAATTATAAAAACATTGTATTGGAAAGATCATATTTCCCTACTATAGGTACTATATATCCACAAATTAAAAGGATTGATATTTTATATTTTTTATTGATTGTGTGTCATGATTATAGTTTTTACCCTTCTTATTAATAGTGTATCAATTAATATTTAGAGATGTGTGACTCTAGAAAATACACCCATTATGTTTTATCCTCATCTATAGAATAATTTTCTATAAAAGGTACAAGAAAATTATTATCAGAATCACTAACACAATTTGATACAAAAATATAATATAATATATAAGTTCATTTTCTTTAATGACCATATTCATAAAAATGAAAACTCATGGGTGGAAAGTAGTTTGATTAAGAATATAATTTGGTATATGATCACTCCATATTGTACATGATTAATAGAATGATAATTTAGACGTGGTTTTGGGTAAAAATTCATTTAATCATCTATCAAAATTATTTTTATTCATATTGATGATTCATAATATTTTCCCACACCGATAAATGTTTACCTAAAAACATATTATAGTCATGATTTAGGGGCCTCTATAGTTGACAACACTAGAAAGATTCTATATTAGATTGTTCATGATATTTTATAGAGTTAATTGTATTATGATATCATTTTTAAGGAATATGTTTTTTATAGAGTAAAGTGTATGACTTTACCCATTCAATTTATTTGTATTAATGTGCATGGGTATGTTAAAAATGGGAACAATGTGGGATTTATTAAAAAATTTAGAGATTTTCTTTAGTATCAGTTATAAAATTTTTAATTATTTTGGGGTAGGCATTTCATTTTTGTTGTAGAATGAAATATTATTTAGTGCATTTCATTTCTTACAAATACAACATGAATGTGGTGAATTTGAAATGATATCATGTATCGTGTAGATTATTTTACTAGAGTATTAATGATATTACTGAAAATGTAAGATAAATAATAACATATATAATTATATGATAGAGTTTCTTTTGTTGATAAATGATCATATTTTTTATCACCTTTATCTCATAGAGACGTTAGGATTTATTTTAAAAAATTATTATAGATTGGTAATACTTCTCATTTATTATCAAAATGGGTCTCTCTAGTGTTTTATAAAAATAATATGAATGGACTGTTGAGGATTCCTATTAATTAAAATTGTTTTAACCAAATAATCATTGAAATTATATATGATACTCTTGGATACATTTTTTCATTACCAATTTAAAATGTTATGTAGGTTATAAGTGGTATATTTAAAATCTATTTATCACTATATTAGGGTTATATATATGGAATATTGTTATTCATCCCACTAGTGGTTTCATGTGTCTTGATATATGTCATGGAAATCATTTAGAAGGGGTCATGAATATGTTTCCTCATTTATGAAGCTATGATACATCAATTTTGATCTTTTAGTGACAATATTTGGGCATAAGCTATCATAGAATTATTTTAGTGGTGACATTTATAAGGTCTATACATATCACATATGTTTAGAATATGACATGCTTATGAATGATATGACTTTATCACAATGAATATTTTTATAATCTCATAATTACTATAGATACATGATTATATATTCAGCATATTAGGGTTATGTGGTAGTTGATGGTGGTGTACAATTTTATATATTAATTTTTCTTATAAAGCATTTAGTATAATTTTTTTATTTTAAAAATTAAATACCACTTTTTTATATTTTAAAATAATCACTTTATTTAGATTCATTATTTTTATAATTCATTAAAATTTGTTTCTTAATGGGTTAAGATAGTAAAATTATAATTTCCGGAAAAAAATATCCTCCCAGGACTAAAAATGAAAAAATAATGCATTTATTATATACAATTTATAATATAAGAAATGGTCAAATCAATTATAACCAAAATAGGATTTATATATTACCAGTAGTTGTAATATTTCATTGGTGAATTATTAACATAAAAAATTTAGAGTTAGGATATCACACTTTTCATAATATTTTTTAATGATTTCTTCTATAAAATCAAATTATTATTTATTAATCCTCATTATCATTTTTGATATTTTTGGGTATAGAAAATTGAAATATTATCAATAACATAAATGTGGTATGATGTTGAGTGGAAAAAATAAATTAAAATCCATTCTATTATAGCATGAATAATATTAATATATAAAATTTGGATATATTGATTAAATCGATGTGAAGAATATTAATATCAATCAAAAATAATGACAAATTATTTTACTTTTTGGAGTCTTAAGAAAATTATAAGATTCATGGTGATTTTGTTCATTACAATATGGATCTTTTTTATGATTAATAAGTTAATTATTTTGAAGAAGTATGAATCATGGCATATTAATGAACAATATATTAGAAAATTTACTATTAAATAGACTATGAAATCCCAAAAATATTTTACAATAATATAAAATTTATATCATAAAATCTTATTCAAGGAGAATATATAAAATTTAAGTCAAAATTTAATGATTTGGAAACCAGAAACATAATTTTTACTAATTTTAATTTGAATAATGATATAACTGATATTTTTACTACTTTCTAGACCATTCAACCCATAAAAATTATGATATGAGGATTTAATTACGATATAAAGGTGTATAATGAAAAACATATAGTGAAGTATCATCTATGAATCTCAGTAAAGTGTAATTACTAGAGTTTCATAATAATTTTCCAACATGCATATATTTTAATTATTTGAGAGATAGAATAATAGATAAAAATGTATAAATTTTGGGATTTTCTTAAAGAGAATTGATGAGTGGACCTCAGCTAGGGAAAACCTATATATTAGCATTTTATGGTTGAATTTTAATAATATGAATTGGATATTTATTATATATTCCCATTTACATAAGTATTTTCTATATTCATACAACCATTTACTCACTATTGATTAATTTTAGTTCATTAATGTGAGGGAATTCACTGAATGGATGGTTAATTAAGGGTAAAGTGATGGTATTTTAATTCTAAGTACTAATTTTTCTTGTGGATTAATTAATTTAATTTATTAACTTCTATTATTACTAATCATACCATTCCATATGAATTAATGGAGAGAAGTAACACATTAGATATTAAATCCAAGGTCATAGTTGTGGATTATGGATATTAGCATATAATTGACACTTCATTTTCAAATGATATTAGAATATAATTCATCTAAAATAATGATCTAACATGACATTATAATAAAAAGAAATAGTAAGGATTGTAGTGATTGAAATTAATAAAATGGAAATTAATTAACATATAATATATTAAAAATAAAAATGATAACAGTTAAATTTTAAAAATAAAAGAATTGTATAATATTTATTATTGAACCAGTGCACTGGAGATTATTTAATATTTCTTCATTTAATAGATGTAATTTTTTTCAATAACTTTCATATGGATTTAAATTTTCATTTTATTTCAAAAAATTTATATGTCAACGATAAATAATTTTCAAGAACTATTATTTTTGATGATATACAAATTTTAGTGGCATGGACTAAAAATAATATTATGTATTATATTTTAGAAATTTCATTAATGTTTTTGAGAGAATATTATTCAAATAATTTTCTATTGACATTTATAATTGATAAAACACAAGGGGATTGAATATTTAAAAAAAATAGGTATATGAAAAAACATTATAGAAGAATAATTTTATCCAATACATTGTTTCGTTGATTCCATAATATATCATTTTTTATAATGGTAATTTTTACATCTATAGATGGGATTTTTTTATTAAGGTCCTATGAAAATGAGATAACCACTATGAAATTATTAAATAATGTTGATAATTTTTATTCATAATTATTCAATCCAATAATTGAGATATACTTATATATATTAACAATCTATAATTGATAATTGGGTCTTCTATGTAGTAATTTATTACAAATTACAAATGTTCATTAATTCTGTCAAATGAGTGAACTATTAATTAGAGAATATGGACTAAAAACATTAATAAATTGATATAATATTACTTGAATTGTGAGATATATTTAAATAAAAAAAATTTATTTAAATTTGAATTTACTATATATGTTGAAAAAGATTTGGCCATTCAATGGAATGAAATTTGAATATCCGCATAGAAAAATATCTATTTTTATAGATAAGTGGTACATTCATAAGAAATATGATTTTATGATGATATAAAATTGGGTTCCTTCTATCATTAAATGAATCATAGGAAAAATAACTGTTTAAAATAATTTCATGATGGTTTTATCACTATATTAGATTATACATCTATTGAATTAAAATAGTCATATTTTCCAACATAGAAAAATGTTTAACCATTGAAATGATTCACATAACAATTGAAAAGAGTACTAAGAATACAATATTGAGGTTTAGGATTTGTTAAAATTTATTATGGTGACGTATACACTTCATTGTCTAATTCTCTGGATTTTATTATGAATCATCTACAATGGTTTGATAATATTTTATATTTGTTTTTAGTTTAAGTAAATATATGTGTTATACTTTTGAATTAGACACTAGATACTGGATAAGAAATATTAGATTAATTATTGGGTGTCACAGTTTTTTTGTAGTGATAATGTTTTCATAAAAAAATATGGTATTCAGAAAGTCGAATAAAATAAAATGTATTTATCTTAGGTGGAATAAAATATTCTGAAAAGGCGGAAATTTTATCAATTAAAAGTTAATATATAATTTCATAAGAACAATAACTCTTTAATGGAATATTTTTATTGTTCCACATTTTTTTGTGGGAGTGTGGATAAAATATCATTCAATATATGTTTTTAATATATAACTAGTCTGAAATAAAATTTCAAATTCCTTTTGGATGATTATTTAAACACATAGTTGATGTAGAAAGTAGTTTTTAAAGAAACTAACTATACTCAAGGAATTATTTTCTTTTCATAATTACAAATGGGTCCAACATCCATCAGTCAACAATAAAACAATCTTGAGATAATACATTATGCAATAAATTTATAAAAAAACATACCAATTTCAATATTCAAATTAATAGTCTTAACTGTCATTCAATAGATGTATGGAACAAATATATAAAGCAAAATAATTATAACAATGATAATTTTTTAATAAATTAAAAATCAAAACACATTTATTATAAATAACCAAATACATATTTAGAATGTTAATAAAAACATGAGAGGGATTTCTGAAAACGTTTTTGTGATCTTACTCAGTAGTTCACTTAGTAATATATGACTTCAACTTGAAGTGGTAAGGGATGTAAAATAATTGATGTAAAGTAATATAACTGAAAAATAAACCCATATGGTGTGACATTTTGAGAAAGATAAAGTGTATGAGGAATCATAAATTAAAAATTAATAACCCAAAAAATGTTAATAATGAATTAGAATCAAAAGTGAAAGTATATTCTATGGGTTTATTAAACCCTCTATAATTGAAATATTAAATTAAATGTTTTTATCTTCCAGGGAGAATGTTCCATGGAAGGATAAAATAATAAAATAAATTCTTAATATATTCTTTCACGTGTATGGAAATAAATATCCTATTCACTGTGTAAATTAAATAAATTTCATCATATTCTAAATTTATCAAGAATAATATATTCAATATTAATATGTTATAAGAAATTGTTTTTATATTAAAATAGTTCTCTATTAAAGTTCATAGGATGAATCAATATAGAAATAACAATCATTAAATATTTTCAATTTCATGTACAATAATATCAAGAAAAAATAAAAACATGTTATCATATGTTTCCCTTAAACTATGGTTGAGATTAGTTATAAGAACAAAATTCAGTCGAATGTTTCTATCACTTATTTAGAAATAAAAAATGATTAATGTAAATGTTAAAGTGTATTTGCATAACATATTTTCATTTGGATGTTATGACAGATATTTCAATGAATCTATATCCAAGTAAGGGATTGAAAATGTTCATCAATATGTTTGAATAATTTCCAGGATGAAGAATCAAAATGTTGGTGATTTTAATTAATTTTTGAATATTGAATTGTTTATTTGTATTACTAAAATTTAATAAAATGAATGCATAAAACATAAGAATGAAAATAAAATATAATTAAAATTTATTCCTGAATTATATAAATGATATAAAATCAATAATGGGAAAGACAAAAAAATAACTTATAATAAATATTATCAAGTATTTATGTCGTTCTACCACTCTATCACATAAAAAAATAGTCTACTATGTCCAGTTATTAACATTAAATAGAATCCTTCTGGTGTAGAAAAATTACTACATATTGTATAATTTTTATATCTTTTTTCATTAATGTTTTTTACACAAATTTAAATTTATTTTTTATGTTTTAAAATTGTTAAAAAATGCCTCAAAATCTATACCAAACCCATATAAATAATCCATATAATAAATAAACTGTCTATAGAATGTGTTATAGAAGTTTTAAATTAGTTAACATATAAATGGAAATTTTTTTAGAGAACATAAATTTCATTGTGTAGTGGATTGAATTGCATTGTAGTATAATCCACTCTAAATTCATAAAAATATGGTGATTACCCTTAAACTCCATATCATAAAATAAACTATTTTGAGGTTGATAATTAAATTTTGAATAATTTTATATTGTTTAATAACACTATAATATGTTAGTAATCATGACCAAATACACTAAATTAAACAATGCGGGAAACATAAAACACATCATGTGTACCTCCCAATCAACGTTGGATTACAAAAACACTAGTTGAAGAGAAATTTATTGATAGAAAATTCATTTTGCAAATGGAAATAGGTAATATGAAAAGATATATGACACATAAATTTGGTATTGAACCTTGGTATCATAAGAAATTTACCACAAAATATATAGTATTTAATAAGTTATAAATGTTTATAAAATCACAAAGAGTCTCCGTAGATAACGCACTATATAAAAATGCATATATACTCCTTCCAAGTCAAAAAACATCAACAAATTCAACAATAAAGTTATAGTTAAATAAAGAAATTTATTCACATAACCACATTTTCAATAATGGATTGAAGGTCTAAAAATGAAAGACTTCCCTGAGGAAACACTCGTGGAAATAATATTGTATATTTTATAAATATATACTCCACATGCAATATATAATATTAAAAAAACATCACCCATACTCAAATCACACTGTAGTGTTAATCTCCAATCTAATGTTCCTTAACCATAAAATGACTACATAAAATATTGTTTTTAAACATCCAAAATGGTCATGAGCAGGGTGTTAGAAGAATAACATAGTTTGTGGTTTCCACCAAAAACCTACATAACTACAAAAAATACTAGAAAATTGATAAGAAAAATTTAATGAATTACATTTTTACAAAATAAAAGAAAGTATTTTACATAAATTATAATGTTTAGTTGTTATTAAATTAAATCACTTACTGGAAAGATCCATTACTATTCACACCATTTTCCAGATAGCTTAGTTTTTATATTTGTTTCTAGGTAGTAGAATTATATATCTCTTCCCATCTATGTATTACCATATATAATAATTTGGATATATTCCCAATCCAAATAAAATGGGAGTGGTTTCACAACAATTATATTGAATCCCATAAAATTGGTATAGGGGAATGTGTATTCAATGTTAGATGATACATGTCCATCTCCTTACTATGATACATATTTGGTCATTCTATTATAACAGATATATATATTAATTGTATACCGTTTATAATCAACATAAATAATGACATGGTTCATGTAAAAAAGAATTTAGTATCTTAAAAAGTGATTCATGCTTATAGTATTATAAATATTTAACGGAATAAATACAAAACATTATATAATCAATATTTCAAGAAATATTAATAACTATTATTTAAATCAAATTCCCCCCAAATTTAATACAACTGGCATAATAAAATAAGAAATTATTACACAAAAGGATACATATAAACATGTTTTATTTTAAAATAATTCTCAACAGGGATATAGAAATATATTAATTCTAAATATTGAAATCATTTATTAAAAATAATTATCATAAAAATATATTAACATTAGGTTATATTGATTCTAAAGATTCTCTTATAGATTATGTTACTGAATATTGGTACAACTGAAAAAAATATAAATAGTATGTACTTTTTTTTCTGGGAAGAAGTATTATGAGAGGATAAATTAAATACACCATCATTTAAAATTTATTAGATGGCCTTCCTTCAATAAAATAAATGGGAAAAAATCCATGTAACCAAATGGACTGATTTTCCTTAGGTCTACCTAGACTAAGCCCCAAAAATATCTTATAATAAGTTACCAAATTTGTTTGTGGGATTTAAAACCACATAGAATATTACAGGATAGATTATTCCATATTAAATGAATATAAAACATGAAGAAGAGGGGTTAGAGTCATATAACACCTTACCTGGATGAAATTTAGACATTTTTACCAAAAGGGATTTCCTTGTTTAATGGTTGAAAAACAATTTAAATGTGATGAGATAAATATTAATGTTAGATTAAGAGACACTATGAAAATGTGAAATGATTGGAGATATAAATAATCCATTTATATTATCTTTATATTATATATCAAAATGACTAAAATTATATTATTTATAAAACAATTCTTATAAAACTACCATATCCACTAAAAAACTATTATGTACCTCTTGGTCCTCAAAATACCACATCAACCCTATTACCCACACTAGGTACCAAGTCCAAGACCATCATGTAATCAATTGTCATCTTAGACCTTTGGCCCTTCCTTCTACCTTTGATAATCCTATGAACTCCTACTACCTCTTGGAAATTGAAATTTACTCATAATCATGTATCTTATAAGAGTATATAAAATAGAAACTATACCAAAATGTTATATTTACTATTTATTCTCAACAACCATTATTATTTTCCCCAAGAATCATGAAACACCTTCTTGAGGGAATAAATCCTTCAATTAGCTATTCATCTTACCATCCCACTACGATGTATAATATTTATATATTACAAACATCCATAAATCCCAAATAAATCAGTATGTATTTCCATAGAACAGTTTATAACTATGATCAATGGTATATCTGGGAATCTACAAACAATGTTCATCCAGTACTAGCTCAAAATCATCAAACTGGATCACAAAGGAAGGATCAAAAATATTTTTGTGTAATTATTTAATGGGAAATTTTCTATTAATGAGATTGAATTTTATTTCTAATTCTCAATGATAAGATAAATCATGTACCATTATAAATAATTAAATGGGCCCCACTTATCATGAGGTTAACTTCTATTATTATCCCATTCATTGGTGACTAATTTTTTTTTGCAACAAAAAGGAATACCATAGCATCTCATTTAAATTATTAGCATCACCATCAATGTATGAAATATAAAATTCTTCATATCTTGGCCATTTAATGACATTATATATTTAGTTACATTGGATCTATCAATTCTTATAAATGTTTTATTAAAATAATATTGATGTTCCCAGTCAGGATCCAACTATCACAGAGAGGGGTAGGGGTGAATCAGTGATATCTTTTTCTTTTTATGTTTGCTACTTTTTAAAAGAACCTTCACCTCATGTTAAAGAGTTTCTTCCCTACATAACACACACAACCACGGGAAGACAAGATTTACAAGTTTCACTACTCAAAAATATTATCTACATTCTTGGTATGGTACGAAAACAATCCAGTGCAATACAATCCACTAGAAAAAAATCATTTCATGTGGAATACAATGAGTAGGATATACCCTTACACTCGTGTACCACATTGAAAACAAACCAATAGTGAGTGTGCACCTTCTTAGCACAAATAGGGTAATATATTGATTCTGTGATTCTTAATCAACTTTCTGAAATCATGTATTTCAAAACAATTCTTCACTTTCCTACCCAGAAGCTGGTAAGAACCTCCTGGTGCAGACAGCTTGCATGCCACTCCCTACTTTCGCGCCTCCCTTCTTGCACACCACCTGCTTGCACACCTACTCAATACTTGTGTGCCACCATTGATCACAACTCATAACATGTGGGACACCTTTGGCTTATACACATGCCACTTCATAGAAGCACCTCCCTGTGTTCGTGCATCTTGAAACTTGCACGGAAAAACATGTGTGGAAAAACATATGCATAAAAACTTGTTCGACACCCTTCTCATGCGCCTTATAAATAACCCTCATCCTGCGCTCCACTTCAGCTTGCACGCCGCCCTCTTCTACTTGCGCGATCAGAGAACCCTCTACTACTTGCATTCTCAGATCTCAAATTTTATCTTAGGTGTTGAGCATTAAAAAATGAAGAGTCTAGTCATCTATTTATATGCATTATAGAGACTTACGCGCCACATATACTTGTGTGTCGTTTCTATGTGCACGCTACTCCATCACTTGTCTGCCACTCCATCACTTGCAGGACCTTCCATCACTAGCGCGGTACTTGCTTTCCTTTTTCATATTTTGATAAGATGATGTTGGAATTTAGCATTCATGCAACATACACTGGTGCGCCACTTATACTTGTGATCCACACTTGCGTGTTACTTATACTTGCGCACCACACTTGTGCGCCACTTATACTTGCGCACCACACATGTGCGCCACTTATACTTGCACTCAACACTTGCGCGCCACTTATACTTATGTGCCAAAATTGTGCGTCAATCATTAACTTGCGTGTCATTTTATTTCCTTTTTCATGTTTTGATGTGATGATCCAGAAATATGACTTGCATGAGATATATACTTGTGTGCTAATACTTGTGCGAAAATACTTTCATTCCACTCTTGACCTGCTCACCACTTTATTTCCATTTCCAAAAACACTTATTTACTCTCTCTATCCTTCATAAGGATTTCACCACAAGTTCTATAAACTTTATGATATTTGTGAAATAAAAATCAGCAAAGAATCTTTATAGTTTCCATGTCATTTACAGGGTGAATTGATTTATCTTCTTTGACAAAAAAAGGAAACACTCTACAAATGATAACTCTTCTAACTTATTTATCCATCCATCTTGGTCCCAACAATCTCCCTATTTGGATTATGTTGTCAACCAAGATTCATAAATTACTGACGATTTTAACCTTATGAAATAGATTACTTATCAACAACTCTAATCCTATGTGAGTTAACTCATTGCAAGAAACATGAATTATTGACAGCCAATACCATGATGTCAAAAAGCAGTGACTATAAAATCTCATGATCATATCTTCTCAGCATTCTTCAGAACATCCTTCAGTCTTCTACTTTAACATTCTTCACTTATTCAAAATTCCTGGAATATATAAATAAACGGTTTCCTAAAACCATTCCAACAATCAGTTAGAATAGTTCATGCACATACGTGCTGGATTAACAGGTTACCCACAACTCCCCTTTTTTGAATGCATCTATAAGGATATATTTATGAAACAATTCTCCCCATTGACAACACTATCCAATGTCAAGATGATAATGGGGATAGAAATATGTACCTTAACCTTGATGAGAAGGAGGTTGGACACCCATGTTCGACCTCAATTTTGAAAATTGTTCTTTCGGTAAAGGTTTATTGAATATATCAACATCTTGATCAGATGTAAGAACATACTCTAGCATTAATTCATTCATCTCTAATTTCTCTTTGATGAAGTGGTACTTTATATCAATGTTTTCTGAAGGAGAATGTTGTACCAGTTTTATTGTAAGATTGATTGCACTCTAATTATCACAACCCAAGAGAAATGGTAGCTTTACATCAACAAGTAGATCTTCTATCTGCGTCTTCATCCACATTAGTTGAGTTGCATATTGAGTAGCAGCAACATACTCAGTTTCAGCTGTGCTTAGTGTAACTAAATTATGTTTCATGGTATGCCAACAAACGCAAGATTTCCCTAGAAAGAAAACTCCACCAGATGTGGATCTATGATTGTCAATATTTCCTGCCCAATCAGTATCAGAATACCCGAATAGATCAATATTTCATGAGCTATCATACCTGATTCAAAAATTTGTTGTTCCTTTGATGTAACCGAGAATTATTTTCCCAGAAATCAAATGTGATTCTTTAGGATCACTCTGAATTCTTGCACATAGAGTGACAACATAGATGATGTCGGGTCTTCAGGCTGTCAAATACAACATACATCCAATCAGCTTTAGAAACTCTTTTTGATCAACATCCTTGCCTTATTCATCATTATGCAACATGGTTCCCAATTAAATTGGTGTGGAAACTAGTTTCGAATTTTCCATTGCAAACTTCTTCAAAAGTTCCTTCGCATACTTTTCTTGAGATAAAAAAACGTGATTCGTCTTCTATGAAATTTGTAGCCCAAGAAAGTAGTTCATTTCTCCCAGCAAGGACATCTCAAATAACTTCTTCATCTCCTCAGCAAATTGTTCACAAGATCATTCTTCATTTCCAGCAAATATAATATCATCGACATAAAAAATAATGATCAGTGAAAACTCCTGACATTCATTGATGTAGAGATTTCTGTCAACTCTCCTTTTCTTAAAGTTCATCTTCTTTAACCAAGTATCTAATTTAGAATACCATGCTCTCGGAGCCTGTTTTATCCCATAAAAGCCTTCTTTAACCTGCACACAGAACATTCATCCTTTCCAATAACAAATACACATGGTTGATCAATGTAAACCTCCTCGTCAAGGCCACCATTCAGGAATGCAGATTTTACATCAATATGAATGATTTTGTAACCTCATTGTCCAGAAATATCAAGAAAAATTCTCATTATTTCTAATCATTCCACCGGTGAAAAGGTTTCATTAAAATAAATGCCTTCAATTTGTGAATACCCCTTGAAATCCAATCTTTAGTTTTTTTATTACATTACCTTATTCATTCATCATGTTCCGGAAAACCCACTTTTTACCAAGAATGTTCTTATTATCTAGCTTGGGTATAAGTTCCCAAGTATCATTCTTATCTATCTGATCAAGCTCTTCTTTCATTGCATGACCCCATTATGGATGCTCAAATGCTTCATTTACATCATTCGGTTCAACATTCTAATAAAGAGAACCATGTGATATAGAATTTATTGTTCTTCTTGTTTGAACCCTCTAATGTTTATCTCCAATAATATTCGGAGCCGCCACTTGTTTCCTCATACTAGGATGAGTTGTTTGAACTTCATCCTCAACAATCGATGTTTCTGAGTTGGATTCATCATCACCGGTAAGATAAACACAGTCTGTAGCATTATCAGAATCATTCATAACATTTTCTCTATCATACTCAACTTCCACATCAACATATTACTGCTTTTCTTTATCAACATTTTCAACAACTTATACATCTTAAGAATCAATAATTTTTCATGTTTCTTTGTTGAGACATCTATATCATATTCCTTCTGGAGCGTAGCCCTAAAAAATTAAATCATATCCTCTTTGATCAAACATTCCATGCTTTCCGCCTTTCTTCTTTATAATTCATGTACTCCAAAATTCTATTAAATGTTTCAGACTTGAAGTTTTTCCATAGAACAATTCGTATGGATTCATATCGGAGTTTGGCCTATATAAGAATCAGTTCTGATTATAAACATCAATTCTCATGGCTTGCCCCCAATAATAATGAAAAAGACCATGTTCAAGTAACATAGTTCTCCCCATTTTCACAAGACATCGATTCTTTCTTTCAGCAACCAAATTTTATTGAGGTGTGTATGGTGAAATTAACTCATGCTGAATTCCATGTTTCTCAAGGTAACTTTCAAACTCTTAATTTTTATACTCATCACCGTTATCAGTTCTCAACTTCTTCACTGAATACCCACATTCCTTTTCTTCTATCCTCCTGAAACTCTTAATCATTTTTAGAGCATCTAATTTATGTCTCATGTACATAACATAAGTAATGCGAGTAAAGTAATCAGTGAAAGTAATGAAGTACTTATATCCATTTGTTGTTTGATTTCTCATTGGTCCACATATATCGGAATGTATAAGTTCCAAGGGTTTTTCTGAATGAATTTCAACTCTCTTATGAAAAGACTTTGCAATCTTCCATTTTTCACAGATAGTACCACCGCAATCTCTTCATCTTGATATGTCATGCATATCTCGGATATAATCTCACATTGATAACTGACACATGATTCTATGACACATATGTCCCAGCCTTTTATGCCATAACTTATTTTCATCCACCATTCCCATGTAACAATAATTTTTTACTTCACCAACATGGAACAAGTTTCCTTTTTCACGTTTGCCACTTGTAACTATATTTCCATCACTTTCACATTTCACAAAAAACCCATCATTTTTTAATGTAACTTTGTTCCATTATCATAGTGTTATGAAACACTCAGAAGATTATGTTTCAACCCATCAACATATAAAGTTTTCTTAGATTTCATTTTTTCTTTCCTAATGATGGCTGATCCAACACCTTTGATTCTCAAAGATTCATCATTTCCAAATGTAACAGTTCTTTCTTTGAAGTCTTTCACATTCTTCGGAAACATTAAGTATCCTGTCATATGAGAAGAACACCCAATATCAAGAATCCATGGACATTATCCTTCTGTTTCTTTCAAAGAAGTTTCGACAATAAGAGATTTTTGTTCTCCCTTTTCCTTCACTTTCTGTTGTGTTTCCTCCAATTTCTTAGCCAGGTTAATGTGTTCTGGCCAGAAAACCATGCACTCATTTTTTTCGGACTTATCAGACATATACCTTTTATCTTTTAAAAACTCTGGCTTTTGGGAATGATTTAGAATCTTTTGTTGCTCTAGTAACACACTAAGACAACCCGTGGAAAGATGTCTAGGTCGATCACATCGTTCACAAATAGTTTCTAGTGGTTTGAACCAATTCTCAACATTCACACCTGTCTTCTTAGATATCTTCTAAAATTTATTTAGAGACATTCTATTTTAAATGATTGACTCCTTATAAATAATTGTCTTTAAAAACTTGTGGAATATTTTTAATTATGTTGGTTGAACCAAAAAATATTTTCCATGTGTCTGAATCCACCACAATACCTGCAATAACCATAGAAAGAATATTTTCCTCTAAAACTTCTATACTAACCAGATTTGTGAACACGTTTCTCAACAACATTCTTAATATAACTATGTTGACTATAAACAATGATGTATTCATTTGTACCTCCCTTTATCATTTTATATTTAACATCACCAGAAGTATTATAAGTATTTCTTGACTTGTGATTTTTATGCACTTCAGATTTTTCATCATTGCAGACTATGACCATATACATGGTCTTTCTAACCTTGTTCTTATCAGAACCAGTTATGTCTTTCATTTCTACCTTTGAAGGTAAATTTTTTGGCTCCATTTTTGGTTTATTATCATTGGTACATTCACCAACTTCTGAGATAGAATTTTTGAAACTGATATTCATTTATTTAGATTTATAAAGTTTCTGTTGGAAATGATTCAACTCTTCTTCTTTTGCCTTAATATTTACTTCAAGATGATCATTACGATTCATTGTATTTTCAAGATAATTTTTCAGATCATCAATATCTTTTTCCATATTGATATTCTCATCAGTAAAACCATCTTGATTTTTTAATGTGATATTTTCATTTATCAGCTTTTTTTCCTTATCAAGCCTTCTGATCATTCTCATGCATTCTTTCATCCCTTCTTTTAGATGATAGTCAAGTTGAGTTTCTACTTCTTCTGAACTATTTCTCTCTTACTCTTCATTATTTACTACAGCAATAAAGTTATTCTATCATAATTTTTCAGAAAATAATTTCTCAAATTCATCTTCGTTATCTTATTCATCTTTATCTTTAGAAAAATAGCTTCTTCTTTTTGATTTGAAGAACTTTTTATCCTTCCCCATTGAAAAATATGTATCTTTGTCAGCTTGTTTCTTCCACAACCTACTTGGCCATCTTTTATCTGCATCACTGTCTTCTTATTTATTCTATTGGGGGAAGTTAGCCACAAAGTGACCAATATCTCCACACTCAAAACAATTCAAAGGATGGTTTCCCATGTATTTCCATGTACCTCTTTTCACATTCTTAGAAAACAAGGATAAAATTTCATCAAAAATTTTACGTCCCTAATATTCAGAATCAGTTTCACCAGCATCATCTTCTATAAGAGTCATATTTTACTTCTCTCTCTTTGTCGAAATGAATGACATTTCTCTATCATCTTTTGTTTTTTCCTTCATAGTATTCTCTCTTACCATCTCATTAGTAATGACAGTGCTATACAAATCATCCAGAGATAATTTTTTAGGGACTCTATCTTCTAATGAAGACACTTTAGCATAAAACTTGTCAGGAAGAATTCTCAAGATATTTTTGAAAACATTAGAATCCTCAAATATATCACTAAGAAATCTGATTGTACTAACAATATCATTTATCCTTGTATAGAAATCCCCAACAGATTCGGATTCTACCTTTTTGAAATCTTCATACTTCAGTCTCCATATTTGTTGTTTAGCCTTCTTCACATTTTTATTTCTTTTATAGATGTTCTTCAGTTTGTCCCAGATTCCATTGGCTATAGAAACACCATTCAATCTTAAAAATTCACACTCAAAATAGATGAGAGTAATGCATTTTTATCTCATCCATCATTATAAAGGTTTTTCTTATCGACAAGAGTAAGAGGAACCATATCATCAATAGTAGGAAATCCATTTGTTGTAGTTTCAAGAACATTATATCCAATAGACATAAGATAATGAATCATTTTTTCCTTTCAGAAGTGATTGTTCTTTCCATCAAAAATTGAAATCTCTTGACTGTTGATGCAATTTAGATTCTCCATGACAACTTTTAATCAACCACTTCAGCAATGATTTAATGAAGGGAACCTAGCTCTAATACCGATAGATGTTCCCAGTCAGGATCCAAGTATCACTGAGAGGGGGAGGGGGTGAATCAGTGATATATTTTTCTTTTTATGTTTCATTCTTTTTTAAATAACTTTCTCCTCCTATTAAAGAGTTTATTACCTGCTGAACACACACAACCACATGAACATAAGATTTACAAGGTTCAATACTCAAAAAGAGTAGCTACGTACTTGTAATGGTATGGACACAATTCAGTACCACACAATACACTAGAAAACTATCCTTTGATGTGGAATACAATGAGTAGGATATACACTTTTACTTATGTAGCACTTTGAAAACAATCCCATAGTGTGTGTGCGCTCTCTTAGCACAAATATTGTAATGTAATTATTATGTTCTTCTTAATAGACTTTCAAAAATCAAATCATTCAAAACAATTCTTCACTTTCCTACCTTGAAGCTGGTAAGATCCTCCTAGGGCAGACAGCTTATGTGCCACTCCCTGCTTGTGTGCCTCCCTACTTGCGCCCCACCTGCTTGCGCACCTACTCAATACTTGCCTACCACTATTGAGAATAGATCATAACTTGTAGCCCACCTTTGACTTATACAGATACCACATCTTGAAAGCACATCCCTACTTGCACGCCTCTGGCAACATGCGTGGAAAACATGTGCAGAAAACTTGCATGGAAAAATCTGTGCGGAAAAACATGTATGGAACCCTACTTGCACACCATATAAATCACCCTCAGCTTATGACCCACTTCATCTTCCACACCGCCATCTGCTACTTGCGCGATCAAAGCACCATCTACTTCATACACGCTCAGAGCTCAAATTTTCTCTTAAGTATTGAGCATTAAAAAAATGAGTAGTCTAGTATTCTATTTATTGGAATTTTGGAGACATGTGCCCCACATATACGTGTTTTTCATTCCAACTTGTGCACCGCTCCATCACTTGTGTGCCTCTCAGTCACTTGCATGCCCTACCATCACTAGCGCAACACATTCTTTCCTTTGTAATATTTTGATAGGATGATGTTGGAATATGAGTTGCGTGCAACATACAATTGTGTGCCACTTATACTTGTGCGACACACTTGCGCACCACTTATACTTGCTCCCCACACTTGCATGCCACTTATACTTACGCTCCACACTCGCGCACCACTTATACTTGTGCGCCACACTTGCACGCCAATCTTTAACTTGCATGTCATTTTATTTCCTTCGTCAAATTTTGATGTGATGATTCGGAAATATGACTGTTGTGCCATAAATACTGGTAAGCCAATACTTGTGCGCCAATACTTGCACTCCACTCTTGACTTGCGTGCCACATTCTTTTCGTTACCAAAATAACTTATTTACTCTCTCTATCCTTCATAAGGATAACATCACAAGTTCTCCAAACATTATGATATTTGTGAAATACATATCAGTAAAGCATCGTTATAGTTTCCAAGTCCTTCACTAAGTGAATTGATTTAGCTTCTTTGATAAAAAAGACAACACTATGTAAAGGCTAACTCTTCAAACGTAGTTCTCTATTCATCATGGTCCTAAAAAATTATAGGATTAAATTTTATTTTTTTTCATTACAATGAATAATGAAATATCCTCCCATAAAATTTATCATCATTTCTCATCTGAATAGATGAATAATGGTTGTTATTATAGGATATGTAAATAAGTATAGGTTTGTTGAATATCCCATTAAAATATTAAAAAACCACCTGAATATATTTAAAAATGGTTTATCAATTTTTATCTCAACTGTGTCATGGCTTATATAGAATTATCTTGAAATTAAGAGCCCTATAACCCTCAACGACATTTGTATAACTACTGGTGAAGAGTTTAGATAAAATTTATTTTGAAGGAATGATATGAATTGTTTTCAACTGATATTCATTCATGTATTTTGTGAACGATCATATTTTTCTAGGATACATTGTCATATATTTTATTAAATATATTTATAGTTGAGTGGAGATGAATATTAATAAGTCAATTTATGTTTTACTATACATAATGAAGTCGCTCTGGGAATAGAGATGATAAATTTATAGAATTATTGACATAAAATTCCATAAAAAAGATGATATCAATTGAGATAATGTGGTGTATTAAGATACTATTATGTAGTAAAAACTTTATCTGAGGACCGAATGTTCACATTGTAACTTGTTGGTTATGTTTCAATAAGTCATAAAGAATCCTGATTTAATCTTATATATTTCAGTTGTATCACAGGAATATTCTGATGAGGGTTTTGTTTCTCTCTATTTTGAAAACATTAAAAATGAATCTACGTGGTCTTTTAAATTATTGGTTTTAATAGCCATAATATTTTGGTATAAAAGTGTACTAAATTTTTGTGTGTACAACATTCCATACCGAGCTCAAACAAAAAATTATAAAATATTATTCAAATATGACTAATATAACCTATTTATTGTACTATAAACATGAAATTGATTAAAATCATTTTATATATTTATTATCATAAATAATTTATTATATTAAGGACTAGAAATGAAAAAATAAATGTAAAATATAATAATATGTTATCAAAGGCGCTATTTCATTGAAAAATGATTTTTATGTGTAACGATTTTTTATCAAAATGAAACAAGTTGATCACAATAAATAAATAAATTTATTGAAATGAAGAGATTAAATATTTAATAAAAAATAATTTTTCCTATAATATTGGATACTAGATATTTAATTAATATTAATTCATTCTGTAATTAAAAATAAATTTCATAAAAAATGTTTTTTACTGCAGTTTCTTTGAAGAAACTGTTATTATTTTGGAAATTTAAAAAAATAATGGAAAAAATCATTTTCAAAACATATTCTCAAAATAATATTCACATAAAATTTTGGTTTTGTTCTAAATATGTTTATTTTTTGATGAAAACTAAAAACTACTAATTTACCAAAAAATAACATTTATTTACATATATGAATAGTAATATAAATTTTAAATTTTGATTCAGAATTATTTTAAGTTTTCATAATATTAATTTATATAAAATAAACGAAATTAATTTCATTAAAATAAATATTATATAATATTGTTGTATAAAATTATTTTTACATTTGAAATATATTATTTTATATAAAAAATCATTTCTTTTGGAACTATTATATTAAAATTAATTTTTACCAAATATGGAAATTAAATCAATAGAAATATATTCTAAATATTGAATCATCATATTGAATTTATTTTACATAGACTATTTTTTCAATAATTAATAGTAACCATTATAAAATATTATTATTATTCTAATGGGTAAAATGGCTTAGTCAATGTTGAAACTCTGGGATAAGGTCTAAATATCATCCCAAATCATGAAATTATATTATTAGATGTGTAAATTATAACTATATTCATCAAATATTTTAATATTTGATATTTATTACATGTGTCATTCATTATATCCATTATATTATCTTATGTAGAGAATTACTACATGATGAAACTCACATTATTTAAATGTATATGGTTTCATTGAGTTAAAATTAATTTATGAAATTCAATAATTTTTATTTAATATATTAAAAAATACATTTTCATTTCATTGTAATATATTTGTTTCCATATTTATCCTAATAGATTATGCAACACTAATGCAATGCTTTTGAACATAATAAAAAAATTTTATTTTATTTTTAAATCATTTATAGTTTGTTTTTTGTATAAATCATAGTAATCATAAAAAATATTAAACCAAATAATATATTAGCAATGATTAATGATATTTTATTTGTATTCCATTATTATTATTATTATTATTTAAATTAATGTTTTTTAAATAGACCTTAAAATTACATTAAATGATATTTAATGTTTAAATTGAATTTAAAAAATATATAAAATCAAATAATTACCATTTTTACAAATCACGTTTGGAAATTTTAGATTATATTATTAATGTATCTTGTACGTTCATCTTATAATTTTTAAAATTACACTCATTAACATTTGAGATTGAAAATTTTGTTATCAAAGATGAGAATAAATGGGATAATTGAAGGAAGAAACTGTAAGATAAGGAGAAAAATGTCACATAAATATATCATAATTTTTTTGGATGAAATTATTTTGAGACTTTAATATTTTTATTATATTATATATAACAGTATATCCAATTTACATTTGTCAGAATCATATTATATGTTTATATTTCAAGTATTTATAATATTTACACCCACCTAACATATAAAAACACAAATAATCTTATTTATACCTCACACCTCTAAAGACATTTTTATAATATAATATATATATAAATACCATAAATTTCTTACTCCACATTTCCTATAGTTTCTTTCCTTATCAAAATACAAAACATGAATGCTCAAGTATTGCACAAAATGAGGATTCACATATAATTACTATAAATATTAACTGACAATTATCTGGTTTGTTTGCTCTTACACCTTCTTCAAATTTTATATAACCATGCTCATATAATATCATCAATATATCACAGAAACTAAATGTTTGATATGTTTATTCAAATACCATAATTCATATATTTTTCTATATTATGGGAAATAATAACATTTATAGTGTGTATTTATGAACTACAGCCCCCATGAAGTAATATTCTAATTTTTTCATCATAAACTCATATATTTGGTTATAATGATGTATTAAACTAATATATGTTATATTTACTACATAATTTACATTCATTAATGATAATATATTACTTATTTCCTTAACATTATTTTTTTAGAAATGATAATGATGTTCTTCTATACGTGTGGAATACAACCAACATGATGTGATTTGATTCATTTAAATTATCTATATAAAAAGTCTATTTATAAAATTATATTTATTGTAAAAAATTATAATTAATTTAGGATAATAAATTATTATTTGAAAAAATATTATATCCTTTGATCATGGGAAACCTATCTATGTTTTTTTGGAATATGGGATAAACATCCTCAAAATGTCTAATGTAAATGTAACTTATTTATTAAATAAATACATCAATATAATAAATTCAATAAAATGAATAGTTATAATTTATTGAACATGAATATTATTGATAATAATTCAGAAAAATATTTTTTTTATTATTTAGGAGGGGAAAACATATGAAAGAAGACAAGACATTATGTAAGGGATTTCTCATCAAAAAATCCTTTTTATAAGAATTGTTCCATTTTGCACACATTCATTCTAGTTTTTGTTGTATATACATTCATTTGGATTTATTTGATGATTAATTTTCTAATATTTTTTTAAATCATTATCATGTTTTATACTTCATTTTTAATTTAATTCAAATGATACTAATGTAATAAGGTAATTTTCATTAAATATTTATTTTAAACAATTATTGTACATGTTCATGTTCCTTTAAATATTATCTATAATCTTCTAATTTATGCCTCAAAAAATAATTTATTTTAATTTAAGATTGTTTTTAATTTCTCTTCAATGGTTTGAATAATTATCCTCATAATTTATTTCATAATATTTACTTCTTATTTAATTTATATAAATAAAAAATTTAATTTACAATGTACGATAATAAGGTAGTTTCCCACGACAATTTACTTAATTATAATTATGATTTTGATACATGTTTTTGTGGTAATAAAAATTATTTTAAACTCACATTGTTTTAAAAAAAATTAAAATTATAAGGGTTTATAAATTAATGGTATATTCATTTATAATTGTATTATAAAATGGTATAATCAATTCATTAATGATTTAAAAGTGATTTTTGAATATTTTATGATGAAAGTGTCAACGAAATAAAATCATTGTTTTTAAAAAATGGTTGTTGAGTATTATAAATGATCTGGTGTGAACCTGATATATATCGTATTGATTTGTAACCATGATAAAACTCACTAATTAATTAGGTAATGATTTTACTTTTAAATTGTAAAATGTGGGGGATAACTAGTTAGGTTACTCAGATTTTATTTAATAGGATTTAGTTATTTCATAAATGGGTTTAATGTTAGGGAACACAAGTAATTAATAAGATTATCTAAGATACTAATTTTATCATGCAATAGGTTTTAAGGAAATATTAAGATTTCATGAGGCAATAAATTTTTTATAACATTTATATGTGAATGTTTTGTTTTTAATAAAATATTTTCATAATTTTATATGTTTCTATTTATGATTACATGTTATTCATATAACATTAAATGTGTTTTAATTGTTTATTTTTGAGAAAATGATGAATTTATATTATGGATATGTTTTATTTATGTGATCAATGTTTTATTATTCAAAAGTGGTAAAATATTTCATGGTTTTATATGTTTCTATTGACAAAACGTGTTTAAATTATTTTTATATCATTTTTTATTCTTAACATCATATAATGTATTCAAATGTTTTTAAATGGGGATAAGTATTAAAAAAATTATAAATTCTACCTATAGATAAATTATATTATTCATAATCTAATAATGTGTGTCATGAATGAAATAACATTTTGAACATAAATATCATATTTCTGTGGAAATATTTCCATTCTGTGTTAGTTTTCCCATATAAATTATATTTTGAATGATTCTATAAAGCATGGAACAAAAATATCATGGAAATATAGAAATGTGAAATACATGTTTTTAAAATAATATTTTTTTATCTGTTAAAGTCATAAAATATTATTATTTGTATCAATGAAATGAATTATATAAATATATAAGTTATAATGTTTCTATATAAGGAAAACTATAGACGTTATTATTATATCTGGTTTTAATAAGTCTCTATTTATTTATTAATTGATAAATTTATTTATAACCTTATATGTCATTTTGTTATATATAATTTTTAATATTTTGTATAATCAAAGTATTTGAATAGAATATGGAATGGTTAAGGATATATTAGTATTTATATTCTTCAAAAGAAGGTATTTTTTATTTAATTTATTACTTAACATTTTCTTTTGAAAATTGGGTAGAATAGGTGAAACCAAGTCAATAATGAATGTGAACGGAATGTGAGGAATCTTTAAAAGGGATATCAAACTGGATATGAGATAGAATAAAAACTATTTTGTTATTACAAATAAATTTCCATGAGTTTTATGTAATAAAATAAATCATGGTGAATTTTTTAACACATAAAATATGAGAAAATGTTTATTCAGGGAAATTCATAAGGTAATGATAAAGAAGGTTATTTGGGAAGATTGTTTTTGAGGATAATAGTTATAATGTAAGGATAATATTTTTGGTTCATAAGATCATTTATGTTTATATAATTATGTTTTATTAGGATAAATTTATATTAGAATTTGGGAAAAAAATTTATTATATAGATAACCAATAGATTTGAAACTGATTTTGTCACATACTCATTATTTAAATTTTGGAATAATTTAAATATATTTGTGGGAATAATATATGATTATTTTAAATATATATTGAAGTAAATCATTGATAAATTTCATGTAATAATATATTAATTTTTGTGGTCATTTTTTAATTCAAATTATTATTGTAAGATTAACATATTTTTCTGACATTATGACATGATAATATATTTTTGTATATTACATGAGGAGTTATTTATATTGTTTTTTTAAAAAAAATTCATGTACATATATGAATATGGTATCAAATATTTCAAATATTTTAGTTTTTTGATGGACTAGCATAATACAAATTTTTTTATTGAAATCATTAAGTTAAAATTTTGGAGTTATTGCTTAGACAGTGGAGTTAAAGGTACAATTTCTTCACTTTATGGTTTATCTATATTAGATAATATCTTATATTATTGTAACAATTGTTTCATAAATTGATATAATTATGAGAAATATTTTTTCAACCATTTGTGGATTTTTTTTAATATAAATTTTTTGTGATTATGGAATTAGAAAAACCTTATGGGTTTATGAACTAAAATATGATATATATATATATATATGAATGATTTCTTGAGGAAAATATAATGGTTGAAATTATACTCACGAAATGGAATGAAATAAAAAATGATTATTTTTTTATTTTCTATTACTTATTGGTAATGAAATTCAACAACTCATGTAAGGGAATAATTAATATGGGTAGTATAATGTGTATAACAGCACTGAACATTTAATATGAAATATAAGAAAATATTACAGTAATATGTGTCTCACTATAAATTTTTTTTGTTTTAGGGAATATTTATGAAATGATGAGTTTCTTAATCTTATAATTACCATTAGTGTTCTTTGTAAAAGGAAATTTTATCTATGGGGATTATAAGGTATTTATTTTCACTTGTTTTTATCTCGGGTTGATCATTTTAATTAAATTTAAAAATGATTCCAAACATTTGAATTTAAAATGGTATAAAATATTTATGAGGTAATTTCATTAAATAGGTACAGTGTAAGACCATGATATTTTACTTTAAAAATAATATTATATTCAATTTTTATTCGACACAAATAACTGACATTAAATGAACATTAACTAGTGACCGTGAGATCATTTATCTCATGAATAGTTAAAATATACACATCCTTATTACTACGTGTGAAGTGGTAAGAAGTCTTAATTACATATAATGTTTACTCATTATAATGACCAAAAAACAAGAAAATAAATAAATAACAACAAAAACCAAACTGATATAGTAATAAACTAAATTTAGTGGGTAACAAAGGAATTGATGCTGGGGTGCCTTGAAAAAATGTATAAAAGAGATTGTGATAATAATAAGATGATATCATGGTGATATGACTGTCATTAATTGATGACAATATTTTTTCATCATACTATAGTTTACCACAGTTGAATTAGGGTTGAGAAAAATGGTGTAAATCAATAGATCTCTCAGTTTAGTAGATCATCACAACTCTTTTATCATTCCCAAGAAAAGATCATTCGATAAGTAATATGGAATTGAAATGAAATTAATCGATAATGGAATGTTAACAAATTCTATTTTTATGAAGACATTGAAATTCAATGGTAAAATTATAACTATAATCACATATTAGTAATTATAATTTAGGAGAAATGATTCTATTTAGGAGAGTAATTGATATCAATGAGAAAACTTAAATCGAAGTAATTTACGAAATTAAGAGAAGAACAATTTTTTAAAATAAAAACATAACAATATTATTATACAAGGAATATTACAAAAAAATCTGTACATGTATGAAATAATGATATTCGATGAAAAACCCTCAATAGGATAAATACATATAAGATCATTATTTCCTAGAGCATTAATCTAGAACATAAACTAAATTGTAAATCAAAACATCCATGAGACTCTGTTCCTCAAATAACACATACATTTGATGTCACATCCACTATACCAGAAAATATAAATAAATTTTCATGGAACATTAGTCCAATAATCAAACCATAAATCTTCTATTAGTATTGATATGGATCCTCATTCCAAAAATCCCAATCATAGGTATCTTCAACCAAACCCATGGAACATCTTTCTATCCATATCATCCATCACTACCTCTACTAGTAAACCATGTTCTAAAATATAGAAGCTCGTCTGTATCAAACCACAATATGGGAATAATCTATATCTAAACTCAAAAACTATGTTACTATGGTTGGATAAACAACCATCTCACTCATCAACATCTCAACCCCATCATCTCATACATAAAATGAGATCTCAAGGAATTATTATAATAAAAAAATAGGGCACACACACATGCTCAAGGTTTTCTAATCAATCATCCAACACATTACCCTCTAGGTACCGACACATACTAAGGAAACTGTTCTGGGAACATCATTTCTAGTACTCATGAAAAGGAATCATCTATAATAAATGGTATCCACTAAAATCTGGTGCCACTCCCTAACAGATGAAATATAATCATGTGGCCCTCAATGGACTATAACTTATTATTTATCAAATACTTTATACAAAGGCATATAAAATCAACCCCACTCCATATATGAATTCTCAACCGTCAACAACACCAAATCATGATCAATTAACTAGAAACAATCCCATAGATGGAATAATCCGAAGTAGGTCAGACTTTACACTACCCCATAATGAATCTATTACACAACTACAATCATGTGGTGTCAACTTGGATCCAATCGAACCATCCTACCAAATCCTCAAATGTAGGTTTTTAATCCTCAAATTTCTTATCCTCAAGTCACTAGCCTCGATTTGCAATGACATTCAAGATCATCCTTTAGATACTACTCAATTCCAATCATTTGGTATTGAACCATGAAATATCATGAAAAACAATATGGTATGCTCATTTCATATTAAACATTGATCTCAAAATCATCACCTAGGTCTCTCATCTAAAAACCTATCTGAGAAAAGGATTTTGAATCCAGACCTCATGGAAATCCTTCTACTAAAACCAATTTCTCGAAAAAAAACATTTATATGACATCTATATGTCAAATGGGTCACACCATTGAAATCTTCATAAAAAAACTTAGAATAGACTACTCACACACCCAATTATGAATTCTAGGTCACCAAATTCCCATAAAATCTAAGCTATAAAAATTACATGGCATGTAATTTAGATTACACAATGTGTAATATAATCCCTACCATTTGACATGTACTTTTACGTGGTAATATTGACCTGGAGTTATTGAGTGTAATACTACATGTTGTATACTTTAAGTGTACTGTATGTACATTTCAAAAACCATCTTTTTTTGTTCCTTTTCACATAGCCAGTTGCCCGACCATGTACCACTACATGACATGTAATCATATACACAACTTCGATATATACAAATTCAATATTCTTAAAATAGGAAGAACACACAAAATGTGTTCATATAACCACATGTCATGTTGTTGGGATTTTCAAATGGGTAATCCATACAAAACCCCAAAAACACCCTCTCTCCCCCCAAAAGAACATATCGACCTTCGTTGGGGTCTCTAGAAGTCATAATAATGCATTAAAACATAAATATAATTAATATAAGATTTCTTGGGAAATAAAACTCCAAACTGGCCTACCTAGTGGTGTATGAACCGAAATATTTGGTCCATATCCACTCTTAGAAGCTGATGCACAACTATCTGGTCTCGATCTTCTATATGGATGAAGTTAGTTGGCATATCCTTTCCTCCTCCTCTTGGTCTTTGTGTGGCATGCAATGGATAACCCCCTCCACCTCTCATGTAGTGCATTGGATCCCCAAAATGGTTGGGGGAACTATTTTAATTAATTAATTAAATAATTACCCATTTAACACCCGTCCCGAGTCCGGAAAAATAAACGATTTTTTATATCACATGGGAAATACCCCCATTCCAAACTCAACGCATAGAGTCAAAATCTCAAACTAGCACTTCATTTAGGTGATAAAACCATATAATAGAATCAAATTAATTTAATCTTTAATAATTTATATATTAAATATTCCTCAAAATCAACATGTTCCCAGCAGTACACCAATTTTTATATCATATGATAAACACCATATTTCGGGTCCAACATAATGGTAAGAATAACTATTTGAGGCCATATACTGTGGTAAAATGGCTATTTTACCCTTTATGAGTAGTTGAGAATAATGATTAAATTGTTTAATTGAATATTAAAATTCATAAAACTCAGGTCTCAATTATATATTTACACTATGTGATTTATTATATTGATCAAATTATATTCATGAAGATTGATGATAAAACATGTTAAAAATATTGTCATTAAAATCATAAACCATTACAAAATAATTTATATTTAAAAAAGATAATTAAACATTTACTCCTCAAATAAAATCTCATATTAGACTACATTATTTCTTTTTCATGTAAACATATAATTCTCTCAATATTTTTATCTTATTAAAAAACATTAATCATAATGTCACAAAATTAAAATTCAATCCCTTGGTTATATATAAAATAAAAAATTTATACAAAAATATAACAAACAATAATCCCAATTATCCGGTATTACCTAAACATAAATTATCATATTAAAGATAAATTTTATAAATTTATTTCTACTTATGAGAAAAAATTTAAAAAAATCCTCCCAAAAAATACATTTAATTAGAAAAATACAAATTTGAATGATAATATTATATAAATTTCTAGGAAAATACCCGTGATAATTTTTTAATCCAATGAAATGAAACATCAAAAGGGAGTTTAACCCATAATTCTGTAATCAACATAAAACATATCAACCCATAATTGTATCATTAAATCATAATTTATCCTCTTGTTATAACATCATAGAATATAAAGTTATCTAATCATTTACATTGATACCAACTATAACACCATAATCATTAAAAAATAATTAATTAGTTAATTTAAAATATGTTTTCACTTTCATACATATACATGATCATATAGGTTTAATTTATTAATGAATTATGAAAAAATTACACAACATAGGTTTCAATGAAAACCATTTTCAATTTTTTCCGTAAAAATTTTATTCATAAATACTAACACATGTTATACGAAAAAACATATTAATTTTTTTAAATTTGTCACCATATAGGAAATTTTTAACATTACGTAGTTATTAAAAATCATAAAATCATATGAAAAACATTTTAAAACATGGGTTCAATAAAAACACTCTCAGTAAGGGATATAAAACTAAAAGAGTCTAAATTGTTTCGTCAAAACATTAAAATTCATGAAATTTTTTATGTTTTCAAAATATAATAATGGGAAAATATATAAAAAAAGTATTGATGTGGGAATATAAGACCTTTCTCAACATAATTGTTTCAAAACTTTGAGAAACCATAATAAACCGATTAATTAATAGTGATAATAATTTTTTCAAGACAATCATTTCACTATTAAAATGTCACAACTTCTCTTTAACATATAAAAGAAATTTATTTCAATAAAAAAATTTGACGAATATAATTGGCATCATGGAGCATCATATTAATTACATTTTCACATGTTTTTAATTGGTTTAAAAATATATGATTCTAAATTTATTCCAATGGATTATCAAACATTGTTTTCTCACTTATTTTTAATATTTTGAAAATCTTCATCGCTAAATTAATTTGAGAGCTATATCAACATCACCTATAACGATAAATAACCAAGAAGTAATATGTCATGAAATAACATTTATAATTGTAATATTTATACCAAAAACCTTAATAAAATTTATTTTAACATATAATCATAGTATATTAATTTTTTTCCTAAAACTAATGATAAATATATCATCCTTTCGAAAAGTTCCATAAAAAATAATTACATACTTTTTTTATTGAATTAACACCTAAAAACCCTATATACATGAAGAGAATGTTTTTTAAAAATACGTTGACATAATGGTGGTAAATTTACCTTATTTTGAATAATTTAAAATCAATATTTTTTATTTTGGTTAAATACCCAAAATATTATATTATGGAAGTTGTGAAAAAAAATTAATTGATAAATATTATTAACAAAAAAAGATGAAAGTTATATTTAATTTTATTTTATTTATAAATAATAATATTTTAGAAACACATTTAACTAATTGTATATGGGGTATTCTAAATAAAGACATCAAAACAGGTCTTCATTAACTATTTTCATGCGAGTTTCATAAATTTTTCAACAAATAGACATTTATTATTAGAAATTGAATTTTTTAAATATATTATTTGAAAATAAATAAGAAATTTAATCCATATGTAAAATCATTCACAACACAAAAGAAATCATATGCTGAAAATTTTATGCATTAATGAAATAAAATTGACATGATAAATACCCCTACCTTAAATATCATCTATTATCGAATGTTTATTTTAATCTAGAATAACGAAATTATAGTATTTATTTAAATACCTAAGAATAATTATCCTATATATTTTATTTTATTAATCTTTTTATTCCATTTAAGACTATATATTATATTGTTAATAAATTTATTAAATTTATGTTAGATGTTTTGAGGACATTCGATTTATAATCCCCTAAAAATCGTATGTGGGTAGACCATAGTCAAATTGATAATTATACCGTCAATTTAAAATATGTTAATAATGAAATTATTTCCATTTTTATACATCGAATAAAATTTCATAATAATCTAGGAAATGCAGACATGAAAAATGATTCACAATACTTTGTGGAGGTCACATTCCACAAAAACGCATGTGCAAAATTTT